>VDFB02086081.1:289522162-290235089 GCA_007258455.2 Sequoia sempervirens
AAGCTAAGTGATAATGGAATGGTGAATCAACAATGGACTGCACCTCACCACCTAACAATGGCTTCCTTGAAGGACTAATGTCATACAAAATATCTTCAAGGCTTGATTTTCTTGAAGACCTACAAGGGTTAGATCTCACAAAAAAATAGGAACAAAATAACATACACTTTGACATGATGCTTGGATCTTGAATTTCTGCAATAAAACTTCTAGTGGCTTCTCTTGACTATCTTGATAATGCTCTCAAAAATGCCTTATCACAAATTTCTCAATAATTTATTGTTAGTTTTCAAGCAGTGAAATGACTAGATATTTACATACAATTATTCTAATTTCCTAAAAATTAAATCTCGACAATTGATTTTGGACATTTAAAATTTAAATAATAAAATATTGACACCAACATATTCAAATTTGGTGTTGAAATAGGGGGACTAAGTTGTCCTAGGTGATTGTGTCCCAACCCTATTTTTAGGATTTAATGTATCCAGAGAAAAATATTGAATAAATGCTTCAGTATTGCACTTGCAATTTGTTGAAAAATGATAAAATGGGCCACATAATGCATAATTTAGGAAATTAGGTCTATAGTTAGGTCCATGCACTTATGGGGAAGAAAAACATAATGTGAAATTTTTAAGGGTGACAATTCACGATGCTATGTTAATGCCCCACTTTAGTGAGAGTATGAACTTACACTCAAAATCATACTAAATTATAAAATATTCCAAGAGGGGTCCATTTATCAAAAGTTTAAAGAGTTAGCATGACAAAGGATCAAGGGGGAGTGAACAAGCCTCTAGGATTCAAAATCCCATTAAAAACCAACATAAGTACAAAGGAACACACATGTATGTAATGTAGTAAGACAACATACACAAACATACATGACAAGATCACAACACAATACACTACATAAAATAATTCAAATATAACATGATACAAATATAAGAAAACAGACACAAACAAAAACACAAGGTTGGTACTAAAAGGATTTGAGTTAATAAGCTAAGAAACATCAATCATAAATTTGTTTCAAATACCAAACATCATCCATCAAGTAAATTTTAGTCAAAGGAATGCTCCCATGAGGACTAGGAAGTTGTGTTATGCAAAATCACTCATAAGCCACATGGATCTATTGGCTAGAAAATTACATTATGCTAGGTGTCCATGCAATATGATGGATTTCTCAAGGCTAGCAAGTTGTGTTATGATAAGACACTCATGAAACATAGCTCTACTATCAAGCGAGGTGTGTTATGCTCAACAAAAATATTGGGAGGGGTGCTCAATTTCATGACCCAACAAGTTGTCTTATGCTAAATCCATAGACTATCTTGCCAAAGCATCACCTAAGAAGGTGCATAAACTTTCTTAAGAAGGCACATAGATTCACCTAAGAAGGCTCATGAATGAAAAACTCACCTAAGAAGATGCATAAAATCCCCTAAGAAGGCACAAAAAACTTGCATAAGAAGGTGCATAAATGAAAAATTCACCTAAGAAGGTACATAAATGATCAAGGCAAGGCCAAAAACTAAAGGGATGTTGTACACACCACCACCACAAAATGTGATTTACAAAAATGACAAAGGGGCATTGTTAAATACTTGAGGATTCAAACCTTAGAGAATATCATGCATGACATCACCACCAAGAGATCACAAGTCATGGAATAAAAAGATCACACTTTAGAGAATAGTAGCCATAGTATTACCACCAAAGGGAACATATGCTAAGAAGAGTGACACCATTAAGGGATATCAAGCCTAGTATTACAAAAAGGAGAAAATAACATAGATTTACAAGGCCTCACTTCACTTTGAAAAGGTTGCACTTTCTAGGGGATGTATCCTATCATAACTAAATAGGGACCACTTCTTATGAAAACAATGGGCAGGGGACTATATTCCCCCCATTAAAATGTTAGTACATACTCACTGTACTAAAATTTTAAGGAGATACAAAGTTATCCATTTCTAGAAGTAATGCACATAACACAAGGCTACCTAACCCCTTGCCCCCCAAGTGTAGGTACAAAGATACCCAAAAATAAATGATGACACACTGCTCCTTGCAAGATGAAATATGATTGTATAAAACCTAGTTTATACCCCCATACATGGTAGTGAGCACTTTGTGATGGTATAACTACCACATGGAAAGGACTAAAGAAAATGCATGTTATTCTATTATTGTGTCAATTCCATAATTGTCGGGATCAAATTATTTTAATCTCTTTTTCAAAGCACAAAATTCATTAGTGGTGTGTCCAAAAGTTCTATGATATGCATAGTATGATGAATTTTTATTCTTTCATTTTGTATCTCTTCGTTCATGAACAAGTAGTAGTGTAATGAATCCTCATTCTAAGAGTGTAGCTATGGTATGTTTAATCTCGAAAATGGGATGTAGAGTGGGTAATATATCTTTCTTAATAGGATCATGGATCTTGTGTGGCTTGGATGATGGAGAAAAAGTTTGATGTAAAGGTGGAGAAAATGTTTGATGTAAAAGTGATTCATAATGAAGTAATTTCTAACTCCAAGGGCATTATTACATCTACACTGTAGATAAGGTTTCAGGTAGTGTTTCCTATAGATATTCTAATACTTTTACAATAAGCCCACAACACATAAGTTAACTGAGTGTGTCAATCTTTATTATGGTTCTACTTACTATTTTTGTTAATATTTGTTCAAGAGTTTTGTTAGTTGATTTTGCTTCACCAATTGATTGTGGGTAATGCAGTGTTGAAAAAAATTGTTGAATATGAAATGTTCCCAAGAATCGCTTCACATCGTTGTTCTTAAATTGAGTTCCATTGTTCAAAAATAATGTTAAAGGAAGAACAAAGCAAGCAATAATGTGTTCCAATATTAAACGACATTTTTCATCAATTATTGTGGAATGAAGAGGGATATCTTCTACCCACTTCATGAAGTAATCTATCATGGTAATTATAAAGGTATTTCCAATAGAAGAGGGTGGTGATATTTTTCCAATAAGATCCAATCCCCAAACCAAGAATGGAAAAATAGGAACTTGGGCACAAAGCTCAAAATTAGGAGCATGAATCAAATTGTTGTGTTCTTGACATTTATAACATTTCTTAACATGGGAAAAACAATCTTGTTCGATATATCTCCAATAATATACTATGTGGATTAAGTTTTGCACTAACGATCTCCCTCTAAAATGTCCTCTGCAAGCACCCGCATGAGCTTATTGAAGTGTTATAGGGATTTTAGATTGTTTAAGACATCTGAGAAAAAGACCATTAAATGATCATGTATATAAAATGTCTGTTAGGATTATGTACCTAGATGTAAGTTTTTGAAGATGATATCGAGTGCTCTTAGTTGTAGGCTTAGGAAAGGTACCACCTTTTAAGTAATTAAATATTGCTGCATAACACTCACTAGAGTTTTTGACATTGGTTACTAATACTTATTTATCTTTATCATCAATCGATGGTTTTAAGATTGTTTGGAATGTGAATGTGAAATCAAGAAAGTGATCCTCAAGAGATACAAGGGAGGTGGCACTTGCCATTGCATCTACATGTCGATTATCATTTCACGATATGTTATCAATGGTGCATGATTCAAATTTATCTAATAATGTCATCGTAAGGTCTTTGTATCAAATAAGTTTATCATGCTTTTCTTGAAATGAACTATTTATTTGTTTAATGACTAATAGAGAATAACCAAATATGGAAATGTGTTGAATACCTAAGGCTAATGTCATACGTATACGAACAATTAAAGCTTCATACTCTATTGTGTTATTTGTGCATAGTTAATTTAGACGAAAGGATAAGGGAATAGGCTTTCTTGAAGGAGGAATTAGTATAACCCTAGCTCCAAATCCAATTCAACACTTAGAGCCATCAAAGTACAATTCCCATGTTTCTTTTTATTTTTTGATAGTCAACACACTTTCATTAGGGAATGAGTCCATATTTGGTAATGTTAAGCAAGAAGGAGCACCAGCCAAATGGTTGGTTAAGGCTTGTCTTTTGATTGCATTTTGAGAGACAAATTTAAGATAAAAATAAGTTAACAACATAACCCACTTAGCTAAGCATCTTGATAAATCAGTTTTAGCAAAAAGATGTTTTAAAGGATGAAACTTTTCCATCACATGTATTTATTCTTTTAATATGTAATATCTCAATTTACTAGTAGCAAATACCAGAGCCAAAAAATATTTTTCTATCATTGTATATCACGTCTCATAATGAATCAATGTTTGAATAATGTAATAAACATGATGTTCTATACTACTATCATCTTCTTGAGCCAACAATGTTGCTAGAGCATGGGCCAATGCTCTTGTATAAAGGATGAATGTTTTTTCTTACATAGTGGGCTATAAAAGAGGGGGAGTCTAGTGAGATAATATTTCAAACTCTCAAAGGTCTATCTACAATCCTCATTCCACTTAAAATCAACCTCCTTAAGAATTTGTGTAAAGGGTAATATTTGGTCTGCTAAGGATGCTACAAAATGATGGATAGCTTGAATTCTCCCTTGTAGGGTACACAACTGAGAAATATTTTTAGGAGGTGGAATGTTAATGATAGCATCAATTTTCTTCGTGTTCACCTCAACACCTTTGTGAGATACTATAAAAGCTAAAATATTTCTACTATCTATGCCAAAGACACACTTCTTCAGATTCAATCTCATTCTTTACTTTCACATTTGTTCAAATATTTTCATAAGGATTTTAACATTGTCTTGTCGAGTTAAAGATTTGGTTATAATATCGTCAACATAATCTTTCAAAATCTTGTGTATGTAATCATGAAATATCAATGTCATAGCTCTTTCATATGTTGAGCCTGCATTCTTTAATCCAAAAGGCATAACCACTCAATGAAATTTCCCCCAAGCTATAGTAAATATTGTTTTGTATTGATCTTGAGGGTTTATAAAGATTTGATTATATCCTAATAATCCATCCATGAACAACAAAAAGGTATGTCCTCTAGTCGAATATACTACCATGTTGATATTAGGAAGGGGTAGTAATCTTTTAGAGATTCTTTATTTAGGCCACAAAAATTTGTATAATTCCTAATATGATTATCAGGTTTTGTGACTATGAAATTTTTCAAGATCCATGGAGAATAGTCAATAGGTCGTATAAAACCAAATTTAAGGAGTTTTTCAATATTAGGCTTCACCAATAAATTTATCTTAGGATTCATCTTACATATCTTCTATCTTACCAATTTAACATCTTGTTCAAGAACTATGTTGTGTGTTACTATCTTAGAATCAATACCTGGCATATCCAAATAAGTCCAAGCAAAGAGTTCATGAAATTCATGTAGTAATGTTGCATGATCTTCTTGTTCATCCTCATTAAGGCACTTTCCTATTTGGACCACTCTTTCTTCATTAGGTGTATCCATTAGTATGTTTATTGTATCTCCCATAGGAAGTGCATTTTTTCTCAAAATTTCATAATTATGTTCTTCTTTATGAATGTCAACATCATTGAGTTCATTTTATTCATTCACTTTTTTAGCACTAACCATAACACAACTGAGTTCTTATTTTCTTTAGGGGAGTAAATGACATGTCATAAACTCCTAAAATTTCCAATAAAGCTTCATCATCTTCAAAGTATTCCAATGATTCTTCACATGTTGTATCAATCAATTTGGGATGCTTCAAAGCGAGAGTTGTCTTAGAGGAACTACTGAACTGTTGATTTTTGGCTCTCAAGACTTCTCTAACTCTTCTAGGGTTTTTCATCTAAAAGGAGAGAGTTAGGCCAAAAATGCTAACTAGTTCATTCAAATTATGTTATGTCGGATGTTTTCTAAACTAAATGAAGTAAACTAAATTCAATTAAATGATCTATAAAATAGATTATGAATGTAAAACTAAGATCTATGATATATTTGAAAACATAGTGTTGTTTGCAAAGAAGCTTTAAAGAATGAGAAAAAATGCAAATTAAACTAAACAAACAGTTGTTTCTCAGAATGTGTGCATATGGAAAACTAGAGAAGACTAGAAAATAATCTAGAAAACTGATGAAACTTGAATTTAGGTTGACTGGGACTCATTTTCCAGCTTGGGCAAATCAATCCCAAATTAGGACTTTTCTACATAGAAGTTGTTTTCTGACAGTTGGGGACCTAGATCTACATCTAACTCAAATATGCATCTTAGGAGGGACTCATTTTCCATGCATGGTGAATCAGTCCACTTTCAAATTTCTGCAATTTCAAAGTTTTGTCTTGCAGCTTGACACTTGCACAATAATTTTTAATAGAAACCAAACTACAGATCTTAAAAAATTCCTACAAAATAGCTCAAAATTGTTTGTCTAATGGGTTTTTTTCCTTATTCAAACCCGTAGTTGGGTAATTAAACCTTAAATGGGGAAAAATACAAATAAACCATAGCCTTAGATGTGTTAAAGACTAGGAAAAGTTGAGATGTGACAAATATCCTATTCTATTGCTTTAGAATAAGACATACAAGAATTATTTATATGATGCAATATCTCAACCCTAGAAACCTCACAACACATGAAAAATAGGAATGAAATGACATGCAAATGATAAGAAAACAAGATGCAAACCTTAATTTGAAGATAGAGTTAAAATGGAAGATGGAATCAATAAGAAATAAAGTCCTTAGTTGTGATTTGGTGGCTAGTTGCACCTCTTCACCCTAGATTTCTTCATGATTCACCATAGGAATCTATCATCAATCCTTTGCAATGTTGAATCTTGACAAAATAAGTGAGCTTCAAGACCTGCAAAAACCCTAGTTTGCTGCCCTAAAACTTCACCATTTGCTAATGAAGCTTGTTGTGGAAGACTTGACTTTATGAATTGCTCTTGAGGAATGATAAAAAGATGTGTGAAATAACTTGAAATGAGTATTTATAAGAAAAAACACCTTATTTTCCCATTAATTAGGCCTAAGAGGCCAAAATTCACCATAAATTAAAGTTAAATTGATTAAATTCCTGCTTAAATTTGAATTTTCCCTCAAAGGGAACTCATTCGGCACCCTTGGTGAATGGGTCCCACCAGAGGGGACTCATTCCCCCAAGGTGGTGAATGGATCCCACTACTACTATTTGAATGTGGTTTTTTAGGGTATGATATCATTAAATGTTATTTGTCAAGTAAAACGAGCCTCTAGATCAAAATTAATGGGTCTAAGGGGCCTATAAATGTTGTTTTGAAGAGTAAATGATGTAAAGGGACTCAAAAGTGGGTCCAATTATGCATGAAATTGTCTCTTTTCTCAAAAGGGTCTAATTTTATATGGCACATTTAGCCCCCACTTTAGTGCCCATATGACTCTGTGTGCATATGTAAGCTAAAGGACTCTAAATGATGCACCTTATTACATAAAAGGATACTCATTCAAAAGATGGGAGAACGAAACCCCCAGTGTAGTTATCTACATAACCACAACATTAGGAACTACATCCTACAACACACATTCATTAATTTCTCAAAAATCCTTTTATCTAACTCTTAGAAATCCAATTTGAGGGTAGATGTATGCCCCCCCTTGATTTTGCTTACTTTTACAGAGGTGGAATCAAGGTAGCAATCTAGCTACATCGAATAAGAAACATCATATTGTTGGGAATTTCCAAGTACCATACCATATAATGATAGATGATTGATGATGCTGAATGTGGAATCATAATTCCAACGCATCAAATAACATTGAAAATGGATTACCCTAGTTCCCATTATGTTGATTTGAAAAATGGCTACAATATGAGTTCTTGAAAAGATGATAACCATATGTGAATGTGAAAAATTAAAAGAGATGAAAAGTAATTAAAAGAAAGAGAAGAAAGTAACTTGTCACTTACTATTCATTTTACCTTCATGTAGCTTGAGAGTTGCAAGTGAGAGAAGAACATGCCGAGCAAACAGGATTACACACTTTCACTGTTGGATGATATTTGGGAATAGGTGGCACGTGGTGAGTTGTATCATGAGGTGAGTCGAATCTTCAACTTTCACCTTGTAAATTTATAATAATTTAATGATTTTTATGCATGGATAGGTTATTCTAGGGTTCTTGGAAAAGAGTTCACAAAATGTCCCATTTTTCTACAAAGTGTCCCATTTGTTCGCAAAGTGTCCCTTTTGTTCACAAAGTGTCCCGTTTCTTCGCGAAGTGTCCTATTTCTTCACAAAGTGTCCCCATTTCTATGTGAAATGTCCAAAAAGGGTTCTAAAGTGTCTAGGTCCATTAGAAAATCACACTAGATTGACTTTAGCACACTTGCTTGATGAATAATGTTAAAATTGAAGATATTAGATGAAATTTAGAGTATTTTGTGATTATTTTGAAAGGTCCTCAATTGGTTGCAAAAATAGCTATGGGGAATACAACTCACATTTCTGAGAGATCATGAGCCAGTGCTATTAGCTGCAGAGGTAGAGCATTTATAGTCAGTAGGTATCTATTGGGCATATCTTATGCCACCTATGAGATACCATGACACCATGCTTATGGCTTTGTGTGAGCATTGGGATTTAGATACTTGTACCTTTCATCTTCCCACTGGAGAAATGACGATCAATCTTGGGGACGTACACCACATTCTCTGAGTTCCCATTTGGGGAGAGTGGGTATATTTCTGGGGGGATCAGTCATTTCAGGAGAAAAAGAGAGACATGTAGTATTGTCTAGCTGGTCTGATACATGATGAGAGGGTTAGAGCATGGATCAAACTACCCATGTTGTTGTATTTGTGAGCTCTAGTGGTTAGATGGATTATGATGCATATAGTGGTACTGGTTCTCAATCTAGATTGATGAGTGACACACTTGGATGGGGGACTGGTACACTTGATAGGAGGCACATATGAGCGGAGGATAGTTTATGCTTGGGGTTACTACATTCTAGCACACTTGTATTATGATCTTGGTTGGTTTGTATTTTGAGAGATCAATAGTATGGTCCATTTTATGCTTCTACAAGTGTGGTGCCTTGAGCATATAACATGTACCAAGCCTATCAGATACCCTTGTACTATAGCTACAAGTTATCCATGAGCATTTAGATATCCCTTGTAATGCCTATGGTAGTATGGGGATTTACACTCTTGGAGGGTGAGATTTGACTGGCTAGAGGAGGATGAGATCCTATGGAGACCTTATGTACTCACTTTATAGTGGTCAGATCCCATTAGATAGTTACGAAGGATGTAGATGGATAGGTATCTAGCAGGGAGGCATGACTACATTGTATGACCATTCTATTATGGGTGAGTCATGTGACAGTCTGGATAGGTGAAAACACCACTGAGGTCATGCCCCTTCATTAGACGATCAGTGCGTAGTGCCCAGATGCCAAGTGATATTGTTCAAATGACTATAGATCATGTTCGTGAGAGTGATTCCAATGATTCAGATCACGACCAGCCACCAGTGTCCGATGTTACTGATGTCAGTAGCATAGATGAGCACGAGGAGTGGTGTTAATATGCATGACCAACTCCTATGTTCCCCATGGATTTCCCTATAGGTGATGTAGAGCTAGCAGCAGATGAGGGTGATGAGATAGAGGAGAGAGCAGAGGTACAGTAAAAGTGAGTAGATATTTTTACATATTTCATTAATGATGAGTACCACTCTGAGGTTGATCATGACTATGAGGACTAGGATGGAGGGGAGGATGATGATGAGGAGAAGGATTATGAGGAGGATGATTACTATGAGGAGGAGCCACCCCTGAGTGAGGATGATGAGGTAGCTATTAAGGATCGGTACAAGCATGGAGAGTCCTCACATACTTACAGGACCAGATAACAGGCAGTAGCTATTATGGACATCAAAACTCAGAGTCAAAGAGAGGCTAGCACATCCTCCATGCCCCCCAGAGATGAGGCAGTTGACATTCCTCATGCATCTGGAGACATAGGTGATGATATTTGATTTTATGCATGTCCTATAGTGATTTATGCTTTGTTTTCATATATATATATATATATATATATATATATATATATATATATATCGTGATGATGTGTTACTAATTGTGTACATGGTCTATCTTGTAAGAGTGATGAGAGACTGGTGAGAGTTCTATCGTTAGGTTGCCACAAAGATAGTGCCTGCATCCATCGATGAGGAGGAGATGGATCCCAACTACATGCCCCCACGGATTGTGGAGGAGTGTCATTTCTCGAACTCTGATGCTCCTTGTTTTGGCTTTGAGTGGATGTGACATATGTTTGGATGTGTAGTAGATTACATGATGAACACTATGGTATTATTTTTGGTGTGATGAAATATTTTATTTTTTTTTAATTTAGGAAAAGTGAATGCTTAGAAATGCAATTTATTTTCAATGTGATGAAAAATGGAAAGTATTATTATTTGAATTCATAAGTTTAATGTTTTGATTTATATCTTTATGTGGATACTAATCTATTGATGCGTACCTAAGGGTATTGAGATGCAAGTCATCAAAGACCAAGGGTGTGGCTAAGGAGAGAAGGTTAGCTTCTTGGAAGGGTATAGTAGGAACAAAACTCTCACATACACACACATGCACGTAGTGTCATTTACATGCATGTAGCTTTAATTTAATTAAATACATAATTGTATGTTTTTCTAGGTGTTTAATCATATATGGTGAAAATATAAAAAGTATAGCAAAATGGAAGAATTAAGTTTAATCTTAATTTGATTATACCTCTCTGTCTATAGTGAAAGATTATGTCTATAAAATTAAATAATTATTTAATTGTTTTAAAATCAAAAGTTATTATCTTGAGTTAAATGCTTAAATTTTATAAATAAATATTTATTTACTTCTCATTGAGAGTAAATAGTTACCCTTATTTTACAAAGTTGTAGTTGCATTTCCTAACTCTTTCGGGATGATCAATGCATAGATGGAAATGAAATTGTCATTATTTATTTTCTCACATTATGGGAATTTAACAAAAAAAACAATAGTGGAGATTTTAAATACTTGGATAGATGCCTCCAGCTGAAAATGCTCCTCTTTTGCTTCTTCTCCTGTAGCTTTCCTTTCTTGCAATTTATTTTCTGAAAATTATTCCCTTCTTTCCTTTTTCCTATACTTCTCTTATTTTCCTATTTCTATTCTACTAAAAACTATATCAAAGACCCTCTATTTTACAGCCATTGCAATTAATTTTCATAGTGATTCAAGAAGTGTATCAAGAACAGTTATGCATTCTCATTACTCTTTTCTCTTTTTAAGGTTTCCTTTCTGTTTCCAAAACCTAATCTTGAATTCAATAGATAAAATTAAAATTTATTTCTTGCATTTCATTCCCTTATTAATTGAAAAGAAATAATGAAAATTTCATTTGCATCTATGCATTCATCATCTCGAAAGAGTAAGGAAATACAACTACAACTTTGTAAAATAAAGGTAACTATTTACTCTCAATGAGAAGTAAATAAATATTTATTTATAAAATAAGGATTTAACTCAAGACAGCAACTTTTTATTTTAAAACAATTAAATAATTATTTAATTTTCTAGACATAGGGTATGTGTAGGATCATCATGGAAAAAATAGGCCCTTAAGTGACAAAAAATTTAGAAAAATCAGAGTTAGGAAACTTGACATAAAAAATTGAATAAGTAATCTATATTATTTCAAAAATACGTAAGAATTGAATCTATAGAAAATTGAATGTAGTTTCTAAACTACTAGGTTTATTTTTATTTTTTTAGAAAATCTATTTGGTGAAAATTTAAAATTTCAATGCAGTAGTACTTAAATTTCAGGGAAACAATAAGAAGTAGGTGTCTGTCTAACCACCCTAACCACAATAAAATGATAGTATTTTTTTATAATATTTTAGACATAAGTAGAGGACTCATGTCTGGATGTGATGCATACTTTTTTGTAATTCTTTTCCAAGTATATAATTAATTATGAATTTTTTATTACAAATTTTAAAAAATATAAAAAACTCATATGTCTGACCACCTTAACTTGGTCAAAACTTCATGAAATTCAATTTTTCCTTTTTTAATCCTATAGTTTACAATGCATGTTTTTAATTCAAAAAATGTGATACCATTTGAAAGCTATAGATATTCTTCAATCAACCTATCAATCAAGACTTTAGTCATAATTCTAATAGAAAATGAATAATGATTATTTAATTAAATTAAAAGTAAACCATAATTTATATTGGTGGAAAGCTGAGAATCTCCTTTAAAAACCCTTTTCATTTCATCAATTTTGGGTTCAAAAAAAGTCATCAGCCACATACCCTACAAATACCTATCATATCACCACTTTTTGGCCCATCATGATCCTACACATACCCCATAATATTTCACTATAGATAGAGAGGTATAATCAAATTAAGATTAAAATCAATTCTTCCATTTAACTATACTTTTTATATTTTCACCACATATGATTAAATATCTAGAAAAACATACAATTATGCATTTAATTAAATTAAAGCTACATGCATGTAAATGACATTATGTGCATGTGTGTGTATGTGAGAATTTTGTTCTTACTGTACCCTTCCAAGAAGCTAACCTTCTCTCCTTAGCCACACCCTTGGTCTTCAATGACCTATATCTCAATACCCTTAGGTACACATCAATAGATTAGTATCCACATAAAGATATAAATCAAAACATTAAACTTATGAATTCAAATAATAATATTTTCCATTTTTCATCACATTCAAAATAGATTGCATTTCTAAGCATTCACTTTTCCTAAATTAAAACAACATTTCATATTTCATCACACCAAAAATAATCCCATAGTGTTCATTATGTAATCTACTACACATCCAAACCTATGTCAAATCCACTCAAAGCCAAAACAAGGCACATTAGAGTTCGAGATGTGACAAGGACGATCCAGAGTCACTTAGATGTTTTGCAAGGTTAAGTGTAGTGTACGAGAGTGTGAGGAGATGACTTCATCGAGCTAAGAGTGCACTACAATCAACAAAGACCTCGATAGAGGTAGAGAGACTACATGCAGAGCAGCACAAGCATGAGTAGAGAGGGATCAAATGGTAGATGAGCGGCTTATAGCCATTGATCAGGTATAGGGTCTAGAGTATGCACTTAGACTTTGCAGTTTGTGATCATGGTCACACATGGCCATCTCCCAACATCCAGGGATTGGATCACAAGTTCCAGATTCTGAGGGGTCTAGCTCTCATAGACCATTATGACATTGTATATGATTTTGAGATGTATATAAAAATTTGATACATGTATAGACATGCGCATGTGATTTTATGATGATGTGTCTCTTTATGTGCATGTTAAATGCTATGTGACCAATTAAATGACTTATAAAAGTATTTAATTAATGGCTACATGATTTAACATGATTGATGTCATCTAGTGTAAAATATATTGTAGTCTTAGCTTAGATACAACATTGATAATCAAAAAATAATATGTTAAATTAAATGCACTGATAAGGATCTAACTTAACACAATAGGAATGTGAATAGTATGAGGCATAAAGCAATTATAAAATGAACTTAAATAATTACCTTAGTGTTCAAGACAATAACAAATTTAGTTGTCATGAATGAAGCAATGTGAAAGTTATTTAAAATAACTTTAAACAACACTACTATATCAACCATACTATTCAAAGCAGATTAGAGATAATGCCGATGAAAATGCGTGGAATTAATGGGTTCCCTAAGGGGTGTTCCTTCAAGCTACATTAAGAGATAAGCACTAAAACCATAATCGGTATCAACCATGTAAGGTCCCAATCAATTAGGACTAGACTTATCTTTATCTCCATTGTCAGCACTAGCATTTCATTGATTTTCAATAAGAACAAATTCTCCCTTAAAAATGAGTGAGGGATGAAATGAATGTTGTGTTTGCATTGTAATTGCTCGATGTGAGCTTGGAGATGTTTGAGCACATTAATGTGTTGTTCATGGAGCATCTTGAGTTGATGTAATTGTTGATCTTGATAAGTGTCATCGCCAAAAAGACCTCAGAGAGCAACTCACAAAGTAGGAATTTCTAACTCCAAGGGCATAATTGCATCAGTGCCATAAACAAGGTCTTAAGGTGTATTTCCTGTGGATGATCTAGCATTAGTTCTAGAAGCCCAAAGTGCATAAGATAATTGTGTATGCTTGTCTTTATGATGCTTGGTGACAATTTTCCTGAGGATTTGTTCAAGAAGCTTATTAGTATGTTCAACTTGTCCATTGGATTTCAAATAATATGGTGTAGAAAAGTGATGTTGAATGCTACATGTTTCAAGAAATTTATGAATGTCATTATTCTTAAATGGAGTTCCATTGTCTGAAATGATTATGGAAGGGAGTCCAAACCAAGCAATTATGTGGTCCAAGATGAAACAAAAAAATTCTTCAGTTGTTGTAGAATGGAGGGGAATAGCTTCCACCCATTTCATGAAATAGTCTATTGTGGTTATGATAAACGTATGTCTAGAAAAATAAGGCGGTGAAATATTTCCAATAAGATCTAACCCCCATACTGAAAATGGCCAAATGGGAACATTGACACAAAGCTCAGCAGCAGGAGCGTGGGTTGAATTGTTATGCTCTTGGAATTTGTGACATCATTTAATGTGGGTGAATCAATCCTTCTCCATATGTCTCCAATAATAAACCATATGAATAAGTTTTTACACTAATGAACGACCCCCAAAATGACCTTCGTGGGCACTAGCATGAGCTTGTTCGAGCACCAAAGGGATTTTAAAATCTCTAAGTCATTGCAATAGGAGACCATTATAAGATCTTCTATACAATACATTTGCAAGGATTACATATTTAGTCGTGAGCTTACGTAAATGCTTTCGAGTATTATTTGTGGTAGGTACAGGAATGGTATCATCTTTTAAATAGTTGTATATTGTATCGTACCATTCACATGAAGCATCTTCAGTTATATTGCCAAAATATCTTCTAACGAAGTATTGATCAAGGGTTTCATGATGGGATGGATAACAAAAGTGAAGTTTATGGAAGGATCATGTGGGGATATGAGAGAAGTTGTACTTGCGATTGCATCCGCATGTCGATTATCTTTGTGTGGGATGTTATCAATGGTGAACAATTTAAAATTTTCTAACAATCTCATTATAAGATCCTTGTATTTTAATAATTTGTCATGTTTAGTTTGATATGTACCATTGATTTGTTTGATGACAAATTGTGAATCGCTAAAGATCTTGATATGTTTAGCATTTAGAGATAAAGTAGCTTGTAAACCTATAATCAATGCCTCATACTCAGTTGTATTATTTGTGCATAGGAAATTTAATCGATAGGAAAAGGGAATAGGTTTTCCATCAGGTGGAATTAGTACCACTCTAGCACCGTAACTTGTTTGACACTTAGATCCATCAAAAAATAACTCCCATGGTGTAATGTTAGTAGTTAAGACATGATCATTACAAAAGGAATTAGGAGTAGGTAAAGAAAAAGCAGTGTAAACTAAGTGATCAGTTAAGGCTTGGCCTTTGATTGCTTTTGGTGAAAAAAATTTAAGGTCAAACTCAGTTAACAACATCACACACTTAGCTAAGCATCCAGAGAGGTCTATTTTGTTGAAAAGATATTTAAGAGGATCAAATTTTGCAATGACTTGTATTTCAACATTTCATAAATAATGTCGCAACTTACTAGTAGTGAATACAAGAGCCAAAAATTATTTTTCAATTAGTGAATAACATGTCTCATAATCAATTAAGGTGCAACTAAAGTAATAAACAGGGTGTTCTTTACCGTGATCATCGTGTTGAGCCAATAATGCTGCAAGAGCATGGTTTGATGCGATGATGTACAAGATATACAGTCTATGCAGCACAACAGGTTGTAAAATAGGTGGAGTAGCTAGATATTCCTTTAAACTCTCAAAATTCCTTTTACAGTCCTCATCCCAATCAAAAGGGATATCCTTTTTAAGCAGATGCATGAAAGGTAATGTGTGATCGACTAAAGATGCAACGAAATGACAGATAGCTTGAATTGAACCTTGTAATGTGCGCAAGGGTATGTGCAGGATCATGATGGACCAAAAAGTGGCAATATGATGGGTATGTGGCTGGTGACTATTTTTTTACTCAAAATTGATGAAATGAAAAGGGTTTTTAAAGGAGATTCTCAGCTTTCCACCGATGTAAATTATGCTTTACTTATAATTTAATAAGTAATTATTATTCATTTTCTATTCAAATTATGACTAAAATCCTGATTTATAGGCTAATTGAACAACATCTATACCTTTCAAATAGTATCACATTTTTTGAATCCAAATCATGCATCACATTCTATGCTTTGCATACTATAAGATTAAAAAAAGAAAAAACTGAATTTCATGAAGTTTTGACCAAGTTAAGGTGGTCAGACGTACGAGTTTTTATATTTTTTAAAAAGTTGTAATAAAAAATTCATAATTAATTATTTAATTGGAAAAAAATTACAAAAAATATGCATCACATCGGGGCATGAGTCCTCTACTTATATCTAAAATATTATAAAAATATATTATCATTTTATTGTGGTTAGGGTGGTCAAAAAGACACCTACTTATTTTTTCCCTAAAATTTAAGTACCACTGCATTGAAATTTCAAATTTTCACCAAATAGATTTAAAAAAAAAACCTAGTAGTTTAGAAACTACATTAAATTTTCTATAGATTCTATTCTTACATATTTTTGAAATAATATAGATAACTTATTCAAATTTTTAGATCAATTTTCCTAACTATTTTTTTTGAATTTTTTGCCACTTAAGGGCCTATTTTTTCCATGATGATCTTGCACATACCGCTGCAACTAAGAAATATTCCTAGGAGGTGGAATGTTAATAATTGCATCAATTTTCTTTTTGTCCACCTAAATGCCTCTATGAGATATGACAAACCTCAAAATGTTACCACTATCTACGCATATTGTATTGTCATATTCATTTGAATATTTTATGGACATTTACATTGTCTTATCATGTTAACGATTTAGCTAGGATATCAACAACATAATATTCCAAAATTTTGTGAATGTAATTATGAAATATTACTGTCATTGCACATTGATAAGTTACGTCAACATTCTTTAGACCGAAGGGCATCACAACCCAACAAAATGTTCCCCAAGAAATTGTGAAGGAAATTTTATATTGATCTTGAGGATTCATAAGGATTTGATTATAACTAGAAAATTCATCCATGAATGACAACAAAGCATGTCTAGTAGTTGAATCCACGATCATGTCTATATTAGGAAGTGGAAAATAATCTTTTAAAGAGGCTTTATTCAAGTCTCAAAAATCTATGCACATTTGAATACGATTATTGGGTTTTGCAACTGCGACAATGTTTTAGATCCAAGTAGAATAATCAATAGGTCTAATAAAGCCTGCATCAAAGAGTTTTTCTAGTTCCTCTTTAATAGGTAAGGCTATGTTAGGATGCATTTTTTAGATCTTTTGATGAATAGGTTTAGCATTTTCAGCAAGACACAATGTTATGCATAACAATTTTTGGGTCAACTGCTGGCATATTAGAATATTTCCAAGAAATTTGTTTAGGAAAATCATGAAATAAAGTGGTAGTATCTTCTTTTTTTTTCATCATGAAGGCATTTCCCAATCTTAATAACTTCATCTTTATCATTAATGTCAATTGGCACATCAATTGTATCTCCTAAAGGGAGTGCATTGGATTCAAGACTTTCAGATTCATAAAATTATTCAGTGATATCACTTGTTTCTTGCTCGGTAACGTTCATGTCATGAGTAATTTTTTTCATGTAAGTATGCAAGGATGGGGTATCATAAACACCTAACATTTGTTTCAAAGCCTCATAACTATCAACATTCATCAATGAAGGTGGTAAGGTTATATCAAGTAAATCAATATTTTAATTGTAAATTTGTGTTGTGAGTGACATGTTGTAGCATTAATGGTCAAGAATGGTCGTTGATTAGTTTTTTTCATTTTAGGAGAATAATATCCCAATCCAGTTTTTGTTTCTTGCGTATTAGGTTCAATAGGGACATTAATACCTTGCTCATGTTTTCCAGACCCTTTTTTCAGTATAGCCTAATTGTTTTACAAATTTATAGCCTTTTCCATAAAGTATTTCCATTTCATGCAGAGTAGGCGGGGATTGGTAATCTATCTCATCAATTTTTTTTGTGTATGTTGCATTATCATACCAATTATAGGAGATAGATGTTTGAGAAGATTGTTCAAAATTTTGAGTGGAAAAGATGGTTGGTTGATCTTGTTTCTCATCTTTCTTTTGCATGAATATGTATTCACCCATAAACAAGGGTGTGAATTCTAAGGATCCCCAATCATCACCAAATAATTTAGATACCAATTCCTTATCGTTTTGTTGAACTTGAAGAGGGTCTATATTGGATGTTGGAATCAATGTTTTTAAAGGACTTGTAACCCCATTTTCAAGGTGCAAGAAAATTTTAGGCTCAAGGTCTATTGCAACTTGATAGATGTGATTGTTATAGACATATTTCACAATACAATGAAGGGTTGAAGGCACAACATTCATCTCATGAATCCATGGTCAGCATAAGAAAAAATTATATGAAAGATCATAAGGGATGACATAGATAGGAGTCTGCAAAGTAGCCACCCCAACCGTAATAGGAAAAATAACTATCCCAAGTGGTTTCTTTGTTGTATTATCAAATCCTTGAATGGAAACTGAATTAGGTATTATTTGACCTGTCAAAATCTAATCGATCAAGGAGACTTACACTAAAAACATTAAGGGCATAGCCATTATCTATGAGAGTGCATTTGATACCTGTGTGATTAAATCGAGCAATTATCATAAAGGAATCATGTTTCTTACACAACTCCAAAGGAGGGAGCTCATGTTGATGGAAGGTAATGTCAAGATTATTTTTGTGAATGAGAGATACCACATCATTCAAAGGGGTACCAGGAGAAATTGTGATTTGTTCGAGGGTGGTTTGAAGAATGTTGTGATAATTTGGTGAGTTTTGGAGGAAATCCCAAAGGAAAATTTTTGTGGGATTATTTTTTAATTGTTCAACAAGATCATACTCCTTTGTGTGTGGGCTATAACAAGGAGCACTAGGTGGATTGGGTAAAGGTAAAGAGGGTGGGGTTGGTTGTGGCAGTTGTTGGTGTTATATATATGAGAATCAATATCATTACTAGACTATTGTGATACATTGGTTTTAGGGGGATAGAGGGTGTGTTGGGGTCGATCAGAGGGGTGAAGAAGATGTGAGGGCAGGTAATAGATAAGTTTAGGTTGAATTACATTAGGTTCCTTGATGTTAGAGGTCTCAAAAAAAACCAAAGTAGATGATTTGGGTGAGATGAAGTCTTGAAGAGACTAGCAAATGCAAATCATCATGACTAAAGGGTTTGAGGGATAAATTGTCATCAACTAGTTTAAGATGTTCAAGAGAAGAATTAGAGGTTGTAACATTCGGTATTATGAGTTGGTCCCCACAAACCTTAGTGGATGGCTTATGTGAGATGAAGTGTTGGAGGGATTCATCTAAAAAATCAAATTCGTCACAAGAAAAAGGTTTGAGGAAAACTTTATCATTAACGGGTTTATGTTTCTCATTGCAAGCATTAGAGGATGAAGTGAGTGAGAGGAAGTATTGAAGGACTTCATCTAACTTTTCAACATCATCACTACTGAGAGGCTTAGATGAGATTTTGTTTCTAATTTGAATCATGTGTTTGAAGGGATGGGTTGATATTTCAATTTTTGCATCCTTATGTATCAATGAATCTAATCTAAAAGAAATAGGAATGAAAATGGAAAAGGAAAAGGAAATTTTCAAAGATCTAAAACTATCCATGAATTCCATGAAAAGAAATGAAATTTATGCTAATGAAAACAAAAACAAATTGTAAAGAAAGCATAGGTGTGGAAAATGCCTTCCTAATGCAAAATCCTTAGGAGAGAAGTGAAACAAGCTCATTTAACAATTTACATACATTTGAGATACACATTCATCGAACAAAAGGAGAGACAAAATAAATCACACACATAGAGATAACACCACATATACGTGGGAAAACCCTTATGGGAGAAAATCCCACACACCAAGAAAAGTCACTTTGTATTACTGTAAATCAATTACATATAGAGTTACAGACTTCACTCTTAGACATTAACTCATAATAGCATCCTCTTGGTCAACCTTACTCACAAATAGTTGTTCACCATACTCTCACTGTTTCAATGCTCATAAAGCATACAATGAATTCTAACAACCAACCAAAAACCATTATGGTTTCATTTAATTTTCTATTACTTCACCGACAAGATTCCTCCATCTTAGGCTGTGCATATTGCCAACAACACCCACTGAGTGGCCCAACATTAAATTTGGGTTATAGAAAATATTACTATATTCACACTCTGTCAACCCTCAAGTCAGATCATGTAGTAAATGAAAACATATCGCTAACATGAAATAAATCTTTCAGCCAATGATTGTTGATTTACAATAGCGATGTAAAATCAACAAATGAAATTGTGCCATGTGTCGACACATCACTTGTCAACCGCTATTGACTATCATACAAAATTTTTAGCTATTTCTTGTGGTCCCCACCATCTACATGGCATCCATGTTACTATCGTATAGCTGATGTCACCATCCATCAACTTGTCACCTAGTCAAAGAAACCATAAAACTAACAACCTCCACTATTGGTTAGGAAAATCCAAGATGCCATGACAACAAAGAAGATCGCCTTGTTAGGAAAAAAATTTAACTTCACAACCTCCAGCCAGCAGTTAGGATTTTTACGAACTCTGCAACAAGTCGATAACACTATCGCCTAGTTGAGGAAAACCTAAAATTCATAACTTCCATTGATGATTAGAGAATCCTCATTCACCATGACATCGACGAAGATCAGCCACTTAGGAAGTTAAGAAACTTCCAAACTCCATGAAAAGGTTACAAGGTTAGAGAAAACAACAATCCCATGACCCACATGATATCACCTAGTTACAAACTTTTAGAACCCCACGACTTAAGTTTCAACATTGAAGTTTTGGGCAATAGGCCAACAATGAAGACCAAACGAAGGGGAAAAATGCCAAGCATTTAACAGAGGTTCAAGCCAGCAAGTTGAGGAAAATTTTCCAACAAGCTCCCACTTGACAAAGACTTACTAGCTTCCTCCAAACTCGAATTTAATGATGGTCATAGGCCCCAAGGCCCATTGAACTAACACACCACCTGTACTTGTTTGTGCTCACAAGATTTTTCAATGCATCAACAAAATTCTCTAGAGTATCCACCTTCTGTATTTTAACCTTATCATCTTCCACCATATCATGAATGAAATGATACTGTACATCAATGTGCTTTGTCCTGGCATGGAAAGTGGGATTTTTTGCAAAATAAATAGAACTTTGATTGTCACAACAAATCATAATTTTCCTTGCATTAAACTGGATATTTGAATATAAATTTCTAAGCCAAACAAATTCTTTAAAGGCTTGTGTTACTGCCATGTATTCTACCTCAATAGTAGATAAAGCAACTACAACCTACCGCTTGCTCATCCAACTCACTACTCCACCGAATAACATGAAGATGTATCCATTGGTGGATCTTCTACTATCAATGTCCCCTACCCAATCAAAATCCACACAACCTTGAATGCTTAGCTATCTTTGTGATCCAACAAATCTGATATGAAAGCACAAAGCAAACTTTGAGGTACCTTTCAAATATTTGAAAACCCTCTTCATAGCATCCCAATGCGGCCTTCCTAGATTATCCATAAAATAACTAAGAACTCCCACTACTTGGGAAATGTTTGGCCTTGTATAGACCATTGCATACATTAAACTACCAAAAACACTTGCATACGACACCCTAGTCATGTCCTCCATCTCGGTAGGAGACTTCAGACTATCTTCAACAGATAGCTTTATTCCCTACAACACTTGAACAACTAGTTGCTTGCAATCATTCATCCCAAATCTCTCCAAGATAGTGTTGATATAATTACTTTGGTTGAGCCAAAGCTTTCTACTTCCTCTATCCATTTTTATTTCCATCCTCAAAATATACCTTGCTGCACCAAGATCTTTCATTTCAAACTTTGGAGATAATTGAGATTTAAGATCATAAATCATAGTCTTACTATTTCCTATGAAAAACATATCTTCCACATATAGGGTAATGATAAGAACACAATCATTTTCACCTTTCTGATAAACACAATGATTAGATTTTGATCTTGTAAATCCCAATAACAACAAAAAGGTGTCAAACTTTTGGTACCACATTCTAGGTAATTTCTTCAAACCATACAAGTATTTCTTTAACTTGCAAACCAGGCTTTCTTTACCTTTTTCAACGAAGTGCTTGGGCTAGGACATATAATTTCTTCTTCTAGCTCTCCATGGAGAAACATTGTCTTCACATCCATCTACTTGATGTCTATGTCATATTCTATTGTAAGTGACACAAGAAATATGATAGATGTTAGCTTAGCAACAAGATAAAATATTTCTCCATAATCAATTCCTTCCCCTTGGGAATAACCTTTCGTGACCAACCAAGCTTTATACTTTTCAACAATTCCATTCAGAAAAATCTTCTTCTTAAATACCCATTTACATCCAACAGGCTTTCGCCCTTCAAGAAAAGGTACCAAATCCAAAGTTTCATTCTTCTTCAATGATGCCATTTCTTCATTCAGGGCTTCCAACCAGGAATTTTAGTTAGTCATATTAATTGCCTCTTTCATAGTCCTAGGCTCATCAGTGCTAGTAATCAAAGCATAGGCATAGTTCGAATCTAACATAGAAAATTCGTACCTATCAGGTTGATGCTTTTCATGTGTAGACCTCCTCATAGGCTAAGTCTGAGGTTGTGGTTCTTCTTCTTTATAACTCTCAGAGCTGCTAGAACTCTCATCAGTTTTAGGTACACTTTGTAGTTCCTCTTTTTCTAGATTTTGAGGAATTTCAACTACATCATTCTTCTTTTCCTTTTTATTTGTCTCTAACTATAGATGAGCTATTGAAGGCTTCAACTCATGAAATATTACACTTCTATTGTACAAAACCTTCTCAGTAACATGATTCCAAAGCATGTATCTTGTCACACCAATGCCATAGAGAATGAAGATACATTTAACAGCCTTATTCTCCAACTTTGATCTTTTCTCATTTGTCACATATGCATATGCCTCACAACCAAAGACACAAATATGTGTTAAAGAGGGCTTCTTACCAAACCATGCTTCCAAAGGTTTTTTTTCAACAAGAGCCAAACAAGGTGAATGATTTACCAAGTAACATTTAGCCACAGCCTCAGCCTATAACTTCTACTCTAGACCAGCACCACTCAACATACTTCTGGATCTTTCCATTAGCATCTTGTTTAACCATTCAACAACTCCATTATGTTGTGGAGTATAAGACATAGTCTTATGTCTTTTAATTCCATGGTCTTTGCAGTACCTTTCAAAATTTGTAGAACAAAACTCACCACCATTATCCATCCTCAAGCACTTGATCTTCCTTCCAGTTTTATTTTCTACCAATATTTTAAACTTTTTAAGCCAACTAAACACTTTTGATTTACTCTTTTGAAAATACACAAATACCCTTCTTGAATAATCATTAATAAAAGAAACATAATATCTAGACTTTGATAATCCATAATTCAGTACACCATAAGATTTAGTAAGAATCAAATAAAATGAAACACGATGTGGCTTTCCATAAACATAGTGTTCACATAAATCAAACTCAAGGTTACAATCAACAAGCCCTTTAACAAGATTTTTATTTTTCAAGTTTTTTAAACCTTTCTCACCTATGTGACCAAGTCTGTGATGCCACATCATGGTCTTCTCCGTTAGGAGTTTCACCTCCAAGTAATTTGCACATAGAGGAGCTTCATTCTCCTTCCCTACATGAGCAACTTTTCTTGACTTTACAAAGATGTTGCTACATTTAATATGACATGCATCTAGCTTGTATAGAGTGCCTATGCATACACCCCTATCCAAAACCATTGCACCTCTAGTCATCTTACAACCTCCACTCAAGAACAAAATTTGCACACCAACATCATTCAGCTTATTGATCAAAATTAGGTTGTGAGAAAAACCTGGTATGTGTAGTACATCACCATTCCCCTTGATTCTTCCATCTTGGAATTAGATTTTGACTCTTCCATAGCCAACAATTTCTAGAGTTGAATCACTTTCTAGGTACACCTTTCCACCATCATACTTTTCATACTTAGTGAACCACTCTCTATGAGGTGTCATGTGAAAAGATGCACCTGAGTCAATTAGCTAGACATCATTTAATGCCTGAGTCACCAAGGCTACAATGAAGGAATTTGCATCACTCTGAGAAGAGTCATTGTCCGAAGAGTTATTCTTCTTTTTCTTTTTCTCCTCCTTACAATCCTTTCGGATATGATTAGACTTTCCATAGTTTCAACATTTCACCTTAGACTTCTTACCAAGAGACTTTAATCTCCCTTCAGATTTGGATTTAGAATTCTTTTCCTTCTTGCCTCTCTCCTCTGATCTACCTTGAACGACAAGAGCCTCCTTGGAAATCTTAGAATACTTCCTCTGCATTTCTTCTGACAACAACGAGGAAACCACATCTTCCATATTCAAAGTAGTTGTTTTACTTCCGATAGCCATTAACAGATGGTCCCAAGTGTCAAGTAAGGAGCACAACAGAAGCATACAATGATCCTCCTCTTCTAAATTTACAACCAAAAATGCCAACTGAGCAACAATCATATTAAATGAATTTAGATGGTATGCTATAGATGCACCTTCTTCCATCTTCAAGGAGTACAACTTCTTCCTCAAGAATAACTTATTCACTAGAGACTTTCCCTGATAAATGTCTCCAAGTTTCTCCCATAATGAAGATGCAGTCTTCTCCTCGTGGACATTTAGGAGTACAAAATTGGCCAGAAAAAGTCTTACCAACCCTCTAGCTTTTCTATCTATGAGGTCCCAATCTTCTTGCTTCATACTTTGTGGCATAGTTCCAGACATAACAATCTAGAGGTCTCTATCTAGTAACAGGTCTTCCATTTTGAGTTTCCATAACTCAAAATTGCTACCATTGAATTTTTCAATTTCTACTCTACTTGATGAACTTGCATCTCAAACTGTAAAAAAATTAATTAGTTCTTCCTTTTCAAAACTCCCATCGAACAGGATTAGCACAAAAAACCAACCCTACTAACAAGGATAACACAACTGGCTAGGCTCTGCTACCACCTGTAAGGAAATCAAATGTGCAGAAAACACCTTCCTAATGAAAAATCCTTAGGAGAGAAGTGCAAAAACCTCATTTAACAATTTACATACCTTTGAGATGCACATTCATAGAACAAAAGGAGAGATAAAATAAATCACACACATAGAGATAACACCAGATATATGTGGGAAAACCCTTACAGGAGAAACAACCACACATCAAGCAAAGTCACTTTGTATTATAGTAAATCAATTACATATAGAGTTACAGACTTCATTCTCAGATGTTAACTCACAGCAGCATCCCCTTGGTCGACCTCACTCACAAATAGTTGTTCGCCATACTTTCACTGTTTCAATGCTCGTAAAGAATACATTGAATTTTAATAACCAACCAGCAACCATTAGGGTTTCATTTAATTTTTTGTTCCTTCACTGATAGGCTTCCTCCATCTCAGGATGCACATATCGCTAGCAGTACGCATCAAGCTGCACAACATTAAATTTCAGTTACAAATAATAATACTATATTTGCACTCTGTCAACCTCTGAGTCAGATCATGTAGTAAATGCAAACATATTGCTAATAGGAAATAAAGCTTTTGACCAATGATTATTGATTTACAATAGTGATGTAAATTCAACAAATGAAATTGTGCCATGTGTCAACACATCACTCGTCCATGGCTATTGACTATCATACCAAATTGTCGGCTATTTCTTGTGGTTCCCACCATCCACATGGAATCCATGTCATTGTTGTACAACTAACATCACCATCCACAGAGACCAGTCCCACCATCCATCAGCTTGTCGCCCAGTCAAAGAAACCATAAACTTTACAACCTCCATTATTGCTTAGGAAACTTGAAGATCTCATGACAATAAAGATCACCTTGTCAGGAAAAACTTTAACTTCACAACCTCTAGCCAATAGTTAGGATTTTCTTGAATTCCATGACAAGCCAATAACACTGTCGCCTAGTCGAGGAAAACCCAAACTTCATAACTTATTCTGATGGTTAGAGAATTCCTATTCACCATGACATTGAAGAAGATCGACCAATCGAGAAGTTAAGAAAATTCAAAACTTCGTGACAAGGTTAGAGAGAACAACGATCTCACGAGCCACATGATATTGCCCAGTTACAAACTTTCAGAACCCCGCGACTTAAGTTTCAAGGTTCAAGTTTTGGGTGATAGGCCAACAATGCAAACCAAATGAACAAGAAAAATTCCAATTCTTTAACAGTGGTTCAAGCTAGCAAGGTTAGGTACATTTTCCAACACAAATGAACTATAACAAAGAAAGTGATAGAAAACAACAATATGCAAAGTAGGAAACTAAAACATGGAAACATCAATGCAGAACTGTAGAGGGACTGACTTGCCCTAGGTGGCGAATGAGTCCTAGGAGATGATTTTTTTGTAACATTTTTCTAATTTTTGTGTGTTTTCTAAAGACTTTTAGGTCTATTAAATGCAGAGACAAAATGAAAATGTTGAATGTTGAAAAGATTGAATGAAATAACATGTAATAATGAGATCTAAATAACACTTCCACTAATACAATGTTTAAGAAACCTAAAGATGTAAAAAAATGCAAAATGATGAAGTAATGAATTCCTAAGATGCAAATAAAAATGTAAATAAGAATGATGTTATGCTCAAAAGTTAGGTTCACCAAAATGAACCGTTTATTTTTGGCTCTTAGGACTTCTCTAACTCTTCTAGGGTTTTTCACCTAAAAGGAGAGAGTTAGGCAAAAAATACTAACTAGTTCATTCAAACTATGTTATGTAGGATGTTGTATAAACTAAATGAAGTAAAATAAATGCAATTGAATGATCTATAAAACATATTATGAATATAAAACTAAGAATTATGATATGTTTGAAAACATAGTGTTGTTTGCAAAGAAGCTTTAAAGAATGAACAAAATGCAAATTAAACTAAACAAAAGGTTGTTTCTCAGAATATGTGCACCTGCAAAACTAGAGAAGACTGGAAAATAATCTTGAAAGCTAATGAAACTTGAATTTAGGTTGACTGAGACTCATTCGCCACCTTGGATGAATTAGTCCGAGATCAGGAATTTTCTACACAAAAGTTGTTTTGTGATAGTCGGGGACCTAGATCTACATCTAACTCAAATCTACATCTTTGAAGGGAGTCACTTTCCATGCACTACGAATCAATCCACTTTCAAATTTCTACAATTTTAAAGTTCTATCCTACACCTTGACACCTGCACAATAATTTTTTATGGAAACCCAACTTCAGATCTCAAAAAATTCCTGCAAAATAGCTTAAAATTGTTTGTCTAATGGGGGTTTTTCTTTAGTCAAACCCCTAGCTGGGTAATTAAACCTTAAATGGAGAAAAAATTGCATAAACCCTAGCCTTAGATGTGTTAAAGACTAGAAAAAGCTGAGATGTGACAAAGATCCTATTCTATTGCTCTAGAATAAGACATGTAAGAATGATTTAGATGATGCAGTATCTCAACCCTAGAAACCTCACAACACATCAAAAATAGGAATGAAATGACATGCAAATGATAAACAAACAAGATAAAAACCTTAATTTCAAGATAGAGTGAAAATGGAAGATGGAATCAATAGGAAATCAAGTCCTTAGGTGTGATTGACATAAAAAAATTGAATAAGTTATCTATATTATTTGAAAAATATGTAAGAATAGAATCTGTAGAGAATTGAATGTAGTTTCTAAACTACTAGGTTTTTTTTCTATTTTTTTAAAAAATCTATTTGGTGAAAATTTAAAATTTCAATGCAATAGTACTTAATTTTCAGGGAAAAATAAGAAGTAGGTGTCTATCTGACAACCCTAACCACAATAAAATGATAATATTTTTTTATAAGATTCTAGATATGAGTAGAGGACTCATGTCTAGATGTGATACATATTTTTTTGTAATTTTTTTCCAAGTAAATAATTAATTATAATTTTTTAATTACAAATTTTAAATAATATAAAAACTCGTATGTTTGACCACCTTAACTTTGTCAAAACTTCATGAAATTCAATTTTTCTTTTTTAATCCTATAGTATACAAAGCATAGAATGTGACACATGTTTCAAATTCAAAAAATGTGATACTGTTTGAAAGCTATAGATGTTTCTCAATTAGCCAATCAATCAGTACTTTAGTCGTAATTCAAATAAAAAATGAATAATAATTGTTTATTAAATTCAAAGTAAAGCATAATTTATATTGGTGGAAAGCTGAGAATCTCCTTTAAAAACTATTTTCGTTTCATCAATTTTGGGTAAAAAAAGGTCTTCAGCCACATGGGCCATCATATCACTTACATATTGCCACTTTTTGGCCCATCATGATCTTGCACATATCCTTGTTTTGAAGAGTAAATGATGTAAAGGGACTCAAAAGTGGGTCCAATTATGCGTGAAATTGTCTCTTTTCTCAAGAGATTCTAATTTTTTAGGGCACAACTATGCATGATGGTGTTAATTTTGAGTGAAGGTCTTTTTGTTACTTTTGTTTTTTTAGAGGGACAATATCCAAGACCATTTTTTGTTTCTTGTGTGTTAGGCTCTATAAGAACACAAATGCCTTGTTCTTTTCTTCCACATCCTTTTCCACTATAACAAAGTTGTTTCAAGAGCTCATAACCTCTTCCATAAAGTTTTTCCATATCTTTTGGATTTAGTGGTTGTTGATAGTTCAGTTTATCAAAGTTTTTTGTATAACTTGTGTCTTCTTCTTCTAAAGTAGATGAGGTCTAGATGCTTGTGATTTTTCTTCCAAGTTTTGTGTTGACATTAGCATTGATTATTTTTCCTTTTCAAGTTGTTTTGTTGTCATCTTATATTCTTTCATGAATGTTGGTGTAAAATCTAAGGAACCCCAATCATCTTCCAATAACTTCACGACTTCTTCAATATTCTTCTCTTTTTCTTTTTCTTGCATGATTTCAACTTTTGAAGTTGGTATCAATTTTTTTAGAGGACTTTGTTTATCATTTTTAGTGTGTAAACAACTTTCAGGTTCAGTATCGACCTTGAGTGTGTAAACTATATTTTTGTAAACATACTTCATTAAATGATAAAGAGTCGAAGGCACAAATTGCATTTCATGAATACATGGTCTTCCTAAAAGAAGATTATATGAAAGATCATGAGGAATTAAATGGATGGTAGTTTTGAATGTAGCTTTTCTAGCTATTACAAGTAATGTAATCACACCAAGTGGTTGTTTTCCTATGTTATCAAATCTATGAATGGAAAATGAATTAGGTTCAATCCTACTCTTTTCAATTCCAAGCTTATCAAAAAGGTTCACACTACACACATTAAGGGATGAGCCATTGTCAACAAGGCTTCTATTTATTGCTTTCCTATTAATAATGGCTATGATCATGAAAGCTTCATATTTTTTTTGAACTTACAAGTAAGGTAACTCACTTTCGTGAAAAATAATATCTAGATTAACTACATTCATTCCTTGAACTAGGGCTGCCACACCATTCAAGTTTATATTATGAGGAATCACAACTTGTTTCAAGGTTGTTTGAAACATACTATTGCAATTTAGTGAGACTGGCATAAGATCCCATAATGATATCTTAGTAGGAGAATTCTTAACTTGTTGAACAAGATCATACTCCTTTCCACTATGTGAAGGAAATCAAGGATCACTAGGAAAGATAGGTTGAGGTAATGGTAATGAAATACAAGGGGTTTTTTGTTGCCTATTGTTACTTATGTTATATGTATGAGCAACAGTATTGTAACTCGGTTGTTGCGAAACATTGTCATTATCAAGTTGCCTTGTAAAATCAAGATATATCTTGGTTTCCATGGTTTCCTTTTAGGTGGTTCTAAGATAAGCATGGATTTTTTTTGAAATTGAGGTTGTTGTGAGGGTGGGTAAAGGATAAGTTGAGGTGTCATTGCATTGACATCTCTATGTTTTGGTTTTTCATGACAAGCCTTAGTGGATGAACCTTATGAGATGAAGTCCTTAAGGGATTCATCCAACATATCAAATCCATCACTACTAAAGGGATTGTGGGACAGGCTAACTTGGAAAAAGAGATTTGACATGATCAAATAACTATGCTTTCTCCAAGAGTTTCATTAGTTTTTTCTTTTGTTTGTTTTTTATGCTTTTGGATTTTGTTTTTGTTTTCTAATGTTTTCTAAATATGAACTAATCTAGCTAACAATGCAATGCTGTTGAAAGTGAAAGAAAAGTACATAAATCTAACACTAACTTTGACTAAAATGTACAAGAAAATGATCTCCAAAATGTTACACAATTTAACTTAATAAGCAATGTATTGAATGTTCAAATAAACTATCTTAGAAAATTAACTTTCAGATTTGGAAATAGAAAAAAAAGTGCACAACAAAAATAAAAGAGCACTCAGAAATTTTTTGAAAGTTTTGGACAGCCCTGGACTCATTCTCCCTCGTGCAAATGGGTTCTGGATTAGGGTTTTTTAAAATTTAATTTTTCATACGCTAAGTTTATCCTATATGTTCTCTATTTCTAATCTATAATAGAAGTTTTGTAACAAAATTTTCTATATTTTTGTCTCTAATTGCAAGTTAAATAAAGGTCAAATGATGGATTATGTGGCAATTTAAGGTGCAATATGAATATAAATTTGAACTTAAATAATTGAATGGTGATCCTAATGCAAGTACTATGCAAAATAAACTTAGATCTAGTGCAATTTTTTGATTTTTTATGATTTTAAGTTATGCAAACATGCAAATTTAACTCTGAATGCAATGTTCACTAATGCAAGATTTAAAGAACCCTAAATGTAATGCAACTAATGAAAACCTAATGCAATCTATTACAAAACATAGATCTAGGGTTGAAAGGACTCCAATTTTTAAAATTTTCTTGTACTTGTAAGGTCGAGTTCACTAAAATGAAATGATGAAAAATAGGGGAGTCCCTAGGGTTTCCCAAAATGGAAAAGTGGAACCAAAGAGGGAAAAGGTGTCCTATATTTCCTCAATTCATTAGGAAATGAGAGCCACAAAATGAAATGACAATCACCCTCAAGGTGAATCTAGTCAAAGTGTGAATCTATAAATTTCCCTTTTTGCATGGATAGGAGTCTAGGCCAAACATCACTTTGGGGAGAAATATTAAAAATATAGAATCAACTCCAAAATGTAATCTACAAAGAATATCTAATAGATTTAGCATAAAACTAAAGGAAATAATAGAGTTTCTAGAAAAACTAAGAGTAATAAATGTTGTACACCTGTCAAAATTTCTTGTTTCTGTAAGCTAAATAGGGACTCATTCGCCCTAGGGTGAATGGGTCTTGGATAATTTTTTTGGAGAACTTTGAATGTGAGATTGAATTTTGAGACTTGTAATTCTTCCCTATAACTTGATATCTCCGCTCTCAGATCCATATCTAAGAAAAATATGTAAAAAAAATTTTGTTGTTTGTTGGTGGATAGGGGTTTTCCTTAGTCAAACCCCAAGTTTGGTAATTAAACCTTGATGAACATAGATCTAAAACATGATTTTTTTTTTTAAATCCTAACCTTAAGTTTGTCTAAGATGAAGAATAATAATTCAAGGAAACCCTACTCAAGTGTGTTAGAATAGGATCCCTAGATGAACATGGACAATGATGAAGACCTTCTTTAAGAGATCTCAAATCACCTTAATAAGTCATAAATTTTATTATACCTTCCTGAGGTTGAAATTAGAATGAAAAAAAGAAGATGGAATCAATTAGGAAATAAATCATTAGGCTTGCTTGAATGTCTTGTGCATCTCCCAAAACCTAGAATCCATCATGATCCTATATAGTATTTGACAATTCTTGATCTTGATATCAAAGTGAGCTTGAAAACCTACAAAAACAACTCAAATACTACTCAAATAATTCTCTTTTGAATGCTTCTCCTTGCTCTTGAATATGAATACTTGATTTCATATGAATTTCTCTTGTCTAGCTTGCTTCTTCTAGTGTAAAATGAATGTGAGACCTAGTTTTATAGGCTTCCTATCTAATTTTCAAATTTTAAGATCCTGAAAGTTGACAAGTGAAATTTGAATTTGAGAGCTTGAAATTCCACAAAAAACATATCCAAAGTTAAGTTTAAGGAACTTAATGAAGACCCATTCACCCATGGGTGAATGGGTCCTAACCTAAAACTTTAGGACTCTTTAAATGTCAAAGGCATTAATTTGATTCATAAAATTTATTGAATGTAGGTTGTGGTGTTTAGAATTAAATAAAATTAAGTAAAATATCCCTTCCATGATAAATAGGTATTAGGGTCCTATTAATGGGATTTTTATAATGTACTAATGAAAAGGTCACCAAAATAGGTCCAAATAAGTGTGAATTGTACTTTCTCCAAGAGAGGAGTAAAATTTTCTACAATAAAGTATAATAGTATATATTAAAATATTCAAACATTCTACCATTGTTATAGCCATTCATCATTTGATTTTTGTATTTACTGGCTCTATTACCAAATCTTTTGCATGTAAAATATTGACCAGAAAAGGATGGGACATTCTGATTCATTTTGCTTCTACATTCCATTTCCTTATGTCCAAATTTATTACAAGAATAAAAAGACTATTGAAAGATGGGTGCCTTTTTTCATTTGGTTGTCTTACCGATGGTCTTTTTCCTTCATTTCTTTGATTCTAAATATTGTCGTTATTCTTCTTATCTTCAATCTTCCTTTCAGTATTTGATGTTTCAAATGAATTTAAACTTTCTCCTATCTCAAATTCAAAACCTTCTTTGTCTTTAAATCCTTTCTAATTTATAATCATTTCATCAAGCTTTGTAGCACTCATTTTGAATTTATCTTCATGACTTATGGCTTTCTTCAAATCTAATCTTAGTTTTACCACTTCTTTCTCAAGCCTTGTACATTCCTCTTATTTTATTTTCACCTTTACCTTCAAGAATTCTTCAACTTGCACTTTTAGACTAGTGATGGATTCATTTGCTTGATTCAATTCATCATTGAATTCCTTATGCCTTTCTCTAAACTTCTTGATTTGATCTCTCAATTTTTTGATGCATTCATTTGCTTCTTTGATATTTTAGTTTAGGTCTTTATTTTCATCTTTAGTCTTTTCAAGGTCTTCAAGGGAAAATTTGAGTTCTGCATCTTTTTCAAGCATGCAATTTTCTTCTATGGATCCAACTATTGGAATCACTTCTAGATAAATATGAAACTTTCTATAAACTATGTATTCAACTTCCAAGAACTTCCTAGAGCAGTTAAGCTCCTTCCAAGGAACCAAGCTCTGATACCAATTATTGAACACCCGAAATATTGAGAGGTGGGGGATGAACTAGTATTCCCTTAAACCATTCAAGCATTAAACATCCAGTCACCAAAACATATTCAATTGTAGTAAGGAGAGAAAGCATGAAATGTTCATCAACAACTTCACATATCAAATGAACACCATGATTTTTGCATGGAAAACCCAAAATGGGAAAAACAGTGGTGAGGGTTATCTTACAATATATTATGACCATTTATAATATATTTAGAAAATTTCTTACTACAACTGGACTCACTTTTCTAAGTGGACTCACTACCCACAGATGAAAAAAAAGATAGAAGAGATATGGTGGCTCACATCTTATTTTGAATTGTTATAATTGTAACTATCATATTCATGAAATATATTTCCAATGAAGCTCAATAAATTGACTTTGTACACTTCATTTGATTCATATTTAACACTCAGGCTTTCTTTTCATTCACAACACTTTTTTCTTCAACTCATACTTCACAACTTAAATTTGGACTTCTCTACATTATATTTGCAATACATATATCCCCTTTTAAAACATTGAAAAATATCTAACATATATATGCACATCAAGTACAACATCAATTAGGTTAGCCTAATTAGATGTAATACTCAAATCATAACTTTTTCAGCTCAAAAAAATTTCATACACACTACGTGCCATAATTCGAATCTTAAAAAAACTTGAAATAGGTAGGAATGGTCCTATAATTGATCCCACATAAGACTGGTCACAATACTTATTTAGCCTTCACATACCTTCAAACATATTAGGTCGGCACCGTTGGAGACCTAATAAAAAAATTCTTCAAATGTGTATCCATATCTTGACATGTGGACCTCAAAATTCAATGCCAACCAAAATTCGTTCACTATTGCCATCCATAAACTTAACCTCAAAAGCGTGAAGTAAAAAATTCATCCACAAAGATGTGTAGAATCTCCTATAGAACTATATTGTATAGAAAACAACTATAATTTCTAGGTCGATCTTCTGTAACTCAAATCTCTTAAAGGTCACTTGTCAAAACATGATGAAATCTTGGAATTAGATACATCTAACATTAGAAAAAAAATGTTAGAAGTGTAGAGTGAAACCTTCATTTGTAGAGTGATGTGGACCCAAAAAAAATCGCTTTATAACATTGTATAAGAAGAATTAAAATTTAGTCAATTTCCCACTCAACTGATATCTTCAGATGAAACCAACTAGTAAAAATTTCTTCCTCAACACCTTGAAAACTAGTTAAAACTAATCAAAATAGTTTGTAACAAAAAATTCATTAAGTTACAATGTTGACATCAATGACAACACTACAACACATCATTATGTACCTTCCATGCTCATGTTTCCAAACAACATCATCAATGACATTCTTCCAACAATCTCCCCAAACTTCCAACAATTAAGTTTATGTTATGTACTCTTATATTGTTTTTTTAATTTATTCTTTTGTAGTGCATGAATATAATGTCTATCATTATACATCTATATATAACTACATTACAAAGGTATACAATTTCTTTTAAAGGATCATTACTCTTAAATATAAGTATTATTAGCTCATCAAAGATCATATATAGATAGACCTATTTGATATAAAACAAATATATATATATATATATATATATATCAATATCAATATATTGAGAGGTGTAATCTACAATAGTAGTACTAAAAAAACACATATGATAGACCGTGATTGTGAAAGAAAAGTTGAAAGATAATCTATTTAGAAGCTATACTTAAAGTAAATAAAATAGCACTATTGTAAAATAAAATAAAGACACCAATTGTTTAAAATATGTAATAAATAAATAAAAAACTAAGGTAAATAACTCTTACATGAATAAAAAATAGCTATACATCCTTTATATATATATATATATATATATATATATATATATATATATATATATATATATATATATATATATATATATATATATATATATCCTAAATAACAAAATTACAATAGATACTTTTGAAAATACATATTTATCATCATCTTTTAAATATTTATATTAAATATATCTATTAACAATATAATCTATATAATGAAAACATCACATAAATAACTTGAAGACAAATTTAAAATCTTATTAGACAATAAATTTTACTAACAAAATTATTTCAAATAATTCAAACTTATTACTATCTTAGAATTCAAACTTTTCTCAAAAGTTTTTTTCTTTTAACTAAAATAATAGATTTTTCTTTCGTGCTCCATGTGGTCGATCTCTAATGCTCACCTATTCAATGATGACTTCGTTGCATGCTTTTCCAAGCTTGTATGCCTTCAAATAGAATACCTATATTCCTCCTTGGAAACACCTATAAATGACGAGTAAAAATAATAAATAGTACCTTCACGGCTACATTCAAATTTTAAAATGATTAAGATGTGATATATAGAGACTTGAGATGATGATAATAGTAACAATAATGCTTAGCATAACAATTTTAAAAATAATTAATTTGTGATATTATTAAAATATAATAAAATGAGGAATATGGATTATAATGTAGTTAGTTGCAAATTAATAAATAAGAGAAAAACAAATTGGAGGATAATTTTTTAAGGCGTAGTAATTTTTATTGTTTTTAATGATATTTTAATAGATTTGATGGAAGTAGCTAGGTAGATTAAGATGGACAAAGAGAGGTTTAATATTGCAACAATAATGATGGATGAAAGAAATCTCAATAAGTTTTGAGCCTTGGAGAGTGATTTGGAGGCTTACCATGTCAAAAGGACTTCAATTATAATTAAATGTGATAGCCAAAGCACTAGGAACAAAATTGATGAAATAAAGAGAAATTCAACCAAAGAAAATATTAAATATTAACATGACAAACAAGGTAAAAATCTATAATTCTAGTTGCTAGATGAAATGGTGGAGTTTGTAGTTGAATGTTAAATTTGAATTGTTATCTTATTTTTTATTAAGGCAATACATTCACAAACTATTTTTTTATAAATGATCTAAGATGAATAGGGAGAATAAGGGTTGGGACGAGTAAGTGCACCAAGATGTGATACAAAAAGGGGGTCTTAAGATGCCATTTTTTTCTTCAAAAATTAGCAAAGTCTAATATTTGACAAGAAAATAAAGATAGTTACGCTCAAAAATTGAAGATGTGCAATAATAACAAGAGTTGTAGTGCTCCAAATCTACTTTCTAAACTACTTTTTTTTTTTTGGAAAATGTGAAGATTAAGGGCTTCAAAAAGTAAGAGCACACAAAGTGATCACGTTTTCTTAAAAAAATAACATAACATCCTTACTAATTTTTGATGTGGACACATCCTGAAAAAAGAGAAATTTGAGCATGCTCTACCATAAAATATTTTAAAACTAATTCAAAATCAATTTATTTTTTCAATATGTGTAGAATAGAGTCTAGTTTTTAAAACTGTAATTTGTTTCAAAATTTGATGAATGAGTAATAAACTTGTGACCACCAAAAAAGTGTGCCTTTTCCTTGCTTGATTTGGGAATAATTAATGATAAATTGGACTTAATTTCGCCTTGGTCTAGTGTTGTGACGTGTTTTACACAACGACATTAGGTCTTGGGCATGTTCTGAGCTAAATTAACCTAACTTTGTCCTAATTTAATGTTGTAAAATGTATTTATTTACATCTTCACCTTAAATTTTGAGAGGCTTGTAAATAAAGTGGACCTAATCTAGTGTTGTAATGTGTTCTACACATTCACATGGGATTTAGGGACCTTCTAAGCTAAATAGACTCAATTTTTGCTTAAGTTAGTGTTGTAAAGTGTATTTATTTACACTTTCACATTGGATTTTGGGCCTCCTTGCATTTATGACCTTTATATCATCATTAATAGGCCCCTATGACCCCATTTGTGTATCCTGAGGCATATTTTCATCAAAAACTTGACTAGATCAACATAAGAGCTTGAATTTTCCATTCCTCGACATTGTAGCAAGCAAAATAGCCCCTGTGGAACCCATTCACTACTTTGGGTGAATGAGTCCCATCTAGGTAGGAATAATTTACCCAGGATGGCGAATGCATCCCATTTGAGCTATTTTTGAGGTTTGAGTGGGAAAAAGTGGGTTTTAAATTTAAATTTCTTCAATGTCATCCTTTGGGATCAAATTAATGGTCATTGTGAGTGGATGGCCTCTATAAGAAAGCTTTAAAATCCTTATTTCACATAAGAATATCCAAGCATCATCAAGCCTACATATTATCAAGTCAAGCAAGAAAGAGTTGAGCATTTTAAGTCTCCACAAGGTCATCAAGATAGCATTCAAGATCAATTCCAAGGAATTCTAGAGCAAGATTCTTCATCAATTCAAGATCCATCATCATGGAAAGTTTCTAATTGTATTACTTCATGTCCATGCTTAATTACCTTGTTTCATCATTCTAGTTTTGTGTCGCCAAAAATATATAGTTGACATTTTTATGCTCACTTGAGTCTCTCTTATGGACTTTGGCTTGATTTTGGCTAGATTTAATGTTGTAATGTAGCCAACACACTCACATTGGGTCTTGAATATTTGAATCATTAAGACTTCTAGGATGTTGTGTAAAAGTGTTGTGAAGGGTTGTAACCCACTTTCACACTTTTCTAGGTCACTTTGATTATAATCCACTTAAATAACTCATTTTTAGCACTTACCAAGTCTTATTTCAAAGTGTTGTAAAGAGTTGTAACAAAATCTCACACTTTTCTAGAATTTTCATCACTAATTCAACCCTTTCTCATGTTTAAATGACCCCTTTATGCACTTTCCCCGATCATACTTAAGTGTATTTTTGAGGATATTCCCGTTAGACATCATTTAGTGCACTTTAATCTCTGAAACCCAGTGAAATTTCCCTAGTGGGACCAAGTCACCACTTCGGACGACTTAGTCCCATTGGGCATAAAAATCAAAATAATTTTAATTTCTTGGTGGGATTTTATTCTCTTACCCTTGAGGTCAACCTGTGATGTGTTATTTTTGGGAATTAATGGAAAATCAAGTATAAATAAGGGTTTTTCTCCTCATTTTTCATCTCCTAATTTCCTATAATCTCCTAATTCATTAAGCATTCAATCTCTCAAGCACTCAAGCACTCTAAGCATAATCAAGTCATCCATTAGAGCACTTCATTGCATATCTTTATATTTCTACATCAAGGGTTTGGTAAGTTTATGAAATTTCATGTTGTTTATTTATCATTCTCTTTATATTTCATTTCATTATTTAGGGTTTGATTACCAAATCACAAACCCCTATACTCTAACCCTTAACCATTTTACCCCTCTTTGCATGTGTGTTTGAGGATCTTGTATGCAAATTTTTCAAAGGGTTTTTTGTAAAAAGTGGTCAACAATCCATCAAAGTCAACAAATCCCTAATTGAAGCTTGGAGACTCTCTTCAACCCATTTTCTGTAGAATCAAATTCAGACACCTATCAAGAAAGCAAGTGTAGACCGTAAGCTACAAAATCTTGTTCCGAAATTCACAAAATCTCCAAGTGGACTAAGTCACCATCTATGGTGAATTAGTCCCACTACGAGGCCTAAAAATTGATTTTCACATTTCTGGACACCCATTTGGCAAATTCTCGTTCTGACATATTTTCTTTGAAAATGGGCTAAGAAGCCCAACTTGGCATAAGTATCCTAGTCAAATTTGTAGGATTCGAAAGCCTCTCTACATCAAATTCTAGATTCTAGGTGCACCTCTCTATTTTTGTTCAATTATTTCATCATTTACTTGCATTCTTAGGTGGTTTTGCATATCACGATGTGTTTTCCAACACTTTTCATTTTTTAGGATTAGCATCAATAAATATTTTTTTTTTTAGTTTGTTGCATTTAGAAATTGCATTTAGGTACATTGCATCTCTTTTACATTAAGATTGAGTGTAGAAATTAGCATTTTGGCCCCAATGTTTCTCCATTTTAGTGAAAAACCCTAGAAGGAGCTTAAAGCATTCGAGTACTAAAATCATTGTCCACATTTTGGTGAACTTGACTTTTGAAAAAAATTACTCTAATTTTAAGAGCATCCTAGGTTTCATTTACATTAGCATTGCATTAGTTGTTTCATTGTTTGAATTGCATCTGAGGGTTTTATAAATTGCATTAGTGAAAAGATCATATAACTTGCATTTTTGCATCATCTTTCATTAGAAAACAATACAAATTCTGTTGTAGCTGCATTTGTGCATTTGAAAGACATCAAATTGCATTATTTCTGAAAAATCACAAAAAAATCCTCACAGGGACTAATTTTCCACTCTGGGTGACTTAGTCCTTCTGCACATTTTGCACTGTAGTTTCTACCATTTTTTGGGCATTTTCTACATTTGTGTTTTTTGTTATTGTCTTTTGTCATACTTTCTAGATTTGTTGTTTATTGAATTCCATTTTCTTGTATCGTCACTTTTTTCTTTAATAAGTTTTAGATGTCATTAAAATATTTAGTGGAAATGTCAAATTGTGCCTTTGGAATTGATTCTATTCACCTTGAGCTTCCTCATACTCCTTCAACTCCTTATGAATGTCCTCCTTATGTTCATGACATCATTGGAGAAGATGATGATAGCATGAATAATTTTTTAAATGAATTCCTTGACAACCTTAAAGCTAATGCATCCTTTTATCCATCCATGAAGCAATCATACCTTCCTACTGTCTCACCTCCTGATACATTTGGATACCTACATCTTGAAACAAATGAAGGACCTAAGTTCCCTCCAATAGGTGGGCCTAGTTCCTCTAACCCAAAAACTCCTCAACCATTCTATGATAACAAAGTTACCAACACACCACTCAACCTTGAAGAAAAATATGGCAAAGGTTTTACCACCTTAAGCAAACAAGGATGTGAGATAACAATTGAACATGATATTCATCAATTTTTAGAATAATGACCAATAGATGAAAACACAACAAGGTTAGGCTATCAAGATCCTCGTCGTGATAGCAAGCCTCCTATAGAATATTGGAGACTTCATAATGATGGCATGGTGATATTTGATTCCCCCCCCCGATTTGAATATCCTCCTCTGTCACAAAGATTTGGTGCTTCTAAAAAATGAAGAGTTTCTCTTCGGTTTGTCTCTCAACCTTCACTTGATAAACTTAGACAATATAGCAAGAAACACAAACCCTATAAATTCAAATATTTTCCCTTTATAAAAAATCCTACAAGTATTGAACAAAAGTTGGAAGCACTAATTAATGGCAGATGGATTTCCATGCCTCCTACCATAAGAATCAAGCATCCTAAAAAATGACAAATATTGTGCATATCATAGGACACTGGGCATCTCACTGATGAATGTCGCACTTTACAAAATATACTTAAGCTCAACTTAACCTATTTGAAATAACTCCCTAAACCATTCCCCTCATCATGTAATAATTGAAGAATCTTCCATTCTCAAGTTCTATTACATGATCTTTCCCATCACCTATCTCGGCTCATCCTTTCCTTGCACTCAATGGGGGAAAGAGGTTGTTAGCCTTGTCCTAGTGATGCATTTTTCCTTGTCTCCTAGCTATGTTTTTCACTTTCCACTTATCCTAACTGAGATTGAGAGGTGGATGACTCACTTGATGGTTGACTTATCTTTGCATTGTAACTAGTTTTTTTCTTTTTCTTTTTCTTTTCTATGTGTGCATCATGATCTAGTAACACGAATGGGAGAATACTCCCTCCACTTATATCCTATTGGATCCTCATTCACTACCTCATCACCCTCACTCATGGACAACTCCTCCTCGACCTCCTCCTGATCTGCATCCTCCTTGTCATCATATTCAGGATCTACATCCTCATCATACTCCTCATCTATCACATCTACAAATATGTCTATAGCCCTGTACTATGTCTCCTTAGCCTTGTCCTCTACCTCACGTCCCTCATTTGGGAGTGGTCCTACATCACCTATCGGCTCCTCCATCAGAAATATAGGAGTTGGTCATGATATTGTCCACCACTCCTTATAGTCATCTACGACACTGACACCATTAGCATTGGAGACCAGAGGCATATCATGATCAAAGAAATCATATTCACTTTAGATAAAATCCTCAAAATTCAACCTTCTACCATCACCAAGTCTCTGGGCACTCCATACTGATCTCCTAAAGAAGGGTTGTTCCCTAGGTGCTAACTGGACCTACCCAAACTATCGCATGACGTGATCACAGAAGAAAGTTCGTACTATTTAATCTTGTCTGCCAATCAAAAAATTGTCCATCTATAGTCTCCTCATTTTTTGAGTGTTATTTGGCCATTGAAGCACAAGCTAATAAGGTCTCCAAAGGATCCCATCCTCCTCTAGTTGGTCAAATCAAACTCTCTAGAAGTGACAATCACCATATTGCCAAAACCATCATAAAGGATAGTTGAAGGCCCGAGGATACCCCAAGGCTATCAGACATAGGAATCTAGTAGGTTTGGTACAAGTAATATGGTCAAGACATCAAAACTATAGAAGCATACATTGTACCATGTTGTCCACCTCCCAAAAGACAAACTATCCAAGATCATAGTACAAGTGTGCTAGGATACTATTCCCCCAGGCATATTGTCTTGTGCTCTACCATCCCTTGTATTAGGTATACTATTCCTCCATCCAAATGCACTCCCTGACCATTAGGAATGAATACTAGTGCTACTATCAGCATCATAATTCATCTAACCAATGGGGCCTATGAATATAGTAGCATCACAAGATCTGTCCATGGCCTCACTCTCTCATCGTGCACTAGTCCACAAAAAAATTAGTACTGGATGTTAGATTTCATCTCATGGAATGATTGCTCCACGTGGAAATGCACTTGCTCACCCCAAATGGTAACTTAGAGTATGTAGTTCACATCCTCTAGTGTGATAGTCATCTTTTTAGTACACAAATGAAATGCACATGTAGCAGCATCCCAGTTCTCTACTAGTGCCATTTTCATCAAATCATGGTACCTCATAGGGGCATGAGGTACACCAAGTATAATCCTATAGTCTAAAAAATATTTTTATCCCCTGCTAAAAGAGTGGGGAATGAATCTTGAAGAATGCTAATATGTCAGCCACCTAGATTTTGTTCCAAATGGGTGGGAACCTAATAAAAAAGAAAAAGGATGTCCTATAAGAAGTCTAATCTCTCTAATATTTACATCAACAATCATAAAAGTGTATTAAATTTGTTCTAGTGTGCTTTCCAAGAGGCCCTACACACTTTAGAACCCTTTTGGGATAGTTCACAAAAAAATAGGACACTTCGTGAACAAAAGGGACACTTTGTGAAATAAATGGGACACTTTGTGAACCTTTTTAGAAGGTCCTAAATTAACCTATAAATGTGTAAAAATTATAAAATAAATATGTAAAGCCAAAGCTAAAGTAGAAAAATTAACTCACCTCATGGTAGTACTCATCGTTTTCCACCTAATCTCACAGGCCTATAGTCTCGTCAGCTCAGAATTCTAGATCACTCTTCAATCTCTCAAACTACAAAAAGGTAAATAAAAAATAGTAAGAATTCACTTTACTTTTTACTCTTGTATCATTTAAAATTAGGGCTTTTACTATATTAGGGTTAAAAAGTGTATTTCATTCAAACAACCATAACAGGTGCTAGAGAATTCCATTTTTGATGTTGTTTGTTGTGTTGGAATCATGATTTCGCTCCCAACATCATCAATATTCTATCATTATGTGGTATGGTACTTGGAAATACCCTATATTACATGACCTACCCTATTCGATGTGGCTAGATTGCTACCTTGATTCCACCTCCATAAAGCAAGTGGAATCAAGTGGGGCATACATCTACCCTTGAATATGATTTCTAGAAATAAGTTAGGTAAAGAGGATTTTTGGACAACTAACGAATTCATGATGCATGATGCAGTTCCTAATGGTGTGGTTTTGTAGATGACTACACTAGGGGCTTCATTCTCTTGTATCATGAATGAACTTATATGTGTATCCTTTTATAAAAAAAGAGGTTATTATTGGATTCCTTTAGTTTACATATGCACGTAGAGTCATATGGGTGCTAAAGTGAGGGCTAAATGTAGTGTAGAAAATTGTACACTCTTGAAAGAAAGGAAATTTCATACTTAATTTAGACCTATTTTGGAACCCTTGCATTAATTACCCTTTAAAATCATCATTTATAGGCACCTAAGATCCATTATTTCCGATCTCAAGGCTCATTTCACCTAAAAATCCCATAAAATCATTCAAAACACCAAAAATCCTAAAAAAAAAACTCAAAAAGCTAAGGTGGAACTCATTCGCCACCTTGGGTGAATGAGTCCCCTTAGGTGGGATCCCTTTGTCAAGGGTGGTGAATGAGTTCCATTTGGGGTCTTTTTCAATTTTGAGAAAAATTCACAATTTTAATTTAATTTTTTTGTGGATGCCAACCTTTGAGATGTAAATAATGGTAAATTAGGTGATAATGCCTATATAAGTAAGTTTCTAAGCCATTTTTATCATCCTAAGCAATTTGAGCAAGCATTTTCAAGAGAAAATTTAAGAGTCAACTGTTGAGAATCTTCCACAAGAGCATTCAAGTTTCAAGAGCAAGTAAAGTTGAATCATTGGAGCAACATTAAAGTCATTTTGCAGGTCTTCAAGCTCACTTTCATTCAATATCTAGCATTTTCAAGGGTTGATCATGGTTGTCCATGGTGAATCATGATGGATTCTATGTTGGGGAGATGCAACTAGCCATCAAGCCAAGCCTAAAGACTTGTTTTCTAAGTGATTACATCCTCCATTATCACTCCACATTCAACCTAAGGAAGGTACAAGCATCACTAGGGTTCATTTGGGGTGATTAGAGATCACAACAAGTGGGTCTTCCATCTCCATATTTCCATTCTTGCATCATATTCTTACACATTAGAATAGGATTGCATCATGTTTCATATTTATTAGTCTTAGACACATTTAAGGATAGGGTTTCCATGCACATTTCATTATTTATATGGGAATGTGTAGGATCATGATGGACCAAAAAGTGGCAATATGATGGGTATTTGTAGGGTATGTGGTTGAAAACTTTTTTTTACCCAAAATTGATGAAATGAAAAGGGTTTTTAAAGGAGATTCTCAGCTTTCCACCAATATAAATTATGTTTTACTTTGAATTTAATAAATAATTATTATTCATTTTCTATTTGAATTACGACTAAAGTCATGATTGATAGGTTGATTGAAAAACATATATAGCTTTCAAACAGTATCACATTTTGGGATCCAAAACATGCATCACATTCTATGATTCACATACTATAGGATTAAAAAAAGAAATATTGAATTTCAAAAAGTTTTGACTAGGTTAAGGTGGTTAGACATACAAGTTTTTATATTTTCAAAAATTTGTAATAAAAAATTCATAATTAATTATTTACTTGGGAAAATTTCCAAAAAAATATGCATCACATCTTGACATGAGTCCTCTACTTATGTCTAAAATATTATAAAAAAAAATTATCATTTTATTGTGGTTAGGGTGGTCAGACAGACACCTACTTCTTATTTTGTCCCTGAAATTTAAGTACTACTGCATTGAAATTTCAAATTTTCACCAAATAGATTTTAAAAAATAAATAAACCTAGTAGTTTAGAAACTACACTCAATTTGCTATAGATTCTATTCTTACATATTTTTGAAATAAATAGATAACTAATTCAAATTTTTATGCCAAGTTTCCTAACTTTGATTTTTCTAATTTTTTTGCTACTTAAGGGCATGTTTTTTCCATGATGATCCTACACATACCCCTATCAAGGTTTAATTACCAAACTAGGGGTTTCACCAAGGCAAAACCCCAATTATAAAATCATGTTAAATTCTATTTTGTAGGTGTTTTTCATATATTTAAATATGAAACTCAGGTTGGAAGGAAAGAGCGGGTGTTGAAATGTAGATCAGGACTTTTAATTCCTAAAAAAACAAAACATGACTAATTCACTAAGAGTGGTGAATGAGTCCCACTATAGCTATTTTCTAGAATTGTTTGTAGATTATGATAGCCTTTTTCTCGAAACAAACTTCTGAACAAAAACTAAAATTTGGCTAGCAAATGAGTCCTAGTTGGTCAAATGGCCAAAATCTTTAGTGTTTTAGAGTTGTTTCTAGTCACTTCAGGTTTTTAGGTACACATCATTCATTACATTTCTTTTCTATTTTGTTTTGTTTACATTTCTATGGAATTTTCTAGGTCATTGTATTGAACTAGGGTTTTCATTTCATCTTTAATATCATTATCTTTTCCAAGTCTAAACTTGGTGGCGAACCCCTCATTAGATCCTTTAGCTTCTAGGACAACCCTCTTGCAATATCTCTTTCTATTTTGCACTAAGATCTCAAGTGTTTTTTCTTGAGTGAAAGTCAAAATTTCCCCTTTTAGGTACCTAAACCCTAAAGGTGGGAGAGATCCAATTTTCCACCTTTTTGGTTTGAACAATCTGAGTCACAATTCACCTTGGATTCTTTCCTCACTACTCTACTCCTACTTGAATGCTTTTGCGAAATAAATTTCCCTTAGTGGAATCACTTATAATCCATCAATTTGACCTAATTTTTCATTGAATGATTCAAACCATAAAGCTAGCAACCCTTTATCTATATGCATAGATAACTTTTCAAGCTTTACAAACTCTTGCATCATCATATTTTCTTCTAAAATCTTCACCAATAGATCAAGTATTTGTATCTACATCACATATCTTCGTGTTGAGGCATCAACAAATCTTCTTTGGTAGGGGACACATATCTCCATTAAATCTCCCCTAAGCCATAGATTTGATCTTAGTTTCTAAAGGAAATATCTGCACCAGAGGATAGTATAGATTATTCCTTATCTTCTATATGTTCTTTCTTTTTCCAAATATTTTCCATTTCCTTCTTTTCTTCTACCGAATCAACCTTTTTAATTGGTTCATTCCTCTTTACCAAATTATCTTTCCTTGTATTTCATCTTCTACAAAACTTAGCAATATGTCTATGTCTACTACAATTGTGACATTTAACATTCTTCTGAATAGTATTCCTTCCATTCACTCTATATTTTATTTGATTAGTTGTGTGTCCAAATCCATAGCAAGTATATGAAATGATGAAAAATAGGGGAGTCTCTAACATTTCCAAAAATGGAAAAGTGGATCCAAAGAGCCAAAAGGAATCATATCTTACCTCAATTCATTAGGAAATGAGATCCACACAATGAAATGACAATCACCCTCAAGGTGAATCAATTCAAATTGTGAATCTACAAATTTCCCTTTTTTACAAGGATGGGGGTCTAGGAAAAAAAAACCTTTGGGGAGAAATATTAAACATAGCAAATCAACTCCAAAATGCAATTTAAAAACTGGATCTAATAGATTTAGCATAAAACTAAATGAACCAATATAGTTTCCAAAAAAACTAAGAGTAATAAATGTTCTTCACCTTTCAAAAGTTGTTTCTACAAGTTGAATAGGGACTTATTCGCCCTAGGGTGAATCAATCTTGGAATATTTTTTTGGAAAACTCTAAATCTAATATTGAAGCCTAAGACATGCTTTTCTTCATTGTAACTTGATATTTTTACTCTAGGATATGGATCTGATCTAAGCATATTCTGCAAAACAAAATTTGTTGTTTGTTGGTGGATAGGGGTTTTCCTTGGTCAAACCCCAAGTTTGGTAATTAAACCTTGATGAAGAACATAGATCTAAAACATGAAATGTGTGTGCAATCCTATCCTTAAGCCTATCTAAGATTAAGATTAATAATGCAAGGAAACACTACTCAAGTGTGTTATAATAGGATCCCTAAATGAACATGCACAATGATGAAGACCTACTTTAGGATATATTAAATCACCTTAATAAGTCAAAGATCTGATTATACCTTGCTTAGGTTGAAATTAGAATGATAAATTATAGAAGATGGAATCAATTAGGAAACAAGTCATTAGGCTTGGTTGAATGTCTTGTGCATCTCCCAATACCTAGAATCCATCATGATCCTATATAGGCATCTATCATTACTTCATTGACAATGCTTGATATTGATATCAAAATGATCTTGAAGACCTAAAAAAACAACTCAAATGCTACTCCAAGACTTAACTTTTAAATGCTTCTCCTTGCTATTGAATATGAATTCTTTATTTCATATGAATTTCTCTTGTCTAGCTTGCTTCTTCTAGTGTAAAATGAATGTGAGACCTAGTTTTATAGGGTTCCTATCTAATTTTCCAATTATCAGATCCAAAAAGATGACATATGAAATTTTAATTTGAGAGTTTGAAATGCTGCCAAAAATATATCCAAAGTTTAGTTTAAGGAAATTAATGAGGACCCATTCACCCATTGACCTAAAAGTTTAGTACTCCTTAAATTTTGGGGCATTAAATTGATTCATAACATTTATTCAATGCAGGTTGTGGTGTCAAGAATTAAATAAAATTAAGTAAAATAGGCCTTGGGGTACATGATAAAGGGGTATTAGGGGATTACTAATGAGATTTTTATAATGCATTAATAAAAAGGTCACCAAAATAGGTACAAATAAGTGTGAATTGTACTTTCACCTAGAAAGGGGTACAATTCTCTATACTACATTTAGACCCACTTTAGTAGCCATATGACGCCATGTGCATATGCAAGCTAAAGGAACTCTAACATACTTTATAAAAAGGATACTCATATGGATTTATTAGGGAGAATGAAGCCTCCATTGCAGTTATCTACAAAACCACAATGTCAGGAACTGTATTCTACAACATAGATTCATTAGTTGCTAAAAAATACTCTTAGCAAACTTCTATGAAGAATCAAATTTGAGGGTATATGTATGCCTCCTTGATTTCGCTTGATATATAGAGGTGGAATTAGGGTAGCCACAAAAACATATCAAATTACCTAAGTCTTATCATAGGTTATTTCTAGGTACCACACCACATAGTGATAGACTATTGATGAGATCAGGAGCTGAATTATGAATCCAATGCAACAAACAAAATAAAAATAGAGTTCTCTAGCCCCCAATATGTTGATTTGAATAAAATATACATTTTTTTAATTTGTGTCACCAAAAAATGTATAGTTGAGATTTTTACACTCACTTGAGTCTTTCTAATGGGCTTTGGCTTGATTTTGTCTTGATTTAATGTTGTAATGTGGTCAAAACATTCACATTAGGTCTTAAAAATTCAAATTATGATGTCTTGTGAAGGTGTTGTGAAGTGTTGTAAAACAATTCTACACTTTTCTAGACTCCATTCATTAAAATTCACCTAAAAATCACCTTTTCATCACCTATTAAGTCCTATTTTGAAGTGTTGTAAAGCCTTGTAATAATATTTCACACTTTTCTAGGCTCAATTTCACTAATTCAATCCTTTCTGATGTCTAAATGACCCCTTAATACACTTTTCAACCATTCTTAAATGTTTTTTTGAGGATATTCCCATTGGACAACTTTTAATGCCCCAAAATTCTTGACACCCACTTAAATTGCTTAAGTAGGACCAAGTCACCCATAGGGGCGAATTAGTCCTTTTTGGCACAAAACTCAAAATAATTTTAAATTTCTAGCAGGATTTTGTCCTCTAACCCTTGAGGTCAGTCTGTGATGTGTTACTCTTAGGAAATTTTAGTAAAATCAAGTATAAATAAGGGTTTTTCACCTCATTTTACATCTCCCAACTCATACAATCATCTATCTTCAAATCACTTACAATTTCTTGCACTCGTTAAGGATTCAAAAAAATCAAGCATTATCAAGTCAAGCTATTGGAGTTCATTGCATATCTTCATATTTGAGCATCAATAGTGTGGTAAGTTTGTGACATTTGCATATTATCTATTTATCACTATCTTTTCATCTCATTTCATTATTTAAGGTTTGATTACCAAATTGGGGTTTGACCAAGGCAAACCCCTATTCTCTAACCCTCAACCATTTTTCCCCTTTTGCATGTGACTTTTGTATGTAGATTTTTCAAGCAATAGGTGTTGAAAAGTGATTAAAAGGTGCATAAGGTCAATCAATTCAAAATCATCCTATTTCAAGCTTGGAGAGACTTTTTTCCCCATTTTTTGTAGAATCAAGTATGGACACCTATCAAAAAATGAAATGCAGACCCGAGACTACAAGATTTTGTCTCAAATTTCTTGAAATCTGCAAGAGGACTAAGTCACCACAAGGGGTGAATTAGTCCCGCTTCCAAGCCTGAAAACTGATTTTGACATTTCTGGACACCCATTTGATAGATTCATGTTCCAACAAAGTTTTCCAAAATTGAGACTAAGTCACCCAGTCTGGCCTAAGTGTTCCAGTCAACATTTCAGTCAACTTTTCTAGGATTCCAGAATCTTTCAACATCAAACTTCTGATTCCAAGTGCATCTCTTCTGTTATGTTCTATTATTTCATCATATATTTGCATTTCTTAGATATTTCTGCATATCATATCATTATGTTTTCTAGGAATTTACATTTTCATAGTTTTGCATCATTAAATCATTCCTTTTTTAGATTATTGCATTAGGACATCTTAATTAGGAATAATTAAATTTCATCAACATAGTCTTGAGTGTAAACCCTTGCACTTTGGTAACCCTTTCCATCCCCTTTCTCCTTTTAGGTGAAAAAACTGAGGAGGAACAAAGCATTGTGAAAGGGTAAACCAAAATCATCATTTACATAATTTAACTAGGTATATATGAAAGAAAATGACATTTTTATCTAATGTTGATATTTACCTTCTTGTAGTTTACCTTGGTGTAGAGTGATCCAGGATGGTGAGCCAACAAACCTACAAGCTTCCTAGACTTGATGTTCTTCATGATGAGGTGGCATGATGCACAATCCAACCTGTGGTGAGTGGATTCTTTGATGCTTTTCCTTTGTTTCATGCATTTGCAATATTTTTTTTTATGTATTTTTATATTGTTTAGGACCCTAGAAAACATAGTCAAAAGCATCCATCTTTGTCACAAAGCATCCATTATTGGTGCAAAGTATCCCACTTTGGCATAAAGTGTCCAAAATTATCTAAAGTGTCCAAGATCCCCCTTCCAAAATTGGAAAGTGTGTCCAAATTGGTCATAAAGTGCCTTGGAGCAACATTAGTGTACTTTTTAATTAATTTAATAAAATATATTTAGGATTTATTTAGTTCATTTTATTGTTTAGATCCCTTCTTGAGCACGTTATAATTTTGGTTGAGGAAAATAGTTATGTTTCCTTCAAGACCTCCTCACATGGCTATCAAAGGAGGAGATCAATATCTTATAGGATATAGGATTATTCTTGGTTTATGCTAATGCCACCAATGAGATACCATGAAACCATGCTGCTAGCCTTAGTAGAGAGGTGGGATGCTAATACCTGCACCTTTCATCTACCTACTAGCAAGATGACTATGACTTTAGAGAACATACAATACATTCTACAGTTACCCATCAAGGTTGAGGTTGTACACTCAATAGATGAGCACAAACATGAGGAGATGTGGGATGATATATTTTATTTTCTAGGGCACCCCATCTAGGATTCAATCATTGGGTCCTATGTTGAGCTGAGATGGCTTCTACAAACATGGATTCCATTGATTCGATAGATTAGGATTGTCACCATAGTGCTCACATTGGTTACAGATAGACAAGGGGTGCACCTAGATGGAGGGTTGGTTCACAATATTCAGAATATACAATAGCATCAAACCATCTACGCTTGGGGTCATAGTATGTTGGCACATCTATACTGCGACCTTAGGTGATTTATTTACTAGGAGCTAGGCAGTATAGTGCATTGTAAACTCATATAGGAGTGGTGTCTCAAGCATATCATGTGCACTAGACCCACAAGTTATCCTAACATAGTGGCCATGGGCTACCAATAGGCCTATAGTTATTCATTGAGGTGGGCATGATTGGAGTGAAATTTTCTTCACTAGCATATTAGATTTGATTGATTGGAAGGGGTGATATGTCATGGAGACCATATCTCAAAATACCATAGTAGGTAGATGATAGAAGTGAGCTAGTCAGACTTCAGTAGGATCTGTTTGTTCTAGGGTGACAACTATATAGTTAGACCTTTCTATTATGATCGTGTCATGTGCTAGTTTGGATAGATGCAGGTTCCATCATATGCTTGACCCAGGTATCTACAATTAGCATAGAGTTCCCCTAGATGTAGATACACTCGTCATCTTATTATTGAGAATGTGTAAATTAGTGATTTAAAGGACAAGGACCATGAAATGACCCAGTCTTCGATGTTGTTGACATAGGAACCATACTAGGCTATGACTAGTGGTGGGTAGGAGCACAAACATCCCATGTATTTCCTATAAATCACTCTATGGACCATGCAAGACCTCTTCCTAGGCGTAGAGATGAAAGGGATGATGAGAAGGTCAATGGTGACACAGATAATTATGATGATATAGTTCCTGATATATTTCTAGATGAGGGTGAAGAGGAGGATGACACCTAGTCTATGAGTGAGGATACTAATGAGACAAATGAGGATCAAATTTCCCCCAAGAGGAGAGATTCTCCTCCTATATGGATCACCAAATCACATGCACCAGCCGCAATAGAGATATGCATTCACAAGCATGGGGAGGCCACTTGTAGTGGACCATCCACACTTCTAACATGGGAGGGGACCATTGCTACATGATTATACCACAACTAGAAGACTGGAAATTCAAGTGATGAAGTGATATTTGTTCTATTATTACACTTTTACATTTATGTATATTATTTTATATATATCATGATGTTTATGGATACATTTTTATGATTTCTAACTTGCAAGGTCCACAGGAGATTGGTGTGAGCTTTACAAGTGAGTGACCATTGAGATAGTACCTCTATTGCATGCAGAGGATGATATAGCCTCAGAGTACATGCCCCCATCTTCTACGAGGCAACATGCAGACCTCTTCAAGCTTGTAGTGAGATTAGGTGTGGAATACAAGAGTGCCACTATATGTGTTGATTAAGTTCTAGCAAATATTTTAACACTTCAAGCATCTCAAGGTTCAACTAACAATAGGATGGAGGATTCCCTATGAGTAGAGCTCTCAAGGATATAGGGGAATCCTTCTAGGGTGTAGGGAAATAGGGATCCGATAGAGTGAGAGTGTGTTGAGTCACTCATATGGGAGGTGAGAGTGGTTGGATAGTTGGAGGGCCTATGGGCATCCATGAGTAGGTCACGATCTCATTCTACTATATCTTGATATTTGTAGGCACCAAACCCCAAGTGGTCTAGCAGCCATAGACCCCACTAGCATTGTATATTTTTGTACTTGAACTCTTTATTCATGATATTTATCAACATTTCTATTTTTTTCTTATGAGCTTATATTGAATTAGATGTCAGTGTAATATATTGAATAGTCCTCAGAGTATTTAATAAATGTCTTCATGATCTAATTTTTATGTGATCTAATTAAAACACTTAAATTTACATTAGATGCTACATTGTGATTTTGTATGCTATGTTAAATTAAATGCACTTATGATCTAACTTCTAGAGCACTAAATGCATATAAGGATCTAATGTAACACAACACACAAGATGAATTTTAATACAATGTAAACTAAAGTAATAATTCTAACTAACATTGAATAATCACCTTAGACTCTAAGACACACCAAGATCATTTGTCAAAGAATGAAGTAATGCGAGATAAAAATAGAACACTATCTACTTAAACTAACAACACTACTTTAATAACATACTATTCAATCAAGATTCTAGGTGTAGTACCAATGCAAATACATGACATTGATAGGTTATTTTAGAGGTGTACTATCCATTTCCATTAATGTATTGGCACTAGACCCATACTTTTCCTTAACTATATAAGGTCCTAGCCAATTAGGGCTGAATTTTCCTTTTTCATTCAAGGTAGCATTTGCATTACATTGATTCTCATTCAAAACCACTTGAGTCACCTTTATTAAATGTGTGATGGATGACATGATCATTATAAATACATTGCATTCATTTGAAGTAAGCTTGGAGATGCTCGAGAGCATTGATATGTTTTTCATCAAGCATTTCAAGCTGATGCAATTGCCATTCTTTATAGGTATTGTCATAGATAAGCCCTTTAAAAGTGATTCATAATGAAGGAATTTCTAACTCCAAGGGAATTATTGCATCAACACCATAGAAAAGGTTGTACAGAGTGTTTCCTGTAGATATTATAATACCTGTATGATAATCCCATAATGTATAAGTTAATAGAGTGTTCCAATATTTATTATGCTTACTTAATGTTTTCCTTAAGATTTGTTCAAGAGATTTGTTAGTTGATTATGCTTGACCATTTGATTGTGGGTAATATGGTGTTGAAAAATGATGTTGAATATGAAATGTTTTCAAGAATCGCTCCACATTGTTGTTCTTAAATTAAGTTCCATTGTTAGAAACTAATGATGAAGGAAGACCAAAGCAAACAATAATGTGTTCCAATCATAGAAATGACATTTTACATCAGCTATTGTGGAATGAAGAGGGCTAGCTTCTAACCACTTCATTAAGTAATCAATCATAGTAACTATAAAGGTATGTCCAATAGAAGAGGGTGGTGATATTTCTCCAATAAGATCCAATCCCAAAACCAAGAATGGCCAAGTAGGAACTTGGGTAAAAAACTCAAAAGTAGGATCATGAATCAAATTGTTGTTTTCTTTACATTTATTACATTTCTTAACATGGTAAAAACAATCTTGTTCTATATGTCTCTAATAATAACCTATGCAAATTGAATTTTGCACTAACGATCTCCCTCCAAAATGTCCTCCACAAGCACTTGCATGAGCTTCTTTAAGTGCTATAGGGATTTTAGATTGTTTAAGACATCTAATTAAAAGACCATTAAAAAGTTATCTATATAAAACATCTGTCAGGATTATGTACTTAGATATAAGTTTTCAAAGATGAGATCGAGTGTTCTTAGTTGTAGGCTTAGGAAAGGTACCATATTTAATGTACTTAAATATCGTTCCATACCACTCACTAGAGTTTTTTACATTTCTTACTAATAATTATTTATCTTTACCATCGATCGATGGTTTTCAGATTATTTGGATTGTGAATGTGAAATCAAGAAAAGGATCCTAAGGAGATATAAGGTAGGTGGCACTTGCCATTGCATCTACATGTCTATTATCCTTTTTTGGTATGTTTTCAATAGTGTATGATTCAAATTTATCTAATAATGTCATAAGAAGGTCTCTGTATTGAATAATTTTATCATTATTTGCTTCATATGAACTATTTATTTGTTTAAGGACTAATAGCAAATCACCAAATATGGAAATGTGTTGAATACCTAAGGCTAATGTCGTAGGTATACCAATAATTAAAGCTTCATACTCTATAGTGTTATTTGTGCATAGGAAGTTTAGATAGAAGGATAAGGGAATAGACTTTACTTAAGGAGGAAATCATATAACCCCAGCCCCAGATCCATTTTGACACTTAGAGTCCTTAAAGTACAATTCCCATGTTTTTTTTTTCTATAGTCAACACACTTTCATCAAGGAATGAATCCATATTTGGTAATGCTAAGGGAGAAGGAAAATTGGTCAAATGGCCAATTAAGTCTTGTCCTTTGATTTCCTTTTGAGAGAGAAATTTAAGATCAAAATTACTTAACAACATAACCCACTTAGCTAAGCATCATGATAAATCAGCTTTAGCAAAAAGATAATTTTTATCATCACATGTATTTATGCATTTAATAAATAATGTATCAATTTACTAGTAGAAAATACTAGAGCCAAACATTATTTTTCTATCATTGTATATACCATCTCATAATCAATCAATCTTTGGCTAATGTAATAAACATGACATTCTCTACCATTGTCATCTTCTTCAGCCAAAAATGTTTCTAGAGCATGGGTTGGCACTCCTATATAAAGGATGAATAGCTTTTCTTGCATAGAAAGCTATAAAACAAGTGGAATGGTGAGATAATCTTTCAAGCTCTCAAATCCCTATCTGCAATCCTCATTAGACTTAAAATCAACCTCCTTCTTAAGAATTTATGTAAAGGGAAATATTTGGTCTGCTAAGGATGATACAAAATGACGAATAGCTTGAATTCTCCCTTGTAGGGTATGCAATTGAGAAATGTTTTTAGGAGGTGAAATGTATGCAATTGAGAAATGTTTTTAGGAGGTGAAATGTTAATGATAGCATTGATTTTATTTATATCCACTTCAATGCCGTTGTGAGATACTATAAAATCTAAAGTATTTCCACTATCCACACCAAAGACACACTTCTTTAGATTCAATCTCATGTTATACTTTCACATTTGTTCAAAGATTTTTTTAAGGATGTTAAAATTGTCTTGTCAAGTTAAAGATTTGGAAAGAATATCATCAACATAATCTTCCAAAATCTTGTGTACATGTAATCATGAAATTTCAATATCATAGCTCTTTGATATGTTGTGCTTGTGTTCTTTAATACAAAAGGCATAACTACCCAATGAAATGTCCCCCAAGCTATGGTAAATGTTGTCTTGTATTGATCTTAAGGATTTATAAAGATTTGATTATATCTCAAGAATCCATCCATGGATGACAACAAAGCATGTCCAATAGTTCAATCTCCTATCATGTCGATATTATGACGGGGAAAGTCATCTTTTAGAGATGCTTTATTAAGGTCATGAAAATTTATACACATCCTAATATGATTCAGGTTTTGTGACTATGACAATGTTTGGGATCCATGGAGAATAGTCAATAGGTCGTATAAACTTCAAGGAGTTTTTCAATCTTAGCCTTCACCAATAAAGTTATCTTAGGATTCGTCTTACATATCTCTTTTCTTACTAGTTTAGCATCTTGTTCAAGAACTATGTTGTGTGTTACTATCTTAGCATCAATACCTAACATATCCAAATAAGTCCAAGCAAAGAGTTCATGAAATTCATGTAGTAATGTTGCATGATCTTCTTGTTCATCCTCATCAAGGCACTTTCCTATTTGAACCACTCTTTCTTCATTAGATGTATCCATTAGTATGTTGATTGTATCTCCCATAGGAAGTGTATTTTTTTCTCAAAATTTCATAATTATGTTCTTTTTTATCAATGTCAACCTCACTGAGTGCCTTTTGTTCATTCACTTGTTTAGCACTAACCATAGCACAAGTGACTCCTTGTTTTCTTAGGGGGAGTAAATTACTTGTTATAAAATCCTACAATTTTCTTTAAAGCTTCATCATCTTCAAAGTACTCCAATGATTCTTCACATGTTGTATCAATAAATTTAGGATGCTTCAAAGAGAGAGTTTTCTTAGAGGAACTACACATGATGGTGTTAATGTTGAGTGAAGGTATTTTTGTTTCTTTTTTTTTCTTAGAGGGACAATATCCAAGACCATTTTATTTTCTTTTGTGTTAGGATCTCTAGGAACATAGATGCCTTGTTCTTTTCTTCCACATACTTTTCCACTATAACCAAGTTGTTTCAAGAGCTTGTAACCTCTTCCATAAATTTTTTCCATCTCTTTTTGATTCAGTGGTTATTGATAGGCAACTTAATCAAATTTTTTTGTATAACTTGTATCTTCTTCTAAAGTAGATGAGGTAGATGCTTGTGATTGTTCTTCTGATTTTTGTGTTGACATTACCATTAATTCTTTTCCATTTTTAGATTTTTTTGTTGTCATCTTATATTCTCTAATGAATGTTGGTGTGAAATCTAAGGAACCACAATCATCTTCCAATAAATTCATGACTTCTTCAATATTCTTCTCTTTTTCTTGTTCTTGTGTTACTTCAAGTTTTGAAGTTGGCATCAATTTTTTTAGAGCACTTTGTTTATCTTTTTTAGTGTGCAAAAAACTTTCAAGTTCAGGATCAGCTTTGAGTGTGTAAACTATATTTTTGTAAACATACTTCACTAAATGACGAAGAGTCAAAGGAACCACCTACATTTCATGAATCCATGGTCTACCTAAAAGAAGATTATATGAAAGATCATGAGGCATAAAAATGATGGCAATTTGCAATGTAACTTTTCCAACTATACTATGTAATGTAATGACACCAAGCAGTTGTTTTCTTTGTTATCAAATCCATGAATGGACAACGAGTCAAGTTCAATCCTACACTTGTTGACTCCAAGCCTTTCCAAAAGGTTCACACTAAACAAATTAAGGGCTAAGCCATTATCAACAAGGGTTCTCTTCATTGTTGTCTTATTAATAATGGCTATAATCATTTTTTTTTGAACTTCTAATGAGGGTAACTCACTTTTGTGAAAAATAATATCTAGATTAACTGCATTCATTCCTTGAACTAGGTCTGCCACACCATTTAGGTTTGTATTATGAGAAATCGCAACTTGTTGCAAGACTATTTTAAGCATACTATGGTAATTTGGTGAGACTTGAATAAGATCCCATAATGATATCTTAGCAGGAGTATTCTTAAGTTGCTCAAAAAGATCATACTCCTTTCCACTATGTGAAGGAAATCAAGGATCACTAGGAAAGATAGCTTGAGGTAATGGTAATGAAATAGGATGGGTTTGTTTTTTCCTATTGTTCCTTCTGTTATATGTATGAGAAATGGTATTGTAACTCGATTGTTTTGAAAAATTTTCATTGTCAAATTTCCTTGTAAGTTCAAGACATATCCTAGTTTCCATGGTTTCCTTTTAGGTGGTTCTTAGATAAGCATGGGTTTGTTTTGAACTTGAGGTGATTGTGAGGGTGGGTAAATGATAAGTTGAGGTGTCATTGAATTGACGTCTCTATGTTTTGGTTTTTCATGACAAGAATTAGTGGATGAACTTTGTGAGATGAAGTCTTCAAGGATTCATCTAACATATCAAAGTCAACACTACCAAACAGATTGAGGGATAGGCTAACTTGGAAACAAAGATTTGACATGATCAAATAACTATTCTTTCTCCAAGAGTTTCATTAGGTTTTTGTTTTGTTTGTTTTTATATTTTTGGCTTTTTTTTTCTAATGTTTTCCAAATGTGAACTTATCTAGCTAACAATGCAATGATGTTGAAAATGAAACAAACGTGCATAAATATAACACTAAATTTTACTAAAATGTGCAAGAAAATGATCTCCAAAATGTTACAAAATTTAACTAAATAAGAAATGTGTTGAATGTTCAAATAAACTATCTCAGAAAATTAACTTTCAGATTTGGAAACAGAAGTAGAAGTGTAAAACAAAAATAAAAGAAATACTAAGAAATTTTCTAAAAAAATTTGTACAGGGACTTATTCGCCCTATGGTGAATGGGTCCCAGATTAGGGTTTTTTTTAATTTTAGTTTTTAGATGCTAAGCTTATCCTATATGTTATTTGTTTCTAATTTGCAATAGGAATTTTTGTAACAGGTTTTTCCATATTTTTATCTCTAATTACAAGTTAAATCAATGTCAAATGATGGATTATGTTGCAATTTGAGGTGCAATATGAATCTAAATTTAAACTTAAATAATTGAATGATGATCCTAATTCAAGTACTATGCAAAATAAACTGATATCTAATGCATTTTTTTATTTTTGATGATTTTAAGTAATGCAAACATGTAAATTTAACTCTAAATGCAATGTTCACTAACGTAATATTTAAATAACCCTAAATGTAATGTAACTAATGCAAACCTAATGCAATCTATTGCAAAAATTGAATATCAAGTTGAAAGGACACCAATTTTTAGAATGTTGTTGTACAAGGTCAATTTCACCAAAATGAAATGATGAAAAATAGGGGAGTCCCTAGGGTTTCCCAAAATGGAAAAGTGGATCCAAATAGGGAAAAGGGGTCCTATCTTTCCTCAATTCATTAAGAAATGAGATCCACTAAATGAAATGACAATCACCCTAAAGGTGAATCAAGTCAAAGTGTGAATCTACATATTTCCCTTTTTTGTAAGGACAAGGGTCGAGGCCAAACATCATTTTGGGGAGAAAGATTAAAATATAAAATCAACTCCAAAATGAAATCTACAAAATGGATCTAATAGATTCAACATAAAATTGAATAAACCAATAGAGTTTTGGGAAAAACTAAGAGTAATAAATGTTGTGCACCTTTCAAAATTTGTTATTTCTGCAAGTTGAACAAGGAGTCATTTTCCCTAGGGAAAATGGGTCCTAGCAAACTTTTCTAAAAAAAACTCTAAATCTGAGATTGAAGTCTCTAAGACCGATAATTCTTCCTTGTAACTTAATATCTCTACCCTCGAATCTAGATCTAAGAAAAATTTGTAAAATGAAATTTGTTGTTTGTTGGTCAATAGGGGTTTTCCTTAGTCAAACCCCAAGTTTGGTATTAATTAAACTTTGATGAAGAACATAGATCTGAAACATGAAATGTGTGTACAATCCTAACCTTAAGTGCTCTAAGATTAAGACCGATAATACAAGGAAACCCTACTCAAGTGTGTTAGAATAGGATCCCTAAATGAACATGTACAATGATGAAGGCCTACTTTAAGAGATCTCAAATCATCTTTTAATAAGTCATAAATCTAATAAAACCTTCCTTAGGATGAAAGTAGAATGAAAAATAGAAGATGGAATTAATTAGGAAACAAGTCATTAGGCTTGGTTGAATGTCTTGTGCATCTCCCAAAATCTAGAATCCATCATGATCCTCTATAGGCATCTATTATCACTTCTTTGAAAATACTTGATCTTGATATCAAAGTGAGCTTGAATACCTACAAAAAAAACTTAAATATTGCTCCAAGACTTCACTTTTGAATGCTTCTCCTTGCTCTTGAATATGAATGTTTGATCTCATATGAATTTCTCTTGTCTAGCTTTCTTCTAGCATAAAATGAATGTGAGACCTAATTTTATAGGATTCCTATCTAATTTTCTAATTATGAGATCTTGAAACCTGATATGTGAAATTTGAATTTGAGAGCTTGAAATGCTACCAAAAGTTGAGTTTAAGGCACTTAACGCGTACCCACTCACCCATGGGCGAATGGTTCCTGACCTAAAACTTTTGGGCTACTTAAATGTCGGGGCATTAATTTGATTCATAACATTTATTTAAAGTGGGTTGTGATGTCGGAAATTAAATAAAATTAAGTAAAATAGGCCTTGGGATACATGATAAATAGGTATTAGGGGCCTATTAATGTAATTTTATAATGCATTAATGAAAATTTCACCAAAATAGGTCCAAATAAGTGTGAATTGTACTTTCTCCTAGAAAGGAGTACAATTTTCTACACTATTGTATAACAGTAGCCATTGAAAGATTGAATCATTCTACCTTTCATCATTTGATTTTTGCATTTACTAGCTCTATGACCAAATCTTTTGCATGTAGAACATTGACTAGAAAAGGATGGGACATTCTGATTCATTTTTCTTCTACATTCCATTGCCTTATGTCCAAATTTATTATAGGAATAATAAGTACCATTGAAATATGGGAACCTTTGTGCATTTGGTTGTCTTACTGGTGGTATTATGGCTTCATTTCTTTGATTCTGGATATTGTCATTATTCTTCTTATCTTCAATATTCCTTTTAGTATTTGATGTATGATTTTAATTTAAACTTTCTTCTATCTCAAATCCCAAACCTTCTTTTTCCTTAGAGCCTTCTGATTTGCAATCACTTCATCAAGCTTTGTAGCACTCATTTTGAATTTTTCTTCATGACTTATGGGTTTCTCCAAATTTGATCTTAGTTTTATCACTTCTTGCTCAAGCCTTGTACATTCCTCTAATTTGTATTTCACCATTACATTCAAGCATTCTTCAATTCTTTTCTTTTCTTCAACTTGCACTTTTATACTAGTGATGGATTCATTTGCTTGCTTCAATTCATCATTGAATTTCTTATGCCTTTCTTTGAACTTCTTTATTTGTTCTTTCAACCTATTGATGCATTCATTTGATTCTTTGATATTTTCTTTCAAGTCTTTTTTTTCATCTTTAGTCTTTTCAAGGTCTTCAAGGGAAAATTTTAGTTCTCCATCTTTTTCAAGCATGCAATTTTCTTCTATGAATCCAACTATTGGAATGTAGTCTAGATAAATATGAAACTTTCTATCAGCTATGTGTTCAACTTCGAAGACCTTCCCAGAGAAGTTAATATCCTTCCAAGGAACCAAGCTCTAATACCAATTTTTGAACACCTAGAATACTGAGAGGTGGGGGTGAATTAGTATTCCCATAAAACATTCAATCATTAAACATCCAATCACCAAAACATATTCAATAAATATGAAACTTTCTCTCAGCTATGTGTTCAACTTCCAAGACCTTCCCAGAGTGGATAATATCCTTCCAAGGAATCAAGCTCTAATACCAATTGTTGAACACCTAGAATATTGAGAGGTGGGAGGTGAATCAGTATTCTCATAAACCATTCAAATAGTAAACATCCAATCACCAAAACATATTCAATTGTTGTAAGGAAAGAAAACATGAAATATTAACAACTTCACATAACACATGAACACCAAGATTTTTACATGGAAAACCCAAAATGGGAAAAATGATAGTGAAGGTTAGCTTATGCAATATATTATGATTGGTTATAGTATATTTACAAAATTTCTCACTACAAATGGACTCACTGCCCAAGTGGACTCATTGCCCATAGAGAAAAAAAAAGATAGAAGAGAGATGGTGACTCACAGCCTATTTTGAACTGTTATAATTGCATCTATCATATGCATGAAATATAGTTCCAATGAAGCTCAATAAACTAACTTTGCACACTTCCTCTGAATTAGATTTAACACTATAACTTTCTCTGCATTCACATCACTTTATTCTTCAATTCAACATTCACAACTTAAATTTAGGCTTCTCTACATTATATTTGCAATACATACATACATGCATACATACATACATACATACATATATATATATATATATATATATATATATATATCCCTTTTTAAAACATTGAAAAAGATCTAACATATATAGCTGCATCAAGTACAACATCAATTAAGTCAGCCTAATTAGATGTAATACTCAAATTATAACTTGTCAGCTCATAAACATTTCATACACACTATGTGCCACAATTCAAATATTAAAACAACTTGAAATAGGTCAGAATGGACCTATAATTGATCCCACATAATATTGCAATACTTATTTAGCCTTCACATACCTTCAAACATATTACGTTGGCACCGCTAGAGACCTAATAAAAAATTCAACTGTGTATCCATATCTTGACATGTGGACCTCAAAATTCAATAACAACCAAAACCCATTCGCTATTTCCATCTAGTAGCTTAACCTCAAAAGAACGAAGTCAAAAATTCATCCATAGAGATGTGCAAAATCTCCCATAGAATTGTGATGTACAAAAAATAACTTTAATTTCTAGGACAAACTTTTGTAACTTAGCTCTCTAAAAGGTCACTTGTCAAAACATGATGAAATCTTGAAATTAGATACATCTAACATAAAAGAAAAAATGTTAGAAGCATAAAGTGAAACCTTCATTTCTGGAGTGGTGCGAACCCAAAAACAATTGCTTTGTTCACTATATAAGAAGAGTTAACACTTAGTCAATTTCCCACACAACTAATATCTCCAGATCAAACCGACTGGTAAAAATGTCTTCCTCAACACCTTGAAAACCTATTAGAACTAATCAAAATGGTCTGCAACAAAAAACTTCATATAAGTTACCATGTTGACATCAATGAAAACACTACAAAAAATCGTTATGTACATTCCATGCTCATGTTGCCAAACAATGCCATCAATGACATTCTTCCAACAATCTCCCCAAACTTCCAACAATAATTTGGTACTCTACACCATATCATTATTCATTCTTTCTTGAATAATTAAGTTTATGTTATGTACCCTTATATTGGGTTTCTAATTTATGCTTTTATAGTGCATGAATATAACGTCTCTCATTATACATCTATATATAGCTACATTACACATGTATACAATTTTTTTGAAAGGTTCGTTTCTCTTAAATACAAGTATTATTAGCTCCTCAAAGATCATATATATATAGACCTATTTGATAAAAAAACTATCACTATCAACATGTTGAGATGTGTAATCTACAATGGCAGTACTGGGAAAAACATATGATGTCGTGATTGTGAAAGAAAAGTTGGAAGATAATCTATTTAGAAGTTATGTTTAAAGTAAATAAAATAGCTCTATTGTAAAATAAGGTAAAGACACCAATTGTTTAAAATATGTAATAAATAAATAAAAAGTAAAGTAAAACAAAATAGCTCTTACATGAATAAAAGATAGCTATATGTCTTTTTAAGCTTTAAATATATATATATATATATATATATATATATATATATATATATATATATATTTGAAAAAGATATTTATCCACCCTAAATAACAAAATTACAATAGATACTTTTACCTACAGCAAATTCACTATCAGCATTTCACTGCCAACAATTCACCGTAGGAAAATTCACCACCATGACAAATTCACCACTAGTAATGGAAAATTAATCAGCATAAATCAAATTAATTTTAATGTGGTTAATTTTCCATGATGGTGTATTGCTGGTGGTGAATTTTACTTGAGGTAAATATGTCATAGCCCGCGATGAATTCTTGACTTACATCATGATATGAAAAATACATATTTCTCATCATCGAAAACTATTACTATCTTAGAATTCAAACTTTTCTCGAAGATTTTTCTTTTAACTAAAATAATAGAATTCAACCTGTACGGAGAATCCAAGCTTCTTTCGTGCTCCATGTGATCAATCTTTAATGCTCACCTATTCAACGATGACTTCGTTACATGCTTTTCCAAGCTTGTAAGCCTTAAAATATAATATATTCCAACTGCCTATAATAAAATAGGAATATTATCTAATTTGAGTTTTTTCATTAATTCCTCCTTGGAAACAGCTATAAATGACCAGTGAAAATACTAAATACTACTTTCACGGCTACATTCAAAATTTAAAGTGATTAAGATGTGATATATAGAGACTTGAGATGTGCCGACCACAGTTAATGTTGATGATAATACTAACAATAATACTTCACATAACAATTTTAAAAATCATTAATTTGTGATATTATTAAAATATAATAAAATGAGGAATAGGGATCATAATATAGTTAGTTGCAAATAAATAAATAAGAGAAAAAGAAATTGGAGGATAATTTTTTAAGGCGTAGTAATTTTTATTGTTTTTAATTATATTTTAATAGATTTGATGGAAGTAGCTAGGTAGATTAAGATGGACAAAGAGAGGTCTAATATATAGCAACAATAATGATGGATGAAAGAAATCTCAATAAATTTTGAGCCTTGGAGAGTGATTTGGAGGCTTACCATGTCAAAAGAACTTCAATTATAATTAAATGTGATAGCCAAAGCATTAGGAACAAAATTGATGAAATAAAGAGCAAGTCAACCAAAAAAAAAAATTAAATATTAACATGACAAACAAGGTAAAAATTGATGAAATAAAGAGAAAGTCAACCAAAAAAAATATTAAATATTAACATAACAAACAAGGTAAAAATCTATAATTCTAGTTACTAGATGAAATGGTGGAGTTTTAGTTGAATGTTAAATTTGAATTGTTATCTTATTTTTTATTAATGCAATACATTCACACACTATTTTTATTAAGGAGAATAAGGGTTAGGACATGTAAGTGCACCAAGATGTGATACAAAAAGTGGGTCTTAAGATGCCAACTTTTTCTCTAAAATTAGCAAAGTTTGATATTTGACAAGAAAATAAAGATAGTTATGCTAAAAAATTGAAGATGTAATAAGAACAAGAGTTGTAGTGCTCCAAATCTACTTTCTAAACTATATTTTTTTTGAAAATGGTGGAGATTAAGGGTTTCAAAAAGGGGGAGCACACAAAGTGATCAAGGTTTCTTAAAAAATATATATATATATAGCATCTGGTATGCTCCCCCTAAAATTTTAACCTTTTTTTAGAATTTCAAAAATCATTTTGCTAAGAAATTAGCTAAAACCGTATAGTTTATGCTAGATTCTTTGGCTAAATTTTTAATGAATATATGATTTCTTACTAATTTTTGAAGTGGACATGAAAAAAAGAAATTTGAGCATGCTATACCATAAAATATTTGAAAACTAATTCAAAATCAATTTATTTTTTCAATATGTGTAGAATAGAGTCTAGTTTAAAAAAATGTAATTTGTTTCAAATTTTGATGAATGAGTAATAAACTTGTGACCGCCAAAACAATACGCATTTTCCTTGCTTGATTTGAGAATAATTAATGATAAATTGGACTTAATTTTTCCTTTTTCTCGTGTTGTGGTCTATTTTACACATCCACATTGGATTTTGGGCCCGTTTTAAGCTAAATTAACCTAACTATGCCCTAATTTAATGCTGTAAAATGTATTTATTTACACCTTTACATTAAATTTTGAGAGGCTTGTAAATCAAGTGGACCTAATCTAGTGTTGTAATGTGTTCTACATATTTGCATGGGATTTAGGGCCCTTCTAAGCTAAATAGACTCAAATTTTCCTTAATTTAGTGTTGTAAAGTGTATTTATTTACACTTTCACATTGGATTTTGGGCCTCCTTGCATTTATGACCTTTATATCATCATTAATAGGCCCCTATGACCCCATATTTTTCATCTCGAGGAATATTTTGATCAAAAACCCGACTAGATCAACATAAGAGCTTACATTTTTTGTTCCCCAACATTCTGGCAAGCAAAATAGCCCTTATGGGACCCATTCAACACTTTGGGTGAATGCATCCCATTTGAGCTATTTTTGAGGTTTCAGTAGGAAAAAGTGGTTTTTTAATTCAAATTTCTTCAATGTCAGCCTTGGGGATCAAATTAACAGTCATGTGAGTGGATTGCCTATATAAGATAGCTTTCAAATCCTTATTTCACATAAGAATATCCAAGAATCATCAAGCCTACATTTTATCAAGTCAAGAAAGCAAGAGTTAAGCATTTCAAGTCTCCACAAGGTCATCAAGATAGCATTCAAGATAATTCCAAGGAATTCTAGAGCAAGATTCTTCATCATTTTTTGCAACAATTCAAGATCCATTATCATGACAAGGTTCTAATTGTATTACTTCATGTTCATGCTTCATTATCTTATTTCATCATTTTGGTTTAATTACCAAAAAGGGGTTTGACCAAGCCAAACCCCTATCCCCTAACAATCAACATTTTATCTCTCTTTCTTTGTGTGATTGCAAATATAGATGCTTCAAAGGCTTGGACATGATTAAAGAATAGGCTACAAGGTTGTTAGAGTCATCTCCCTATTTTCTAGGTCAAAATATTCACTAAAAGGTCATCTATAGCCCCAAAAATAGAGTTTCGGATTTGGGAACTTGGAGGAATAGAAAGAGAAAAATGAGAGGTTGATGCAGAGTGGCAGGGAAGGAAAACACACAACCACAAATGGAAAAGACACTTTACACAATGCTTCTCTCAAATACTCTTATGAAGAGTCCTAAACTCCACTATTCCTTCAAGGAATAAACCTCTCACACCTAAGGTTATAAACTCAGACCACCAAATGGATTTAGGAACACTTGAAACATTTTTACACAGACCAAATCAAGGTTCAACAACCCACCTTCCACCTAGGGAACAACAATTATTTTTCATTCCAATGACTTAGGCCTCTTTCACCTTGAAGGCTTTTGACTTCACTCGGTAGGACAGTCAATTTGAAATCCACATGGAGGACTGTTAAGACACCAAACCACTAAGATTGGGCTCCCAAAATGGACTCCTACAAAGCCTCAAACCCACTCTTCTTGACTGTTAAAGCATAATCCACAATGGCCTATTCTATTGTTGCTCCAAGAGGCCTAATCCAAAGACCTACACCTAGGTCTTGACTACCTAGGATCACCCCTGCACCCCAAACAAAAAATTTAGACTCCTACAGTTTATTTACATCTGTGAAGATCATCCCTAAGTGCCTCTTAAACATATTCTTCAAAATCAAGCAAAAGCTCACTTTTTTGTTTATCAATTAGGCTTGCCACATAGAGATGTCAACCTACAAGTCTTACACCATTTCATCCAATGAGCCTACCATTCTCCAAGATCATGAGAACATGATGGTACACCCTTATATCTTCCATCCCACCAAGATTTAGAAATTTTACAATGTGGGAATGGAAGAAATATGCATTTTTCACCCAAAACGTTGATTTTAAGGGTTTTCAGACCACCTAGGAGTAAAATTAAGATATCTCCCTTAATACTCAATAAAAACTCACCACTCCAGTGCCAAAAGAAATATTATTCAATAATATTTCAAAAAATTATAGGATTTTAGCATAAAACAAAATGTATAGATCATACCAAGCACATGATCAACAAATTCTGTAGGAAAAACATGGAGTTTGAGACCACTCAATAGTAAAATGGGGATATCTCCCTCAATTCTCCATGAAATCACACTATTTCAGTGCCAAAATAAATTTTATTCAATTATCTATCCAACGATTATAGTATTAAATCATGGAACAACACATACAGTCCGTACAATGTACAGGATCAGCAATCTATTTATGAAAAACATAGAAAAACAACTTCTTCCTATAAACTTCTTCCAAACTTGTTCAAAAACCTCAAACTTGAGGAATTACATCAATACATCATTGGATCAACTTCAACCACTTCCAAGAACCAACCAAATACTTTAACCGCCCCTTTGTTCAACTCTAAAATTACAATTTTCCAATGCTTGGCCTTAATCATCCCCTTGCAACTTGATTTTGTAAATTCCTTTTAACTAACCTACTAAGACCCCAAAAGCCTTCCAATACATAAAAAATGGTCATTGAGACCTTATTCATAAGGAGAAAACATGAAAACCAAACCTACATTATATCCTATCCACCAAGATCACCTTGTCAACATGACATACATGGACAACTTATTACAATGCAACATATTTTAACATATTTTGCAACTTCCTCATTGCATATTGTTTAAAAATATTCAAATACACTCCATAAACCTTCAAGACTCCCCCTTATGTTCCAATGTGATGGTGTCCCTACACCATACACCCCCCCATAGAGAAACTCTTGTCCCAAGAGTAAAATTTGGCTCCTTGTCTCCTCATTGTTGCTCCATGCATATCCAGACCTACTACTTGCATTTTCCTCACACCTGGATAGAAATTTGATATCCTCCTAGCCCTTATACTTGCAAACAAACAAGGGTTAGAAACATAGAGTTCTACCTTCTTCTTTGCTCCATCTCCACACTTGTATCCATCCATCTTTGCTTGCATACTCTGCCCTCTCTTCACTATCATCATACATTTGCACCTTTGTTTCGCTTGTTCTTTCCTCACTGTGATCAGACCTTGTTCACTTTCATTTCCCTATATCACTATTTTATCAGACTTACCATCTCCTATGCTTGCAAATTTCACATGCTTGTCACCATTGCTCATGCTTATAGGACACACAATGGTCCCCATAGTAAGCTCTTCCTATTTTCCAAACACTTCACCCATTTTTCCATACTTATGCACTATCCTATCATCATTCTCATTGATTGTATCAGACCTAGATGTGAATTCATCACTCAATCCTTGTAAAACAAAACTCCTTACTTTCCTCCCATCATTCACCTTAACCAAATCAGACTTAGGCAAGAGTACTTTCTCTGCCCTTTGCAAAAACAAACTTTCTATTGTCCTAACACTATTTGTAGGTTCCTTCCATACTGTCACAACACCATCAACCTGCTCCAAACCTGCAATCACATCAGACTTAATGTTCTTATGCCTTAAAGGCTCCTTCTTACCAAACATCACCACTTTAGACTCACCCTTATCTTCTCCACTTGTTTTCAAGGGAGTCAACTTAAAACTTTTGTCATCCTTCTTGATTGTATATGTGTTCTCCCAGCCATCATATATAGACCTTCTATCAAATTGCCAAGGTCTCCCCAAGAGCACATGACAACAATCCATTGGCACAATGTCACATAAGACTCTATCCTTATACTCCCCAATCTAGAAATCAACATATGCTTGCTCATTCACCACCAAGTTATTACTATCATTTACCCAAGAAACTCTATAGGGTGATACATGAGGTATCTTTTCCAAACCCAACTTATCTACCATCTCAAATGAAACAAGATTATTGATTGATCTTGAATCCACTACCATCCTACATACTTTACCTTGTACCTTGCAATTGATTCTGAAGAGTGCTTTCCTTTGTGGGGGTTCTTCAAGGATTGGTGCCTTGAGAAATTTTCTTCTAATCATTAAACTCTCTCTAGCTTTTGATGTAAGGTTCACTACAGGTGAAGTCACACTCTCTTCATCCTCATGCACTAGTTGATTCCTCCTCTCTCCACCATAAGAGCTTGAGTCTTGCTTTTCAGGGCATTTGAAGGTTGGATGCCCAGACTGGTTACAAGTATAGCATCTCCCTAAGAACTAGTAGGAGCCTCTTCCTCCATTAAACCTGCCTCTTGAACCTCTCCATCCACCTCTGAAATCAGATTGCTCCTGATCCTTCTTGTCATCCCCTTGATTCTCATTGTTTTCCTTTGAATTAGGATTGAATCCTCTTCCTCTAGAAGTGTTGCCTCTTCCTCTTGCTTCCTTCTCTTGTCTCCTCTTTAGTTTCTCTTCTACTCTCATGGCCATCTAGAAACATTGTTCAACTGACTTAGGTGCCAAAATGCTGATCTCATCCTGGATGTTGTACCTCAAACCATTCAAATACCTAGCAACCATTTCATCCTCATCTTCTTCATGCTTAGTCCTTATACTTAATTTATAAAATTCTTCAGTATATGATTGCACATCCAAATTATTTTGTCTAAGATTTTACAATTTCTTAAGCAATTGAACATTGTAATCAACATGAAGAAATTTACCTTTCATTTTAGCCTTCATCGTTTCCCATGAAATGATCTTGCTTTTTCCTTGTCTCTCCCTTTCCTCTTGTACAAAATTCCACCATACCAAGGCATGTCCCTTCAATCTTGTTTTGGCTCTCTTCACCTTAAGTCCTTCATCAACATCTTCACTATCAAAGTAGTTTTCCATAGTCCTAATCCAATCCAGGAGCTCTTCACTATCATTTTTTCCTCCATACATCGGAAAATCTATTTTTCCATGCCCCTCCTTCTTCATAGACTTCAAAAGCTTGATTGTTCTTGCATCATCAGGGTCCATCTCCTCTTCTTCACCAAGAGCTTCTTCTTTCTCTTCAGTTTCACTTACACCCTCTTCCACTCTATGCTTTGCCTTCCAAGCAGCCATCTCTCTTTTTAAGGCTTCTATCTCCCTATCATGAGTGTCAATTTTCCTTGCAACTACACTTCCTTTAGGTGGCATTTTCACAATCCTATCTATTCACTAACCTGCAAAACCAATCAAACAACAACACAAGATCTATTCCCTTGATTTGATACCACTATGATGTAGAGTGGAAGGAAAGGAAAACACACAACCACAAATGGAAAGGACACCCAACACAATGCTTCTCTCAAATAATCTTATGAAGAGTCCCAAAATCGACTATTCCTTCCAGGAATAAACCTCTCACACCTAAGGTTGTAAACTCAGACCACCCAAGGGATTTAGAAACACTTGAAACATTATTACACAAACCAAATCAAGGTTCAACAACCCACCTTGCACCTAGGGAACACCAATTATTCTTCATTCCAATGACTTAGGCCTCTTCACCTTGAAGGCTTTTGACTTCACTCGGTAGGATAGTCAATTTGAAATACACATAGAGGGCTATTAAGACACCAAACCACTGAGATTGGGCTCCCAAAATGGACTCCTACAAAGCCTCAAACCCACTCTTCTTGACTATTAAAGCATAATCCACAATGGCCTATTCTATTGTTGCTCCAAGAGGCCTAATCCAAAGACCTACACCTGGGTCTTGACTACCCAAGCTCACCCTTGCACCCCAAACCAAAAATTTAGACTCCTATAGGTTATTTACACCTGTCAACATCATCCCTAAGTTCCTCTTAAATAGATTCTTCAAAATCAAGCAAAAACTCACTTTTTTGTTTGTCAATTAGGCTTGCCACATAGAGATGTTATGCCACAAGTCTTACACCACTTCCTCCAATGAGCCTACCATTCTCCAAGACCATGATAACATGTTGGTACACCCTTATGTCTTCCATCCCATGGAGATTTATCAATTCTACAAAGTGGGAATGGAAGAAATATGCATTTTTCACCCAAAACCCTAATTTTAAGGGTTTTTAGACCACCCAGGAGTAAAATTAAGATCTCTCCCTTAATACTCAATAAAAAATCACCACTCTAGCACCAAAAGAAATATTATTCAATCCTATTTCCAACCATTATAGGATTTTAGGATAAAACAAAGTGTGCAGATCGTACCAAGCACATGATCATCAAATTGTATAGGAAAAACATGGGGTTTGAGACCACCCGGTAGTAAAATGGGGATATTTCACTCAATTCTCCATGAAATCACACCATTCTAGTGCAAAAATAAATTTTATTCAATTATCTATCCAACCATTATAGGCTTAGAGCATGGAACAACACATATAGGCGATACAATGTATAGGATCGGCAATTTCTTTATGAAAAACACAAAAAAAATTCTTAGAAACTCCTTCCAAACTTGTTCAACAACCTCAAACTTGAGGAATTACATCAATATATCATTGGATTAACTTCAACCACTTCCAAGAACTAACAACTATCTTAACCACCCCTTTGTTCAACTCTAAAATTACAATTTTCCAATGCTTGGCCTTAATCATCCCTTGCAACTTGATTTTGTAAATTCCTCTTAACTGACCTACTAAGACCCCAAAATCCTTCCAATACATAAAAAATGGTCATTGAGACCTTATTCATAAGGAAAAAACATGAAAACCAAACCTACATTATATCCTATCCACCAAGATCACCTTGTCAACATGACATACATGGACAACTTATTACAATGCAACATATTTTAACATATTTTACAACTTCCTCATTGCATATTGTTTAAAAATCTTCAAATCCACTCCATAAACCTTCAAGACTGCCCCTTACGTTCCAAGGTGATGCTGCCCTTGCACCAGAGACCTACAGATTTGAACTTTGAATTTCCAAAAAAGCCACACTAGACTCATTCACCAAGAGTGGTGAATGATTCCTACAGTAGGTTTTTTTTGGAGATCTTAGTATATTTGGATACCCATTTGGCTAAAACAAGCTCTAGTGTAGTTTTCCAAAATTAGGATTGATTTGTCCAAAATGGTGAATGAGTCCTACCAAGCTTAAAAATCAGGATTTTTCATAATTTCAAAGTTATTTCCAATCTCTTCAAGGTTTCCAGGTGCACACCATGTACATCTTTACTTTTCCATTCTTCTATATTTACATTTATAGGGATTTTCTTAGGTCATTTAGCATTTTCTTGCATATCACATTGTGTTTTCAAATTTTTTATGTTTTCCAAGTTTACACTTGGTGGTGAACCCCTTTCTTGTTTACATTATGCAACAACCTGAAAGATGAAATGTTGTTATGTGTGTGTGAAATGTGTAAAGTTAGTATCAACACAAACCTTAATGAAATGATTTATATTCAAAGATTTGAAGCTAAGAAACTATTCTAATTTGCAACAAAATAAATCTTTCAAGAACATCTCATTGTCCTCTATTCTTAATGATTCTCTTAACCCTTTGGCCCTTAAATTTCAATGTACACAAAGGCTATTAGAATGACACTTAAGAAATGCGATTAGTATTCAACATGCAAGCCAACTAAATGCCTACATGAAACTATATGCAAACAATGATGATGAATGCTATGATGAAGGGATGATGGTGACTATGATAAATAAAAAAATGGAGGTTGATGTTATGGTATTGAACTAGAATGATCAATGCATGATTCTACATATGCTAAAATTCAAACTAAAAATGACTAAGATGATACTCCATATGCTCAAATGCAAACTAAAATGCAACTATGATGCAAGATGGGACATAAAATGTAGTGATGATGCAAGATTTAAAGCTAAGAGGTAAATTCAAAGAAAAACATGATGTAAAGACTAGCTATAAGAATCCAAAATGCTCCCAAGATCCAATGATAAACCTGCATGATAAATTTACTTCAAATGTGGATGCAAAATACAATGCCCAAGGGTTGTATTTATAGCCTTTTCCAAGCATATAGTGAGGTGGCAATAATCAACAGTCTAGATTCAAACAAGAAGAATGGATGTTGAAGATGAAGAGAATCAAGATATTGTCCCCTTGACCAAAGACAGCATGCCATTTGGATGGAAGAATCTCTAGACCAATGGGAAACATGCCATTTGGACGGAAGATTCAAGTGTGGGAAGAGAAGACAATTTGCTCCAAAATTGGTGGAAGTGTGAGAGGAATAATTCATGTGCTCCAAAATTGGTGGAAGTGTGAGAGGAATAAGTCATGTGCTCCAAAATTGGTGGAAGTGTGTGAGGAATGAACCATGTGATTTTAAAGATTGGTTGAAGATAATTCTAATTAAAAATTAGAGTTATTTATTTTGATGTGACCTTGGTGAGATGGCACAAAAAGTTGTAGACATGTGATCAAATTCCTAATCGAGATTAGTGAAGATTAATTAAATAAAACAAGCTGATGGAAATTTATTTATTTAATTAATTTAGAAGAATATATTTAGATTTGGAGAATTTAGAAATTGAACAATATAAATAAATTGAGAATTTATTTATATGTAGTTGAATATTAATTAAATAATTAGTATTTAATTAATTAAATGCCATGATTGTTTCTAGGTGTACACATTTTTCCCCTCTTTGAAGTAATGTGTTTACATGTTGCTTCAAAGAAAAATTTGATAGTGATGCTTAGAAATTTTTTTGATGCCCCAGATGATGCCCCAGCCATTTCTTTTTAGGTATTGATAGATATATGCCCCCTCGGGAGATAAATTTGTGAATTATGGAATTTTTTGATCTTTTGATGATTACCTCAAAATTTTATGCCTTAGAAACGATTTATGTCTCGAAAAAATGAGATTGAGCTTGCCAGATTGATTAATTGATGCCTTATGTTCCCTAGTTGTGTTTGATGTTTGATGATCTTGTTCAGCCGATTGATTTGATGATGTTGATGTGATAGTTGATGATTGACTTCATGATGGGTGAGGATCAATGATAGTATGATGATGATTGACCTCATGATATGTGAGGATCAATGATATATTGATGATTGACCTCATGATAGGTGAGGATCAATGATAGATTGATGATTGATCTCATGATAGGTGAGAATCAATGATAGATTGATGATTGACCTCATGATAGGTGATGATTAATGATAGATTAATGATTGAACTCATGATAGGTGAGGTTGATTTGATATAGTGATGATTGACCTCATGATAGGTGAGAATCAATGATAGATTGATGATTGACCTCATGATAGGCAAGGATCAATGATAGTTTGATTGATTGATGGACCTCATGATAGGAAAGGTGCATTGATTGATGAACCTCATGATAGGTGAGGTTGAATGGTTGATGAACCTCATGGTAGGTGAGATTAAATTGATTGATGAACCTCATGATAGGTGAGGTTAAATTGATTGTTGAACCTCATGATAGGTGAGGTTGAATTGATTGCTAATTGACCTCATGATAGGTGAGACTCAATGATAGATGATTACGAAATTTGATCAAAGTCTCATCGGAGCTGATTAGATTTGATTGATTGATTGATAAGATTTCTGATTTGCAATATGTTATGATCATAGGAGGATTTCTGCATCTAGTGCAGGTGAATTTAGATTTGATTGGGCAATGTGGTTTGACTTCTTTGATTGATATGCCCCAGTATATGATTGATTAATGTACTGAGACTTGATGATGTACACTTATTTAGTCAGATATTTTTTTATTTCTGCCACTTTGTTGATGTATCTCTTCATACCTCTGGATATCCTTATACACTTTGACATTATGATTTTGATGTTATATGATATGCAGTGATGATTAGGATCTATGTGTTGATATGATGATAGATGTCTATGATGCATTTAATTCCTATGTGTATTATGATGATGATATGTTGTGTTATAGATGCATTTAATTTCTATTATGTATGTTGTGTGATGTTCTAGATGATGATATGATATGTTATGGATGCAAATGATGATGCAATTGATGTTTTATGATTATATGATGCTTTATGAATGATGTCCATATGATGTATGTGATGGATCCTATTATGCCAATGAAATGTGATGCATTTTATGTTTTTGTTCTTTTCTAATGCAAATAAGTGATATAATGAATGAATGAATGTGTATATGAAATGATCACATGATGCATATTTATGTTGATGTTTAGGTGATGTTTATATGTGATGTATGCAATGATGATTTTTTTATGCTTTATGGATGATGGATTTGATTATGCAAATGATGTAAGATGTTCCATGTGATGATTATGTTGAATATGTATGGATGCGATGCAAATGATGTGTGATGTTTTGTAAGGATGAATGATGATTATGTGATGCAAATTATTATGCAGATGATTGTGTTCTAGGGTCTTAAGCTTAAATGAATGAATCTATCCACCTTCCAAGAGTTGTGGGAAGGTTGTTGTCGATTGATTCTTTGTTACATTAAGCTTCACAAAACCTGACATATTTCCTAATTCTTTTGGAAATCTGAAGAGACTCTCTCATTTAAGCTTAGTGAAAGATTTCCCTAATGCCACTAAATGAAATAATTTTGATTATGTAAATGAGATGCAATGGATGTCATTTTGTGTTTTCCAATGTAAATATTATGATTTGATGCATGAATGGATGAATTATGTTGTAATGTTTTCCAATGCAAGTGAAATGCAACTAAATGGGAATGTTTTCTAATTATATGTGTAGACACGTAAAATATATTGATTGACATCATGCATTTGATCCTGACTTACTAACATTGTTTCTTCCTAAATCATCCCTCAGTCTAACTATTTAATCAAATTCCCCTATCTGATTAAATTCATAAATATTCATCTCTTAATTAAATAAATCATTTTGTCTAATTAAGCCTCTCTCTCATGTTAATTAAATCAAGCCATCTGATCTAATTATCCATATTTAATTAAATAATCCATTTATTTGATTAAACCTCTAAAGTCTATCCATTAAATTAAATAAATTAAAACCTTATTTGATTTAATTTAACACCATCTCTTTTAATTAAATAAATCAAAATAATTATTTAATTAATCTCTTGTCATATTCCTCTCTTATTTGATTTAAATAAATCTATAAATTTGAGTCAAATAGGTCACATCATCTAACCTCTCTCATTAAATTAATTAACCCTTGATTAATTTAATCTCATCTCATGTCCCATCCTTTAGATAATGCAAGTTGCACATGAAAATAGATTTAATTCATTTATTAAATCTCTATTTTCCTCACAAGGAATCTTTTGGAATATTCTCTCAATTTGAATTCAAAAATTCCAAGTCAACATGTACATCCAACAAGGCAATAAATTCATCTTACATGTCCTTTGCCTTGAGCCAAGTGGCATTTATTGCATTTTCCCTTCCCTCTTACATGTCATTTCAACAAATTTGAATTTCAAATATTGGCATTTATTGGCACAAACCCCAAATCTTGCACATCCATCATCCATTCATAGCTTGACAAGTGGCATCATATCATTAGATGAATGTTAGTCATTGCTCTCTTTGGACATTCATCCATCTTGGAATTCTATAAATAAAGAGCTCATATCCTCATTTGATCATCCACAATCCAAGCAAAGTTACCATGCTCAAATATCTCTTGAATTTCATCCATTATCATTGAGTCATAGCTAGGTTTTTTGCAGATTTTTGGCTTGGAGTCTTCATTCTTCATCAACAAAGTGGATCAATATCTTCAACATTCAAAGCTTGCATTTTAGGAATTGGGAAAGGGCCAATTTTCACATCAAATTGGCACCAATTCCCCCATGGGATCATGAGTGTGTGCATCTAATTAGGATTTAATCTTTGTTTTGTCATTTTCATTGTGTTCTTCACTATTTTCTTTACTAGTTTGAGGTTGTAAATGGATTTCATGGGGAATCCTTGTTTTTGCTTGCAATATCTAACTTGAGGTGTTTATTCTCTTTGTTCATGGGGACATTTGATGTGTTTTTTATGGTGATTGATGTTCAATGTTGGTTGTGTTTTAATCATTGTTGTTGTTGTGTTTGTCTTCCTACTTTTTGTCCATTGGTTTAAGCCCAAATTTTATTTTCCCCTAGTGAGTTCAGGATTTTTCCCCTAGTGAGTTCAGGATTTTTCCCCCAATCTAGGGTGAGACATGACTGAGATGCTAGGATATGTAAATGGAGCTTTCTGAGGATAGGCAGATGGATGGCACGAATGGAAAAAGTGAATGGTCAGCATGCTTAAATAAGTGGAAAAGCTATCCTATCACAAATATTTCTTGTTGTCAGGTTTTCACTAGTTTTTATTGCACTTTTTCAGATTTTATGATTTTTTTGATCGTTTGATTTTTCACTTTTTTTTGTATTTTTCTCTTTTTTCTCTTTTTTTTGTATTTTTGATCTTTTTCTAATTTATTTTTTTTGGATTTTTCTGATGGAATGATATGATATGATAGCTTTAAGGAGCACAATTCCCCACAATAGAGGTAATGCAACCATGGATAAATGATAGATCAAAATTAAAGATTCACTCCAAAATATGTCACACAAAGCAACATATCTCTTGTCGAAAGAAGAAAATGGTTGATTGATTAGGATGCCAGGAATGATTGATTCCATAAGGCATGATGATGATAGGTTCTTAGGATCACTTATTTCCTCTAAGTACAAAAAGATTGATGATTATTGATGATTGATTTACAAAAGATATGAGGATTGGATAATGTTTTACATCTAGGCTCAAATATGATTTGCATGATAAGATTCAAGGTTGCAAAGGGACATGATGACATGGATTTTGATAAGCTAGGAGATATGGAATTGAAGAAAGCAAGGATAAAAATAATGAATGGGATGATCAAGATCAACTAGATAAGATATGAGCACAAGGCCCAAGTACTTTTCCCCTATTCTTCATAAGGACAAGGATGAGAAGAAAGGATGTATCTAGAAAGAATGATGGAATATGGATAAGACAAAAGATATGGTATGAAAGATATGGAAAAATAAAATAGAATAAAATATATGATGTTCAAGGAGATCCTTAACCTTTTCAAGATCAAAGGTGGAAATGTAAGGAATGATAAGATGGATGAAACTTGCACCCCAAGTGTAGAGTGAAAGAGGAATATGGAAAATAGGATATGGATGATAGGGAGATGGAGGAAAGGACTTAAGCATTAAGTTTCATGACCAAATATCCCTTTAATAAACCATGGTTATGGGAATTATAATCATAAATGGTGGCATACTAAAGGTACGATAGAAGAACTAAGGACATATTGAAAGGTTTGGATTAAAGGAGAATAATGGGGGATGAATGTTGGGTAATGGATAGGAGGTGGAAAGGCTTGTTGATGGATAGATGGAAAGGATTGCAAGGTAAACATTGGAACACACCTTGAAGGGTGGTGGGGTGATGGAGGAAAAATTGATTTGGAAGATGATAGGCTTTTAGATGGAAAATTGGAGGAAGCTTTTGGATTAGAAAATTTGGATGCCAATTTAGATTTAATTTCTTCAATGAGACTTTTTGGAATCCACATGACTTTGACTTTGATTTTTTCTTTGTGGGCCTTTGTGGCCTTTGATATTTTTCTTTTTACTTTATGGGCCTTTGTGGCCTTGGAAATTTTTCTTTTTTCTTTGATGGGCCTTTGTGGCCTTTTGAAAATTTCTTTTGATTTATGGACCTTTGCGGTCTTTGAGAATTTACTTTTTGTTTTGATGGCCTTTGTGGCCTTTTAGATTTTTCCTTTGATTTTGGATCAAATTTTCTTTTATTTTTGCATTCCTTTTCGAGGAGACATGCTGATCCTTTGACACATGCAAATTTTGATATGGAAGCTTTTGATATTTGGCACCCAAATTACTTCCAAGAGAAATGGGAGGGGCGGATTGAGATGAATGGTATGGAGGTATTATGGATGAGTGAGTGTGGGTAGAATTTTGAAAGAGAATCAAGGATGTGTGACTTTGTTGTTCTTGAGGAATAGGATATGGACCTAGGCTAGAGGGAAGGTTTGATGGAATGGGATGAGGACATAGGATATATGGAAGGTTTGGTGGATTAGGATGAGGACCTAAGATAGATGGTAGGTTTAATGGACTAGGACACTTAGGTTAATAACCAAGGCCATGATAATATGGATTTTTTTGGATAGAAAGGGGTTCCAGGATACCTTTTTCATGGAGATCTAATCCTTTGCCTTTGTAATTCATACTTTGGCACATTCGTTTACCAATGGGATATGCATTTTTTGTGAAACAAGATGCAAGTCCATTTTGGGGAGGATATGATATGGATGAAAGGATAGGTGTTGGAAGTAAACCATAGCAGATGAAGGTGGAGGATCCCAATTTGTAGATGTGGGGTTAATGGATAGCTTTTATAGGGGTGAAAGGCTCTTGACATGGGAATGATGGGGTACTTTGATCTTGACTTGGAAGAGGACCACGAGGTGTAGAAGATGAAGCAACTTGCTCTTTATTAGGTGTGGAATCATCATGTAGTGGCGTGAAAGGCATATCTTGATCTTGAGAAGGATGAACATCCTCATGAAATGAAGGGATATCCTCAGATGGAAGCATATATCGATCTTGATGAGGAAGGGAATCATGAGATTTTGTAGAAAGTATATCTTGATCATCGGATGGTAGGAAATCATTATATGGGATGGAAGAATTATCACACTCCTAGGATGCAATGGAATCTTGGATTCATTAGATGTGGTGGAAGGAGAACTTGGAAGGATACTTTTCTCTTGAGATGGAAGGGAATTCTTGTGGATAAAAAATGAAAGGAGGGGATCATCATAGAATTCTTGAGAGATGGGGTCTTGGTCAAATATTGGAAGAACTTGTGGAATTTTGGTATCATCGGATGCAGTGAAAATAATGCTTTGATCTTGAGGTGTAGAGGAGTCTATGACAACATGGTTTAGACTAAGAGATTGACATGAATCATTGGATATAGAAGATATGATAGAAGAAGGTGGTTGGATGGAATCATTAACTTGGGTGAAAGAATCCTAAGATTTATTTTGACTTATGGGAGATGAAGATAGATGCATGACATGGTAAGATTATTTAATATCCTTTGTGTTTGAAAACTTTGATTTGGGTTTCTCATTTAACTTTTCCAAGAATTCAAAAAAATTGAACTTGGATGATGTAGTTGTTGGTGGAGAAGGTGTCATGTCTGTATTTCTATCAGATGGATAAGAATAGATGTCTGACAAAAAACATCCTTTTGTGGTTGTTTCCCTTTGCATATCCTAGATTTTTTATTGAAGGTTTTTCATTTGATGAGCCAAATCATTAAATTGATCCTCATCTATTTCAGCCATGGTGGTTTGAGTTTCAATTTCCTATTCTTTGAGTTTATGCTTTTGTGTCTTGATGATTGGAGTTTCAATGGTTGGAGTTTCAAGATTTGATTCTTCAATGTTTTGATTTTCAAGTCCTTTTTCCTTGAGTTTTCATTTTTGTAACCTTGTTTGAACATGCATACAAGTGCTATAGTTTAGACTAAACTTTGATCTAAGTTTTGGAAAAGTGCCAAGAATTACAAATAAGTCAAATCGAATGACAAATTCTAATGAGACTAAGTTTGATTTGATTGTATACCATTTGTTTCGTGATGAAAGGATGAAAAATCCCGATGATGAAACAAGGCTTAGCAATCAAAGATATGATGAGTTTGATGATTTAGGCACTTTGATATGTTTAGATCTAGGTTTATTTTGGAGAATTCTACTTGTAGAGGTCAATTTTAACAAGTTTAGATTCTAAGGTACTCAAGGAATGATTTTGGATTGAAATTTTGGTTCCAACTATGAAACCAAAGATACATTTTCTTCCTATACGAGATACTCAAATCTTTGGAAAATTCTATGGATTTTGACAATAGTAAAAGATGTATAATTCAAGATTGTTCTTGCAAGCTCTTTTGTAGAAATTTAAGGTCAACCTCTCTCTAAATTTGTAAAGTGTTGATAGAAATTTTTGGTATTCTTTTGGACTAAGAGGTTTGGACTTTGGTTTTAGAATTTTAATCTTTCATGAAATCATTTGGTAACACACATGTTTAGACTCTGTTTTACCTAAGGATTGGTTGAATACTTCTAAGGTTTCCCAAGATGAGACTGATTCTCAAATAGGAGATGAACCTAGGTCACTATTTTGTGTTCTACAAAAGGTGCCAAAATAGAGACAAAAGGCACCACAAAATGTGCAAAAAGCACCATAGAATGAGCAAAAGGGGCCAAAACAAAGACAAAAGGTGCCAAAACAAGTGCAAACTTGGTTTTTTGAAATTTTCTTGAAAACTTTCTTAGTTTTTCTAATTTTCCAATGGGAGACTTGGTTGTTTCACTAAATGCAATTATGAATCAGGGTTTTCACTTTTGGTATGTGACATTTTGTTTATTTTAAAAACACTTTGATAAAGACACATCAAGCAATGTACACTCCTAAGGTTGTGAAAGACTAAATTCTTTTGGATTCCATGTGGGTTTTACCCCATCTGCACTTATTCTTAGCAGATGATTAGATGCTTGACCCCACTAGCTCCCCTCCATGACACTCACTTCTCAAGGCAGCCAAGCATCAATACCCATTAATCTCCCATGGCATATTTTTCATCTCAACTAAAAATTGTGAGAATGTGGATGCCTTCGCAATGATCGTTGCTACACCAAAGAATAGATAAAGGTTTTTGGACAAACTATAACAAGGGTTTTAATGTGAGCATTCCATTTGTGGGGGATAATCCATGCAGAAAGAGACCATTGCTACCCTTCTCATCAGAACTATCCTCATGATACTAGCCTTTGCTCTAGTATCCACATTTATATACCAATTGGAAGTCACTTGGATTTAGTGTGTTACTAGTTGGGTCATTCCCTTGGGTGATTACTTTTTCCCACAAGGAAGGCCCTCTAAGATAAGAAAAATCAAGCAAGTATACCCATATTTTGATCAATCTTTATTCCACATGAATAAAGAGAGAACACATGCAATATACTCAACTCACACTCACAAATAAACAAGAATGGGTCTAGCTTTCTGGTCACCTAGTTAAGGGAGAGCATATTCCTACCATTCATCAAGCACAAAATACATGGAGTTCATTAACCTTTTAATTAAGCTATGCTCCTAACTTAACCAAAAGGAAACAATTAAATCACTTCCAGCCCCTACAATATGTCAATAGTTTGATAAGATTATCTTTGATCGATGTATTTAGTACAATGGATATCAAATGCTTTTTTGATAGGGTAGGGTTGGATGAGACACTCACTGTCCCATGCTCTAGGTCTCACCTTGGCAAACCCTTTGGTGTCACTCTCCATCTTCTTAACCTATAGGCCCTAATGCTTGTTAGGCACCCCTGGTTCTCTTGGCCAGCCCTACTATCATCTCCATTCCCCTAACCAAGCCAATCTGGCTGTTCTTTCTCTCATTCTCTCCTTAGCCCTTAATCTTCCTAAAGACTAGCTATCCCTCAAATGCCTCACTAACTTGATGCAGGTGTGTGTGATGACTTCCAATGCCTCAAAACCATCCCTCTAGGTTTCCCGATCATTCATCAATCTCCAATTCTCCATCCCTCTCACCAAACCCTATTCTAGGGTTTAAGAAGGCTACTAGCCCTTGAGCCCCTATTAGGCCTCCTAACCCGAGAAAAATGGAATTCACTCCAAAACCCTCCAAAAGACCTATGTTCTTTCCTTGGGATTCGTGGTACCCTTACCCACACCTTGAATATTTTTTGGGTTTGAAGCCTCCACTGTCTGTACACAGGCATAACCCACACTTTGCAAGATTTAGGGCTTTCTAGGCCATTTTCTGTCCACATAGTGAACATTCAGCTTACTTCAGTCACTAAATGGATTGGTGAGATCTCTTGCTTCCTACCAAGCCTTTGTAAGGCCTCCTACAACCACCACACACCTTGGGTTTCTAGGGAATGGTCACCCCTATTGTGTTAGTGTTTGTTTTCACTGTCTTTCCTAGCTGGGCACAGTCAAGCTCGCCTAGGAGAAGACCCTTTCCATGAAACCTTGCCTCCTACAAACTCCTAAACATATTATATATACACGCATGGAGCTTAGCCTCATTCCCCATGGACTATACACTAGGTATAGTGGAAGACAGAGATCTAAGACTCCATGATTAACAACGTATTAAACTGATCAACAATGAAAAGAAGCAAAACCTACTAAGAACAAAACTAGGAAATGATGAAACAACACCACTAATGAGCACACAAAACTTGTAAAATGAATACCACACGTGCCACACACTACTTAGTTCCTAGAACCCTCCATTAACTCACTAACAAGAACTAGAAACCAGAAACTTGCAAGAATTTCATTGATTTTCCTTATAACAACAAACTTCAAATGAAACAAAAGCTTCTCTAACCCCTTGAACAGGTTGAAGCACACCTTTTAAAGGTTCATAAGGTGGTTACATTTCCCTTGAGCGGACATAACCACCATATAAGGGAAAAATTACACAAATGCAACATTTTGGACTTTATTTCCATCTCCTAGTGAATCCTAGTGGAAACAAGTTGTGAAACTCATCCAATCTACCTTAAACTACTAATCAACCTTCCGTCTATCATATTCTAACATCTCAGACACAAAAGTAAATGGTCAACATGACCTTAAAGAATTAAAACACAAAATTTCCTCCTAGGCTCACAAATCTGCCTAGTGCAACCTCATGCTTCCTTGGTGCTCCTGCACCATTCTCCCCCTCTCAGCCCAAACACTAAGGAATGGAAGGAGAGACCAATGAGAGGTCAATGCCAAATTTCTTGAACTAATCTTCATGTACCCATGTAGCTTCTAATTCATGCTTGTTCTTCCACTTGATAAGGTGCTCTATGTACACCTTGTGCCTTGTAACCTTCTTCACTCTTGACTCCAAGGTCTTCTCTACCTGAGGCTTGTCTTGATTAGGTAAGGATACATTGCTGATGTCCTTTAGGGTCTCCTTACTATTCTAATCCACATCATTGACTGATCCCTTGTACTTGATCAAGTCAGCTATATTGAAAACTGGTGAGATTCCTAGATCAGTAGGTAACTCCACCTTGTATGCATTCTTACCATACTTGGCCAATATCTTGCATGGACCCACTCTCTTCATCTACAACTTGGTTGAAATTCCCTTCTGCAACCTTGACTTGTTAATATGGACCATGACGTAGTCCCCTACTACAAATTGCACATCTTTCCTTGACATATCTGCCTTCTCCTTCAATTTTTGTTTAGCCTCAGTGATTGTCCTCTTTACCTTCTCCTGAATCTCCTTCATGGTTTGACTGAAGTCTTCTGCATGTCAACTTCTTTGTTCCATAGCTCCAAGATCTCTTAGCTCACATATGCCTCTTGGGTGCATCCCATATACAACTTCAAAAGGACTCTTCCCTATGGTCTAGTTCACACTATCATTGTATGCATACACAGCTTGTGAGATAACCATATCCCATGTCTATCCATACTCCTTAGTTAGGCACCTTAGAAGGTTACCTAGCACCCTGTTAACCACCTCTGTTTTACCATCGGTCTGAGGATGGTAAGTTGATCCAAAAGACAGGTTGGTACCTAATCTTCTCCATAGAGTCTTCCAAAATTGACTCATGAACTTCACATCCCTGTCTGATACAATGCTTAAAGGCAATCCATGGATCCTTACAACTTCCTTGAAGAAGAGATGAGCTATCTAACTTGCATCATGAGTAGTTTTGTAGGGAATAAAATGACTCATTTTGCTAAATTTGTTTACGACTACATAAACACTATCAAAACCAGTCTTGGTCTTGGGAAGGTCTACCATAAAATCCATGCTCACACACTCCCATGGTCTATTAGGAATGGGTAGGGGTTGATATAAACCAGCATTACTAGCTCCTCCCTTAGCTTTCATACACACAACAAATTGTTACACATACTTCCTAACATCTCTTGCTAACTTAGGCTAGTAATAGAATCTTTGCACTAGTTCTAAAGTCTTGTTGATGCCAAAATGTCAACTAAGACTGCCATTATACTTTTCTTGAATCAGATTTTCCCTTATTGACCCTCTTGGAACACATAATTGATTTCCCTTAAATAATAACCCACTTTGCAATGTATATTCAGAGTATTGGCTATGGAAATGGTTCTCAAAGTTAGAACATACCTTATAGACCTCTGAAAAGTCTTCAACTTCCCCATAGAGATCCTTGAAACTCTCTATGCCAATGCTCTTGATCTGTATCTCTTGCACTGTCAACAACCTCTTGCTCAATGCATCTACCACCTTGTCCAACTATCCCTTCTTGTGCTTGATAGTAAAAGTAAAAGCTTGGTTGTATTCCATCCATTTCAAATGCATATTACTCAACTTCTCTTGATTTTTGATAAAGCTAAGTGCTTGATTGTCAGTAAAGACTACAAACTCCTTGGGTAGAAGGTAATGCCTCCATTTCCTAAATGATTGAACCAAAGCATAAAGTTATAAGTCATAGGTTGAATACTTCTTCTTTGCTTCATTGAGCTTCTCACTAAAGAAGGCTATAGGCCTGCCCTCTTGACTTAACACTCCTCCTACTGCCACTCCACTTGCATCGCATTCACCAGTGAACAATTTATCAAAACTAGGTAATAAGAGAATAGGTTGAGTTGCCACCTCTTGTTTTAGTTTCTCAAAAACCTTTCTCATCTTCTTGAGTCCACTTAAACTTAGTTTTTAAGCCTCCTTTGATTGTATCTAAGACTGGTGCACATATGCCACTAAAATTCCTTATGAATTTTCTATAAAATTGAGCCAATCCATGAAAAATTCTTAGGTTTTTCCCTTTGGTTGGTGTAGGAAAATTTAGGATGGCTTCCGCCTTGCTTGGATCCATCTTCAATGATCCTCGGGATACTACAAAACCCAAATATACAAGCTCTTGCTTAAAGAGCTCACACTTCTCTAGATTGATTGCCAACTTCTCCTCTTGCAACCTTGTAAGGACCAACTCCACATGTTTTAAATGCTCTTCTACTGTCTTGTTGTATATGAGGATGTCATCAAGATAAACTACCACAAATATCCCTGTAAAGTCTTTAAGCACTTCATTCATGAGCCTCATGAATGTGCTAGGGGCATTAGAGAGGCCAAATGGCATCACTCTCCACTCATACAACCCATCATTTGTCTTAAAAGTTGTCTTCCACTAATCTCCATCCTTGATTTTTATTTGATGGTATCCACTCTTGAGATCCAACTTGGTGAAGTATTGAGCTCCTCCAAGACAATCCATCAAGTCTTCAATCCTAGGGATCGAGAATCTATATTTGATTAAGATTCTATTTATTGCTTTAGAATTAGTGAATAATCTCCACTTACCACCTTTCTTTGTTGCTAAGACCACTGGTACTGCACATGGGCTGATGCTCTTTTGAATCAATCCTTGATCCAACAACTCTTGCACTTGCCTGGCTACCTCTAGATTGTGATCCGGTGTAAGCTTGTAAGCTGCTTTGTTAGGCAATGAAGCCCCTGGTATGAAGTCAATTTGATGACTAATGGATCTCTTTGGAGGTAAAGTTGTAGGTGTCCCATCACTAACTATGCTCTTGTACCTTTCAAGTAACTTCTGGACTGCATCTGGTGGGACTATTTTCTCATTTTTATCTTCCTTTTTAGATTGCATCATGATCACATACCCTTCATCCCCTTGATGTAGGTATTTAAGGAAATCCTTCCCACTACTCAAGATGACACTTGGTGTCTTTGACTGTCCCTCTTCTTCTTCTGACAATGACTGCAACTTGAAATTCTTCCCATCCTTCTTGAATGAGATGGTGTTCTCTTTCCCATTATGTATGGCACCTCTGTCATATTTCCATTTTCTGCCCAATAGTAGATGGCATGCATCCATGGGTAAAACATCACAAACCAACTTGTCTTTGTATCCTCCAATGGAAAACTCCACTGTTACTTGCTCATTCACTAAAACACTTTTCCCTTTGTTTAGCCATGTGACCTTGTATGGGTTAGTGCGGGGTACCTTCTCCAATTTTAGTTTCATTACTGCCTCCTTTGAGATTATATTTTCTGTTGAACCTGAATCTACTATGACCTTGCATACCTTACCGAGTATCTTGCATCTTACTCTAAATAGAGCTCTCCTTTGTTTTGGTTCTTCCTTGACCGGTTGTCTGATCAAAACTCTACTAAACATCAGATTCTCTCCTACTTTAGATTCAATATGACTGACCTCAAATGACTTAGGACTCATGGTGTCATCTTGTGCATAAGCCACTCTCTTCTCATTGCTTGATGAAGATGCTTTCTCTAGGCACCTATAAGTAGGATGACCTACTTGACCACAATGGTAGCATTTCATGTTTGCAAAATATGAATTGCTCCTACATGCTCCTCTACCTCTGTTTGAACCACCTTGAGGTCCTCTACCTCTATTATACCCTCCTCTTGAGGGTGTTTCATTGCCATGATCTGTGGATTTAAACTCTCCTTGGTTTCTTTAGTCATTGCCTCTACCTTGGTAGCCACCTCCCTGCCCTCTTTGATCTCCTTGATCTCTGCCTTTTCCTTTGCCTTTAGAAGCCTGGTCTTGCTTCCTCTTGTTCCTTTCTTCAATCTTTATGGCCAATTGATAGCATTGGTGTACTATCTTAGGACTTAAAAGAGCCATCTCCCCTTGTATGTTCCACTTCAAGCCATTAAGATACCTAGCCGCCTTGAGACTCTCATCCTCTGTTACATTAGACCTCATACAAATTTTTTGAAACTCCTTTGTGTAGTTATTCACATCTTGGTCTTTCTACCTTAGACTTTGTCTCTTCTAGTGTAACTGAATCTCTTAATCATCTGGCATGTATGCTTCTTTTACTTTGGCAACCATACCCTTCCAAGTAGTTATAAGCTACTTACCTTCTTTTTCCCTCTTTGTCTGAATGAACTTCCACCATGTCAAGGTAGAACCTCTTAGTCTTGATTTGGACACCTTCACCTTCTGTGCCTTAGTGACTCCATCACATTCAAAATGGTTTTTCATTCCCTCCATCCAATCCATGACTAGATTAGCTTCCATTTTTCCACTAAACAATGGTATGCCTTCAAGTTCTTTTCCACTCAAAGCTTTCAATGCTTTCAAGAAAGGTTCTTCTTTCAAAATAGGGTTAGGTTCAGGGGTCTTGTCTTCCTTTGCAACCTCTTTTTCCTTTGGTATCCTTCCCTCAAATTGCACACTTCTCACTGCTTGTTCAAGTTGACCTATTCTTTCCCTCAATAGTTTACTGTCTTCCTCCCACTCTTCCACCATCTTGGCTAGTTCTACGTTTTTCACCATGATGGAAGAATCACTAGACTCAACCTCTAACATATAAGATACTTCCCAAATCTTTTACTTGCTCTGATACCAATCTAATAGGGTAGGGTTGGATGAGATACTCACTGTCCCATGCTCTAGGTCTCACCTTGGCAAACCCTTTGGTGTCACTCTCCACCTTCTTAACCTATATGCCTTAATGCTTGTTAGGCACCCTTGGTTCTCCTCACCAACCCTACTATCATCTACATTCCCCTAACCAAGCCAATCTTGGTGTTCTTTCTCTCATTCTCTCCTTAGCCCTTAATCTTCCTAAAGACTAGCTATCCCTCAAATGCTTCACTAACTTGATGCAGGGGTGTGTGATAACTTCCAAGGCCTCAAAACCATCCCTCTACGTTTCCTGATCATTCACCAATCTCCAATTCTCCATCGCTCTCACCAAACCTATTCTAGGGTTTAAGAAGGCTACTAGCCCTTGAGCCCCTATTAGGCCTCCTAACCTAAGAAAAATGGAATTCACTCCAAAACCCTCCAAAAGACCTGTGTTCTTTCCTTGGGATTCGTGGTACCCTTACCCACACCTTGAAGATTTTTTGGGTTTGAAGCCTCCACTGTCCGTACACAGGCATAACCCACACTTTGCAAGATTTAGGGCTTTCTAGGCCATTTTCTATCCACATAGTGAACATTCAGCTTACTTCAGTCACTAAATGGATTGGTGAGATCTCTTGCTTCCTACCAAGCCTTTGTAAGGCCTCCTACAACCACCACACACCTTGGGTTTCCAGGGAATGGTCAGCCCTATTGTGTTAGTGTTTGTTTTCACTGTCTTTCCTAGCCGGGCACAGTCAAGCTCGCCTAGGAGAAGACCTTTTCCATGAAACCTTGCCTCCTACAAACTCCTAAACCTATTAAATATACATGCATGGAGCTTAGCCTCATTCCACCTAGGAATACCACATCAAAACCACATAATAACTGATCAGCAATGAAAAGAAGCAAAACCTACTAGGAACAGAACTAGGAAATGATGAAACAACACCACTAATGACCACACAAAACTTTTAAAATGAATACCACATGTGCCACACACTACTCAATGCCTGGAACCCTCCATTAACACACTAACAAGAACTAAAAACTAGAAACTTGCAAGAATTTCATTGATTTTCCTTATAACAGCAAACTTCAAATGAAACAAAAGCTTCTCTAACCCCTTGAACAGGTCAAAGCACACCGTTTAAAGGTTCATAAGGTGGTTACATTTCCCTTGGTCGGACATAACCACCATATAAGGCCAAAATTACACAAATGTAACATTTTGGGCTTTATTTCCATCTCATAGTGAATCCTAGTGGAAACAAGTTGTGAAAATCATCCAATCTACCTTAAACTACTGATCAACCTTCCTTCTATCATATTCTAACATCTCAAACACAAAACTAAATGGTCAACATGACCTTAAAGCATTAAAACACAAAATTTCCTCTTAGGCTCACAAATCTGCCTAGTGCAACCTCATGTTTCCTTGGTGCTCCTGCACCATTTTTATTTCACTTCAATGCTCCATTTTCCTCCAAAAACCTACAATAAATGCTCAAAATGTTAGATGAGATCAAGAAATGAGAAGACATGAGGGTTAGATGAATGATTAAGCTTAAAACCCCTAAAACTTAGACCAAGTTACAATGTGATTTGAATTTAGGTGTAAAATTGAAAATTTTAACTCCTATTTTTTTTTAAAACACCTATACTATTTCACAACTTATGAAATTCTACCCCATTTCCAAAAAAAAAAGCTCTGAAAAAGACCTCTGTATGACCAAGATACAACCCTTTTAAGATTAATTGCAAAAGGTGCCAGAACAAAGACAAAAGGCACCACAAAATGAGCAAAAGGCGCCATAGAATGAGAAAAAGATGCCACAGAATGTGCAAAAGGTGCCAAAATAGAGACAAACGGTGCCATAGAATGAAGAAAAGGCACCAAAATAGAGACAAAAGATGCCACAGAATGCGCAAAAGGCGCCAAAACAAAGATAAAAGGTGCCACAAGATGGAAAAAAGACACAAAAAAAGAAAAAAGGTGCCACAAAATGTGCAAAAGGTGTCAAAATATATGCAAGAAGTGCCAAAACTAGAGCATGAAGCACCAAAACGGGTGCAAGAAGCTCCAAAAGTCTCACATCCAAACCTGTGAACATAAATTTTCTAGAATGCTAAAAAAAAATGGGGCAAGGCCCCATGGTGGGCACCATATTGTGTGTGTGTGAAATGTGTAAAGTTAGTATCAACACAAACCTTAATGAAATGATTTATATTAAAATATTTGAAGCATATAAACTATTCTAATTTTCAACAAACTAAATCTTTCAAGAACATCTCATTGTTCTCTATTCTTAATGATTCTTTCAACCCTTTGTCCCTCAAATTTCTATATGCACACAGGCTATTAGAATGACACTTAAGAAAGGAGATTAGTATTCAACATGCAAACCAACTAAATGACTACATGAAATTATATGCAAAGAATGATGATGATTGCTAAGATGAAGGGATGATGGTGATTATGATAAATAAACAAATGGAGGTGGATGTTATGGTATTGAACTAGAATGATCTATGCATGATTCTACATATGCTCAAATTCAAACTAAAAATGACTAAGATGATACTCCATATTCTCAAATGCAAACTAAAAATTAGCTAATCTAAAATGCAACTATGATGCAAGATTTAAAGCTAAGAGGTAAATGCAAAGAAAAACATGATGTAAAGACTAGCTATAATAATCCAAAATGCTCCCAAGCTCTGATGATAAACCTACATGATAACTTTACTTCAAATGTGGATGCTAAATAAAATTCCCAAGGGTTGTATTTCTATCCTTTTCCAAGCATATAGTGAGGTGGTAATTATCAACGGTCTAGATTCAGACAAGAAGAATGGATGGTGAAGATGAAGAGAATCAAGATGTTGTCCCCTTGACCAAAGACAACATGACATTTGGATGGAAGAATCTCTTGACCAATGGGAAACATGCCATTTGGATGGAAGATTCAAGTGTGGGAAGAGAAGACCATGTGCTCCAAAATTGGTGGAAGTGTGAGAGGAATAAGTCATGTGCTCCAAAATTGGTGGAAGTGTGCGAGGAATGAGCCATATAATTTTAAAGATTGGTTGAAGATAATTCTAATTAAAAAATAGAGTTATTTATTTTCATGTGACCTTGGTGAGATGGCACAAAAATTTGTAGACATGTGCTCAAATTCGTAATCGAGATTAGTGAAGATTAATTAAATATAACAAGCTTATGAAAATTTGTTTATTTAATTAATTTAGAAAAAAATGGTTTAGATTTGGAGAATTTAGAAAATGAACAATATAAATAAATTGAGAATTTATTTATACATAGTCGAATAATAATTAAATAACTGGTATTTAATTAATTGAATGCCATGACCATTTTTAGGTGTATACAGTTGTAAATGCAAATTTGAAATTGAGCAATGCATGAAATGAGCTAATTTTAGCTAGATCTAATAAAATACATGTAACAAAAACTCAACCAACTGATACAAATAGTTAATAGCAGCAAACAAAAGTGTAGAAACAAGGTTTTCAATCCTATAAAAGGAACTTTCAGGGGTGCACTAGGATTGATTCGCCCAAGGTGGAAAATGAGTCCCAATAGGGATTTTTTCAAAAATTTCAAAAATTTTCAATTAATTTTTATGCTTTTTAGTTTGTATGATGTGTATCCTAAATGAAAATTCAGTTTTTTAATGATTTGAGATACAAAAATGAAAAAAATTAGAAACCCTAGATATGAATTAACCAATGCAAATCCTAATGCAAAGTTAATGGAAGCTAGATCTAGGATTATGGTGGACTCCAGATCAGAATTATGATGTTCAAAAGTTGGGTTCACCCAAATGTGGACACCAAAAATGGATGCTTCACTTCCTTGTCCACAAAAGGGGTACAAGGAAAGGGATTCAATTTTGTAATGTTCACATTCAAGAATACCTTACAGATCTCAACCCAATGAAGGATATGAGAGATCTGATTGTAAGATATCCTTGCAGATGAATGGATACAAGAAATGGGTACACCACTAGGTGTAAACTTTGAAAAAATAAAGTGTTTGAAAACACAATGTGATATGAAAAATATGGTAAATGAACTAAGAAAATCCCTAGAAATGTAAATATGTGAATGGTTTGAACTTGGAAACCTTGAAGAGACTGGAAATAGCTCTAAAATTTTGAAAATGCTAATTTCTAAGCCTAGTGGGACTCATTCGCCATTTTTGGGCGAATCAATCCCGATTCTAGAAAATTGCACTGGAGTCTATTTTAGCCAAATGGGTATCCAAATCCACAAAAAATATTTGAAAAATAGGTACATTGGGACTCATTCACCACTCTTGGTGAATGAGTCTAGTTTGAAGTTTTTGGAAACTTAGAAGTGGAATATGTAGCTCTCGGTTTGCTCAATCTATATCTCCAAGTGTCCAAATCTGAAACCATAATTTCAGAGTTGTAAGTGACCTTTTGTGAAAATTTTGACCTTGCCAATAGGGAGATGACTCCAAAAATTTTGAAACCTAATTTTCAATTATCTCCATGCCTTTCAAAGTACCTAGATCTGCTATCACACAAAGAAAGAGAGAAAATGTTGATTGTTAGGGAATAGGGGTTTTCCTTGGTCAAACCCCTATTAGGTAATTAAACCAAAATGATGAAGTAAGATAATGAAGCATGAATATGAAATAATTCAATTATAACCTTTCCATGATGATGAATCTTGAATTGTTGGAACAATTGATGAAGAACTTTGCTCTTAAATGCCTTAGAATTGACCTTGAATGCTATCTTGATGACCTTAAAATGCTTAACTCTTGAATGCTTGACTCAATAACATGTAGCATTATGTTGCCTGGATATTCTTGTGTGAAATGAGGATTTGAAAGATCTCTTATATAGGCAATCCACTCACATGACTGTTAATTTGATCCCCAAGGCTCACATTGAAGAAATTTGAATTAAAAACCCACTTTTTCCCATTGAAACCTCAAAAATAGTTCAAATGGGACTCATTCACCCAAAGTGGTGAATGGGTCCCACAAGGGCTATTTTGCTTGCTAGAATGTTAGGGAATGGAAAATTTAAGCTCTTATGTTGATCTAGTCAGGTTTTTTTTATCAAAATATGCCTTATGATACACAATATGGGGTCATAGGGGCCTATTAATGATGATATAAAGGTCATAAATGAAATGAGGCCTAAAATCCAATGTGAAATTATAAATAAATACACTTTACAACACTAAATTAAGGAAAAATTGAGTCTATTTAGCTTAGAAGGGCCCTAAATCCCATGTGAATGTCTAGAACACATTACAACACTAGATTAGGTCCACTTGATTTCCAAGCCCCCTAAATTCAATGTGAAGATGTAAATAAATACATTTTACAACATTAGATTAGGACAAAGTTAAGCTAATTTTTCTTAAAATGGGTCCAAGACCTAATGTGGATGTATAAAACACATCACAACACTAGACCAAGGTGAAATTAAGCCAAAATCACAAGGAGGGCCCAAACAAGACATAAAAAGTAGAAGGGTTACTTTTTTAGTGTCCACATTTAGCTGCCACTTTAGTGAGAGGATTAACTTGCTTCAAACTCACACTAAAGTATACCAACATGCATCAAGAGGGGTCTAATTGTACCAATGTGGTCGAAAAAGGATGAAAAAGATCAAAGGAGGCAGCCAAGACCCTAGGATCCAAGATCCTAAGTCAAACCAACATAAGCATGAAAGAACACCCATAAGGTGTATAATATGCAGCAGAACAAGATACATGATCATGCAATGAAAATAACTAAAAGAAGAAGAATAAGGATAAATGAAAAAATGAAAGAGATGGATCAAGCTTTGATCATTTGTCCAACATGATGTGGATCAGATCTAGGTTGTTTGTCCAAAAATATGCATACTCACTTTGAGGCAATGAAACTCTTGGTTGTCTGTTGGGTGAGTAATCCAAGAAGGTGAGACACATACACTCATAGCTGGTATGCACTCACACACATGCAAGTTGCTATGGGGAAAGTCATGCCTCAATCGAGATTCTCACTCAAACCATACCAAAGTTATACCTCCTGATAACTTTGATAAGACGCCACAAAAAAAATGATCTTCAAGCTCTATGAGGAAATCAAAACCTCAATGAGGAAATCAAAACCTCATATGCTTAAAAATCATAGACATTGTAAATGAAAAATAGTGCAAGGAATGTTCAAAGGGAGTTTGCTTAGTTCGTGCAAGGTCTCATCTTAGGGAACATTATGCCTAATGTTTCCAATAGTGGACAAGTCAAAGAAATATCATGCTCTTTGAGGAAATCAAGCCCAAGGACACCACCAACAAAAAGGATGCATTACAAGAAGAAAGAAAAATTGCTTAGTGAAACATGATGAGTTTCAATGTATACCCCAACTTTAAATTGGTTGCTAACACCACTATTGTGAGAAATTTCTTTAAATTAGAAGAAGACATGATAGCTTATTTATAAATCCCTATGCCAAGTCATATGTTTTTGCTAAGCTATGAAATGAATAAGGTAGTATTTCACATGTGAACCAACTTAAAGCATGTCATCCACATCCCAAGCTTGCTCTTAGATGTACATGAAAGGTTGCCAACTAGCCAAAAGAAACAATTACAAGTGGCATACGAGGAGGAGGCTAACTAACCCCTTTCCCCCACTTAGTGCAGGACAAGGGTGAGCCTAATAAGATGAATATAAGATTTAGTTAGAGGAACTAGGTGTTTAAACCCAAGGAATAGCACCATAGTCCTTAATATGTTGAATTTTGTTACACAAAGCCTTACATCCATTAGTGGCATGGCCATGAACTCTATGATAAGCACATAATGAATTCTTGTAATAAAATTTATTTCAAGTTCTTGGAGGAAGGGATATCAAGTGATCCTGGAGGAGTCTCGACAAGATACCCTCTTGATCAATAGAAAATTTTCCTTTATTTTTTGAAAAAGACATCACTTGCTTAATACAAAATGTCATACTAGCACAAGACTCTTTAGGTTGCGAGATTTTATACTCTTCTTGGTATAGGAGAACCAATTCACTTCATCTGAATTTGAACAATTTTGTTTTTTTCTAGGTTTTCCTAGGGGTTTGAGGTCTTTTGTTGAGTCAATAAGGTCTAAAGTGACCATTTAGTATGTATTTGAAGTCCATCTTTGTGAAAAAATGTAATGTTGTCAAATGATGCACAAAATGCAAGAATTTGTAATTGAGGGTCTTAGATAGAATTTTGTGTCTTGAGTCTTGGATTTTGTTGAATAAGGTATTATTGGACCATTTAATATTGTAATGAGTCTTTGTAGGGGTCATGAAGAGGTTTGGCAGTTTAGTTTGCAATATTAACAAAATTGTCAAAGAAAAAATGTAAAAGTGCAATTTTGAAGAAGCTTAATGGTTAGTTGGGATTTGAAAGATAGTTGGTTGGTTTGGAGGGTAGTCTTAGTGGGGAAATATTTAAATATATGAACTCCATTGATGTAAAGGGATGTTGAAAATATTATGAAGAAGAATCAATAAAGGAAGCCCTTGTTTTTCTTTAATTTCTATGTTTTCACACTAGATTCTACATTACCAGTCACTTGTACAATTTTGTACTATAGCATATCTTGCTAAAATTTGGTGGATTCATTGGTGGGGAGAGTTAACTATAATCTACATTTTTTTTTAGTGTTTGAAATTGTTTTTGAAGCATTTTCTATCTATTTTACTGTGACTACTCAGACATACCCTGTTTAAGGGTTTTGAGCTTTAATCATGGAATAAATCCCAATTTCACCTTTTGTACTCCCTGTTTCTAAGTGGAATGGGCTCAATATGTTAGGTTTAGGATAGTAGGGTAAAAGGTTTGGTTTGTGTGCAATTTTTGGGGTAAGTTATGAGGACTGTCTTGATGAAAATTGTTGAATGAGGCATGAAAATGATGGGTTTGTGAGTGAGTTTGATGAAATATTGTGCGTAGAGGTTTTAAGGTAGTTTTTTTAGTGTAGTAAGACATATTAAAGAGTGTTGGAGGACATGGTAGAGTTTAGAGAGGTTGGGAACCATAAGTTTCAATAAACCCTACCCCAAATAAGTAGAAAATAAGGGTTTTCAAGTACAATAGCTAAAGGTTTGTGTTTCTAAAAATTGTTGAAAGGGGCTATTTGAAATCTGGTATGAAGGTTTGAGAGGTATTAGTTGCAATATTTAGGAACTATTCCTTTGAAAAAGTGGCCTAATTGGTCTACTAGGTTAGCAGAGTCTCATGAATTTGAAGGATATGGTCCAAGGTGACCCATGGAGTTTTTTGGATATGTTTGAGTCTACTCTAAAGGGTATTTTAAAGTGTCATTTTTTTGGTTTTTGGAAGGTTCTCTATGAGGAAAATCTGGGAAAACTGGGTCTACATACCTACTAGTGGAAAATGAGAGCTTGTGTGAAAGGGGTGTTTTGTTAGGGTTTGTGAATTTGATTGTTGTTTGAAAAAACTTGTATTGTGTTGGTTTAGATCAAATCCATCAAGATATGCAAGAACTGGTAACAGAGCACAGGGAATAGGTATTTTGAAAGTTGAAGGTTGTTGATTGAAGAGAGGGAATTTGGAAGTTGAACATTCAAAGTGTCAAGATGCCTCAAAAAAGAGATAATGTGGCTAGGAAAATGCAAGATATGGAAGAGAAGACTAAGAGGGATATTAGAAAATTGAGAGAATTACAAAATAGATTTGCAGCAAGGTTGGAGAGTGTGGAAACAAGACAAAAGTGAGGTATGACTATGGGAGATGAAAGTGAGACTGAAGATGAAGAACATAAAGAATATGAAGATATAGATGAATAGCTAGATCCTAAAGATGAAAGAAAGGCCAAGTTACTGAAGGAAATAAAAGGAAACAAGCACAAGGTAAACATTGATTTACCTATGTATGATGGTACTTTATATGAGGAAGCATTGTTAGATTGGATTGCAACTTTAGACAACTTCTTCGAATGTGAGGATGTATCTGATGAGTTAAAGGTGAATATAGAAAAGACCAAATTCAAGGGGAATGCATTAGTTTGGTGGTATTATGAACAGGTTGAAAGGAGGAGAAAATGTACATCTAAAATTGTTTCATGGGATAGGATGGTAGCCAAATTTAAAGGTAATTTTTTTCCAAATGATTATGCTATCCAAATATCAAAAAAAATTCAAGATTTAAAGAAAAGGGAAATGGATGTGAAAACCTATACTAAAGAGTTCTATAAGCTAAGCATAAGGGAAACACATATGGTTGATGATGTTCAGAAAGTGGTCAAGTATCTTAGTGGGCTAAGAGTTAACATCCAAGATGAAATAAGTTTGCATAATCCAAAGACAATTGAAGAATGCTATTAGATTGCTATAAGGGTAGAAGAGAAGGTGAAAAGGAGGCAAGAAAAGAAAACAAGAGGTAGGGGAAACACTTCAAGGGGTAGAGGTATATTTTCTTCTTCAAGACAAACCATTGAAAGTCAAGGTGATGCACATAAAGGAAAAGAACCAATTGCAAATTTCAAAAGTGGATTCAGGGGATGAAGAGGAAGATTTGGAGGTGGTAGGAATGAAAATATATTCTCAAGAAGGTGCTACAACTATAATGAGTTTGGGCATCCAACCTACATGTGCCCTAAAAAATTTTGTGCTTCATCAAGTGGTGGAGAAAGGAAGAATGAAAGAAGAGCTCAAATTGTCCAAGAAGATGAAGGTGAGAGCTAAAATTCCAATAGTATATTTGTTTCTCTTGAAGTTGGAGAAAGTTTTATGGTGAGGAGAACCTTATTTCAAGCATCCAAGGAGAATGAGATGGCTCAAAGAAGGCAATTGTTCAAGACAAATTTCAAGTGTAAAGGTAAGGTGTGTAAAATAGTGATAGATTTAGGATCTACTAATAACATAGTCTCTTGTGAAATGGTTGATAAGTTAAAGTTAGAAAGAATTCCTCTTGAAACACCATACAAAGCTTCTTGGGTGAGTGATGATCAAACCATTCTTGTTAATGAGCAAGCACTAGTTGAATTTCATATTGGTGAATATAGGGACAAAGTGATTTGTGATATTTTTATAATGATTTGTTGCCATTTACTCCTTGGAAGGCCATGGAAATTTGATAGGAACTCAATCTATGATGGGAGAGCTAACACATATCAGATTATGAAAGGTGGTATTACTTTTATATTGACCCCATTGTAGGAGGGTGGAAAAGAGAAAAACAAGGCAGCCAAAGTTATCACTTTTGGTAACAAACAGGTTGAGAAGTCTATGGGAGATAAACAAGAAGAGAAAAAGGCCATTTTATCCACTTCAATGTCAAGAGATGAGAGGATAGTGAATTTGCAGGTTGATACATTTATGAAAAGCAACAAAGGAGGTGAAAGAAAGATGAATAAGATTGAGTCAAAGATGGTCAAGGATGAATTCCTTGAAAAGAATGAAAATGAGTTGAAGAAGCAAGAATGAATTGAGGTTGGGATAGTGTTTTGTCTTGTAGTTGCTAAGGAAATGGAGAGGTAGCCAAGTATTGATAATACAGGGATAGATGAGTCTGTCAAGGTAGAGGTTACTGAGAAAGAAAATCTAAAGACAAAGATGCATGGAAAAGAAAAGGTGATTCAAGGAAAAGTGAGTAGTTTCATGTGTGAAACTAGAGGTAAGAAGGAAGTCATTGGACACAAGATTGGGAAAGGTGTGTTTGTAGGTGTTAAAGCAATTACAAGATCAGTTAGGAGACATTAATCAGGGAAATTTGTGCAAAAGAGAAAAAAGTTAGGTGGTAAGCAGTTTGATCATAGAGATGGTTATACAAGCCAACAACATAGGATCTAGAGGATAAGGAAAAGAGAATTTTAAGTTCAAGGTGGTGGAGTAGACAAGATTGAGCAATCAGTAATTTCATTTCCAAGAGACTTGGAAAAGCTTCAAGGGCGGTTGTATGGTGCAGGAGCACCAATCCACTTCATCTAAATTTGAACAAGTTTGTTTTGTGATAGGTTTTCCTAGGGGTTTTAGGTCTTTGATTGAGTCAATAAGGTCTAAAGTGACCATTTAGTATGTATTTGAAGTCCATCTTTGTAAAAAAATGTAATGTTGTCAAATGATGTACAAAATGGAAGAATTTGTAATTGAGGGTCTTAGATAGAATTTGGTGTCTTGAGTCTTGGATTTTGTTGAATAAGGTCTTATTGGACAATTTAATATTGTAATGAGTCATTTTAGGGGTCATTAGGAGGTTTAGAGGTTTAGTTTGTAAAATTGAAAAAATTGTCAAAAGTTGTCAAAGAAAAAATGTAAAAGTGCAATTTTGAAGAAGCCCAATAGTTAGATGGGATTTGAAAGATAGTTGGTTGGTTTGGAGGGTATTTTTAGTGGGGAAATTTTTAAATATATGCACTCCATCAATGTAAAGGGATGTTGAAAATATTGTGAAGAAGAATCAACAAAGGAAGCCCATGTTTTGCTTTAATTTTAGTGTATTTACAGTGGATTTTGCATTACCAGTCACTTGTATGATTTTGTATTGTATCATATCTTGCTAAAAGTTAGTGGATTTATTGGTGGGGAGATTTAACTGTAATCTACATTTGGTTTGACCATTTGAAATTGTTTTTGAAGCATTTTGTATCTATTTTACTATGACTGCCGGACATACCCTGTTTAAGGGTTTTGAGGCTTTAATCGTGGAATAAAGCCCACTCCACCTTATGTACTCCTTGTTTCTAAGTGGAATGGGCTCAACATGTTAGGTTTAGGATAGTAGGGTAAGAGGTCTGGTTTGTGTGCAAGTTTTTGGGTAAGTTATGAGGATTTTCCTAAGGAAAATTATTGAATGAGGCATGAAAATGATGGGTTTGTGAATGAGTTTGATGAAATATTATGAGTAGAGGCTCTAGGATGGTTTTTTGAGTGTAGGGAGACATATTTAAGATTTTTGGAGGTGGTGGAAGAGTATAGAGAGGTTGGGAACCATAATTTTTAATAAACCCTACCCCAAATAATTAGAAAATGAGGGTTTTCAAGTACAACGGCTAGATGACGGTTTGTGTTTCTAAAAATTGTTGAAAGGGGCTATTTGACATCTAGTATGAAGGTGTGATAGGTGATTTAGAATTAGTTACAATATTTAGGAATACTTCCTTTGAAAAAGTGACCTAATTGGTCTACTAGGTCACCATAGTTTCATGATTTTGAAGAATATGGTCCAAGGTGACCCATGAATTGTTTTGGATATGTTTGAGTATGCTCTGAAGGGTATTTGATATTGTCAAGGTTTTTGTTGTTGGAATTTTTTTTGTGAGGAATAGTTGGGAAAATTCTATTTGCAGACCTACTAGTGGAAAGTGAGAGCTTGTGTGAAAGGGGTGTTTTGTTAGGGTTTGTGAATCTGATTGTTGTTTGAAACAACTTGTATTGTGTTGGTTTAGATCAAATCCATAAAGCTCTGCATCAGTTCTTTAAAAGAAGGTGTAGAATCTAAAAAATTCAAGCTATTAGTGTTTTGCATGATGACATTAATATTAAGCGAAGATTCCTTTGTTTGTTTCATTTTAGGAAAAGGAGACAAATCAAGATTATAACACAAGGAAATAAGAAAGATCAAAGAAAACACAAATGCATTAAACTTAAATGTAAACTATGCTAACAACAAAGAATAATGGAAAAGCTAAAAACATAAATAAACAAAAAAATATCACTGAATATCTAATAATTTCATGCATAACCTCAATTGTCCTTCTCTATTTTTTCATTGTTTATTAATTGCCCTCAGATTTCTAAGTGTGCAAGAATAGCCTATGATAGTATGATTCAAAAAAACATTGAAGACTTAGATAATAGATTGCTTCCATAAGTCATAAGATTTTTGGAGGATTAACAATGATGAAGGTCAATCCAATTTATAGAAAATGAGGTTTTTGAATGATAGACTCAGATTGAAAGATAGACAGATGATTAACATTGAAAGATTCGACATGCACTGAGATTAGTGTTAGTAATAATGCGAGTGATAAAGCATAAAAGGTGGGAATTAATATTAAATAATAATTTAATCTTTAATTAGAAGAATAATGTTTGCATGTATAGATGAGGATTAGCATGGAGGAAATGATTGGTTCGAACACACAAATGAATGAATGAATTAATTAAAGTTATTTAATTAATAAATGTGTTCTCATAGAAAAATAAAACAAGATAATTGACTAATTAAACCAGAAAGTCTCTTCGTTAGAAATAGACAAATATTAGACTAGGAGATAACAAACTGAGTTAATTAAATCTCAAGTTAAGTGGTGAATGAATAATTAGATAACTAGGCGATTATCCAATCACAAAAGAATATGCCGAGAATAATTCTTTTTATGAATTAAATGATTGTTTAATTCAATATTCAAAATTTGAGGATTAAATTAAATAAATTAAGATTTATTTAATTGACTAAAGAAAAGGCTAATGAATAATTAAATAATTAAATGATTATTTAATTATAGTTGAAAATGTAATAAGGATAAATTAAATAAGAATTTATTTAATTTTAGAAAGAGGATAAGCTTAATTAGCGACATAATTAAATAAATAATATTCATTTAATTAATCAGGATTTAATAAAGGTAATTATGAATTAATTAAATAATTAACATTATTTAATTATGACAATGAAGGTACAAATTATCAACAAATTGAAGTCGCAGGCCTAGAACAATATTTAGTGTCTACATTTTGCCCCTCTTTGATACTATGCCAACTAGATTTCCAATCTTGTACCAGTGACAAAACTAACAAGAGGCATCTACATTTGTATAGACTTTAGAGATATTTAAAAAAAGCATGTCCTAAAGATGACTTTCCTCTACTGAATATTGACATGATAGTGGACTTAACAATAAGATATGAAATGTTATCCCTTATGGATGGTTTCTAGGGCTATAACCAAATCAGAATTGCAACTGTAGACCAACCTAAGACAACTTTCACTTGTCCATGATGAACTTATTGTTGGAATGTCATGTCATTTGGACTTAAAAATGTTAGAGCAACCTATCAACGCACCATGAAAACTATTTTTGATGACCTCATACACACTCTCACGGAGGACTGTGTGGATGATTTGATATTAAAATAATTAACAAGGGCTGATCATTTACAAGTCCTAGATAAGATTTTTGAAAGACTAGAAGAATACAAAGTGAGGTTAAACCCAACAAATGTGTATTTGGCATGAAATCAAGAAAAATTATAGGATACATCATTTCTAGACGAGGCATTGAAGTGGACCTAGTAAAAGCGAAAGCTATAATGCACATTCCTCTATTAGCTAATATTAGTCAACTAAGGACATTACAAGGGAGACTACAGTCTATCAGATGATTCATAGTGCAGTTAGCATATAAAACACATCCCTTCCAACATCTACTCAGAAAAGGAGTACTATTTGTATGGATAGGTAAATTCCAAGAGGCTTTCCAACTATTCAAGGATTACCTACTCACACCACTAGTGTTAATGCCACCTATTGAGGGATGACCATTGATTCTCTACATTTTAGAAACCACCTCAACACTAGGAGCATTGCTTGCATATAATGACAATGAGGGCCATGAAAGGGCAATATACTATATCAGCCACACCTTGGTAGGTTATGAGCTAAATTATAGTACCATTGAACGTGCTTGTCTTGCAATAGTTTTTCCTACTGAAAAACTTAGGCACTACATGTTAAACCATCAAACGATGTTAGTTTCAAAGATAGATCCTTAGAAATATATCCTTAGCAAAGTGGCATTAACAAGACGATTGGCCAAATGGGTAATGGTATTCAGTGAATATGATATCCAATATGTATAAAGAAAATATATTAAAGGACAAGTTATTGCTGACCAGTTGGTTGACACACTAATAAAGGTAGTTCATCCTCTAGTTGTAGATTTTCCTGATGAGTTCATATTCAGTCTTGACACGGGAATGACATGGAAGTTATACTTTGATGGGTCCCACACAAATCATGGCTCAGGGGCTAGCATATTGTTTATCACACCATAGGGTTACTCTATTCCTAAGTCATTTAGGATTTATTTTCCATGTACCAATAACATAGAAGAATATGAGGATCTCGTGATAGGTTTATGTATGGAAATCAAATGGAAGATCAAGAACCTACAAGTTTATGGTGATTCTCAGCTGGTAATCTGACAAGTTAATGATGACTATGAAACCAAGGATAAAAAGCTTGCTCCATACAAATGGATGGAAGATAGTTTCAAAAAATATTTTGGAAATATTTTCTTTCATCAGATACCTTGCATTCAGAACAGGGCAGCAGACGCCATGGAAACTATTGCTTCACTCTTGGACATACCTAGCAATGTACCTAAATTTTAGTTTTTGGTAGAACAACTTTTGGTCCCTGCCTTCGATATCCTAGATTCAGAGATGGTGTGTGAAATTGTTGGTGCCAATTCCCCATTGTATAAAGATATATATGACTACCTCCATGCCCAAATCCTACCCCCTGAACTTTCTAACAACCAATGTATGACATTTATCTATAAGTAAACCAAGTATACCATCAACAAAGATACCCTTTATAGACGTGACCTAGACAACACCCTATTGAGATGTCTCGATACTGAAGAAGCACATGTGACCTTGTGCGGGGTACATGAGGGTATATATGGATCCCATTCTAGCATTCCTAGCTTAGCCAAGAATATTATGATACTAGGTTATTATTGGCTTACAATGGAAAAGGACTCATATATCTTTGTCAAGAAATGTCGTGAATGTCAGATACATGGAGACTTGATACATGCACTAGCATAGGAGATTTTTCCAATAACATCACCATGGCCCTTTTCTCAATGGAGACTCAACCTCATGGATAAGATATACCCTACATCATCCAATGACCATAAATTCATTATTACTGCAATTGAATACTTTACCAAGTGGCTTGAAGCCATTCTTATGACTTACATCACTGGCACACAAATTTCTAAGTTTATCCTTAACTATATCATCTATTGGTATGGTGTTCCACTATCCATAATCATAGATAATGGTTGTCCATTCAAGAGCCAAGAAGTCTATCATCTCTGCAAATAATTCAATATCCAACACCATTTTTCCACTCCATATTACTCACAAGGTATTGTCCAAGCAAAGGCATCTAACAAAAAAATCATCAGAATCCTTAAAAATACTATCAATGATGTTGGTCATGATTGGAATTTACAACTTAACCCTACCTTATGGGCTTACTGCACAAGAATTTGTACTCCCACTAGTGCCACTCCATTTTCCTTAGTATTCAGTTTTGAGGCCATCTTTCCTATCAAGGTCAAAATTCCTTCCATAAGGGTATCTTTGAAAGGGCATATTGATGATGAAGAGTAGCATGTGTCAAGAATACATGAGCTAGAGTTCCTAGAAAAATGAAGAAAAAAGGCATTAGATCATATCTAGGCATATCAAAATCATCTTTGTCATAACTACAATAGGAAAGTCTTGAATAGAAATTTTGACATTGGTGACCTAGTCTTAATGGAAAATCCAAAGAATCAAGCAAAAAGAGAAAAACTAGGAAAGTTTGAACCAAACTGGTTAGGACCTTACATAGAAGCATATCAAATTTCTACTCCTAAAGGGGAACCATTATCATCACCAATCAACAACCTTCATCTAAAAATGTTCTACCCATAGCTTCTAAGAGCCTTGACTTAATCATCAAAAATACAAGAAAAATCAAAAAAATCAAAAAAATCATTACCTAGGTGAAAACTTGGAAAACAAGCATCTTGGTAACATCAAAAAAATAAAAAAATCAAGAAAATAGTAAAGAGAAATAAGTCGTCCAAATAGTGAAAACCACTTCAATGGCGTTGTTGGCCTCCAACAATGATTTAACAACTAAGCCCTTACAACTATGATTCAAATATTGGTCATCTAAATTGAATAACCATTTCAATCATCATGAAGGTGTATTTAACTTGGCAACCTAGGGATGTGAACTTGAAATGGGTCAGCATAGTAGTAGCCATTTTCATTTTATAGCTAAGAAAGACATAATGCTGAAAGTAAATTGCTTGGAAATGAATAACATAAATGCTAAACATCAACCAACAACTATACTAAGCTGAAATTCATGACAAAAATGAAAATCTGAGCAAACAAACAAGAAACTACTCTATCTACTTTAGCTGCAGGAATAGTCACAAAATGGAATTCTAGTGGCTATAGGAATAGTCAGTGCCATATTTTTAACTAATTACTAAAAAAAATAGTAACTAAACTAAAGGACATAATGCTTGCCAAGTGGGCCCCCTTGGATGAGTATCCCTTAAGAAAAATGTAAACTTAGATGCATGAAATTATAACTTCATTTTATTCATTGGAAAACATGAGTACAATAGAGCAGTGCGAATGAAAACTAAGAATGCAAGTACATCATAAGATTGTGCAACCTCTTGAGAAGGAGCATATGGGTCTTATTTATAAGAAAAGAAACTACTAAATAATCACCTAGCAAGGCGGTCAACTCCAACAGATTAGGAGGACACCACTTTAGGGAAAGCATGAAAAGTGGAGAGGTGGTTATGCATTCATGGAATCTAGTCAAGTGTGCTACCTTAACATAGATTTAGCACAACAATAATGCATATATTTGTTCAACAACAATAAAGACCATTAAAAGGTGGTTACAACTCAATTTTCATGAGGAATCTCATGTCGTCGACCTCCATTGACCTTTGAATGATTCTCTTATTGAATGTTACAGTGAATGACCAGCTATCAGAGTCTTCATCCATTTTGTAGCCCTCTAATCATATTTGCATTGAAATATTAGTGCACACAATAATTGCATATTTGTAGCTATCTTAAAGAACATTCATTAATCCACATGTAGAATTAACATAAATAGTCCATATAACATGTCAATGTCATTAAAGATTTGGAAAAATAAACTTAGGCCCAATATCTATGGTTTTGAGGAAATATCAACATTCAAGCATCAAGTTCCATGACAACTTCAAAAAATAGATCATAAATTCTACCAAAATTAAACCATAAACTAGACTCATCACTCCTCCCAACCTAAGGTTTTGTTGGTCCTCCAAGAGGGGAAGGGTTGTTCTTTTGCTTAGTCAATTCCTTGAAATTTGCAACCGACAACTGTCCTACATTAGTGCTTTTTGTGTGTGAATCAGGATCCCAATAGAACCCTTGTTGTCTGTCCAATTTGTTCCATCTTTGTCTCTCTGCAGCAATATCATAGTGATAATACCTAAAATTTGGCATGGACCACATTAGGATGGGTGGCTGAAAAATTAGTGGAAGCCAAAATCATCCCTTTGTCCTTCCAATCTATATGCATCTATTAATTCTTTCTTTAATCGCCATGACCTCCAACCCTTTTACCGTGGCCTTTCCCTCAGACAATGTCTAGGAAAATTCTAATGCAATGTCTTCATTAAAACCATTCATCTTCATGAAATAGTCCAACCACCTGCAGTTTCTAAATCTGTCCTGTCAAGGTGCATCCTACAGTAATACATCATGAATCATGGGTTCATTTTGAATTAACCCACCTCCCATTTTCTGCAATCAACAATCACTCTGCAAAGTTTTCCTTCCTACAACACTGCTAAATTTCCAATGCTAATGCCATCTAAATTTTTCCTTTCTGTTTTAACTTAAGATTATGACAAGATAAATAGTGGTAGTAAAGGAGTAATAAAGGAAGGTTATGATGGAGAAAAATGGTGGTGGTGGTTGGTGTCACCTCACACATATGAGTTGTCATTTCACTCAAATTTCAAATTGGCTCAATTTAAACTTTGTTGATAGACTATCATGGACTCAAACATGGGAAAAGTACTCACATCTTTTCCCCCCAACCTGAATTTGAGCATGTTTTGTCACATGCAAGGTGGTAATGATGATTTGATAGGTACAGGGAATAATGACATGCTATGGTGAATGTCCATATTGATTCACAACTATTAAATGAATGCACTAAAGACAACTAAGATATAACAATTAATGCACACATACCTAGATTCATGGAAGATTCATTGCAAAGATTGTGGAGAAAGTACTAGTCACCTTTTAAGAAATAAGTTGAGCAATTAATGAAAATGAGGTGGAATGAGGTGAATTGGAATGAAGTGAAGCAATGGAAGAGAGAGAAAGGTAGAGATGGATGGGTGGATGGGTGAAGAAGTTGACTCCCACAAAAGTGGAAGTCTTTATTATGACAAGGTACATACTTTAGTTAGCTAGAAGGAGGGACACTAGGTCCATTTCCCTCGGCTACAGGAAGCTCGGGTGTTGCATGCTAAGTGAATTATTGTAGGAAATCCTTTTTGGAAGTTGGCTTATGATACAATATGAGGTGATGGCCATTGACAAGCAACTTGAATCTGTCAAAGTCAATGGTAGTGAGTTGAACAACACCATTGGGAAAGACTTCAACAACCTCATATGGTCCTACCCACCTTGTCTGCAATTTTCCTACATTATCTTGATACCTTGAATCATAGAGCAAGGCCCAATCTCCTACTTGGAATTTATTTTCCTTGATAAATTTGTCATGCCACTTGATTCTCTGATTCTGCACTACCTTTGTGTGATGCAAGGTTGCTCTCATCTCATCCAAAGCATTCAATTGCATGATTATTTTTCTTTGTGCCTCAAATATATCCATCCCCAAGTCTACTACACTCCTAAGTGTCTTATGTTGTACTCATTGACCAGTGTTACAACAAGGGTTGATATGAATTGAGCTCCCTGATTAGTCACTATCTCTCTCGGAACTCCATACCTTGTGAAAATATCCTCATAAATATTTATTCAACAACCTTATTATCTCTTGCATGCTTCATGGCCTTAACTTCTACCCACTTGGCTACATAATCAGTGCATACCAATATATATGACTTACCATTGGATGGAGGGTCAATGGGTCCTACAAAATCCAATCCCCACTTGTCAAAGGGAGTGATTACTACCTGAGGGAAAAGTGGCATCTCATCAAATTTGGTTGTCTTGCCAATCCTCTGGCATCTATCACACTTTTTTGTATATCTCCTTGCATCCTTGTGGAGTGTTGGCTAGTAATATCCTGTATTTAGAATCTTCATCACTGTCCTCTTGGCTGAAAAATATCCTCCACGTGGTTCATTGTGGGATGCATTCAAACTTTCATATGTCTCATCTTCTCTCACACATCTCCTCATGACATGGTCTGGCCTAGTGTAAAACAAACATCTTGCAATCCATGAAAAAAGGAAATTATTTTTCAATGAACACCCTTCTCTCTTTTGGAGAGAAGTGGGGAGGAACTCTCCCTCTGACCAAATAGTTAGCTATGTCAACATACTATGGTGTTTGCACACTGATGGAAAATATGTGTGTTGATTGTGTTTTCTGCACAACAACAACTCAGACAGAATATGATATCCTATCTCTCTTGAAAGGTAAATCTTTATCAGCAACCCTCAAGAGATAACCACAAGGTCTCTAATCTCAGGTCTTGACAAATGTAGTGAAACAACTCAGAGATAAATTTGAAAATGTTGGTAATCACAAAGGTACCTTAGGAAGCAACAACTGGAATTTTCAAACTCATTAGAGTTTTGCAATATTTTGATGCTTTCAATCCTAAAACTAACCCAAATTGTTAAAGAAATAGCAAAGGAAACAAAGGGTTTCAGAGGGATTTTCAGAAAATTAAACTAATTTAAATATCAATAATGCAAATGATTAAACACTTGAAGTGGACCAACCCTTCAAAACTAAATTCTACTAAACCTAGATTGAATCTTGCAGTATCACATAAATAGTGCAATCTTCTAAGGTATGAAAATATTTTCAAATCATGAACATTCACACATATCAACCTTAATGATTGAAATGAACAAACACCCACAATCAAACTTAGCACCAAAATACCCAGGCCCAGACTAACTTTACACAACTTACAATCAACAAGCTACTAAAATTATGGACCTAGGATCGCTCAAACACTTCAAATATCAAATCACAAACACCATTGCATTATATCTAACTCTAAAATCTAACATGCAACTAATAACTTCACAACAATTTAAAAAATATGGAATAACCAAAACCATGCAAAGTGAAGCAACACTAGAAATATCACAAATAGACAATGTCTTTGCTTATATTGAATCACCCAAATCTACAACAATTCAGTATTCTCAATGTTTTAGTACTTGCTCTCAGAAAATGTTAACTCCTAGCTCAACTACAGTTACTACAATGATGCCTAACCTTCTAATAAGAAGCCAAAGCTTCAATTTATAGGAAAAAATTCCTAGAATGTCCCAAAATTAGGGCTCATAAAGCTAGGTTGGCCATACATTCGAATTTTACAAGTTTTGGTAAGCCATGCAAGGTTGACTTGGAGAATATTTTGGATAAAGAAAAAATTACAATTAAAACCCACAAGTGAGGCCTCCACGCTATTTGAAACCCCATAACATGCTCCATTCTTGGTTTGTAATTGAAATTCCCCACTCCCTGCATGTATGATGGGGATCCTATGTGGCAGCAACCTAGCTAGCTTCTCCTTCCTTGTTAGCTTCCAATTTATTGGTTAATTCCTTAAATTTTTCTAATATTTCCTTCACATCTATTGGGTTTGGGACTAGAATAAATTTAATTCTTATTTTATGACATTTAAATTCCTCCAAGTATTGCTGCATCACTTTATTCCATTCAATTTGCAATTCATGGTACTTTTCCAGCTTGGAAATATTGATGGTTACATCTTTCAGGTGCTCTTTTGATATTAGAGAATTATATGAGGGGGCATAAATCTCATGCCACTAAGTGTGTAACCTATCAATATTCATATTCCTCTGGCCAAATTTCCTTATCCTACTCATTATTTCTAGGAAACTAACACAACTATTGTAAATCTCTTTCATTTTCCCTTGTAATTTCATGATTTTCTTCAAGAATTTATTGAGTTCTTTCCTGTAATTCCAGACTTCAATCCACTCCTTCACTTTTGCAATTTCACCTCAAGAGAAGAAATCTAACTTGGGCAACTGGTCTTTAGGTACTTGCAAAATTTTCTTTAATTCTACAGCAGTAGATTCATCAACCTTCCTGTAGTTTGCAACAAAATGTGAAGTATATTCTAGAAAATCAGAAGCATTGGTGTGGATTTGGAGAATTTAATCAATTACTTCATCTCCTCTTTTACTGACATCTTGAAGACACTCTTGAGAATTATTAACAAAGTACTTTAGTCTTTCAATTTAAGAAATTGCCTCTTTAGGAAAAAATTCCTCTGGAATTATATTTTCACTTCCAATAGTCTGCAATGGCTTCATCAAATGTTGAACATACGTGTAAACATCATTCAACTACCTCTTTAGCTTCTCTTTCTCTGCAGTTTCACTGTCCAACCTTCTCAAGATTTCTTGAGAAGACTCTTGGAATTCCTCCTTTTCTTGCTCTCTAGTAGTTGGCCCCAAATTGATAGTTTGTATTATGTAATTAGATGGCCTAACTTCATCCTTGAATTTTTCAGTTGGAGGTACTACCATATAACAAATCTATTGTTGAATTTATCTTGTGTAATATTTGAAACCATTTGTGATTTTTTCCTTTGCTTGGGCTGACCCCACTTTTCCAATAATTTATCCCAACTTAGAGCTTCTTCTCGCACAATTATGGGTATCTTACTTGTAATTTTCTCAAGCCATTCTGGAACTATTGACTATTCTGCATTCACCTCCATAGAAGGTACCTCCTGTTCATCTCTATTGTGTTGTGGGTTGTCAACTCTTTCTTTAATTTAAGGTTGATTATCTTTCTCATTGATTAGTTCCTTTTCTAGAGACTTGGATTGCTTCTCTTGAATTGCCCAAGATCCAACATTCCTATGTAGTGTACACAAGTCAAACTATCGCAACTCCCACAACATTTGCTTCCATTCTTCATTTATAGGAGTAGAAACTTCATCATCCTCTATTTCATGCTCTTCAAGGTCATTAGATATATTTCCCTCTTCTCAAACAACCTCTTCTGATGTTTGTACATTTTGAGGAGAATCAATCTATTTATTCACTTCTTCCTCTTGATTTTCAGTGGTATGTACTTCTTCATCTTGCACCTTCTCTCTTACTTCTTGTGCTTCCTTTTCCTAAGATGACTTATGCTTGGGAGGACTTCTCCTTACATATACTTGGGGTTCTTCCCCTGAACTATCTATCTCCACAACCCCAATTGAAGAAGGAGAATCAATTTTTGTATCACCCCCTTTTAGCCTTTGCTGCCTTTTTTCTTTTTGTAACCAATCTCCTTTTCCTCACTGGTTGAGATATCTCACCTTCTGCAGTAGTAGTGCTAACTTGAGGAGTCTTGCTAGTTTTAGGAGATGGTTTCTCTCCCTATTTTACTTGTACTTGGATCCTAGTCCTTCTCTTGATTGATACTAGTTTATCACTTTCCCGTTCTTCACCATCATGGGATTTAGAAACATTTTCCTTTTCAATTTCAGCTTCTTCTTCAGAATGAGATTCCATGTCTCCTATCAAATCATAAGTGAACTTGGTGTGATCAGTTTCCAATTTTTGCACCTTTTTCTTTACCCATCTTTTGAAATACTCCTTGACTGGTTCAGTTATCCAGTCAAAATCTATTGCTTCTTCCTTAGACTAGTTTATCTATGACAAAGGCTTATTTTTGTAAGGTTCATAATCATGTTGTTGCACTAGGTTTACCTCCTCATCTTGCAATTGATCTAGAACTTCTACTATTCTATATAACCTTATCATTTTGAGAGGCATCTAGGAGAATCTCCTTCTAAGAATATCAAAATCATCTCTGCAATTTTCCAAATAGTCTTCAATATAATCGACATGTCAGAACGTTCTATTGGCTTGCTTCACAGCTTTACCATATGGATCAAACTTACCTCTGTTTGTATGAGAGTACAACTCAAACTTTTCCATCTCTTTCTCAGAGTATTATGCACTTTGAATGGAAGGGAATGATTCTAAAGTCCTAATCATTAATGGAAACTCCACTTCCAATCCATTCTTCTTTAGATCTAGCTAGAGAATTTGTTTGAAGGCCATCATTTTCCTTGTCAATTCCAGAATTAAGAGTTTGTTTCTTGGATACCATGGTAATCTAAGTGGGACAATAGGAGACCCTTGCACCCGAATATATGTAAATTTCAAAAATTGGATGAACCATTTCAAATACTATTTGATTAAACCCATGGCATCAGCGGATACTCTAATATGGAGGGCATTATATAGAAGCCTAGGAATAAACATTAAGAAAGCATCATTTTCCCTTCTATAGTTGGTAGTCTTATATTGTAATTGAGGATATACATCCAGATTCTAACTTGTCCCAATGTTCCTTTGCAGTAGAGGCCTTTGTATTTGGTTTTTTTTTCCAACTTGTACATCAAATATGATGTCATGGTAAACTGAACTATTTCCTACACGCTTCTCAATTGTGCATCTAGGTTATTACTTATGGTCCTTTCCCAATGCTAATGCTTATTAGCCACAATTTTTGTGATGGGGAAGAACATCCAAGACTAGAAGATGTGAGCTTATTTGACTCACATTACCTTGCCCAAGAGGGTTATTATGTCATGGTACTCCATCTTGAAATCACTCTTCTACAATTTCTTGAGAAACTTAGAATAATGAGGCTTCAACTTCAGTATCCAATAATTGTTCATGATCTCCAAAGCCCTATTAGGATCATCATGAAAAACTTGATCAAGCTTCCCCTATTTTTATCTCCTCAATCAAATGGTGGTACAAAGCAATATTGAAAACTTCTACAATGGATTCTTCTGTCAGATTGGCCATAATCCTTCCTTGTGGCCCAACTATGATTCTCTTGCTTGAGTCGTAATGCTTTGCACATTCCAGGACCAATTCTAGGCATAATTTCATTGGAGGGAATCTGACTACCTGTGCCAAACCAATGTGGGTGATCACTTGCACTAGTTGAGTTAGTGCATTGCCATACATTCTTTGATGGAAATCATCATAGTCCATGTGTCCAATATTTGTGTCTCCAATCTTGGCCCAAGCAAAAGCAATCTTAGATTCAGCCCAGATACCTTTGAAATCATATTTCATTCTTCCAGCCCTCTTTTTGACTTCTTGTACCAAAGCCACTTTCATCTTCTTGTTAGGACTCAATTCACCCTACATCTGTAAAATAAACCATAATTACCCAAATGCAAATAGCAATATAACACCATGAGATTCATTAGTACAAGTTAAATAACCATGTTTAGTGCAAATCAAGGATACCATTATGAAGCCAAATGATAACACAAGAGAAGAAACCTATTTCATCTTCCAATTGAAAGATATGAGAATGAACCAATGCACAAACTAGTTTATACCAAAGGGTGAATGCCATATACATACAAGCTTATTGCAATGAATTCACAATGTAAGTGTAAATAAACATTTACAATGCCATTTAATCAAGGAAATAATATAAATTCATTGGCATGGCATGGAAAATAACTCATTCAAAGGATGCATTCAAGTTAACTAGACCCCATGAAACATATCATTCAAATTCATATGCAATCCATCATCACTCATTCTTGAGTCACAAAGGAAATCACAGTTGGGTCAGCTAATCTGAGCAAGCTTAGATTTTCTGGCCAGAATAAGGCTCGGCTAATCTAGGCTAGCTCAAATTAGCCGAACTTCATCATATCATTCACACTTTGCTTTGGAATCCTTTCAAAATTTTAATAGTTGCAGTCCATTGTTATATTCAAGAATTTCAAAAATTGTCCATGCCCTAGATTTGGATTGTTTCACACACTTAAATGAAGTTAAGCGTTCACCATTTGACAGCCTGAGGTATATGTGGATTTGGCTAATCTGAGGAGGCTTGGATTTTCCAGCCAAATTAAGGCTTGACTAATCCGACCTTCCTTGAACTGGTTGAACTTTTCTCAAAATAGAAAATTTCTAAGTGATGAAATTCTACCTTGTATTAGGATCAATTAATTCACCAGTTTTAGATTGGATTTTCATCATTTCATGAGAAAATTTTGATCAAAAAATTCATTTTGATTCTAACATCATTCGTCTTTGATGAATTTGTGAAAGCAAAACTGGGGTTTTTTAAATAACGCACAAGAACAGGGCGACACCTTAAAATCTCAATGTAGCTAAGAGTATTGGGAAGTTCCTAGGCTTGATCAATGAATCAATGCACCCCTATTTTCAAATCAACTCCCACATTTACATTTCAAATGACTCTCCACAAATGAAGACCCTAATTTGGAGAAACAAAGCACAACTTCAATGATTGAAATCCAAGACTCATCATGAAATGAAAGAAAATAATGCAATGAATTATTCCTTATGGTTTCAAATAAACTCCATTCACTAGACTAAAATCCTCTCCCAATTCCAAAAAAAAAGCCTGCAAATAACAAGAACTCGAAATGGTGAAAGTGTGAAGCAATTTGAATCCAAACCCAAAGCTTCAATAAATGATCAAATGCAAAGAGAAAACCAATAGAGCTCAAAATGACTTGAAGCCACTCAAAAATTATCACAAACATACCTTTAAAGAACGCCGATGGAGAGAGAACAAAGGGAAGCCAACAAATGACCTCTAGAAACCCTAAAACTAAATCAAGGAGAATGCAAACCCAAAGCAATGGTGTGATTCAAGAGCACGATGGAGGTAGAATTTTCTAAATCAAGCATTGATGACATGTAAAATGGAAAAATGTCTGATTAATTAGCTTTTTATTTCTCAAAAACTCATTAGAGCACATAATTAATTCCTATTAGTATGGTCTAGGAATTGTTGTGTAGTTTTCACACACACATCCCACTGAAAACAAGGACCCTCTTTTGCCTTCATTCTTGATGTTTTGGCCCTTTCATTTTGAGGATTTAGTTGCCTTGCCATGTTCCCAAATAATTATCTTTCTCATGCAAATGCCCCTTTTGAGGAAACACTTTGAAAATCTTGTGCTCTGGGACTCATTTCGGGTTTTTCTCTATTTTTTGGAAAATTCCCCTTGGGCGGAATTCCCTTAGTGCCTCGAAAACCTGATGGAGGCTATTTTACATTATTTTTGGGAATTCTAGGACTTCATATAATTCTATTGAGATTGGATTTCCTTGAAACTCCATCATTCCTTTGGATTCCCGAGCTCCTTGTCTTGTTGACGCATTTATGTATCCTATACAATCTTGCAGTTTGCTTTTATTGGATTTAATTTTGATTTATGAGGGGAAGTTCATGTGATTTTCCTTTTTGTGAGATTGGAGGAGCTAGGCTTTGAATTTCTATTGTTGGATTATGCATTTGAGATTGTGGTTGATTGTTGCAGTGGGGTTTTCTGGTGACTACTTGCATTCTGCTTAGACTTTAGGCTTTTTGTTGGCTATTGCTATTTTGACTTATTTCTCTCATGGTATGTACATGTTGCCTTCTATTTTTGAATGAATTGAATTTTCTTTAGGGTTTGTGTGTGTATCTTTTGAGTCAGGATTTTGATGTGGTAGAGTCTAGTAGTAGAGCTAGGGTTTCTGGTTTCAAACTCAATACTCTTCCCTATCGCTCACGCTTCCTTTCCTTTTGCATAAATGTGATTAAATGAGGTTAGACATTGCTTTGCTTGATTCTTAAGTTGATTTTGCACTTTCCTATGTCAAGCTCTAGTTTAACCTAGAAATTCTTGACCTTTGATAAAATTGAGTCTTGGGCGAAGTGAGGCTTGTTGTTCATTGTTTAATTTGATAATTGCCCTATGTTAATTGGGTCGTGGGAGAATTCATGTGAAGAATAGAAGAAATGAAGTGGAAAGTTAGGATCCAAGTTGTGCTATCATGGCGATTTCCTAGGGTTTCCCCTATTGAAATCATTCCTCATATTGGTTGGATCTTATTTAGATCAATTTGAAACATGGATTGTTCATTTTTCACTTTGAGCGAACTGAATCCCAAGCTAAATCCAAAACTTCCTAATCATTAATCAATTTGAGTGAAATCCTAGTGAAGTCAAATATTTTGAGTTTTCAAACACTTTGCAGATTTCCTTCACTTTAGGACTTTCCTGATTTTTCCATCACTTTGTCGATTTCTCAAAAATATCTTTAAAATGTGAAAATTGCACTGAATTTGTGAAAGTCTGTTTCCTCGAAATTTTACCAAAATTTATTTGTCCCTTTATTTTCCCAGACTTCGTAAACTATTTCCATTTTTTTAGATTTCTGTCCTCGGTGGAATTCCTTGAAATCTTGTTGAAAATGAAGAATTGAGAGATAGCAAGATCCATTAGCTTATCATTGTGCATTATATGATCGATTTGAGTTATTTTAAGATGTTTCATTTTCTTTCTTATTTAGTAATGGTTGATAAAATGGTTGTTGGAGATTTCTTTTTGCTTGTTTTGTTGGATTTCGTCCAGTTTGGAATTTCCAGAAATTCCCCTCTGGCCCAAATTCTGCTAGAGGACTAAAACTTGAACTTTGAAATGAGTAATTATTATTCATCATGGGATTTGTTTTAAGGAGGGATATATAAATTGTAGTGGATTCACTTGAATTTCATGACATGATGGATTCTTACTATGGTTTCTTTATTGAATGTAGGTAGAATCAAGTCAAGTTGTTGCTGGTAGGACCATGCCTAGGGTAATGGATCCAAGTGCTGAAGGGTCTGCTATCTCTGAGGCAGTAAGGATTAAGTTGGATATAAAGAGCAAAATCCTAGAGAGTAAGCTGACTTCCATCTGGACAAACGTCACCAATACAAATGTTGGATTACCCAATTATGGAGAGTTTAAGACAAGGATGGCAGCACAAGGCCTCCCTCTATTGGCCAGAAGGATATTGGAAGTAGGGTTGGCACATGTATTTGGATTCCCTCCTATAGTTTAGTGTTATGAGTTAGTGCTTGAATGTGCCAGACATTATGATAGGGGCACATAGAGGATAGTTGGTCCTCAAGGAAGTATTGTGGCAAATCTCAACCCTATGTCTATAGCCCAGAACTTTGACATGCCCAACATGTCTCATGTAGTGGGTTTTGATATGGATATAGAAAATAAATATTATGACGAGGATGTCATCAAATCCCAACAGGTTATTAAATCCTCATTGTAGAAACCCAAGTTCCACTTCTCTAAACAACCCAAGTAGTTATTTAGAGCTAAGTTTAAGAAGGAATACTATGATTTTATCACACTTCTTAGTAGGGTAGTGGGATTGAAAAGTGCAGGAGTATTTGAGAACTGGACGTTCCATGTCATTGTAAGGATGCAACAGAATATTGACTACCATTAGGCAAGCATAATAAGTGCAATAATACATGAACAAATGTGTAATGTCCTATAGACAAAGACCTTCACAATGAATTCCTACTTTGTTTATGCACTTGCAAGGTTCCATCGATATAAGGGGCTGAGCACAAGGGGTGTGTTTGGGCAAGATGTAATTTATGAAGTATAAGCACAATTGCACTTGGGTGGCACAAGTTATAGGAGGGTGAATGATGTATTCACCATGTAAATCACTAGGCTATTGCAACATGGAGAGCATTTTTGGATCTTTGATAATGTTGAGTTGATCAAGTGGTTTGGAGCTTGGTTTATCTAGTTCCCTACCTTTTCATATATCAAAATAGATGGTTGTCAAAGGGCTCCATACAGACTCCCTAGATATCCCACAGATCATGTTATACCTCTGGAGATCACAAGGTAGATTTATGATTTTGATGCAATCATACAAAAGGACAAACATAAGATTGGATTTGGTGGAGATTTTCCTTTGAGGATAGGGACTAGTGAGGCCCACCATTCTATTAATCCAGCCCATGCTTCTAAAGAAGAAATGAGTACTCTAGGTTTGTCTTTCCATTCCAAAAGATCCAGATTTGATAGGACTAGTGAAGCACAAAAGAAGGCCAACAGGGAATACAATCATAAGGATGATATGGTTGATTAAATGGTTGTTGGAGATTTCTTTGTGCTTGTTTCATTGGATTCCGTTTTTTTCTAGAATTTCTTGAAATTCCCTTTTGTCTCAAATTTTGCAAGAGGACTAAAACTTGAACTTTGAAATGAGTGATTATTATTCATCATGGGATTTATTTTAAAGAGGGATATATAAATTGTAGTGGATTAGCTTGAATTTCATGCTGTGATGGACTCTTACTATGGTCTCTTTATTGAATGCAAGAGTAATCAAGTCAAGCTATGTTGGAAGGACTAAGGGTAGGGTAATGGATCCAAGTGCTGAAGGGTCTGCTATCTCTAAGGAAAAAAGGATTAAGTTGGATATAAAGAGCAGAATCTCAGAGAGTAAGTTGACTTCTATCTGGTCAGAGGTCACTGATACAAATGTTTGATTGTGGGATTATGAAGAGTTTAAGACAAGGATGGAAACACAAAGCCTCCCTCTATTGGCTAGAAGGATATTAGAATTAGGGTTGGCACATGTAGCTAGATTCCCTCCTACAATTCAATGTTACGAATTGGTGCTTGAATGTGCCAAACATTATGATAGGGGAAAACAGAGGATTGTTGATCCTCAAGGAAGGATTGTGGAAAATCTCAACCCTGTGTCTATAGCCTAGATCTTTGACATGCCCAACCGGTCTCATGTAGTGGCTTTTGATATGGATATAGCAAAGAAATATTATGATGAGGATGTCATCAAATCCCAACAAGTTATTAATTCTTGGCTGGAGAAACCCAAGTCCCACTTCCCTAAACTACCTAAGCAGTTATATAGAGCTAAGTTTAAGAAGGAATACTATGATGCTATCACACTTCTCAGTAGGGTAGTTAGATTGAAAAGTGTAGGATTATTTGAAAGCTAGATGTTCCATGTCATTGTAAGGATGGAGAAAAATATTGAGTACCATTGGGCAGGCATAATAAGTACAATGATACATGAACAAATGTGTAATGTCCTATAGACAAAGACCTTCACAATGAATTCCTACTTGGTTTATGCACATGCAAGGTTCCATCCATATAAGGGGTTGAGCACAAGGGGTGTGTTTGGGCAGGATGTAATTTATGAAGTATACCCACAATTGCACTTGGGTGGCACAAGTTATAGGAGGGTGAATGAAGCATTCACCATGTACATCACTAGGCTATTGCAAGGTGCTAAGCATGTTCAGATCTAAGATAATGCCAAGGAGATGATCAAGAGGTTTGGAGCTTGGTTTATCAAGTTCCCTACCTTTTCATATATCAGAATAGATGGTTGTAAGAGGGCTCCATAAAAACTCCCTAGATAACCCACAGATTTTGTTATACTTCTAGAGGTCACAAGGCAGATCTGTGATTTTGATGCAATTTCCAAGAAGGACAAACATAAGACTAGATTTGGTGGATATTTTCCTTTGAGGATAGGGACTAGTGAGGCATTCCATTCTTTTAATTTGGCCCATGCTTCTAAAGAAGAAATGAGTACTCTAGGATTGTCTTTCCATTCCAAAAGATCTAGATTTGATAAGATTGGTGAAGCACAGAAGAAGGCTAGTAGGGAATATAGTCATAAGGATGATATAGAGGATTATTGGGCTAACAACAATGATGAAATTGAAATTAGAAAGAATTTCTCTAGGGTACTGATGAACTTAGTTCGGCTATAAAACATAAAGGCCATTCCAGACCAGGTTGAAGATGATGGAGATTTGATTCAGGAACATGAATATGAAGTTGTAAAAGATAAATCAGTTGGGGAAATAAATTCACTAGAGGATGAGAAGACAAAATTAGAACAAATCATGACTCTAGTGATCAAGACATGAAGTTGTGGCTTAGGCACAAGATGTGGGAGTTGGAAAGTGAGGGTGTGCAATACACGTATGATCTAATGGGAGACTTGGAGTCTCATTCAACTTCTGACAAATCAAATGAGTAGGATCCTAAGGGTAAGACTAAGGTGAGCTCCCCTTGCAAGATAAAGATTAAAGATGTTCAAGCGAAAGAGGTAGAAGAGGTAGAGAAACAAAGAAACCCCATTTCTAAGAAGAGGAAACACATTTCAAAGATGAAGAAAGCTACAAAGGATGAAGTTGAAAAGGAAGGAAAAGAGGCTAGTGTTTCTATGCCTAATCAAAGAAGAATAGTAAGATTGTCATAAAAGGAGAAAGAAACTTCTAAGGTAGGAGATGAAGTTGACCCACCAGTAGTAAATGTGGAAAGTTTGGGAGAAAAGATATAGGTTTAAATAAGAAGATCAAGAACTCCATCTCCTAAGGATGGTGTACCAAAAAAAAGTGCTCCCACAATTTTTCCTACCACTGAGCATTAAGTTATCCCTCCTTCTCATGAGACTCACAATGTGCAAAGTGAATCCAAGGATGTAGAAGACTACCAAGATCAAGAGGAGGAAGAATTTCAAGAGGGTGAACTCTACAGAGCTGAGGTAGAAAGAGAGAGGGTATTGTTATCTCCTCTAGTGACTTATGAGGATTCACCTACAAGAAGTGAAGAGGATAGACCTCCTCAGAGAGAGGAAATTCCGATCGAGACTCCTTCACCAGTGCATGAACAAGAGGAACATGATAAGGGGAAATAAGATGAAGTTGAAGAGATTCCTAAAAAATGAGATTTGAATGAAGATGTACCCAAGGTTCACTAGGATGCAGTTGGATAAGGGAGTGTATAGTTGGATTCCATAGTTACAGGTTGGTGGGAAAAAGAGTTAAAGAGTAAGAAAATTGTGGCAGACAATACTCCTCCCAACTGGGACAAATTGTTGGAAAACATAGGAAAGGGAAAAGAAAAGAAGAAAGTCAGGGTTATCTCTAGGATTGAGAAAGATGAAGCAAACAATAGGGTGGTTCACATTGCTACTCCTACTCCTAATAAGAATAAGGATGATGTGATTGTTAGTGACTACAATGTGCAAAGTATCAACCTAGGGTCTACTTCAATGGAACAAGAAATTAAATAATATGAGGGCTCTAGTGTTGTAATCTTAGGTAGATTGAGGAAAGAGGTGTACACTAAGAAAGAATTAAAGAAGGAGAATGATAAGCTTAAGAGGTATCTGCAAGACTTGATGAAACCCTTGAAATCCATTAGCTCCTCATCTGCTGCTGCAAGTTTTCTTCCATAAGAAACAATTACTGAGTTGGAGAAGATGAAAGCTACTACTCATGCCACAATGAACTGGTTGTAGGGAATGCAAGCTAAATGAGATAATTCTATTAGAGACCTCATTTCAACTGGTGGGGATGCTATGAGGTCAATAGATTAGTTAAGGAGTGTATTAGCTTAGGATAAAGAGGATGCGGATCTCTTGTTGCAGAAGACTAAAATCATCATGGAATACACTTAAGATAAATTGGTAAGTAATGGTGTTCTTCCTTCCTCCAAAGCTACAAACCTTGGGAATGGTTTGAAGTTTTGCAGATAAGGCAAAGTGTTTTGAAGAAGGTGTATACGCAGAGGAAAAAAATTGAGGACACCCTGACTAAGATCTACAATAAATGCATTTCTTTCTTTGAGGTTATGATAGGAAGAAAAAGGTTTGCACCAAAGCATCTAAGCTTGGAAAATTTGAGAAAATGGTGGCATGATATATATTCTCCAATCAATGAAGACCTAGTCACTAAACACTAGTTAGATGATGTAGCTACATACATTGTAGTAATGGATAAATATCAAACCAGTAAGGTAGATTGGGATAAAGTTGTAGAGCAGTCAAGAGAGGACATTAAGTCTATTAGAAAGAGAATTAAGGTGTTAGTTATTCCACCTATAGCCAACTTGGAGAAGATATTTTTGATGGCATTGGATAGGATGGGGCAAGATAAGGACAAAGGTGGGAGCAATTAATACAATGCCTCATCAGAATTTGTTCTTCCCCATTATTTCTCTTCCTCCACATGCATTGGACTGAGCTATGTTGGAGACCTGAGGCTGACCTAGATGGAGTACATGCATTTAATGCACACTTTACTTTATTTTGAATTCATTTTGGCTGATTTGTTTTGTGGGAATTTATTATTGTAAACCCTAATTGGGCCAACATATCTTAAGGGTTTCTATAAATTTGGCATTCTGCCTCATTTGTAAGGGCTAGATATTTTTACTTTGGAGTGAATTAAGTAGTATAGCAAGAGCTAGAGTTAGGAGTTAGTATTATTTTTGAGCAAGTGTTGTAACAAAAGACTAGAATTGTTGCTACTTTGGGTGATTTAATGCAAGTAATGACATTGTGATTTGGTGCCTCTCTTGTGTTGAATTTTATCTGGCATGGTTCCTTTGATTCTATCTTTTGAAATTGCTTAAGTTTATTTGATGTATGATAGGTTTAGTGTTAGATGAGTTGATGATGTTTATGGTTTTATGCTTGAAGTGTTTGCAACAATCTCTTGTCCATACTTTTTGCAGCTAGTTGATTGTTAGTTTGTTTGCAAAGTTATCCTGGACTTTAATATTCAATGTGCTTAGTTCAATTGTGGATACTTGTTTATTCCAACTGCAATAGGGTTGTTTTGGATGAATGTTCACAATCTAAAAATATTTAATGCCTTAGAAGATTACACTATTTCTGTAAGATTACAGATTTATCTGGGTCAAGTAGGAATCAGTTTTTGAGGGATTGGTCCATTTCAAGTTTTTTATGATTTGCATTGTTAATCTTAGGAATATAATTAATCTTAGAATTCTCTTTGAAACCCTTATCTCTTTTTCTATTTATTTTGAATTTGAGTTGGATTTAGGATTTCAAGTATCACCATATTGCAAAATTTGATAAGCTTTGAGATTCGGTATTTTCTTGTAGTAAGGTCCCTTTGTGATTACCAACATTTTCATATTATCACTGAGTTGTTTATGCATTGTCAAGACCTGACATTAGAGACCTTGGGGTTATCTCTTGAGGCTTACTGACAGATATTTTCCTTTCAAGAGAGATAGGATACTTGTATCTTGTTTGAGTTGTTGCTATGTAGAAAACACCTTAAACAAATTGGTGCTATAAGGAGGGCTTGAATAAGCAAGATGGATCAATTTTTGTCTGCCATCTCTCCTAAAAGATTCAGAAGAAGAACCAGATCTACTCTAGGGGAAGAGGAATTTCAAGAGTTGCAAGATCCTAATAGGTCAAGAAGGACCAAAAGAAGGGGAGAATCATCATCCACCCATCCACTTCCATCATCCCCATCATCCTCATCTTCATCAAGTTCATCCCGATCTGATTTAGAAGCCATTCCTATTTCGCAGCCCCAACAAGCCATAAATGAGCCATTACCGCCTCCACCTCCACTGATGGCTTTCCTTGCCAACAATCCATCTCCCTTGATTTTCAATAATTACAATGTTATGCCCAAGAACCCATAACATTTTTGTTCTAAGTTCAATGTTAATTACCCCAATAGAACTGCTGAGGAACATATCAGGATTTTTTAGACTTTCCTTAGGGATAGAGGAATCAATCATGAAGATGTAGCATGTATGCTCTTTCCTTATTCCCTAGGAGAAGATGTGTTCTACTGGTACAATCATTTGCTTGCTGGGTCTATTTAGAATTGGACTGAATTGGAGTCTGCATTCTTGCAGAAGTTTAGGATTCCCATTAATCCAAATGAGCTTTAGCTTTAGTTCACTATGGCTAAGAGAGAAATCAATGAGCCCATAGGGTCCTTTAACAATAGGTTTCATTGCGCCTATACCCAATTGCAGGCCCGTTATGCTATTGATGAGGCCACTGCTTTAGAAGTCTATTATGAGGTTCTTGATAGTTTGACAACCACCTTCATGAAGTGGAGAAACAACCCCATACTACCCTACTTGATGCATACATAAAGGATGTAAAGGTTAGCACTACTTTAAGACAACAATTATCTAGGCCTTTACCATCACTAGGACCACTACTAACCTTGGGTGGGTCCTAGCTCTCAATCAAGCTCTCACCAATCACACTCCTATCATGAATCTAATACCTTAGTTGCCTCTAGTTCCTCACCTAGGATCTCCTGTGAGTCAAGTTCCACCCTTGATTAGCTACCCCTAGCAAAATGTAAATCAACCTCTTCATCCACAACCTTAGGCTAGTTTTCTCACATATCTACAGAATTCTAAAGTATTAAACCATTCACTAAATATTGGTACTGCAGTAGGATATCCCCAGAATAATGCAAACTAGCCTCCACATAGAAATTCTGACAATGAGAGATTGGATGAACTGACTGAACAAGTGAAGAAGCTGAACATGGAGGTAAATAATCTTAGAAACTAGGACAATTAGCTTCAGGCTACTCAAAGAAGTATGCAGTCCAATCATAATAGGGAAAAGAAGAAACTCAACAAGGACAACATTTTGATAAGGGACATCTTGAAAGAGGACATAATTATGACAGAGGATAGAATTATGAAATAGGACAATCTTTAGGCCAAAATTTTGATAGGGGGCAAGCTAGTGGACAAGGGTTTGACAGAAGACAACCACCCAAATAGAATAAAACTTGGAATACAAGGCCTAACAATGGAGGTGTCCCCACCCCATTGGATTCGCCATTCAATCAAGAAAAACCTCCATGGAAGTGGTGTATATTTAGCTAAAGATGCTTTATCATGATGGTGTAGGCTCCATAAAATAAGTCAACATTCTGAATTAGATTGTCCAAAGTTCCAGACAACGGCTTCAATCTTTCAGTATGAAGTGGAGAATAATGCAAGTAATCAGGAGATGGTGCCATCTACTCCCTATGATTCATCAATGTTGGTACTAAATCATGCTCCTTTTCCATAGAGCAAGGAGAATGTGCCTAAAGAAGAATTAGGCCAGCTTAAGGAAGAGGTGAATCAGGTGTGCAGTGGAGATGAGATTACATAGTTGTTTGATGAAAATCCTATGAATGAAAATGGCCCCATGGATGAAGAAGAAACTTATATTGAAGAGGTGTAGACATTCTAGCGACCTGTTAAGAAATATGATTTGAGGGATCTACCACACAGATGTCCATAGGCTGGAGGCCCCTTCACCACTTCTATTCCTCCAAACAACTTTACTATGCCTCCAGATCCCAATTCCAAAAATAATCCAACATATCCTGATGTTCTAGGCATTACTTATCTAAAGATCAAGGACCAATGGATCCATCAAAAAGGTGGACTATTGAAACAAGCAAGGTTAAGGTAGTAGAATATCTGAAAGAGGCTCCAGCTGATCTGAGTGTAGAACAACTAGCCATATATGTTGCAAAAGAACTCAAGAAGCTAAAGGTAAGTCTCTTTGCATTTGAATTATTGAGAGTTCCAACTATTAGAAATGTAGTTCTAGGAGTTTACAATGCTAGTTCAGTATCACAAGATAAATCAATCAGTGAGAGTGTCAATAAAGCATAAACTCAAGTTGCTTAGGTTGATACTCCCTTAACTCCATTTCAAGGGAAAATGAACACTCCTCCATTTCTGATCTCTGTCTTTATATTTGGTAATAAATTGCACAATTTCTTGATGGATTTAGGTGCATCTACCAATGTAATTCCCTTTGGTGTTTGTAGAGCTCTAGGTATCACCTTTGCTAACTCCCAAAATAAAGTCACTCAACTGGATAGAACTAAAGTTAATGTTGTAGGGGAATTGAACATGATTCACATGCAAGTTGCCTCTGACCCTAGAATTTAGCAAGTTATTAATATACAGGTGGCAGATATACCTAATGCTTATGGTCTAATTTTGGGAAGAGACTTTACTAGGGCTCTGAATGGATATGTATCAACCGATCAATCTCATATGTGGCTTCCTTAGAAGGGAGTGCCAAATCAGATTAGGATTGGAAGAGAGCCCAGAATGAAATATATGATCACAAAATATCATAATACTTAAAATGAGATACTATTATCAGAGATGAGCATGGGTAATTACGTACATGCGACCCCTTTTGAGGAATCTAATGTGGAAGAAATCCTTATGCTACATGCTACACCAATTGATATTACAATCGAACCTAGTGGTACTGGAGCCCTAGTGGAACCAATTAATGATGATGTTCCTAAAGATCATCAACTCAGCTTGTTGGATAACTTCCAAGAATTCATTTAGAAGTGCATTGAAGATCAGATTCATTTGGGTAGAGGAATGAATTTTGGAGAATTAATTTTTCTAAATTGGTGTAGAGTTCACAATGCCTCCCACTCTGAACTAGACTATTGCTTGTGCTAGGTTGACGTAGAACAAGTGCAAAAATGTATCAACCCTACTCCAACAGTCAAAATAAATATTTAGAATATTCAAGAGGATCCCAAAGGGAAGAAGGTGATGCTTTCTAAACAACCCTCCAACAGTAACAATATAAGAGATACAACAAGGAAGTTTGCAGTTGCTGGTTGTTGGAACTTAAGATTTTATGGATCTAAATAGAAGCAAGGAGCTAGGGTAGGATTTGAGTTAATCAGTCCAATAGGTAATACTTTCTTTGCTGCTCATAAATTTTAGTTTCATTATACTAATAATGTAGCAGAGTATGAGGCTTTGATTCATGGGTTGCTTATGGCAGTAAAGAAAAAGGTCAAAATTTTGCAAGTTTTTGGGGATTCTCAACTAGTGGTCAAACAAGTCAAGAGATAGTACTCATTTCATGACAAAAAGATGACTAATTATAGACATAGAGTATGGGACCTTATTGAAGGATTTGATGCCTTCAACATTCAGTTGATACCATATAATAAGAACCAAACAACAGATTCCCTCACTCAGGGAGCTATTACTTTGCAACCTTTGTCTCTTTCTGGATTGAAGAAGTTTACAATGGAATTGACCCCAGTGCCTTTAGTACCTGACAATGTTACCAATTTCTAGGTATTTGAAGATGATAAGCATATTTTTTTATTTTTTCACAAGTTTAGATGTCTTTTCTCCTTAGATTATTGATGAAAATGAACCCCAAGAAGCAGAGATGGATTTAGAAGGGGTGATTAATTTGAAGACTAATACTATTTCGAGAGGAATGGTGTAGTTAGAAAGGATTTTTGACTTGGACAAGGTCAGAGATCAAGAACAAGATTCTAAGAAGGAATCCATTAGTGGACAATGTGAAACATACAACATGGGGACTCATGATGATATAAAAAATGTATTCATTGGAAAAGTGTGTACTCTAAAGGACTAGAAAGAAATTATTGATGCATTACATACATACGAAGATGTGATAGCCTAGAGTTATGAAGACCTAAAGACATATGACACTTCGATTATAACTCACACTATCCCTCTGAAGCTAGGAGTAAGACCCTTCAGGAAGAGGAAAAAGCCAATCAATGCTTTACTGGAGCCCGTAATTCAAAAGGAGGTGCAAAAGTTGTTGTTTTCTAGAAACATATTCGCAATCAGGCATTCAACCTGGGTTGCAAATCTAGTTCCTCTAAGAAAGAAAAATGGGGAAATTAGACTGTGTGTGGATTTTAGGAACCTTAACAGAGCAACAGAAAAGGACAATTACCCAGTCCCTTCACTGGATGAAGTACTTCAGATTGTCAATGGGTCTCAAATGATGTCTTTCCTAGATGGATACTCTAGATACAATCAAGTTATGGTACAATATGAAGATAGGCGTAAAATTGCTTTCACCACAAAGTGGGGCACTTTTTCTTATAGGAGGATGCCCTTCGGTTTGATTAATACTAGAGCTACATTCTAGAGAGCTATGGACATTACTTTTAAGGATATAATTGGTAAATGTATAATTATTTATATGGATGATTAAACAGTCTTTTCCAAGAAGAGAGGTGATCACATAGCTGATTTATGTAGAGTGTTTCAGAGGTGTAGAGAAATTGGCATATCTCTTAATCCAAAGAAGTGCATCCTTGAAGTTACTAAAGGAAAATTTCTGGGACACGTTATTTCAGAGAAAGGTATTGCTATTGACCCCAAACGAGTGGAATCCATACTTAAAATCCAGCCACCTGCTAGCAAGAAGGAGATAAATTCATTCTTTGGAAAAATCAACTTTGTATGTAAGTTCATCACTGGGTTTGTTGAGATAGTCAAGCCATTAAATTCCATGTTAAAGTAGGAAGCTAAAGTGGAATGGAATATAGAGGCTAAAGAAGAATTTGTAGAAATAAAAAGGGCCATTATTGAGGCCCCAGTTTTGGTGAGTCCTGATTATGCTAAGACATTTTACATATATTCATTTGCTTCTGATCACTCATGGCTAGCATATTGACCCAAAAGTTTGATCAAGGGAATAAGCATCCCATGGAATTTATGAGTGCACCCTTAAAAGATGCAGAACTAAGGTACCCAGGTGTGGAGAAGTAGGATCATGCCTTGGTCAGAGTTGTGAAGAAATTCAAGCACTATATTCTCAAGAACAAGGTCTTTACAATAGTCCCTGAGCCTGCGGTCAAGCTATTTTTGATGTAGAATGAACTTGAAGAATGCAGAGCTAAGTGGTTGACTATGTTGCAAGAGTATGATATTGAGATTTAGCCTATGAGCTGGTGAGAGGGTAAGGAATTATGAGAACAATGGAACAAATGGGCCTTGACCTTGATACCCAACATTATAATCTTGAAGATGTTTCTCCAGGGGACTGGTATGATAATATCATTCATTATCTTTTGAATCAATAGTGTCTAGATTATCTTAATGTTGTACAGAGAAGAGCATTGCATTTGAAGAGTGAAAGTTTCATGTTGAACAGAGTTGTCCTATACAAAAATAACCATGAATGTGTCTACTTAAGATATTTGGTACATCATGATGCTGAAAGAGTCATGGAATAACTTCATGATAGATATGGTACTAGCCATGGATCTACACCATCCACTACAAATCAGATTATGAGATCTGGTCATTATTGGCCCACATTGTTCAAGGACATGCACAACCATGTCAGAACATGTCATGTGTGTCAAACTACAACAACTAGAGAGAAGTATGTGGCACTCCTACTTCAACCAATATTTGAGGTAAAACCTTTTGCATGGTGGGGAATGGACTTCATAGGTTGAATCAATCCGCCCTCTTCTGCAGGACACAAGTATATTCTTACTATTATTGATTATTTCACAAGATGGACTAAGGCTCTTGCATGCAAATAGTGTACTTCTAAAGTAGTAATCAATTTCATTGAATCAAGTATTGTCAATCACTTTGGATGTCCTATGTCTTTGGTTTGTGATAATGGTCCTGCATTTGCATCATTCAAATTCTCTAACTGAGCCTTTGATCATGAAATTATAATTAAATTTTCATCCAATTATTACTCTCAGGGTAATGGCTTGGCTGAGTCCTCCAATAAGAACCTCTTGACAGTTATTCGTAAGCTGTTAGAAAGAAACCCTAAGGACTAGCATACCCAGCTTCAGTTTTCCCTTTGGACAGATCATACAAGACACAAGACTTCCATAGGAACTTCCCCTTACCATCTAGTTTATGGGCTAGAACCTATGTCTCCCATTCATTTAAAAATTCCCACCCTGCAGTTCATTAATGAATATTATGATGAAGGGGATAAATGAGAAGCCAAACTTGTTGAGCTGGTACACCTTGAAGAGAAAAGAGATGAAGCCCTTGAAAATTTTTCCAAACATTAGGGGGTAGTCAAAAGATGGTTTGATAGGAGAGCTATGGAAAAATCCTTTTGAATCTCTGACTTAGTTCTCTACTAGGATAAAGCCCATGACCGTAAGGGGGAGCATGGTAAATTTGACAAACTTTGGCTTGTCCCTTATCAAATTTCAGAGATTCTGGGAGATAATAGTTTTTGCCTGAAAACCCTCACTGGAGAGGATATCCTGCTTTCTATCAATGGGAAATTCCTGAAGTATTATTTCCAATCTTGAGTTGTTTACAACTCCTTTCTTGTACATAGTTAGAATAGTTTTCCTTTCTGCTTTTTTTTTCTTTGGTTAGAGTAGGTTTCCTTTTCTTCTTTGCTTTGTTTGTTTCTTGTTCTTCATTATTTTAGGTTTTCTTTTTCTTTGGTTTTCTTTTTCTCCACTCTTGCTTTGGGTTTTCTTGTTTTCTTTTGGGTATGTTGCACTTGCATGGAAATCATATTATTATCTAGGACTATTTTGAATATTTCTCTTACAAGCTTCAAACATTTTTCCAGAGTCGGTGAAGGTCCTTTATTTGGTGTCACATGTATTTAATACTATGAGTGGATGAATCATGGATAGGTTGAATCTAGAATGTATTTGGGTCTTTTATTTTTATATACAAATCATTTAAAATTCCAAGGTTGCATGGGGTCCTTATGAAGTCTACTTAGGTGAAAAATCTTATATTCTACTTCAGAGCCACTATGGTTCTTAGCCCTAAGTGTGAACTTCACTATTCACAGGTTGAAATAAAAGAAATGAATGATAAAAAGAAAGAAATATCAAAAGGAGAGAAAAGAGAAAATATTGAGAAATTAAAAGAATGAATTCAACTTATCAAGAGTATCCAAGTATCTCTACTGGGGCTATGGATACCTAGCTGGCAATAGAGCTATGCTTGGGAGGACCACAATGATAACCTCATTGGGGTGATGGACACCTGGCTGGCAATGAGGCTCTATCTAGGAGGCTTTTGGAGTTAGAATCTTTATGTGGCCTAGTCAGACTAAATTTGGTTCCTATCATAACTAAGGAAAATGGGAATGAATACCTATGCACACACTTAGACCCTAGGACAAAAAAGGTTTGCTTTCCTGTGTGTGTTGAAAATCTACCAAATTGGTGACCTAATGTAAGGACTGAAACCAGAGATTCTGGGTTCTTGATTCTAGTTTGTCATTGAAATGCTCTGGAGCATTTTCCCAGCAGGAGTCGCCATTTGTTGTGCAGTTTTCGCACACATGCCCTGCTGAAAGCAGGGACCCTCTTTTGCTTTCATTCTTGATGTTTTGGCCCTTTCATTTTGAGGATTTGGTTTCCTTGGCATGTTCCCAAATGATTATATTTCTCATGCAAATTCCCCTTTAGAGGAAACACTTTGAAAATCCTATGTTCTTGGACTCATTTTGGGTTTTGTTTTCAGGAAAATTCCCCTTGGGCGGAAATCCCCGAGCACCTTGAAAACCTGATGGAGGTTGTTTTACATTATATCTGGGAGTTCCAGGACTACGCAGAATTCTGTTTGGATTGGATTTCCTTGAAACTCTATCGTGCCTTCGAATTCCTGAGCTCCCTATCTTGTTGACACATTTATGTCTCCTGTATGATCTTGCAGTTTTCTTTTATTGGATTTAATTATGATTTATGAGGGGAAGTTCATGTCATTTTCCTTGTTTTGAGATTGGAGGAACTGTACTTTGAATTTCTATTGTTGGATTGTGCTTTTGAGATTGTGGTTGATTGTTGCAGTGGGGTTTTCTGGTGACTGCTTGCATTCTGCTTAGACTTCAAGGCTTTTTCCGGTTGTTTCTATTTCAACTTCTTTGCTCTCATGCTATGTACATTCTTCCTTCTCTTTTTGAACGAATTAAATTTTCTTCAGGGTTTGCATGTGTGTATGCTTTGAGTCAGGATTTCAATGTGGTAGAGTCTGGTAGTAGGGCTAGGGTTTCTAGTTTCAAGCTCAATATTATTCCATGTAGCTCACACTACATTTCCTTCTACATGACTATGATTAAATGGGGTTAACCATTGATTTTCTTGATTCTTAAGTTGATTTTATGCTTTCTTATGTCAAGCTTTGGTTTAACCTAGAAATTCCTAACCTTTGATGAAATTGAGTCTTGGGCGAAGTGAGGCTTGTTGTTCACTATTTAATCTAATAATCACCCTATCTTATTTGGGTCATGGGAGAATTCATGTGAAGAATAGAAGAAATGAAGTGACGAGTTAGGATCCAAGCTATGCTATCATGGCAATTTCCTAGGGTTTCCCCTATTGAAATCATTCCTCGTATTTGTTGGATCTCATTTAGATCAATTTGGAACATGGATTGTTCATTTTGCACTTTAAGCAAACCAAATACCAAGCTAAATCCCCAACTTCCTAATCATTTCATCAATCTGAGTGAAATCTTGATGAAGTCGAAGATTTTAGGTTTTCAAACACTTCGTGGATTTCCTTCACTTTAGGACTTTCCCAATTTTTCCATCGCTTTGTTGATTTCCTGAAAATATGCTATAAATGTGAAAATTGCACCGTCTTCATAAAAGTCCTTTTCCTTGGGATTTTACCAAAATTTCTTTGTCCCATGATTTTCTTGGAGTTCATAAACTATTGCCATTTTTTGCAGATTTTCATCCTTGGTGGAATTCCCTAAAATCTTGTTGAAAATGAAGAATTGAGAGATATCAAGATCTTTTATCTTATCATTGTGCATTATATGATCGAATTGAGTTATTTTAAGATGTGTCATGTTGTTTCTTAGTTAGTAATGGGTGATTAAATGGTTGTTGGAGATTTCTTTTTGCTTGTTTCATTGGATTCCATCTAGTTTGGAATTTCCCAAAATTCCCCTCTAGCCTAAATTCTGCTAGAGGACTAAAACTTGAACTTTGAAATGAGTAATTATTATTCATCATGGGATTTGTTTTAAGGAGGGATATATAAATTGTAGTGGATTCACTTGAATTTCATGACGTGATGGATTCTTACTATGGTTTCTTTATTGAATGTAGGCAGAATCAAGTCAAGTTGTTGCTGGAAGGACCATGCATAGGGTAATCGATCCAAGTGTTGAAGGGTCTGCTATCTCTGAGGTAGAAAGGATTAAGTTGGATATAGAGAGAAAAATCTTAGAGAGTAAGCTAACTTCCATCTCGTCAGAGGTCACTAATACAAATGTTGGATTGTGCGATTATGGAGAGTTTAAGACAAGGATGGCAACACAAGGCCTCCCTCTATTGGCCAAAAGGATATTAGAATTAGGGTTGGAACATGTATTTGGATTCCCTTCTATAGTTTCATGTTACGATTTGGTGCATGAATGTTCCAGACAATATGACAGGGGCACACAGAGGATAGTTGGTCCTCAAGGAAGGATTGTGGCAAATCTCAACATTGTGTCTATAGCCCAAAACTTTGACATGCCTGACAGGTCTCATGTAGTGGGTTTTGATATGGATATAGAAAATAAATATTATGATAAGGATGTCATCAAATCCCAATAGGTTATTAAATCCTCATTGTAGAAATCCAAGTCCCACTTCTCTAAACTACCCAAGCAGTTATTTAGAGCTAATTTTAAGAAGGAATACTATGATGTTATCGCACTTCTTAGCAGGGTAGTGCAATTGAAAAGTGTAGGAGTATTTGAGAACTGGATGTTCCATGTCATTGTAAGGATGTAGCAGAATATTGACTACCATTGGGCAGGCATAATAAGTGCAATGATAAATTAACAAATGTGTAATGTCCTACAGACAAAGACCTTCACAATGAATTCCTACTTTGTTTATGCACTTGGAAGGTTTCATCCATATAAGGGGATAAGTACAAGGGGTGTGTTTGGGCAAGATGTAATTTATGAAGTATAAGCACAATTGCACTTGGGTGGCACAAGTTATAGGAGGGTGAATGATGTATTCACCATGTACATCACTAGCCTATTCCAACGTGCAAAGAATTTTTGAATCTTAGATAATGCTAAGGAGTTGATCAAGTGGTTTGGAGCTTGGTTTATCTAGTTACCTACCTTTTCATATATCATAATAGATGGTTGTCAGAGGGCTCCATACAGACTCATGTTATACCTCTGGAGGTCACAAGGTAGATTTGTGATTTTGATGCAATCATCAATAAGGGAAAACATAAGATTGGATTTGGTGGAGATTTTCCTTTTAGGATAGGGACTAGTGAGGCCTACCCTTCTATTAATTCAGCCCATGCTTCTGAAGAAGAAATGAGTACTCTAGGTCTATCTTTCCATTCCAAAAGATCCAGATTTGATAGGACTGGTGAAGCATAGAAGAAGGCCAACAGGGAATACAGTCATAATGATGATATAGAGGATTGTTGGGCCAAAAAAAATGATGAATTTGGAATTAGAAAGAAGTTGTCTAGGCTACTAGTGAACTTAGTTCGGCTATACAACATAAAGGCTATTCTAGATTAGGTTGAAGATAATGGAGATTTGATTTAGGGCCATGACTATGAAGATACATTAGTTGGGGAAATAGATTGGCTAGAGGAAGAGAAGACAGAATTAGAAAAGATCATGACTCCAGTGATCAAGTACACTAAGATGTGGCTAAAGCACAAGATGTGGGAGTTGTAAAGTGATTGTGTGCAATGCACCTATGATCTAATGGGAGACTTGGAGTCTCATTTCACTTCTAAGGAATCAACTTAGTAGGATCCTAAGGGTAAGACTAAGGTGAGCTCCCCTTTCAAGATAAAGATTAAAGATGTTCAGGCATAAGAGGTAGAAGAGGCAAAGAAACAAAGAAATCCCATTGCTAAGAAGAGGAAACACATTTCAAAGATGAAGAAAGCTACAAAGGATGAAGTTTAAAAGGAAGGAAAAGAGGAAATTTTTTCTATGCCTAAGAGAATAAAAATAGTAAGATTGTCATGGAAGGAGAAAGAAACTTCTAAGGTAGGAGATGAAGTTGACCCACAGTAGTAAATGTAGAAAGTTCAGGAGAAAAGACAAAGGTGTACATAAGAAGATCAAGAACTCCATCTCCTAAGGATGGTGTACCATAGAAAAGTGCTCCCACAACTATTCCTACCACTGAGCATGATAATATCCCTCTTTCTCATGAGACTCACATTGTGCCAAGTGAATCCAAGGATGTAGAGGACTACCAAGATCAAAGGGAAGAATAATTTCAAGAGGGGGAACTCTATAGTGCTAAGGGAGTAATAGAGAGGGTATTGTAGTCTCCTCTGGTGACTTATGATGATTCACCTACAAGAAGTGAAGAGGATGGACCTCCTCAGAGAGAGGAAATTCTAATCAAGACTCCCTTGCTAGTGCATGAAGAAGAGGAACATGATAAGGGAAAAGAAGATGAAGTTGAAGAGATTCCTAAAAAAAGATTTGAATGAAGATGTACCCAAGGTTCACCAGGATGCGGTTGGATAAGGGAGTGTACAGTCGGATTCTACAGTTACAAGTTGGTTGGACAAAGAGTTAAAGAGTAAGCAAATTGTGTTATATGATACTCCACCCAACTGGAATGAATTACTGGAAAACATAGGAAAGGGAAAAGAAAAGAAGAAAGCTAGGGTTATCTCTAGGATTGAGGGAGATTAAAAAAATAGGGTGGTTCACATTGCTGCTTTTTCTCCTGATAAGAATAAGTATGATGTGACTCGTAGTGACTATAGTGTGCAAACTATCAACCTAGGGCCTACTTCCATGGAACAGGAAATTGAAGAATATGAGGGCTCTAGTGCTGTAATCTTGGGTAGATTGAGGAAAGAGGTGTAGACCAAGCAAGAATTAAAGAAGAAGAATGACAAGCTTAAGAGGTATCTACAAGACTTGATGAAACCCTTTCAATCCATCAGCTCCTCATCATCTGCTACAAGTTTTCTTCTACAAGAAACAATAACTGAGTTGGTGAAGATGACAGCTACTACTCATGCCAAAACGAACTTGTTGCAGGGAGTGCAAGCTAAAGGAGATAATGCTATCGGAGACCTCATTTCAATTAGTGGGGATGCTATGAGGTGAATAGATTGGTTAAGGAATGCATTACCTCAGGATAAAGAGGATGTGGATCTCTTGTTGCAGAAGGCCAAAATCATCATGGAATACACTTAAGATAAATTGGTAAGTGATGGAATTCTTCCTTCCTCCAAAGCTGCTGAACCTTGGGAATGGTTTGAAGTTTTGTAGATAAGGAAAAGGATTTTTAAGAAGGTGTATAAGCAGAGGAAACAAATTGAGGACACCCTGACTGAGATCTACAACAAATGCATTTCTTTCTTTGAGGTTATGACAGGAAGAAAAAGGTTTGCACTGAAGCATCTAAGCATGGAACAATTGAGAAAATGGTGTTGTGATGTATATTCTCCAATCAATGAAGACCCAGTCACTAAACATTAGTTAGATGATGAAACTACATACATTGCAGTAATGGATAAATATCAAACTAGTAAGGTGGATTGGGATAAAGTTGTAGAGCAGTCAAGAGAGGACATTAAGTCTATTGAAATGAGAATTAAGGTGCTAGTTATTCCACCTATAGCCAACTTGGAAAAGATATATTTGATGTTGCAAGATAGGATTGGGAGAGATAAGGACAAAGGGGGGAGCAATTAATACAATGCCTCATTAGAATTTTTGCTTCCCCATTATTTCTCTTCCTCCTTGACATGCATTGGATAGAGCTCTGTTGGAGACCCCAGGCCGACCTGGATGGAGTGCATGCATTTAATGCACACTTTACTTTATTTTGATATCCTCTTGGCTAACTTGATTTGTGGTTGTTTATTATTATAAACCCTAATTGGGCTAATATATCTTAAGGGTTTTTATAAATTTGGCATTCTGCCTCATTTGTAAGGGCTAGATAGTTTTACTTTGGAGTAAATTAAGCAAAATATCAAGAGCTAGAGTTAGGAGTTAGTCTTATTTTCAAGAAAGTGTTGTAACAAAAGACTAGAATTGTTGCTACTTTGGGTGATTTAATTCAAGTAAAGACATTGTGATTTGGTGCCTCTCTTGTGTAGAATTTTATTTGGCATGGTTCTTGTGATTCTATCTTTTGAAATTGCTTAAGTTTATTTGATGTATGATAGGTTTAGTGTTAGATGACTTGATGGTGTTTATGGTTTTATGCTTGAAGTGTTTACAACCATCTATAGTCCATACTTTTGGTAGCTAGTTGACTGTTAGTTGCTTTACAAAGTTAGCCTAGACTTTAATATTCACCGTGCTTAGTTCAATTGTGGATACTTTTTTATTCCAACTGCAATAGGGTTGTTTTGGATGAATGTTCACAATTTGAAAATCTTTAATGCCTTAGAAGATTGCACTATTTTTGTAAGATTGCAGATTTATTTGGGTCGAGGAGGAATTAGTTTCTTAGGGATTGGTCCATTTCAAGTGTTTTTATCATTTTCATTGTTAATCTTAGGAATATAATTAATCTTAGAAGTCTCTTCGAAACCCTTATCTCTTTTGCAATTTATTTTTAATTTGGGTTGGATTTAGGATTTCAAGTATCACCATATTACGAAATTTGATGAGCTTTGAGATTCAGTATTTTCTTGTAGTAAGGTCCCTTTGAGATTACCAACATTTTCAAATTATCACTAAGTTGTTTATGCACTATAAAGAGTTGACATTAGAGACCTTGGGGTTATCTATTGAGGCTTACTGATAGAGATTTTCCTTTCAAGAGAGATAGGATATGTGTATCTTGTCTAAGTTGTTGTGTAGAAAACACCATCAACAATAATTTTGGTGGTTCAATTGGAAGCGAAATTCGGCTAATCCAAGGGTCCTCATATTAGTCATCCGGATTAAGGTTTGGCTAATTTGAGGTACCTCAAATTAACTGAAATTGGCCATAATTTAGTCAAATTTTCCCTGAAATCAAAACTTCAAGCACGGATCCATTTCCTAAGAGCAAAGGCATCATTCAAATGTTGTAAAGAGCATCAAAATGCAAATTGAATGTGAAGCATAAGGGTGAAACAAGACCAAATCCAAAAGGCCCATCCCTTAAGGGGAAAAATTCAGGACCCTATGACAAACACACAAAGAAATAAAAGTAGGAAAAGAGTGCCCCACCTTTAGCGGGGCGTGTGTGCAAAAATTGCACAACAAATGGTCACTCCACTGGGAAGAAATGCTTCATATTATTTCAATGGAAAACTAGAATCAAGAACCCAGAACTTTGGTTTTGATCCTCACATCAATTCATTTAATAGACAAAGCTTCAGATCCATAGACAAGCAAACCCTTCCTGTATTGGAATCCCAGTGTGTGCATATGCATTCTTTCCCCTCCTTTAGCTGTTGCAAGGGATCAAGGTTAGCAAGGATAAGCTACCTGAAGATTCTAACTTCAAAAGCAACCTAGATGGAGCCTCGCTGCTAGTCAGGTGTCCATAGCCCTGATGAGGTCATTGTTATGGTTCCCCCGAACATAGCTCTATTTCCAGCCAAGCATCCATAGCCCTAGTAGAGTTATTTAGATACTCTTGATAGGTTGAATTTGATTATTTTGATATTCAATATTTTATTTTTCTTTCTTTAATTTTGATGTTCTTTTGTTTTCTCTTTTCTTCAACCCATGAACAATGAAGTTCACACTCAGGCCTAAGAACCACAGTGGCACTGAAGCATAAATATGATTTTTCACTCAACCAAGCATTCCAAAGAACCCGCAACAGCTTTAGGATTCTTAAGACGTGTTCATAGATGTAAGACCTAAGCACATTCCATAAATACTTAATCCAAGGACTCATTCACTTTCCATTCAACACATATGACATTAAATAGAGGATCTCTACCAGACTATCCTAGAAAGAAGATTAAATTTTGCAAAATAAATACTTGAAACAATCCCAGATAACATAATGATTATTGTGCAAGCGCAACATACCCAAGAAAGGGTAGGGAAACCCAAAAACCAAAACAAAACAAACCAAAAGTGGAAAACATACAAAGGAAACCAAAAGAAACCATAGCCTAAACTAACTATTTATAGGGGAAGAGTTGTAAACAACTCAAGATAGGAAGTAATGCTTCAAATACTGCTCGTTGATAGGCAATGGGACATCCTCTGTAGTGAGAGTCTTCAAAATGAAGGCATTATCTCCCAATATCTCTAAAATTTGAAAAGGGCCAAGCCAAAGTTTATCAAATTTTCCATGTTCTCCCTTCTTATCATGTGCTTTGTCCCAATATAGGACTAGGTCAGAGATTCTAAAAGCTTTTTGCCTTTTTATCAAACCACCTCTTAACAACACCCTGATGTTTAGTAAAGTTTTCCAACTCTTCATCTCTCTTTTCCTCAAGGTGTAGAAGCTCAGCCAGACGAGCCTCATGTCTATCTCCCTCCTCATAATTATCATTAATAAACTACAAAGTGGGAATTTTCAACTAAATGGGAAACACAGGTTCAACGCCATACACAATGTGATAAGGAGAGGTTCCTATGGAAGCCTTGTGTCTAGTACAATCTTCCCAAAGAGAAAGTATGAGTTGGGTGTGCCAATCTTTTGGATTCCTTTCGAATAGTTTGTGGATGACTATCAAAAGGTTCTTGTTTGAGGACTTAGCCAAAGTGTTTCCTTGTGGGTAATAGTTGGAAGCAAACTTAATGATGATTTCGTGATCAAAAGCCCATCCAGAGAATTTTAATGAAGCAAATGTAGGACCATTATCACAAACTAAAGCAATAGGATAGCCAAAGTGATTAATAATGCCTAATTCAAGAAAATTAATTACCACCTCAGACATGCATTTTTTACAAGCAAGAGCTTCAATCCACCTAGTAAAATAATTAGTGACAGTGATAATGTACCTATGGCCAGTAGAGGAGGGTGGATTTATTGGACCAACAAAGTCTAAACCCCACTGCGCAAATGATTTTACCTCTATGACCGACTGTAGTGGAAGGGCTACATACTTCTCTCTACCTACTATAGTTTGACACACGTGATAGGTTCTTACATGGTTTTGCACATCACTGAAATTTTTTTTCCAGTAGTATCCAGCCCTTAGGATCTGATTTGTAGTAGATGGTGTAGAACCATGGCCTAGATGCCATACCTATCATGGAATTCAGTCATCACCCTTTCAACTTCCTCTTTTCCAACACAACATAGGTAAACACCCTCATGGTTCTTCTTGTATAAAATGGATCCTTTCAACATGAAGCCATCACTTTTCAAACATAGGGCTCTTTGTTGTATGGTATTGAAATGATCGAGGCATCACTGATTTAAGATATAGTAAATAATGTCATCATACCATCCACCTAGAGAAACATCTTGAAGGTGATAGTTCTGGGCCGTGAGACTAGGGCCCATTTTAGCCATTGCCCTAGTTAATCCCTGCCCTCTTACCGATTTCATTGGTTTAATCTCAATGTCATACTCCTATAGCATTGTAACCCATTTTTCTCTTTGTTCTCCTAGTTCATTCTGCATCAGTAGGAGCTTGACTATAGGGTCGAGTACTATGGCATAAAATTAATTCCTCAAGATGTAATGTCTAAACTTCTTCACACATCTGACCAGAGCATAATATTTATTTTCTACACTAGGATATTTTAATTCTACATCTTTCAATGGAGCACTCATGAAGCCTATGGGATGCTCACTCCCTTGGTCAGATTTTTGAGTCAACATGCCTACATAGGAATGATCAAATGTGAATTAGTATATGTAGAAAGGCTTGGAATAATCATGACTTACCAACATTGGGGCTTTAGCTATTTCCCTCTTAATTTCCACAAAATCCTCTTTTGCTTTAGCACTCCATTTAATTTTTGCTTCCTATTTCAACATGGAGTTCAATGGTTTGACTATTTCTACGAAGCCAGTAATGAATTTTCTAACAAAATTAATCTTCCTGAAGAAGGATTTCATCTCTTTCTTGTTGGATAGAGGTTGAATCTTCAGTATGGATTCTATGCGCTCTGGATCAATGTATATACCTTTCTCCATAATAATATGGCCAAGAAATTTTCCCTTAGTTACTCCAAATATACACTTCTTAGGGTTAAACGAGATACCGAATTCTCTGCATCTTTGGAATACTCTACACAAGTCTGCAATATGATCACCACGTTTCTTTTAGAAGACAACCAAATCATCCATATAGATAATAATGCACTTACCAATGATGTCATTAAAGGAGATGTCCATGGCTCTTTGGAAGGTTGCTCCAGTGTTAATCAATCCAAAAGGAATCCTTTCTGTAAGAAAAAGTGCCCCACTTTGTGGTGAAAAAAGTCTTATGTCTATCTTCATATTGCACTATGACTTGATTGTATCTGGAATACCCATCTAGAGAAGACATCATCTGAGATCCATTGACAATCTGTAGCACTGCATCCAGTGATGGGAGTGGGTTGTTTTCCTTTTCTGATGCATGCTTGAGATTTATGAAATCAACACAAAGTTTGATTTCTCTGTTCTTCTTTCTCACTAGAACCAGGTTAGCAATCCAAGTCGAATGCGTAACTGGAAGTATGATACAAGTAGATAATAAATTTTGTACCTCCTTCTATATGATAGGCTCCAATAAGGCATTGATTGGTCAATGTCTTTGTCTAAATGGTTTGTCACCTAGCTTGAGGGGGATGGTATGTGTAATAATAGAAGTTTCATACATCTTCAAGTCTTCATAACTCCACATAATTACATCCTGATACATGTGTAATGCATCAATGATTCCTCTTCTTTCCTCTAGAGTACATACCTTTCCAATAAAAATATTCTTAATATTGTCTGGAGTCCCCATGTTTTATGTATCATACTGACTACTAATGGATGCCTTCTTTGTGTGTTGTTCTTGATATTTTATCCTCTCCAGATCAAAAATTCTCTCTAGGTGCACCATCCCTCTTGAAATGGTGTTGGTCTTTAGATTTATGACCCCTTCTAGGTCCATTTTTGCTTCTTGAGGCTCTGCTTCATCAATTATGTGAGAGGTAAACACATCAGAGATTGTGATAAAATCTAGAATATGCTTGTCATCTTCAAACACTATAAAATTAGTTATGTTTTCAAGCACTGATGGTATTGGCATGAGTTCTACAATAAAATTCTTCAATCCTGTAAGAAACAAGGGCTGTAATGTACTAGTTGTCTAAGCTAAAGAATCTATAGTTTTATTCTTACTATGAGCTATTAGCTGAATATTGAAAGCATCAAACCCCATCGATAAGATCCCATACCCTAGAATATGCTTGTCATCTTCAAACACTATAAAATTAGTTATGTTGTCAAGCACTGATGGTACTGGCATGAGTTCTACAATAAAATTCTTCAATCCTGTAAGCAACAAGGGTTGTAATGTACTAGTTGTCTAAGCTAAAGAATCTATAGTTTTATTCTTACTATGAGCTATCAGCTGAATATTGAAAGCATCAAACCCCTCGATAAGATCCCATACCCTATGTAATTAGTCATTCTTCTATCATGACATGAGTATTTATTTCTAACTTGTCTAACTACCAACTTTGAATCTCTGAATACTTGCAGAATCTTAACCTTCTTTCTTAATGCCATAAGCAATCCATGAATCAAAGCTTCATATTCAGCTACATTATTAATACAATGGAATTAGAGTTTGTGAGCTGCAAAGAAGGTTTTATCTTTAGTGCTAATTAGCTCAAAGCTGACTCCAACACCTTGCTTTGATTTGGATCCATTGAATCTAAGTGTCCAACAACCAGTAGTTTTGATGCCTCTTGATTTATCCTTTACTCTGCTACTACTAGGTAGTTCCTCAGAAGGCATTAAGCTCTTACCTTTGGGATCATCTTGAGTAATTTGTACGTTGATCCTAATAGTTGGGGTTGGATTGATGCATCTTTTTATTTGTGTCACTGTTGTTTGGCATAGGCAACATTCTAGCTCTAAGTGAGCAACATTGTGAACCCTGCACCAGCTCGAAAGAAGAAACTCTTTAAAATTCATGTCTCTACCCAATTAGATCTAATCTTCTATGCATTTCTCAATAAGTTCCTAAAATTTATTGAATAGGATAAGTTGACCATCTTCCTGGTCATCGACTTCCCCTACTAACTCAACCAGTGCCCCAATACTATTGGATTCTGATGTGAGCTTTGTAGGTGAGCTCTTCAATATTAAGATATCCTTTATGTCTGATCCAGAAACAAGGGTTTCCAATATGTAATTCCCCATAGTGACTTCTGATACCAATATCTCATTTGAAGTATTCTGGTATTCAGTTATTAGATACTTCATTTTGGGTTCCCTTTCAATCCTGATTTGATTTGGTACTCCTTTCCACAGGAGCCACATATGAGAATGATCCATTGATACATATCCATTCATTGCATTGGTGAAATCTCTGCATAGGATTAGACCATAAGTATCAAGGATGTCTACCACCTAAATATTAATTACCTATTAAATTTTAGGATCTAAAGCAATCTGCATGGGAATCATGTTTAGTTCTCCCACCACAGTTACCTCTGTCTTGTCTAACTGGGTGACTTTTCTTTGAGATACTTTATGAGTAATCCTTAGGGCTTTGCATAAAAAAATGGAATAAAATTTGTGGAAGCTCCTGAATCTAGCAGGAAATTATGTAAATCCTTCCCAAAGAGGTGAACATAAATTAGAAAGGGGGGAGTTTCTATTTTTCCTTGAAAGAGACTTGGCTGAGTGTTAGCTTGTGCCACTTGAATCTTATCCTTTTCTCTCCCTTTATCTCTAAACAATGCTTGTGTCTTGCCCTAATCTTTCAAGACTTGAGGGCTAGAGGTCTTTCTAGCAACCTCACTAGTTATCTTTTCTTGAGGGACTACATTAGGCCTAAAGGCTCCTAGGACTGTATTTTTGAAAGTAGGAACTCTTAACAACTCGAAGATAGAAAGAATTACCTTTAATTAGTTGAGTTATTTAGCCATATAGTCACCTAGTTGCTCCATGTTCATATCAATATGAACATCCTTGGGATGATTTATCAGCTTCTCCTTTCCTCCGTCAGTGTTCCTCCCCTTGGAAGGGTTAGACTCTCCTCCTTTTGAAAAGTACTGTGTAGGAACATGAGGATAGGAGGGATTATTACTGGCATTAAGATCAGGAGGTGTTGTAAAGTTGTTTGAAGGAATGGAAGTAGTGAATGGCCCTCCAGCCTGTGGATCCCTAGCTAGCCTATTCCTCAAGTCATATTATCATGTAGGTTGTTGAAACATATGTACTTCCTCAATACCAACTTCTTCCTCATCAAAGGGACCATTGTCATTTTCACTACCCTCATTGAATAATTATGAAATTTCATCTCCATTATACACTTGTTATGCTTTATCATCTTTCTCACTTGATTCTTCTTTTGGTCCATTCTCTTTGCTTCATGGGAAAGGGGCATGATTCTGCACCAATATTGAGGAGTCATAAGGGGTGGACGGTATTAACTCCTGACTACTGGAATTGTCTTCAATCTCATACTAGAAGATGGATGTAGTAGTCTAAAACTTAGTACAATCCAACTTAGAATGTTGACTTGTCTTGTGAAGCCTACACCATCCAAATAAAGCTACCTCTGCTAGATACACACCACTTGGGGGCTTTTCTTGATTATGATTCTAGTCCAATGGAATGGGGACACCTCCATTATTTTCCATTTCATTCCATGTCTTTTTCTACCTAGGTGGTTGTCTTCTTTCAAATCCTTTTCCACATGTCTATCCTCTATCAAAATTCTGACCAGAACATTGGCCTCTCTCAAAGCCCTATCCATGTCCTTATGCAAGATTTCAATTCTCCCTATTGTAATTAGATTGCATATTCTTTTGAGTAGCTTGGAGTTGACTATTATAATTCCTTAGATATGTCACCTCCATATTCAACTTCTTCACCTGCTATGTTAGCTCATCCAATCTTTCTATGTTAGGATTAGTATAAGGCCCTGAATTCACATTGTTCTGAGGGTACCCAAATGCTATTGCTAAACTCATGGATTGGTTCAGTACCTTAGAATTTTGTAAGTATGTAGGAAAAATAACCTATTGCTATGAATGGATAGGTTGATTGACACTTTTTTGTGGATAAGTGGCCATTGGTGGGGCTTGATTCATTAGAGGACCTAGATGTGGGACTAAAGGTAGTTGTGGCATTCAATTCATAATGGTGGTATGGTTAGTCAAAGCTTGATTGAGAGCTTGGATTTGTCCTAGGTAAGAAATGGGTCTGAATGATGGCAAAGGTTAAGACAAATATTGTTGTAAACTAGTACTAAACTTGATTGCCTTGGTATATGCCCCAAGCAAGCTATTTAGAGGATTAGGCCTCCACTAATGAAAAGTAGCTATAAGACTTTCAAGGGCTTCATAATAGACTTCTAAAGTAGTGGAATCATCTACAACATAAGGGGCTTGCAACTTGGTATATGCACAATGAAATCTATTATTAAATGACCCTATAGGCTCATTAACTTCTCTTTTAACCTTAGTGAATTGCATATACAACTTGTAGACACATAAAATGTACTGATTGACATTGGACACTTGATCCTGACTACTAACATCGTTTCATCCTGAATCATCCTTCGCTCTAACCATTTAATCAAATACCTTTATCTGATTAAATTCACCAATGTTCCTCTCTTAATTAAATAAATTAGTTATCTAATTAAGTCATTCTTTCTCAATAATTAAATTGACCATTATGATCTAATTATCCTATTTAATTAAATAATTAATTTTATTTGATTAAATCTCTTAAGTCTATCTATTAAATTAAATAAATTAAAACCTTATTTAGTTTAATCTAACATCATCTCTTTTAATTAAATAAATCAAAAGTCATTATTTAATTAATCCTTTTATCACATTCTTCTCATATTTGATTTAAATAAATCCACAAATTTAAGTCAAATAGGTCACATCATTTAATCCCTTCATTAAATTAATTAACCTTGATTAATTTAATATCTTCTCATGTCCCATCCTCCATATTTTAAAACCTACACATGAGAATAGAGTTATTTGATTTATTAAATCTCTATTTTCTTCAACAAGGCATCTTTTAAGGAATATTCCTCAAGTTTGAATTCAAAATCCAAGTGGACTTTGTCCTTCCAACAAGGCATTTACTCCTCTTACAAAAGTCATTTTTCCTTGAGCCAAGTGGCATTCAATGCACCTTCTTTCCCTTTTACATGTCATTTCAACAAATTCAAAATTCAAATATATGCATTTATTGACACATCAAAACTTGCACATCGTCCATCCACTCACAAGTTGACAAGTGGCACTTTTCCATTGGCTAATTCTTAGTCCCACATTGCTCTATTTCAGGCATATCTTCAACTTGATATTCTATAAATAAGAGGCTAATCTCCTCATTTCATCATCCATAATTTGAGTAATCTTACTATGCTCAAATATTTAGCAATCCTCATCCATATTTTTGAATTTGTAGCTAGATTATGCAGATTTTGTCTTGAAGCACTCATCATTCCTAATCAGAGTGGATCACCATCTTCATCACGCCATCAAAGCTAGCATTGGAGTTGGGAAAGGGCCAATTTTCACATCAAATTGGCACCAATTCGCCCATGGGATCAAGAGGTTGCATTTTCTTCAATAGGATTTAATTTACTTTCTTGTTCTTTCATTTCATCCTTGCTTTATTTCCTATTTTAAGCTTTGCTAATAGATTTCATGGGGAATCCTTGTTCTTACTTGCATATGATCTCCTAATGTGTTATTTTTCTGTGTTTTACAGGTATTTGGATTGGGGTTCGACATTTTGGCGCTAGAAGGAGGGAAATCTCACATTCTAATCATGTTTTTTTTTCAAAATTCCACATTTTTCTTTGTCTATAGGAAAACTCCACTACTGGTTCTCCAACGTTGCTATATGGAACCACTGGCAATTCAAACTATGATGCCTCAGTCTTCCTACCTAGAAATTTGAATTCTAAACTATGCCACTGAACCTGTTTGACCCATGGGAATCTTTCAAAAACTCAAACTGCATCACTAGAAAAAAGTGTGATGCATTTATGCTCACTGGCCTAGCTGCAAAGCAATGCTGACTAGAAAGCAGCACTATATAGCACCACTGGGGAAATCAAACTGTGACACCTTCGTGGATTGCACCATTGGAGGGGAGTATGAAGTGAAATTTTATTTGCAACACGTGCTTTTTTTTCAAATTATGGTTCTTTTGTCTGTTTTCTGCCTTTTTGACCTCTATTTTGTAGAATATAACTGATTTTTCTTTTAGGTTGGATCAATCAAAGATGAAAAGGAAGAGAAGCATGATAATGTCATTTCACAAAAACAAGTTTTTTTAAACACTCTAGTGTTTGTTTAACACTCTTGGAGGATTCATTATTCCTCTTAAGGAAAATTTTTCATCTTTTTATGCTTAGGATTTACTAATTTCATTTGGGCTTTAAAAAGAAATTTTGAATTCTTGTTACAAAAAGGCTTATAACTAACATTAGTACTCAAATTTACTAAAGTTTGTTTTGGGATTAAAATTTGAACAAGGAAAATTGTCACACTTACTTTGGTGCTTTTAGAACGAATTCACAATTGCTTTGAATGGTTAAAATGAGCATGTGCAACTTTGTTTTTGTGATTTCTTACTTAAAATAACATCATTGAAAAGGATGTCTACACTTCTCTCGTGCTTTACAATGATCTTGAGAATCAAAAGGCCTTTTTTGTGATCTTAGGTTGAGATAAAGTAATCACCTCCACACTTCATTTTGGGTTTAAAATTAAACAAATTGTGCAAGTGTGAGTAAATCTATTGCGTATGTTCTTCCTTTGTTTCTAAATGAAGGTTTATCGAACTATGAATACATTTACTCGCTATTGTTTATCTTAGAGGGCCTGCCTTGGGGAAAAAGTACTCACCCAAGGGAATGACTCAACCGGTCTGAACCCAAGAGTATTTCCAACTGGGATATAAATGTTGGTATTGGAATAAATGCCAATATCACATGATTGAATTTGACGAGAAGGGCAGCAATTGTCTCTCACCATGTAGGGTCAACTCCTACAAAGAGAAAGTCCTAATAAAAACCCATGTTTGAGAATTGCCAAAATCCTTGATCTATTTGTTGGTGCAAGAGTGGTCATCCTAAAGCTACCCCACACTTTTATGGTCTTTTAGTATAAATGGAAAGCATGCCATGGGAGTTTCATATGTGTTGATGCTTGGCTAACCAGTATAAGTGAGTGTCATGGAGGGGAGCCAATGGGGTCAATCATCTAACCATTCACTAAAGATAAGCGTAGCTGGACTTTTTCAAGTGGAGACTCAACAAATATTGTCTTTCATATCCATAGGGTTGTGCTTATTCTTGGTGACAAAAAACTTTGCTTGTTCAAAATTTTTTGGAAACAAACACTTAACATAATCATCAAAATTTCAAACCCTTTAGGAGGAAAATACAATTGACCAAATTCATGTGTTATTGCTTGCCCTTGGGATTCACATCCTTAGAGGTTTCTAAACACTTGAACTTACATCTCAATTTTCCTACTAAAGATAAACAATAAGAAAACCCTTGCCTTGAATTCATCAAATTTCCACATAACATACTTTGTGGGATTCAAAGAAATTAAGACATTGGACATTTAGTTTGGAAACCTAATCAAAGAAGTGTTTTTGGTAAAACAAAGTCACTAAGAAATGATAACAAAATTGTTGGAAAATGTGCCTCAATCTCACAGGCTGAAACCTCTGAGAAAGCATGGTCGCTGTGACATTCATGTTGTTTGGCGGACTAGCAGTTTAGTAACCTTGTGTTTTGCTCATGTCGCTGAGACTTTGCTTCTGTCTTGCTGACTAATGATGTCGTTGTGACTTGTGGCCTTCACTATAACCTTTTGCTGAGTGGAGACCTCTGGCCAATAGTTTGGTCTAGCGGATGTTAGGGAGACTCATGGTGACTGGATCATCGGGGTAACTCATATGTGTTAGAATGAAATCTCGGCAATGATAGGAAGTCTTGCCAATATCGGTGTGACCTTTGGTCTATCTAGCTGATGTGGTAATCGATATGACTTGCTCCTATCAGCATGAAGTCTTGGTGATAGGGAGATGTCTCATCGATAGTCATACACATGGAGTCATTAGAGTAATGAAAGAGTTTGGTAAAAACTCTTGGCGACAGGTGTTTGTCTCACTGACGGTGTGGGATGTGTTTGGCATGACTCCTGGTGAAAGGTGGGCTTGAGATAACTTCGAGACTTCGACATGAAGTCTTGGAAATAGGTGTTGGTCTTGCCAATGGCTATGTGACTTCGGTGTAACATAAGTGGCTCGGTGTAAACTCTTGGTGACAGTGGTAAGTCTGGCTGAAATGAGACTTTAGTGTAACACATGTGTTTCGATATGTTGCCTTACCAAATGTGGAAAGTCTAGTTGGTGGTCTTCTTCGGTGTGACTCTTGGCGAACAGTGAGTTTAGGATAACATGGAAGCCTTTTAAAGAAGTCTTGCCGAAGGTTGATTCTCTCACCAACAGTGGAGCATTGTAGTGTAACTTGAAGGCATCGGTATGATGTCTAGGAAAAGAGTGTTTGTCTTGCCGATGGGAATCCTGATGTCGGTATGACCTTTGGAATTTGATAAGATCTTTTGGTGAAAGTGATAAGTCTCACCGACTGGTGAACACTTCAGAATGACATGAAGGTTCAGTGAGATGTCTTAGCGAAAGATGGTTGTCTTGCTGACTGTTGCTCACATCGATATGACTTTGGAACATTGATATGATGTCTCATCAAATGGAAATTGTCTCGCCGGTGAGAATGCTAAGGTCGATGTGACTTGGGAACTTTGGTAAGGTGTCTTGGCAAACAAGGGGAAGTCTAAGCGATAGCTTTCTGGACTCAGTGTAATGTCTTGCCGATAGTAGAGATTCTTGGAAATAAAGATGATATGGGCTCTATGGCATCGGGGAGACATAGTTAGTGTCTCACCGACATGTGACAGAGCTTGAATGCCTTTTGGCCAAGTGAAGATTGTCTAACGTGGTGCATTTTGGACCAATCAGAGAAAGCAAGATCTAAACCGTTTGTTGAACCATTTCTGTGTGGAAGTTGGAAAACTAAAACATGAGGAAGTGGAAACATCTAATATTGCTCAGTTGGATGATTCATGAGTTCTGATTCGACAGTTGGAAAAGAATGATTTCATAGAGCCTGCAGAGAATGAATGCATGTATGTATCCATTGGATGTTCTATAGCTAGTGTTGAAGAGCAAGAGCCGATGAGATAGAGAAGCCAGAGAGAGAACAATAGAGAGAGGGCTAAGTGGCTGGTCAAAAGGCTAAGGCCATGAGGTCGAAGCAGAGGATTGAGAGGTAGAGTTAAGTTGCTGGAATCTCTTGTGATCATGATTGCTTTGGGTGATCTCTCAGGGATAGTTTGCTATCAGTTGTATCTAGATGAACAAGATGTAATCTCTAAAAAGGCTAAGAGCCTGAAACTATATTGTAACTTTTTGTTGCTGAATAATACAATGGTTCAAACTTTGGAGAGTCTGGTTTTTCACCTGAAAGGGTTTTCCCCACGTAAAATATTTGTGTTCTATTTTCGTAGTATCTTTCATGTGTGTTGTTGCTTGCTATTGAATTTACTTGTGTTTTTCTCAGAAGGATTAATGTGGGAAATAAACTGTGTCTATTTATACTTTAGGACATAGTTGTACATGTCTTTGTGGCAACCAAATCAAAATGAAAGTTATCAAAGGCACTACTGTTCTTAGAGATTTCTCTGAGATGCAACAAATTTTCCTTACAAGTGGTATCAAAGCCTTCTTCTAGTTGTTGGTTCTGGATATTTCTCCTGTGAAGATTTCTTAGCTTGATGGGCTAGAAGAAATTTGGAGGAATGGATGGATATATTGATCCTTTTGATGAGTGGAAGCTTTGTGGTATTTTGAGACAACATGCAGCTTGAAGGATGGTCAAGATGGAAAAGGGAGTTGATCATGTTGTGATCTGTTTCTCCTAGCTGGTAGAGGTATAACCTTGGAGTATGAGGTGGATTTCTTTGCTTTGTGGTTGTGTAGTAGTAAAGCTTTCACATTGGGCATCTTTGTCAGGCTCCTAAGTGATATGGAAAAGCCTAGGTTGTTTCTCAGTCATGGAAGAAAGTGCTTATGCTAGGTGGTCATTCCTAGTGTTGGAAGGCACTGTTTCCTATTAACCTCAAATGCTTGAAGGCTATGGAGTTAATCATTAGATGATTTGTAAACTTCTGAAATAGCCTTTCTCTCTTTCTCAAATGCATGTACATGGTGGTGGTTTTAGAGTTGGTCTGAAAGGGACCTAGATTCTCTTAAACAGTTATTTTCCTATCTAAGGATGTTTTGTACTTGCATGGCTCTGTGGTTTTGAAATTTTTACATGGTTAAGCAAAACTTGTGACCATGTGGAGTTGCTATTAAGCTATTGTCTAGACACTGGCCTTTTGGGGTGTTGCTGGATGAGATAGTTGCAGTTCTGCATGCATGCTTGGTGCATGGCTTGAGGAGGTATGATTTCTTCTCTGCATGGGAGTGTTGGTACATGGTTTTTCACTCAACATTCTTGTGGTGGTGCTTGTGGGTTTCTTGACTATGGTGCTTGTTGTGGATGTGATTGGCGAATCAGATCTGAGCTTGATTTGTTGTTTGAGTCATGTTGTCTACGTGGTTATTCTCTTTGAAATATCAGTTTTGCATTTACAATGTGATGATGGGTTTGCATGTTTCTGTTGAATGGATCTATAGGTTGTGCAATATTGTGGGTAGTCTTTACCTACATGTTTTCTATGAGACAACTAAGAAGTGGACTATCTATATCCACGAGGTTGATTCATTGTTGGTACAAACTTGTTACTTGGTCTTGTCTGTGGTCACTTGTGCATTGGTGTGGTGCTTTGAGATGAGAGGATGGATACTATTGAGTACCTGAATAGTCTGTTATGGGAACCTATAGGAGGTAGTCATGATGCTTGGATAGCTCGGGTGTCACATTTCAGTGGGAGCTCTAGTAGTGACTGTGGATTCATCACGTGGTGGTGAATGGTCTTCTTTAGTGTTGTAGGTGTTTCTTGGGAGAGCTCTTTGATCCTGTTGCTATAGAAGGGTTTCTTTCGCATTTGCATTGACATTACTTGAAGATGTGCAACATCTTGGATCCATGGAGGACACTTGGATTCTTTGGCTAAGGTGTTGGTAGTGCTTGACAGGTGATGTTGTTTTTTAAGTCTATTTTCTTTATGTCATGGTATACTCTTGTTTGTGCACTAGAGTTTTGGAATTATGCATTGTACTTGAGACAATGGAGAAGTCTCTTGAAGCATGGTATCTCCTATGGGGATGTGTAGATCATGGTGTCATGATAAGTTCCTGATTCAGATGATTGGAGCTTTGATAGTGGTCTGGTAATTCTTCATGTATTGAGTGCTTTGATTATTTGCTTGATACTTCATGATAGTGCAGTAATGCAGTTGAAGTTTAGCATGAGATGATCGGTTGCTAGTACTCGTGAATACATGAAGAATAAGGTGAGGCTATCTTTCTCTTATGAGAGAAGTGTTGCTGCTTGTTATTCTTCATGAAATTTTCAGCAAAAATTCCAAGAAGCCTACACCTTGGTTGAAGGAGAGTTCAATAAGAGACCTATGAGGAGATTGCTCTTGGATTAGTCATGATGACTTGTTTATCATGAAGGAGTATTCTCATTCCCACTCTTGTTCTACTCAGTAGTCTATCTAAAAGGTATTTGGCCCATTATATTTTTCAGATGTGTTTTATGTTCACTTTCATGGTATGGATCTTGAATTACTGTTTAATGATTCTGGAGGATTCATAGTGGAAGTTGTATAGTTTTTGTTTTATCTCCTTGTTGCTAATGAGAATTAGTAGGAGATGTTGTATGGGATGATTTCCTGAAATAGGGAATGAAGTAGCTTGATCTTCTTTGAAAAGCTTACATCCATGTTTTTAAAGTTTTTCTTTTGGGATGTGAAGAAGATCATTCTTGACACAGCTGGCAGTTAGAAGTGTATGTAGGAGGATGTTCTATAGGAAGATGATGTGCAAAATTTCTCTCTATGGCCGTGAAGGTTTGTGGTGAGAGAAATGTTTCTTGTGGTAGGTTGTTGCAGGTTGTGCATATCATTATGGATTTTTTCCTTGGTACTATAGGGTTACATTTTTGATGTACTAGAATTGGTATACTTGTGATGCCTTTGATCTTTTAGATCTAGATTACTCAAGTAGTGGGAGTTCCTGTATGTCTCTTATCTTTCGACTGGTTGGCACTTGGAGCTTGTATTTGTTGTTAATGAGTTTGTTATGATTTGGCATGTGTTTACTAATGTTGATACCTATGAGGTATGTAAGATTGGATGGAATAGCATGAGCTGTGAGTGCTATTTCCAGTCACATGGGTTTATCAGTTGGATGGAAGCAATCAATCTGTTTGTTGTTCTAACTGATGTTCTATATCTTGTTTCTAGATAATGACTTCACTATTGTGTTCTGATTGAAGCTTTGAAGTTGAAATTTCTTTTGTATAGCATTTGAGCACAGTGAAGTGGTAGCAATATCTTATTGGTGGTATCACTGGGATCTTTTGTTTGTGTTCATTGGAATGGTGCTTTTTCACCTTGGCTTGAATCTTTCTTCCACAGGTGGCATGTTGGAAGATGATAGGATTGTTGCTTGAATGGTGAAAATCTTGGATGCTGGAGAATAATTCTTGATGGATCATGAGAGCATGTTTGAGATCTATGTGGTTTCATGCAAGGTTGTGATCAATTCCTTTGTTGGTTAGTGAGTTGTAGTTGGATGTCTGGTCTTTGTTGTAGATTGTCTGGTGGACTGTTATCTGCTAAATCATATTGATTGGGTGTCTTGAGTATTGCAAAGTTTGAACTAGTGGAGCTAGTGTGATCTTAGTTCTTGGTTGCTTTGGAGGTGCCTATGTGATCTTCGTCAAATGGGAGATTGTTGGAAAATGTGCCTCAATCTCACAGGCTGAAACCTCTAAGAAAGCATGGTCACTGTGACATTCATGTCGTTTGGCCGAATAGCAGTTTAGTAACCTTGTGTTTTGCTCATGTCACTGAGACTTTTCTTCTGTCTTGTCCATTGATGATGTCCCTGTGACTTGTGGCCTTCACTGTAACCTTTTTCCAAGTGGAGACCTCTGGCCAATAGTTTGGTCTAGCAGATGTCAAGGAGACTCATGGCGACTAGATCATCGGGGTAACTCATATGTGTCAGAATGATATCTCGGTGATGATAGGAGGTCTTGCCGATATTGGTGTGACCTTTGGTCTGTCTGGCCATTGTGGTAATTGGTATGACTTGCTCCTATCAGCATGAAGTCTTGGAAATAGGGAGATGTCTCACCGATAGTCATACACATGGAGTCATCAGAGTAATGAAAGAGTTTGGTAAGAACTCTTGGCAACAAGTGTTTGTTTCACTGACAATTTGGGATGTGTTCGGCATGACTCCTGGTGAAAGGTGGGCTTGGGATGACTTGGAGACTTTGGCATGAAGTCTTGGCAACAGGTATTGGTCTCACCGATGGTTGTGTGACTTTGGTGTAACATAAGTGGCTTGGTGTAACCTCTTGGTGATAGTGGTAAGTCTGGCCGAAGGGAGACTTTAGTGTAACACGTGTTTCAGTATGTTGTCTTACCGAATGTGGAAAGTCTGGCCGATGGTCTTCTTCGGTGTGACTCTTGCTGAATAGTGAGTTCAGGATAACATGGAAGCCTTGGTAAGAAGTCTTTCCCATGTTTGATTCCCTCATTGACAGTGGAGCATTGCGGTGTAACTTGAACGCATCAGTATGATGTCTTGGCGAAGAGTGTTTTTCTTGTCGATGGGAATCCTGATGTCGGTATGAACTTTGGACTTCAATAAGATCTCCTAGCAAAAGTGATAAGTCTCTCCGACTGGTGAACACTTCAGAATGACATGAAGGCTTGGTGAGATGTCTTAGCAAAAGATGGTTGTCTTGCCAACTGTTGCTCACATCGATATGACTTTGGAACATTGGTATGATGTATCATCGAATGGCAATTATCTCGCTGATGAGAATACTGAGGTCGATGTGACTTGGGAACTTTGGTAAGGTGTCTTGGTGAACAACGGGAAGTCTGAGTGATAGCTTTCTGGACTTGGTGTAACATCTTGCCGATAGTGAAGACTCTTGGCGATAAAGATGATAAGGGCTCTATGGCATCAAGGACACATGGTTAGTGTCTCACCAACATGCAACATAGGTTGAATGCCTTTTGACCGAGTGAAGATTGTCTGACGTGGTATGTTTTGGACCAATCAGAGAAATCAGGATGTGAACCATTTGCTAAACCATTTCTATGTGGAAGTTGGAAAACTAAAACACGAGGAAGTGGAAACATCTAATGTTGTTGGGCTAGATGATTCATGAGTTCTGATTTGACAGTTGGAAAGGAATGATTTCATAGAGCCTACAGAGAATGAATGTGTATATGTATGCACTGGATGTTCTGTAGCTAGTGCTGAAGAGCCAGAGCCGATGAGATAGAGAAGGTGGAGAGAGTACGATAGAGAGAGGGCTGAGTGGCTGGTCAAAGTAGAGGATTGAGAGGTAGAGTTAAGCTGCTAGAATCTCTCATGATCATGATTGCTTTGGGTGATCTCTTAGGGATAGTTTTCCATCAGTTGTATCCAGATGAACAAGATGTAATCTCTGAAAAGTCTAAGAGCCTGAAACTATATTGTAACTTTCTGCTGCTGAATAATACAATGGCTCAAACTTTGGAGAGTGGGGGTTTTCACCCAAAAGGGTTTTCCCCACATAAAATCTGTGTTCTATTTTTGTAGTATCTTTCATCTGTGTTGTTGCTTACTGTTGAATTTACTTGTGTTTTTCTCAGAAGGATTAATGTGGGAAATAAACTGTCTATTTTGGCTTTAGGATAGAGTTGTACATGTCTTTGAGGAAACCAAATAGAAATGAAAGTTATCAAAGGAACTACTATTCTTAGAGATTTCTCTAAGATGCAACAAATTTTCCTTACAAAAATTGGCTCTCACATGTGTTGAAACCTCATGATTTCCAAGAAAGTCAAAATCCCAAAACGAAAGTCCTTGAGTCAAAGTTCAAAATTTAGGAGTCACACTCGAAAGGTCATCAAGAAATACAATAGGAAGTGCAATCAAAAGCAACATATCAAAATAAGACAAAAATTCACAAGGTTTTATAGACTTATTCCTTTGAAAAATTCATAAATGTATGCTCAATTTGAACCACTTCCTAGTTATAGAGGTCCTTAGAAGTATCATATGTTCTTCAATACTGAGGTTTAGTAAACAAAGTGTCTTTTTAGGTACATCCCAAAGATCAAAATAAACCCCCCATCCATCTTTGAACATCAAAACCAAAATTATCTCATCATCAACTCTTCAAAAAATCTTGGAAAAATCCTTTATGTTAAACTTTGGGAAAATCATTTGAAATCAATCCATAATCACCTTGTTTGATTGAATGTGTGTAGATGCATCCTTCTCCACATATTTGATCAAATTATCAAAATTTGTGAATAAATTCATCCCTTGATAATATCCAACATTTATGGATTTAAGAGTTCATTATCAAAATCATCTTGTGTTTGATAGGAGTGTTTAGGTGAATCCTTCTTCTCACACCTAGAAAAATTAGCATCTTGTCAATGTTTTAACTCTAGGAGAAAATTCAGCCTCTTAGAGTTCATGATTTCACCAAAATCCAAATCCAAAACAACTCAATCAAAAATCAAGTCCTAAAGTTTAACATACCCTTCAAGATTTTCTCAGGAGTTCCAATCATCCATCAAACATCCATCTAACATCCATATCATTGTCATCCTTTGATCTTAGCATCATCCTAATTTTTTCTCTTTTGTGCCTAAAAGCATATCAATCCAAAGAATTAGAGATTCATCTCCCATATTCTTAAAAACTAATCCCTATTTTATGGTGCAGACTAGATCTCAACACAAGAACATTGAAGCCAACAAAGAAATACCCGCTTCAAGTAACCTAAGTCAAACAAACTCTGAAATGAATCCCATCAAATCAAACAATCCTTTCACAAAATTTCTCTCATCATCAAAAAATCCACAATAGGAAAGCCAAGAAGAAGATCTTACCTTTGGAATGTCACATGAAGAAATCACCGAAATGATCCAAAATCTAGAGAACCATAAGATCATCAGTATCATGATGAGGCTTAACCCTTCACTATACATGCTCAAACTAATAAAACAAGGGTCAAATTACTTTCTAATTTCAATGTGAGCTCTATTGTGGAACCATCTTTGGAGTTCATGCCTCCAATTTCATCCACACTCCCCATCTCATCTACATCACCATGTCAAAGCATCACTCAAAACATCCAGCAAATCAAAACATCTTTTTCTCCAACTCAACCTAATGTTAACAATGAAAGTACATTTCTTAATGCCATTCAAACACATACCCTTGTCAATAATCAAGATTTGGATGAAAAAACCATTTTGGAACAAAACATACCTCAAAATCCATTTCATAAGTATACCCCTCTCACTTTCCATGATCCTAATGATCCATCATCATCATCCTTCCACACAACACCCCAAACTTCTCTCCCCATAACTTCACAAGGAGAAGGTGACATGTTCGAACCAGGTGGCATTTTGAACACCACATCATTTCCTCAAGAGATAACATCCCTCACATTTTCACCTCTTCCTCCATTACCACCATTATCCACACCACTACTTGGCTTGGGGCTCCCACCTTTACCAAATATCAATCAAAATCAAACCAACATCCCAAAAATCAATCACATCACACCAAACTCTCAAAACTTGTCATCAATATCACAACAATAGATGAATACACAAGCAACCACAACATCATTAACCACCCCTCTAACATCTCAAATAATGGTCTCTCAAGGACCAAACACAACGATTGCACCATTCAACACTCAAACCACCAACATGACATCACCGCTCACCACCACCATAAGCATCATTTTGAATCCACCACCACCCTCACCACCACCAAGCTCAAATATATCAAGCCAATACAACATAGTGTTGCAAGCCACTCAACAAGCTACTTATGAAAAGGCATTCCTACAAGTACAAAAGAAAAAATCTACACAATTAGCTGCTCAACAAGCCACACAACTAGCTACCCAAAAAGCTATTCAAGTGGTGCAAGATGCTCAAGCTGCCCAAATCACACAAGAATAGCGGGATGCACAAGCACAAACCTTATTACAATAACAAAAAAAAAGCACAAGACCAAGCACAAGCCCAAGCACAAGCACAAGCACAAGCACAAGCTCAAGCTCAAGCTTAGGTGCATGCCCAATATCAAGCACAGACACAAGCACAGTTTCTTGCACAAAAACAAGTAGCACAACTACAAGCATATAAAAAATCAATAAAAAAATACTAAGAGCAACAAGAAGAAGCCAAATTAGCATCCCAATAAGAAGCATTGTTAGTGCAACAAAAAGCACAACAATAGGCTCAACAATAGGCAATCTTAGCACAACAACAACAAGACCAACAACAAGTGTTGTTTATATAGCAGCAAGTGTAAGCATACATGGCTTAACAAAATGTATAGATACCACCAATCAACAAATCAGCCACTCCACCCATCACATCCACAAGTGAACTACCTCAAAATACTTTCATCCTACCTCTTGATCCACAAAATGATGTGACAACACAAATCAGGTTGCTCTCGCAACAGTGCTTGATCTTCAATTAGGGTGAATGACAAGATCATCTAGTAACTTGTGTACTTATCCATTTGACAGGAGCCTTGTGATGAGACCATTCCTGAAGGGATTTGAGATCCCCAAGTTTGACAAGTACCGTGGGACAGGAAACCCTGAAGAGTACATCAGGGAATTTAGGTTTATTTCATGGAAGTCGCGTATGATGATACCTATTTAATGCGACTATTTCCTAGGAGTTTGGTAGACCATGCTATGGAATGGTCTCTCACCTACCCACAGGTATCAAGAAATTCCAAGAAATAATAGATGCATTCATCAAAAACTATGCATGCAATATCACCATGGATGTTATTTTAGAGGAACTCTCAGCTCCAAAACAAGGTAAGAATAAATTATTTTCTTCATTCCTACAACAATGGTGATCCAAGGCCAATTAGAGAAAATGGGTCATGCCCAAGGAACAATAAGTATGCACCACCATATCCAACCTTGACAGACTCGTGGCATTCCATCTCAAGGTCCAAGGGATCACCATGTACAACTAGTTGATTTCTAAGGTGCTCAACATCGAATGAGCCCTTATGACACAACCAAGAGGATTAACTTCATATCCTGAACAAAAAAATAATCATCCACCCACCAACTACAATGACAAACCTCGCACATGGGAAAGAAACAAAAATGTTACCAACGATGGTGTTTTCAATGCCAAAGTTGTCATTAGTGCCCCCTGGCAGAACACACCCGCACCTCAATAAAAAATCCAAAATCATCATCAAGCGAACATAATAACACAACAACCCAACAACCAAGAAATAAATAACATCAATGACCAAAGAGGATCTCCCCAGTGAAATAAGAACTTCACCAAGCGAAAGTACACCACTCTTGGGGAGCCACTTGAAGTCATCATGAAGAAATTGCTAAACGAAAACCTCATCAAGATTCCCACCTACAAGAACTACCTAGAACTAGATGTAAACCTCCTTGCTATAATGAAAATCAATTCTGCGATTTCCACAAAATCAAAGGGCACACTACAAATAGCTGCATGAGACTAAAGAACATAGTCCAAGATCTCATTGATCAAATGATCATAAATGTGGAACAACTAATAGGGAATCAAAATCTCAAAATATACATGAATCTGATGCCTAACCATAACAATAAAGGGAGCAATAACACCGATAAGGGAAAAGGCACCCTCAAAAATGTGAATCATGTGTATGAAACCATCATTGCCTCACTAGATGAATACTTCACAATAATCACTATCAAAGGAGCTCAAGCCGATTGTGGAGTCACCACAAGAGGTGGAAAAGTTACTATCGCAGGATCATCTCAACCAAACAGAACTTTCATGTCCAACTCAAGATCCATTCCCAATGGGTACAATGTCCTTGATTAGCTAAAAAGAATGCCAACATAGATTTCTATCATGGAGTTGTTAAAAATCTCATCAGCTCACAAGAAAATCCTTGAGGAACCATTGGCTTCATCCACCATACCCGCAGATCTTGATGCAAAAAAATTCCAACCTATGGTTGGAAATATCATTACCATGAACCTCCTTACATTCTCTAACTAGGAATTTCCCACTCAACCATTTCATAACCGTGCGCTCCATTTAGAGGTCCTAGTGCAAAATAGTAAAGTCAAGCGAGTCTTGGTGGATGGAGGTGCAGGCTTGAAATTTGTTCCCTCAAGCTCATTAAAGAGTTAAAAATCTTAGAAGATTCCATCCACAAAGGAAAGGGTATTACAATAAGAGCATATGATGATCAGGAAAGAGTGTCCCAAGGTACAATCAAAATCTCTATTCAAGTAGGGCCATTTATCATGGAAACCACCTGTTAGGTCCTAGACCTTGACTTACCCTATAACATTCTCCTAGGACATCCATGGATCCACACATTGCAAGTGGTAGCATCAAATTTCCATCAATTTGTCAAATTCAGATATGAAGGACAAGAGGTCACCGTCCATGGAGATCCTAATCCCTTCTGCTATTGCAAGAACCCTCAAGAAAAATACTACAAAATACCTCAAGTACCTAAAAATGATGAAGGCCCATCAACATCATACATTGATCCAACCACTCTCACTTCCACCTCTACAAAAGATACACCTACCACTCCTACCATCCCGACCATATTTTATGTCAAACTCATCATCCAGGATAATGGTTGCAGAAACTACATTATTCCAAAAAATTCTTTTGTGGTAGGAGAGTTACCACAATCTCCCAGATCACAAGGACGTCTGCAAGCAAATGAAGCTTCCACATCTCAAACATCCCCTGAAGACTATCCCAACTTCAGAAGTTGGGGAGATCTCGATCAAGAAGTCATAGAGGAGGACCCATCTCATCTCCTATACCAAGATAGTAGACCAACAACCAATCTACTAATGGATGACAGAAGCAGAGGATTGCAAATGATGCTCACAATGGGCTATGATAGAAACTAGAGACTGGGGAAAAATGATAATGGGCTTATAATACCTATCATTCCAGAGACACGAATGAGAAATCTTGGCCTTGATTGTACCCATCCAAGTATACCCATACATGGCCAAAGTCCTCTAGTCAGAAAGGTCAATAATCCTCCTCAGCAGTCTACAACCGAACTTCGCTTACCCATATCTAGAGGTCGAGTCATAGATAACTTCAAATTTGACATAACTGATGTCTGTAGTAGTAGTGATGATGAGGATTCCATATCCAACCTACCTAGGCTCTTCGAGGATACCACCCTTCTCATGATTAGTACCTTATCCTTTGAATCAAACCATCAAAATCATGAAAGCTTCCTAGTTTACCCCCAACTCATCGATTATGACCAACGAGGACCACCAGTTCTTGACACATTCGAAAATGATGAGGCACTCTCAGAGTTCATGGGACTATAGGATAATATTTTATGTTTGGATCACAAAGAAGGATTCATCATTAAGCTAGATACACAGGCCTATTATGGGGAAACGATTGAATCCCACAGTCACAAAAGTGAGAAACTAAGAATAATATCTAAGTCTTTGAGTGAAAACCACACTATGGCACTCTCTGACATGAAAAAATAAAAGAGAAAGGATGCATCCAATGATGGAAAACTCTCCAACGAACCTGAGGATGGGGGATTCAATCTTCCTTTTAGAGCTATTCATTAGGAAAAATTAGCAGTCCTAGCAAAAAAGTGCAATCCAGTTAATCTAGGAATAGAGGAGACCTCACAAATCACATTCTACATGGAATCATTACTATCAGAAGAACAAGAACTCCTAGCAACTTTTCTAAGAGAGTGACAAGTTAACTTTGCATGGAGCTATGCAAACATGCCAGGGCTTTATCCAGAAATTATAGTTCATCATCTAGCAGTATATCTTGAAGCAAAGCCCGTTAGAAAAAAGCTCAAAAAAATGCACCCTCAGATCACCCTACTAGTCAAAATGGAATTAAAGAATCTATTAGATGTAATATTTATTCAATTGATATATTATCCAAAATGGGTGTCAAATCTGATGCCTATCTCAAAACCTGATGGGGGCATCAAAATTTGTACATATTTCAGGGACTTAAACAAAGCATGTCCAAAAGATGATTTCTTGTTGCCCAACATTGACATGATTGTAGACATGATGGCAGGACACAAAATGCTTTCCTTGATGGATGGTTTCTCAGGATACAACTAGATAATGATTTCTAAAGAATACCAACATAAAACAACCTTCACTTGTCTATGGGGGGCTTACTACTGGAATATGATGCCATTCAGCTTGAAGAATACAGGAGCAACATACAAAAGAGCCATGACATTAATATTCCATGACATGATCCATAAGACTATTGAGGATTATGTTGATGACATACTAGCCAGATCCAAAAATAGGAAGGATCACATAACAACTTTGAGCACTATTTTTGATAGGCTGGAAGAATACAAGGTCAAATTAAACCCAAAGAAGTGTTTGTTTGGCGTACAATCAGGAAAGTTGCTAGGATACATAGTATCAATGAGAGGCATTGAGGTATATCTAGCAAAGGTAAAAGCAATCCTTGAGATGGAGGCACCAAAAACTTTGAAACAAATGAGAGGACTCCAAGGTAGGCTTCAGTCCATCTAAAGATTCATAGCATGGCTGGTAGAAAAACATAATCCATACTCTCACCTACTTCACAAGGGAGTAGCATACAAGTGGGATAACAAGTGTGAAGAAGCCTTTAATAATATCAAAGAAAATCTACTTACACCACCCATCCTAATGTCACCAATCCCAAGAAAGCCCTTAATCCTCTATGTGTCAACAACAACAACAACCCTTGGAGCTCTTCTACCTCAACATGATGTAAATGGAATAGAAAGGGCCATATATTATATCAGTAGTAAAATGGTCGGACATGAGCTAAACTACTCATTCGTTAAGAAAGCATGTCTAGCAGTAGTGTTTGTGTTGCAAAAATTCAAACATTACATGTTGGTACACAAAATAAAACTCATCACCAAAATTAATCCTCTCAAGTACTTACTATCAAAAGAAATGCTCATAGGAAGAATGGTTGAATGGGTCATGATACTATCAGAGTATTATATTGAGTATGTGGAGCAGAAAGAAATTAAAGGCCAAGTCATCACAGATCAGCTTATAGAAGCACCTATGTATTCATAGAATCCTCTCATCTCAGAGTTTCTAGATGAATCCATCTTCAATCTCAACATAGCTAACCATTATAAACTTTACCTTGATGGCTCATGCACACAACATGGATCAGAAGCTAGTGTCTTCTTTATCACCCCACAAGGGGACTGCATACCAAGGTCCTATAAATTGGTGTTCCCCTAGATACTAATAACATTGTAGAATATGAGGCTTTAACCATAGGTCTCAGAATAGTATTGCAATGGCACATCATGGTTCTTAGGGTATACAAAGATTCTTAATTGATAATAAACCAAGTAAATGGTGAATACCAAACTAAGGATGATAAGCTCACTCCATACAAACAATTGGTGGAGACTCTCAAGGAATCCTTTATCAAGATCAGATTTGAACATATACCCAGAGCAAACAATAGAGTAGCAGACACCATGGAAACAATTGGATCCCTACTAGACATTCCTTGCAACATTGTAAAACATGAATTCTTGGTAGAGAAGCTTCTCATGCCCGCATTCGAGGTACTAGAATCAAAATTTGTGTGCAAAATTGTTGGTCCCGGTGATCCCTAGTACCATGACATTTATACCTACTTGCGAATAGGGGTCATACCAACCGATTTACCTTCAACCTTAAAATAAACCTTTTTCAAAAAGGCATCCCAATTCATCATCCTAGGAAATACCTTATACCATAGAAGCATAGAGGAAACCTTATTACACTATTTAAATGTTGAGGAAGCATTGACTGCTTTAACAAAAGTACATAATGACATCTATGGTTCACACTCCAGTGGAATGACCCTAGCCAAGAAATTGCTGAGGATGGGGTATTATTGGCCTACAATGGAAAGAGAGGCACATGACTATGTCAGAAGGTGTCTACAATGTTAGTAGCATGGGGACCTCATCCATGCTCTAGCTCAAGAACTTCATCCCATCATCATACCATGGCCCTTTTTGTAGTGGGGACTTGATCTCATTGGAAAAATCACTCCCATTTCATCTAATGGCCACATGTTCATCATAACTTCCACTTAGTACTTTATTAAGTGGGTGGAAGCTATACCCATGACATATATAATCGAGAAGCAGATATCAAATTTCATCTTGAACTATCTCATTTTCCGCTATGGTGTCCCACAAGTCATTATCTCAGATAATGGGGCACCATTCAAAAATCAGGATGTCCGTAACTTGTGTGAAAATTTCAAAATCCAACATCACTTCTCCACCCCATACTATCCCCAAGGAAATGGCCAAGCAGGAGCCACAAATAAAACCATTTTGAAAATCCTCAAGAAAACAGTCAATGATGCAGGTCGTCACTAGCATTTGTAGCTCAATCTCACCCACTAGGCCTACTGAACCAGTATTCACATAACCATTGGTGCCACCCATTTCTCCCTGGTCTATGGATCAGAAGCAGTACTCCCCATTGAGATTGAGCTCCGTCACTAAGAATATCACTACAAAACCTCATCACAGATGAAGAGTACCAAGTATCAAGACTAAATAAGCTGGAGCTATTGGATGAGTGGTGTATAGATGCTTTAAATCATTTGCAAGTCTATCAAAATAGACTCAAGAGGAGCTATAACAAGAAAATCAAAAGAAAAATATTCTAAGTCAAAGAACTAGTACTAAAGGAGAATCAAAAGAACATCCCAAATACAAATAGAAAAGGAAAATTTGAACCCAATTGGTTTAGACCATTTGTTATCACAACAAGCTATAGGCATCTTGGTGACAACAAAAAAAAATCCAAAATAATTAGAAAAAGGATTAAAAATAGTAAAGAGAAAAATCATCCTCTAGTGAAAACCACTTTAGTGGCACTTTGGACAAGTACCTTGGTAAAAATATGCAAAACATGCACCTTGTGTAAATAAGCACTTTCCATCCACTAGGATCTTCATGGCTTGTTCTGCATCATCCATCCATTATGTTTCCATCATCCATCATATTCGAATCTTCATCCATCACTCATCCATCCACATCCGCACCATAGCTTGGTCCTATGTTCATATCATGATCCCTCCTAGTACTACTCAACCCATCCTCAAAGTTATTTTGTCCTACTTTTCTCAGAGTAGTCTATTGAATCACACTCGGGGGATGTTATCAAATTGGATTCGTATATATTCTTGAGGTCCTAAAATCAGAAAATCCAAAAACATTAAACATAAGAAAATCCAAAAAACATCAAAAAACCAAAAAATCAAAAAACATTCAAAACATATCAAAATCCTAAAACAGGTCAAAAAGTTAGTCAAAAAGTCAAAAACAGAGTCTCTTGTTGAACTACAGGTCTCTGAATGTTGAACATGGGCAAGGCTGATCTTTGATCTTTGATAATAAACTGACATTTCATCATGTATATTGTCATCTGTAAATCGGTCAAGTCATCAATCGAACTACATGGTCTCTATGTGTATAACATAGGCAAGGCCCCTAGGATAGGTCCTTAGGTTAGTCTATGGGTCAAAATCTCATAAAACCCCAAAAACATTGGAAAATCAAAAATCAAAACATTTGAAAATCTTGAAAAATACCAAAAACAGCCTCAAAACATTGTAAAACTCAAAAAAAATCCAACTATTTGAAAAAATCCATCTGTCTCATCTTGCTTACACCCACAATAACATCACTCATAATAAATGATCATCATTCTCAACCTTTGATGAAACAATCAAAAACAAGTCTAGCAAGTTAATAGTGAAAACTCAAAAACTTCAAGTCTCAAGGTCTAAGTTAGTACGTAAGCAAGTCTCAAGGTCTAAGTTAGTATGTAAGCGAGTTAGTCAACTCTTTGTGTCGATAGCTCATCATCCAATTGCTCCCATATCAATCATTTGAAAGAAAACTTTAGATAAATGAAATGACATGCCACCATCCACTAACATGTCCTACGATGTATCCTTCCTACAATGGGCATTATCTTTTGGCAATAGTTTTGGTTCTTATCCTTGAAAACACATTCCCTTTTGGTTAGCCGTATTGAAGAACATCACCTTGTTTGTTTAATTTATCTTTTTCTTTTTACTTATCCTATTGCACTCATTCCAATGACCTCTCAATTATATCCGAACAGAGGATTTAGAGAAATATGAATGGGGCAATGATCATTATCTTTTATCTATTGTGCTTGTTGGAAATTCTTTTAAAATAACCTAGGTGAATACTTGCTTTGTTAGGTATGTATGGAGGGTGTTTTGGGCAACTTTTTGACTATTGCATTGATAATTTATACCCTTTCATGCTTTGGTCTAAGGTGTTTGAAACTTCTAAAGTGCATCCTAGCAAGGTTTTTGTATGTTAGGTCTGAACAAGAATACTCCTATCTGTTTGTCAAGTCAAATTCCATCACACTAGGTACAACGCCATCCTGGTTCTCTATACCTTGATGCATTGTACCACATGTGTTATCAAACATAAGAAAATTTTCCCTTTGAAAATCCTAACTCATCACCAAGTAGTCATCATCATTTGCATATTCATCATCTTATGTCTTGTTGAAATTTCTTCTTCTCTTTCATCCCTTCTTGCTTCTCATGATATCAAGGTGCTATGATAGTTAATCATCATCATCATCGTCATCGATCTTACATCCACAAATCATTGGCATATTACATAAACATATCATATAGGAAACATATGCATTGTATTTTCATCATCATATAAACATGTTATTATAAGCATTTTCCATAAATAAGCACATCCATTTTTCACCACATTACATTACATCCACTTTTTCCATCACATAAACCATTGCATAACATTCATTTGCATGAAACATTTCATAAATCATTTCATATTACCATCTACTGCATAATCAAACATAATAAGCATACATAAGCATACATAAGCATATCACATAAGCATATTGTATTATAAGCATACATATTCACATCACATAAACATCATAAAGTCATCTCCCACATTGCATTCATTTTTGCATAAAGCACCACCATACCACTTTGTATTAACATATCATTTCATATATTACATCACATCACAATAAATGCATCACATACATTACATTATCATTTAACGTTTTTAGGATAATATATTTGTTATTCTAAGCATCTTAAAACCATCTCATTTACATCATCAATACATATCATATAAAGCATGACCATTGCATTCACATTGCATCATACATAAATCATAAAAAACATCATATCATCCATCAGTCATCCATATCATATAAAACACCTCATAAATAAACACATCGTAATCATTTTTGCATTTCATTGCATAAATCATTCCATACCATTATAAACATTCAAAGGATAATAGGAACATAAAAATCCATTACATTGAAAGCATACGTCCATACATAATCCTTTTATATAAGCATGATTCACATATCATTTCACATATACACCATAGATCATCCCCATATCATTTTGCATATTACATTTCATATCACATATCATATCATTTACATCAACATAAATAAATCATCATATAGATTACATCATCATCCATTTGTATTACATATCATATAAATCCATTTGCATATCATGAATAAACAACATAATATAAGATCTATTCATAATCCATACATCATCAAAAAGTAAGGCATCCATATATACATCACATCACACCATAACATCATTGTATAGCATATAAAAATAGAACCATCCATAAATGCATAAATAAATGATACAAATCACATCATATCAAAATCATCATCTCATATATATATATTGTCACTGAATAAATATCATAGTACAAAATAATCGGATCACTGTACATGTGTGTCAATGAGTACAAAAAATCCCAACGGGCTATCAAAAATGAGCCCATATGGCACAAAAAGTATTATCTCAATCAAAGTGAAGTCTACCCATCCTATTTGCTGCCCTCGCCCCTATCACCATGACCCTCTACTAGTCTATGGCTGGTCCGTTGCGAGTAATATGGGGCCCACTTTGCTCTAGGTATGGCCTGATGATAATGCATATGATAATAGTCCACCTCCTAGATGACCTCCCTATAAGAGCAAAGGGACATTGTACTTTGAGAGGAGGAGGCTGCCATGCTCTCCAATTGCTATCTCTGACCCATCTCTGTGGCTTCCTGTAGCTCTATGGCCTGCCTCTACAAAACAACCTGGTCTCTCTCGACCTTGGCTTGATCCCTCTCTCTTGTCAAGGTCTGAACCTAGGCATGTAGCTATGCAATCAATGCATATCTAGGATCTAGCTATCATGCTAGCTATGCTCGAGTGGGTTGCATGTGAGGCTAATCCTCACCCTCAACTCGTGGTGGTGCATCTGACTGATCCTACTACCTGGTTGGAACCTACTCCTGGTCTTGCATCTGAATATCCTCCTGGACCGGTTGAACTGGAGCCCTGACCGGATGATCTTGCTGTGCACCATCTCTCCATCCTTGTCCTCCCCCTCTACCCCTCATTCTCCACTGAGGAAAGGGTACTCTTGGAACTTTCAACCATAGGGGTGGTTGAAACCAATCTCTATAGGCCTGTGTCATGGCTAGATCTGCAAGCCCCTGATCGTACACCCACAGTTGAGCCACCAACTGTCTAAAGCTATCTACTACCTCAGAAGAAGGAATGTATCACCCCCATGAACCTTGTGATATGGTGTAATAAAATATTTCCATGTAGGAATCATATGGCCTATCCTATACCTCACCAAACTAACATTAGACGTGCCTAGGCAAGTATCTCTCCACCATCGTATGCTCTCACCCCTGCATGAAGCGGTCCTAGTGGGTAAAAAAAATCTGCTATGCATCGTCAGCCCATCCAGGGTGACCAAGGTATGGGAACCAAGTAAAAGCGTGCATCTCATCTAGGACCCTCCTCCAGTGAGGAATGTGGTGCTTGCCCGTGTGTGTAAAGGACACACCACCTCTATAACACCACACTAGGGGATCATCAGACCCCATCGGTACTGCAATGACTTGCGGCCAAAGAATGGTGATGTGCTCCCATGCCCACATGTGGAGGAGTGTAACACTTGCTCTGAGTTCTCTACCATTGAGGTAGATGTACTCGTGTAAGTCCCTGTAGAGTGATGCAAGAAGAATAGGCCACCAAGCAAAATGAATCAACCTGTCATGAATCATCCACTCCTAGCAGAGTCCCCATTTGGGACTAAATTATTGGCCTTGTCGATTCGGGAAAATGAGACCTGAGATAATCACTACAACCACTAGAAAGAATGGTGATGTGAGAATCCTATGGCACTCCAACTCTATTTGGCCCTCATAGAATATAACCTCATCTGTGGCAAGGACTAAGTGATAGGCATCCTGCCCAACATTCATACCAAAGATATCATGCCACCCATGAATCAACAATCTAAGGATGTGCCACACATCCTCTAAGATGATAGTGGCATCACCGGTAGGAAGGTGGAAGGATGAGGTCTCACTGTGCCATCTCTTAGCAAGTGCTGACATCATCCCAAGGTGGGTCCACATGGGCGCTGCATATACAATGTACCATAGGCCCATGTCCCACAGCTGATCCTGCTCCCTGTTGCTAATATCTCACAAATAACTAAAAATATCCCATGATCTATGCTCCCAAGAATAGAGCTCCCTCACCACATCTTGCATCAAGAAATTTCACCATGTTAAATTTTAAAAAAAAAATTCATTCCAAGCGTCCAAAAAACCATACCAGCATCTTTATCTGTGAAGGCGTCGCAGTTTGCAATTTTCAAACTACAATGTTGGAGCACTAAACTCTGAAAGAGCACTGCCACAGTACAATTTTCTAATAAGCAGAGTAGTTTGGAAAGATTCTTGTTTAAAAGGGAACCATCACGTCGCAGTTTAAAATGACCCCTCTAGCCATGGCATCAGTGTCAGAGTTTGCAATTTGTTTCCAAACTCCAAACTCCACCACCGCGACATAGTTTGCGATGGTGAGCCAGTTTGGAATGCTGAGTGGTGTAGTTTTTTTTTTGAGTGGCACTATATAGCACCACTGTATAAGAACTAAATTTAAAAGCATTAAATGAATGCGAAAAATGAAAAACAAAGCTCAAGGATCACTTACCGGTGCCCCAATGCTAGCTGGTCGTTGGTATGTCCAGACTCCATCAGAAATGTGCATCAAGAGCTGTCGTTGTGCTTGCGCCATCTTGTTAGAATTTTAGAGCTCAAATCTCAAAATTTCTAAAGGGCTGTGTGTGAAAGTGAACTAAAAGTGACCCCTTGGAGCCCTTTTAAGCTTGAAAATTAGGATTTTTTGACCTTGTTTGGCTGTCCTGCTAGGGTTTTGAACTATTGAACTTTTTTTTGTCTAGTTGAGGCCTATTTTACATTGTTTTATTGCATTTAGAAACATTTTTGGCCTCCTGGAGCCTTTCTGGACCTGTCAAGCACCTTGTCCTCTTTTTTCGCAAGATCACCCAAAAATAAAAAAAATTCATCCAATCTCTCAAGGGGACAATATAGTAGCATTTTTTCTCTCACCGGGTAGCAGTGGGGAAATATTTTGAAAATGAAAATTTTTGGCTTTGATTGAGACCGTTTATTCTTTGAACCAATGCAATGAGTTCATTGCTTAAAAGAGGGGAAAAATGTAGACATGTAAAATGTACTAATTGACATTGGACACCTAATCCTGACTACTAACATCATTTCATCCTGAATCATCCTTTGGTCTAACCATTTAATCAAATACCTTTATTTGATTAAATTCATCAATATTCCTCTTTTAATTAAATAAGTCAGTTATCTAATTAAGTCATTCTTTCTCAATAATTAAATTGACCATTATGATCTAATTATCCTATTTAATTAAATAATTAATATTATTTGATTAAATCTCTTAAGTCTATCTATTAAATTAAATAAAACAAAAGTCATTATTTAATTAATCCTTTTTATCACATTCTTCTCATATTTGATTTAAATAAATCCACAAATTTAAGTCAAATAGGTCACATCATTTAATCCCTTCATTAAATTAATTAACCTTGATTAATTTAATATCTTCGCATGTGCCATCCTCTATCTTTTACCTCTTGCACATGAAAATAGAGTTATTTGATTTATTAATCCTCTATTTTCTTCAACAAGGCATCTTTTAAGGAATATTCCTCAAGTTTGAATTCAAAATCCAAGTGGACTTTGTCCTTCCAACAAGGCATTTACTCCTCTTACAAAGTCATTTTTCCTTGAGCCAAGTGGCATTCAATGCACCTTCTTTCCCTCGTATATGTCATTTCAACAAATTCAAAATTCAAATATATGCATTTATTGACACATTCTTCAAAACTTGCACATCCTCCATCCACTCACAAGTTGACAAGTGGCACTTTGCCATTGGCTAATTCTTAGTCCCACATTGCTCTATTTTGGACATCTCTTCAACTTGACATTCTATAAATAAGAGGCTAATCTCCTCATTTCATCGTCCATAATTTGAGTAAACTTACTATGCTCAAATATTTAGCAATTCTCATCCATATTTTTGAATTTGTAGCTAGGTTATGCAGATTTTGTCTTGAAGCACTCATCATTCCTTATCAAAGTGGATCTCCATCTTCATCACGCCTTTAAAACTAGCATTGGAGTTGGGAAAGGGCCAATTTTCACATCAAATTGGTACCAATTCCCCCATGGGATCAAGAATTTGCATTGTCTTCAATAGGATTTAATTTACTTTCTTGTTCTTTCATTTCATCCTTGCTTTATTTCCTATTTTAAGCTTTGCTAATGGATTTCATGGGGAATCCTCATTCTTACTTGCATATGATCTCCTAATGTGTTCTTTTGTTTTGTTTTGTAGGTATTTGGATTGGGGTTCGAGACAACTCATTAGCACTAATGGGAATCTTAAACTTCTGTAGAAATGCATTCTCTAGTTCAATCTAGTTATAAATTGACCCGACAGGAAGGTGATTGTACCAATAAAAGGAAAATTCTCCTAGGGGATAAGGGAGAATTCTACACACATCTTCATGATTGATCCCTCTATCCCTTAGACAAGTCTAAAAAATCTTGATGTGTTCCTCTACAGTCCTATTGGGATCATTAATATGAAACTTGGAGCAAACATGCTCAGGATTCTTTGCCATAACATTGTAGTTGTTGAAGAATAAGGGAGATGGGTTGTTTTCCAAGAAAGCCATTGGTGGAGGTGGGGGTGGTAAAATCTGATTAATAGTTGGTTGGGGTTGCTGAATATGAATGGCCTTAGAATCTGAAGATGATGGAGAAGGTGAAAAATGTGGGGAAAATGATGATTCTTCCCTATTTTTAGTCCTTCTTGACCTTGTAGGGGCTTGTAACTCCTAAAAATATTCATCCCCTGGTGTTGATCTAGTTCTTCTTCAAAATCTCTCAGGAGATATTACAGATAGGAAATGCTCTAGCTTTCTTATTCATGCCCTCCTTCTAGTGCCAATTTGTTGATAGTGTTTTCTGCACAACTTAGACAAAATATGATATCCTATCTCTCTTGAAAGGTAAATCTCTATCAAGAAGCTTCAAGAGATAACCCCAAGTCTCTAATGTCAAGTCTTGAAAAATGTAGTTAAACAACTCAAAGATAAATGTGAAACTGCTGGTAATCACAAAGGGACCTTACAAAGAAACAACTGGAAGTTTCAAACTCATCAGATTTTTTGCAATATATTGATGCTTTCAATGCTAAAACTAACCCAGATTGTTAAAGAAAGAACAAAGGAAACAAAGGGTTTAAGAGGGTTTTTTCATAAAAGTAAACTAATCTAAAGATCAATGATGCAAATTATTAAACACTTGAAGTGGACCAACCCTTCAAAACTAAATTCCACTAAACCTAGATTGAATCATGTAGTATCACAAAAATAATGCAATCTTCTGAGGAATGAAAATATTTTCAAATCATGAACATTCACACATATCAAAATTAATTATTGAAATGAACAAACACCCACAATCAAACTTAGCACCAAAATACTCAATCCCTAACTAAGTTTACACAACTTACAATTAGCAAGCTACTAAAAGTATGAACAAAGGATCACTCAAACACTTCAAATATCAAACCAAAAACATCATTGCATTATATCTAACTCTAAAATCTAATATGCAACTAATAACATCACAACAATTTAAAAGATATGGAATAACCAGAACCATGCAAAGTGAAGCAACACAAGAAAGATCTTGAATAGACAATGTGTTTGCTTCTATTGAATCACCCAAATCTGCAAAAATTTAGTATTCTCAATGTTTTAGCACTTGCTCTCAGAAAATGCTAACTCCTAGCTCAACTACAACTGCCATAATGATGTCTAACCTTCTAAAAAGAAGCTAGAGCCTCAATTTGTAGGAAAATCTCCCTAGAAAATCCCAAAATTAGGGCCCATAAAGCTAGGTCAGCCATACATTCAAATTTTACAAGTTTTGGTCAGCCATGCAAGGCTGACTTGGAAAATATTTTGAATAAAGACAAAATTATAATTAAAACCCACTAGTGGGGCCCCCAGGCCATTTAAAATCCCATAACATGCTTCATTCTTGGTTTGTAACTGAAATTCACCACTCCCTGCATGTCTAACATGAATCCTATGTGGCAACAACCTGGCTAGCTTCTCCTTCCTTGTGAGCTTCCAATTTATTGGTCAATTCCTTAAATTTTTCTAATATTTCCTTCACATCTATTGGGTCTAGCATTGGAATAAATTTAATTCTTATTTTATCACCTTTAAATTCCTCCAAGTATTGTGACATCACCTTATTCCATTCAATTTGCAATTCATGGTATTTGTCCAGCTTGTAAATATAGATGGTTGCATCTTCTAGGTGCTCTTTTGCTATTGGAGAATTATATGAAGGGGCATAAATCTCATGCCACCAAGCCTGCAACCTATCAATATTGAAATTCCTCTAGCCAAATTTCCTTCTCCTAGTCATTATTTCTAGGAAACTAACACAAATATTGTAAATCTCTTTCATTTTCCCTTGTAATTTCATGATTTTCTTCAAGACTTTATTGAGTAGTTCTTTCATGTAATTCCATACTTCAATCTACTCCTTCACTTTTCCAATTTCATCTCGAGAGACAACACCTGACTTGGCCAAGTAGTCTCTAGGTACTTGTAAAATTTTATTTAATTCTATAATAGTAGATTCATCAACCTTCCCACAGTCAGCAACAAACTGTGAAGTATGTTCTAGAAAATTAGAAGCATTGGTGTCGATTTGGAGAATTTTTTCAATTGCTTCATCTCCACTTTTACTGACATCTTGAAGCCACTCTTGAGTATTATGAACATAGTACTTTAGTATTTCAATTTTAGAAACTACCTCTTTAGACAACAGTCCCTCTAGAATTATATTTTCACTTCCAACAGTCTACAACGACTTCATCAAATGTTGAACATACCTATAAACATCATTCAACTACCACTTTAGCTTCTCTTTCTCTATAGTTTCACTATCTAGCCTTATCAATATTGTCTGAGAAGACTCTTGGAATTCCTCCTTTTCTTGCTCTCTAGTAGTTGGCCCCAAATTGATAGTTTGTATTTTGTAATTAGATGGCCTAACTTCATCCTTGAATTTGTCAGCTGGAGGCACTGTCACATGAACAAATCTATTGTTGAATTCATCTCATTCAATCTTTGAAACCATCCATGCTTTTTTCCTTTGCTTCAGATGAACCCACCATTTGAACAATTTATCCAAACTCAGAGATTATTCTCACACAATTATGGGTTTCTTACTTGTCCTTTTCTCGAGCCATTCTAGAACTATTGACTATTCAACATTCACCTCCATAGAAAGTACCTTCTGTTCATCTCTAGATTTTATTGTGGGTTGTCAACTATTTCTACAATTTAAGGTTGATTCTCTTTCTTATTGAGGACTTCCTTTTCTGGACACTTGGATTTCTTCTCTTGAATTTCCCAAGATCCAACATTCCTATGCAGTATACCCAAGTCAGATTGTCCCAACTCTCGCAACATTTTCCTCCATTATTCATTAGTAGGAGTAGAAACTTCATAATCCTCTGATTCATGTTGTTTAGGGTCATTGGATATATTTCCCTCTTCTTGAATAACCTCTTTTGACGTTTGTACATTTTGAGGAGGAGAATCAATCCATGTATTCACTTCTTCCTCTTGATTGTCAGTGGTAGGTACTTCTTCATCTTGCACCTTCTCTCCTACTTCTTGTGCTTCCTTTGCTTGAGATGCTTTATGCTTGCATGGAATTTTCCTTACATATACTTAGGGTTTTTCCCTAGAACTGTCTATCTCCACAACCACAATTGAAGAAGGAGCATCAATTTATGCATCACCCCTTTTAGCCTTCCCTGCCTTTTGTCTTTTTGTAAGCAATCTCCTTTTCCTCACTAGTTGAGATGTCTCACCTTTTGTAGTAGTAGTGCTAACTTGAGGATTCTTCCTAGTTTTAGGAAATGGTTTCTCTCCCTATTTTAATTGTACTTGGCTCCTAGTCCTTCTCTTGATTGATACTGGTTTATCACTTTCCTGTTCTTCACCCTCATGGGATTCAAAAACATTTTCATTTTCAATTTAAGCTTCTTCTTCAGAATGAGATTCCATGTCTCCCATCAAATAAAATGTGAACTTGGTTCCATCAGCTTGCAATTCCTACACCTTTTTCTTTACCCATTGTTTTGAATATTCCTTGACTGGTTCATTTATCCAGTCAAGATCTGTTACTTCTTCCGCATACTAGTTTATCTATGGGAAAGGCTTATTTCTATAAAGTTCATAATCATGCTATTGTAGTAGGTTTACCTACTTATCTTGCACTTGATTTGGAACTTCTACTATTTTGTATAACCTTATCATTTTGAGAGGCATCTGGGAGAATCTCCTTTTGAGAACATCAAAATCATCTCTGCAATTTTCCCAATAGTCTTCAATATGATCTACATGTTTGAGTGTTCTATTGGCTTACATCCCAGCTTTACCATATGGATTAACCTTATCTCTATTTGTATGAGAGTACAACTCAAACTATGTCATCTCTTTCTTAGAATATTGGGTGCTTTGAATGGAAGGGCATGATTCTAAAGTCTTGATCCTTAATGGAAACTCTGCTTCCAATCCCTTCTTTAGATCTAGTTGTATAATCTGCTCAAAGACCATCATTTTCATTATAAATTCCAACATTAGGAGTTTGTTTATAGGATACCATGGTAATATAAATGGGACAACAGGAGACCCTTGCACCTAAATGTATGTAAATTTTGGAAATTGGATTAACCATTTCCCATATTGTTTGATTAAATCCATGGCATCAGTGGATACTTTGACATGGAGAGCATTTTGTAGCAACCTAGGAATAAACATGAAGAAAGCATCTTTTTCCCTTCTATAGCTGGTAGTCTTATATTGCAATTGAGGATATGCATCCCATATTCTATCTTGTCCCAATGTTCCTTTGCAGCTGAGGCCTTTGTATTTGGTTTTGCTTGTCAAAATGTACACAAAATATGATGTCCTAGTAAATTAATATGTTTCTTGCACGCTTCTCAATTATGCATCTAGGTTATTGCTTATGATCCTCACCCAATGGTAATTCTTATTAGCCACAATTTGTGTGATGGGGAAGAACATTCGAGACCGGAAGATGTGAGCTTGTTCAACTCCCATTACCCTACCCAAGAGGGTTATTATATCATGGTTCTCCATCTTGAAATCACTCTTGTGCAATTGCTTGGGAAACTTAGAATATTGAGGCTTCAACTTCAGTATCCAAGAATTGTTCATGATCTCCAAAGCCCTATTAGGATCTTCATCACAAAACTTAATTGCTTCCCCTATGTTTATCTCCTCAATCAAATGGTGGTGCGAAGCAATATTGAAAACTTCTACAATGGATTCTTTTGTGATATTGGCCATAATCCTTCCTTGTAGCCCAACTATGATTCTCTTGCTTGAGTCATAATGCTTTGCACATTCCAGGACCAATTCTAGACATAATTGCATTGGAGGGAATCTAACTTCCTGTGCCAAACTAGTGTGGGTGATCACTTGTGCTAGCTGAGTCGGTGCATTGCCATACATTCTCTGATGGAAATCATCATAGTCCACGTGCCCAAGATTTGTGTCTCCAATCTTGGCTCAAGCAGAAGCAATCTTAGATTTAGGCTAGATACCTTTGAAATCATATTTCATTCTTTCAACCCTCTTTTTGACTTCTTGTACCAAATCCTCTTTTGTCTTCTTGTCAGGACTCAATTCACCCTACATCTATAAAATAAACCATAATTACCTAAATGAAAATAACAATATAACACCATGAGATTCATTAGTACAAGTTAAATAACCCTATTTAGTGCAAATCAAGGATACCATTATGATGCCAAATGATAAAACAACAAGAGAAACCCATTTAATTTTCAAATTGAAAGATGTGTGAATGAACCAATGCACAAACTAATTTATACCAAAGGGTGAATGCCATATGCATACAAGCTTACTGCAATGAATTCACAATGGAAGTGCAAATACACATTTATGATGTCATTTAATCAAGGTGATAATATAAATTCATTTTCAATGCATGGAAATTAACTCATTCAAAGGATGCATTCAAGTTAACTATACCCCATGAAACATATCATTCAAATTCATATAAAATCCATCATCACTCATTCTAGAGTCATAAAGGAAATCACAGTGGGGTTGGCTAGTCCAAGCAAGCTTAGACTCGCCAGCCAGAATAAGGCTCAACTAATTTGAGCTAGCAAAAATTAGCCGAACTTCATCATATCATTAACACTTTGCTTTAGAATCCTTTCAAAAGTTTAATAGTTGTAGTCCATTGTTATATTCAAGCATTTGGAAAATTGTCCATGCCCTAGATTTGGATTGTTTCATGCACCAAAATGAAGTTAAGTGTTTGCCATTTGAAAACCTGAGGTATATGTGGATTCAACTAATTTGAGGAGGCTTGGACTTTCCAGCTGGATTAAGGCTTAGCTAATCCAAGGTTCTTGGAATGGGCTAAACTTTTCTCAAAATCAAAAATTTCTAAGTGATGAAATTCTTCCTTGTATTAGGATCAATTAATTCACCAATTTGAGATTGGATTTTGATCATTTCATAGTAAAATTTCAATAAAAAAAGTCATCGTGATTCTAACATCATTTGTCTTTGATGAATTTACAAAAGAAAAACCACGGCTTTCAAAATAATGCGCAAGAATAGGGTGATGCCTTAAAATATCAATGTAGCTAAGAGTATTGGGAAGCTCCTCAGGTTTGATCAACAAATCAATGCACCCCTATTTTCAAATTGACACCCAAATTTACATTTCAAATGACTCTAAAAAATGAAGATCCTAATTTGGTGAAATAGAGCACAACTTCAACGATTGAAATCCAAGACTCATCATTAAAGGAAAGACAAGAATGCGAGGAATGATTCCTTAGGGTTTCAAATAAACTCTAGTCACCAAACTAAAATCCTCTCACAATTCCAAAAATTGAGCCCGCAAATAACAAGAACTTGAAATGGCGAAAGTGCAAAGCAATTTGAATCCAAACCCAAAGCTTTAATAAATGATCAAATATGAAAAGAAAACCAACAGAGCTTGAAATGACTTGAAGCCACTCAAAAATTATCACAAGCATACCTTGCAAGAACACTAATGGAGAGAGAACAAAGGCAAGCTGACAAATGGCCTCTAGAAACCCTAGAATGAAATCAAGGGGAATGTAGACTCAAGGAAATGGTACAATTCAAGAGCACGATGGAGGTAGAATTTTCTCAATCAAGCATCAATGACATGCAAAATTTAAAAATGATTGATTAATTAGCTTTTTATTTCTCAAAAACTCATTAAAGTGTGTAATTAATGCCTATTGGTATGGTCTGGGAATTTTAGTGATTCGATGGGAGGTCAAATTCAGCTAATCAAAGGGACCTCAAATTAGCCAACTGGATTAAGGTTCGGCTAATTTGAGGTACCTCAGATTAACCGAACTTGGTCATAACTTAGTCAATTTTTCCCTGAAATCAAAAACTTCAAGTGTGGATGCATTTCCCAAGAGCAAAGGATTCATTCAAATGTTGCAAAGAGCATCAAAATGTAGATTGAATGTGAAGCATAAGGGTGAAATGAGACCAAAGCCAAAAGACCCATCCCTTAAGGGGACAAAGTCAAGACCCTATGACAAACACACAAAGAAAGCAAAGTGGGAAAAGATGGCCCCTACGTTTAGCAGGGCGTGTGTGTGAAAATTGCACAACAAAGTTCTCATCAGAGAAAGAGTCATCTATGACCTAATTTTCTTTTGATGTAGTCATCCTTGAAAGAAAAACATTGACCTTCCTTGGTTTATCTACAATGGTTATGTCAAACTCCTACATTAGCAATAGCCATCTTGCTAGCCTACCTAAGATCAGAAATTTATTCATGAGATACCAAATGGTTGCATGATCTGTGTGAATAAAGATTTGATAGCTTGTTAGATAGTTCTTGAATTTTTTTAGGGCATATATTACTGCTAGCATTTCTTTTTCTATCACTATATAATTGAATTCAACTCCTTGCAAGTTTTTGTTGACAAAATAAATAACATTTTCAACAACTCCTTCTTTATGTTCTAAGATGGATCCTATAGCATAGTCTGATGCATCTATATGGATGTGAAAAGGAAGCTCCCAATTAGGTCCTTTGAGTACAGGAGCATGAGTCAAAGTTTCCTTCAAATTAGAAAATTCTTTGACACAGTCTTTTTTCCATTAAAATTCAACATCTTTGGTGAGAAGGGCATACAATGGTGCTACTATTTTGCAGAAATCCTTGATGAACCTCCTATAGTAGCCTGCACATCCCAAGAAACTCCTAACATCTTTTTGTTTTGCAGGGATAGGAAAATTGGTGATCACCTCAATCTTTGTAGATTCTACTTGAATTCCTTTGTGAGAGATGTAGTGGCCAAGAACTATACCTTCCTACATCATCATGAAACAATTTTCACTATTTAGAGATAGATTGTGATCTTCACATATCTGTAGGAGTCTCCTAATATTATCCAATGCTTCATTGAAATTAGCACCATAGGTGGTGAATTCATCCATATAAATTTCCATGCAATCATGAGAAATATCTAAAAATATGCTAATGACTGCCCTCTAAAAAGTTGTAAGTGCATTGCATAAGCCAAATGGAAGTACTGAGTAGGCATATGTTCCCCATGGATAGGTAAAGGTGGTCTTCTCCTAGTCCCCTAGTTCAATTTGCATCTGGTTATAGCCACTGAAGCCATCTAAAAAAGAAAAGTATTGTTTTCCTGCAAGTCCAAAACTTGATCTATGAAGGGTAAGGGAAAATGGTCCTTTTTGGTGGTAGTATTGAGTTCCCTGTAATCAACACAAACTTTCCACTTCCCTCCCTTTTTGGGCATAATCACCAATGGAGACACCCACTAGCTATCTAAGATGGGGTAGATAAATCCTACATCTAGCAATTTTTGTAGTTGTCCTTTTACAATTTCTCTTAGTGTAAGGTCAATTCTTCTTTGTGGCTATCTCATTGGGGTGCAATCATCTTTGATGTAAATTCTATGAGTGTAAAGCTTAGGGTCCAATCCCTTCATATCTTGATAGTCCCACACAAATGCATGTTGGTGGGTCTTTAGTAAGGTTGTCAATGACAACTGTTGTTCTTCACTCAATTTGTTGTTGATGTTTAGATGTTTTCCTTCTACCACTTGCACTTGTTTAGTTATCTCTATCATGACTGCTTCACTAATGCTTGGTAGTTTGAGTTCATGTGGAAACAACGTATGAGACATACCTATTGCTATAGGAAGTTCAACTACAGGAAGAGTGTATGTAGGAAGAGCGACTGCATGAAGAGCTAGAAGAAGTGTCTTGACTGGAACATCAGAATGAGAAGATGATTCTTTCTCCACCTCACAATGATTTTGATTGATGTTAGCCAATACTTCATCTTCATCTTGAAGCTACATGAAATATCTTCTACCTAACATCATAGGTTGCACCATAGAATTAACTTCATTTTCCTTTTCATCAACATGTGGCCATATAAAACTATCTAGATCATGGGATGGTTGAGCAGGAGGGTACAAAACAAGCTTTTTGGTACTCTTTCCATTAGAAATGGTCATTCCTCCTATCCTACATCCAATATATGCATCTGTTGTTGCTAACCATGGTCTTCCTAGAATGATAGGGTACCTACCAAGTGTGGCTTTAGTAGAAACAATCATGATATCTGTTGGGTACTCCCATGAGTCCAGAGTTACCACAAGGTCCTCTACTACACCATTAGGTTTAATGGTTGAACTATCAGCAAGTTGCAGGATAGTAGGAGTAGGTCTCATGCTTGTAACATTTAGTTGTTGCAAGATATCCTTGGTCATTACATTTATTGTTGCTCCCAAGCCAATTAGAGAATTCTTTATTTAGATCCCATTTATAACAACTCCTACCACATGATTCCTTGGGTCATTATATTTGGGAACAATCACTTTCCCAAGCATGATGTCAGCTAGTTGTCCCACCTCATGAACTATAGTGGGGTATTTCTTCTTCCTACTTGGCTTCTTAAGGCATGCTTCCTTAATTTCCTTGCCATAGATTGGAACATATTTTATGCCCTGAAATAGAGGTATCTGGACACATATATGCTTTAGCTGATCCAAGATGTCAAAGGTTGTGTCATCATTTTCTTCCTTTTTCTTGGCAACTTCCAATCTTTGAGGAAATGGTGGTTCTTGTTTAGTCTGCTTGACTGAGATTGGTTCAATATTTTTAGGTGCACTTGGCTGAATGGAATCATTTAGAGGTTCCTCTTCCTTTTCCATAGGAAGCTCATTAATAATAGGTGTGGAAGGGGTTGGTAAAGTAGTTCCTGAATGCAAGTGGATGTCAATCACACTCACAACATATGTAGGGAATTGATTTGAATCAGCAGAGTATACTGGCTATTGTTGTGTTTTGTTATTTGGGTTAGGTGTGGACTAAGCTAGTAGCTGAGTATTTTTAGGCACATTTGAGCTTGGATTATTAGGAGTCATTATAGTAGGTTTTTGGGGCCAAGACAGTGGTTGAATGTAGCTATTTGTTTGGTTTTTCCATTGTTGTCCTCCCCTCCACTGATTTGTTTGTTGCCAATTTCTTGGGGATGGCTACCAATTTCCTTAAAACTACTACCAATTCCCCTAAGGTTGCTTCCATTGGTGTGGAGACTTTTGATGATTAGGCCAGGTATTTGGAGGGTTACTCCAAGGATGTGGTGGATATCCTCCATAGTTGGATTGATATGGAGGTTTCCATTGGTTACCAGATGGATAAAATTTGAAATATGGCCCAACAAAAGGTAGTGAATCTGGTGGCATACCTTGTCTTGGAGCCCATGGCCTCCTTTGTACAACATAGTAGATTTGATCTTCTTCAACCTAGATTGGTTTGAACTCAAGTGAATTATGCTTGTTGTCAATATTAGCTATCATCTTGCATCTGTAGTCCTTTTATTTGGAATGAGCGCATTATTCTGCCAACACTACCTATGCCTCCTCTTGTTTCTTCTTGGCTTGAAGTGTGTCTAGTTGAGTAGCTAGATTATTTATAATGTCTTGCTTGAAATTTTCTAGCAAGTGTGTAATCTTGATTCTTGAAACTTTATTGGTAGATGACTTACCCATAGAAGATTGGTAAGCTCTCCCTTTCTTTGAAGCTACCCTAGAGTAGTTCTGACATATCCTCTTGATATCCTACCAAGGAACTTGGGAGATATCTCCTCCTCCCATTAGGTCCAAGGAATCATTGCAGTTGTCATTAATTCCTCTTAGGAAAATCATCTTTCGTGAGTCTTCATTGAGTGTATGGTGTAGAGATTTCTGTAGGAAAAACAAAAACCTTGCAATGTAATTCTCTAGGCTCTCATCTTCCTTTTGCTACATCCTAAAAATATCATCTCCTCTCATGTCAATGCCCCTACAACACTCATTTTATTTCTCAAGGAATTTTGTCTTCATGTCATCCCATGTCTCTAGAGTATTTATGCCTAGGCTCATGAACCATCCTATTGAAGCTTCCTTCAAAGTGGTAGGAAATAGCTTGAGCCTATGGGCATCAGTGGTATAGTCATAACTCCTGTAATGTATGTCAAACTTGAACAAGAAGGTATTAGGATCTTTTGTGACAAGTCCATAGAACTTAGGAAGGACTGAAGCATGGATATTTTTAAAGTTTTCTATTTCATTCTGATGAGCAATGGGGAAAGGAAAAGTTGGCTAATTTGGTCTATTTCTATTTGCACCACCCATACGTGCCTGATGTAGTTCCAAAGCAAAGGGGTTCTCAATCAGATTTTGATCTTCAGAGGAAACTTTAGAGTTAGTCAGATCAGGAAATGCATCAACAAAGGGAAGTGGATCTTCTTCTTCTTCTCTTGCTAGGTTTTGATATTCAACTAGTTGGAATGGATCAGGATTGTTAAGAAGGAATCTCCCATGAGCATCTCTCCTCCTCACTCTATGCATGCAGTATCAAGTCACTATCAGCCAGCTCATACAAAAAATTAGAAAAAGAATAGTGGATCATTACTTTCCTAAATGAGGGGTATACTAAGAACAACTTTTAGAAATACTACAACAAGAAAAACTATCAATGACCCTAAAGAACTCCCTAGTTTTACACCATCCCCAACAACGGCACCAAAAATGTTGGCCTCCAACAATGATTTAACAACTAAGCCCTTACAGCTATGATTCAGAGATTAGAAATCTAAACTAAATAGTCATTTCAATCATCATGAAGGTGAATTTAACTTATCAATCCAGGGACATGAACTTGAAATGGGTTAGTACAGTATGTACACTAAGGATCTGAAGTAGCCATTTGCATTTTACAGCTAAGAAAGACACAATGTTGAAAGTAAATTTCTTGGGAAGGAATAACATAAATGTTGAACATCAACTAATAAATATACTAAGCTAAAATGCATGACAGAAATGAAAATATGAGCAAACAAACATGAAACTACTCTATTTGCTTTGGCTACAAGAACAGTCACATAATGGAATTCTAGTGGTTGTAGGAATAGTTAGTGCCAGATTCTTAACTAATTACTGAATAGAAAATAAAAAAACTAAACTAAAGGATGAAATATTCACCAAGTGGCCCCCCTTGGATGAGTATTCCTTAAGACAAATGTAAACTCAAATGCACATAATTATAACTTCATTTTATTAATTGTAAAACATGAATACAATAAAGCAATGTGACTGAAAACTAAGAATGCAAGTACATCATCAGATCACACAACCTCTTGAGAAGGAGCATATGGGTCTTATTTATAGGAAAAGAAGCTACTAACTAATCACCTAGCAAGGAAATCAACTCCAACAGATTAGTAGGATGCCACTTTGTGGAAAGCATGAAAAGTGGAGAGGCAGTTACACATGAATGAAATCTGGTCAAGCATGCTTCCTTAACGCAGATTTAGCACAACAATAATGCCTATATTCACTTAACAACAATAAAGACCATTTACAAGGTGGGTACAACTCAATTTTCATGAGGAATCTCTCGTCATCGACCTCTATTAACCTTTTAATGATTCCCTTGTTGAATGTTATGACGAATGACCAACTGTCAAAGTCTTCCTCCATTTCATAGGCATCTAATCATATCTGCATGGCAATATTAGTATGCATAATAATTGAATATCTATAACTATCTTAAAAAATATTCATTAATCCAAATGTAGAATTAACATAGATATTCCATATAACATGTCAATGTCATTAAATATTTTCAAAAATAAACTTAGGCCCAATGTCTATGGTTTTGAGGAAATATCAACATTCAAACATCAAGGTCCATGAAAACTTTAACAAATGGATCATAAATTCTACCTAAATTAAACTATAAACTAGACTCATTAGGCATTTTGATTAAGTACCATGGTGAAAACCTGACAAAAAGATGCCATGTTTAATCAACTTTTCTCCTTTGTCTACCATCATTCCAATTTGACTTCCCTGTACACATCACATATCTTTCCCATCCATCACCTGTACATACCACTCATAATAAATTGTTGTCCTTTCCATAACTTGGAATGATTGAAATCAAGCACACTTCACATCCCCCTTCCTTCCTATTTATAATAATTTGGTCTTATACCCAAATGGGGGTAGGCACTTGATTTACGTCATTTGGTTCTTACATTGGTTGTTCTGAGAGCATAAAACCATTGAGAAAATCCAAAAAAATCACAAAATGCCTTGAAAATATCTAAAAACCATCACAAAATGTCCTAAAAAAATCCAAAAACATTAGAAAACTTAAAAAATACAAAAAAATCAAAACATGTCAAAAATCCAGAAAAAATAGAGTCAAATTCATTCGTACTTTTTAGTCTTTGTCATTGTTGAACTACGTTGCCTCTATGACTTGACATAGGCAAGGCCATATGTTGATGTCTCCCCGACAAATTAGGTTAGTCCTTTTAGGTTTTTTTGTATAAAATATTGACTCAATCCATTTTTCTATATGACAAGGTCATTGGTCGTGTCAAACTATGAGGTCTCTATGTGTATAACATAGGCAAGGTCATCAATCGACGATCCCTTGAGGCCACACTAGGTCAATACATTAGGGTTTGTCACATTCACTATCACACACATCTCGTATTTTTAAATCAATCAAACCTTTTTTAGTTAGTCTTGTCATTCAAATTCTAGTCGAACTATGAGGTCTCTACATGTATAACATAGGAAAGGCTATCAATTGATGAGCCCCTGAGGCCACACTAGGTCATTCCTTTAGGGTTCGTCACCAAGCAAAAAAAAATTGTCAACACATCACATCAAGTCATGCATAAACAAGATGAACAAGTAAACAATGTTATTAAGTCAATCAAACAAATTGTCAAAGCAACAACCAAAACAATCAACCTATATCTGCTACATGATGAGTCCTTCCTGAGAGCAAACATCATAAAAAAAAATCAACCTATGTCTTATATAGGCTAAGTCCTTCTTGAATAAACACAATGTCAAACAATCATCATAGCTTTACATAGGTTGTCACATCAATGACATCAAACTCAACGTCTTATACTGTGTGTGTCTTTCTAAAACCAAGCTTTATCATGCCTTATACAAATAGTCCCAAAATTGAAATCAGACCCAATGTCCTATATAGTATGTGTCCTTCTTGAAATTGGACCCTATCAATCAATCATCTATTCAATCTAAACAATCAAACAAACAAATCAAGTTTTGGAAAATATTTTTATTGGCTATTGACTTTGTGGCTTGTTATCTTATTTTTTCATTTGATTTGATCTTTGAGTCTTGTTACTAGCTTTCTCAAGGATGTCCCATGAAGGATTTAGAGAAGCAATGATGTATCAGGATTCTCTTTTCTTTGATGGTTTTTTTTAAATTTTATTTTGGCTTTATCTTTGAGTCACATTACTAGCTTTCTTGAGGATGTCCCATGAAGGATTTAGAGAAGTAACAATGTATTAGGATTCTTTTCTTTGACTATTGTTTGCCAACTATCTTTTGGATTTATCTTTGAGTCACATTACTAAGCTTCCTCGAGGCTATCTGATGAAGGATTTAGAGGAGCAATGATGTCTCATGAATCATCTTTTATTTGTTTGTTTTATGTGGTTTGTCTTGACAAAAAGAGTGGGGCAACTGTTCCTTTAGTATTAGTTAGGACATTTCTTCTTTGTGATTGTCTTTTTTAAGCAGATGAATGACCTTGCACACCTTGATCTATCTCATATCATGGTGTTTGTCTCCATTTGTATTAGTTACCACCCAATTATGATTTAATGCAAGGCCTACTGTGTTATGGAAAAACATCAAAGATTTCTATTACTAACATTCATGCCTTTTATGTTACTTATTTTTCTTTTCGCTCTAACAATTATTCTTTCTTGCATTATGATGGAGTCCTGTGACACAAAAAAAAATCATCCTGCATATGCATTCATGTTAGAAAAAATAAATAATTTATACAACATCATACACATATACATATTAAATCATACATATATGTTGCATTTAAAAAATACAAAAAATATACATATCCATAGCATTTAGGAATCCATGACATGCATCCACTATCATAATTTGTATAGCATTTTATCATATTAAATACAAACATCACATTGCATCTCATAACATAATCATAAATGCATACATGACATCCATAGATACAATAAAATTAAATGCATACATCATCATATAGAATCAACATCACATCATGGGCTACATCAACATCATAAAGTAAATACTAGCATCCATAACACATGCATATCAAATAGGAGACTATATAATCATAAATAGAACTACACATCATATAAATCACCACCAAAAATGATATATATAGTGCTAAAAAAGTGTCACATCACAATGTCATAACGTATCTCTCAAAATGAAGCCTGTAGACTCTATGATCAAAATACAATGTTTATAAATAAATATTAGAGCATGTCCCTAGCTGAAACTCCCACTACTCCCATGTGGAGAATGTGAAGGTGACTAACAATGAGATGATGATGATCTCTGTGTAGAAGGAGGCCTATCATATGGTCTTGTCCTAGGAGGTCCAAACACAACCTTTGTGCTCTAGGATCTAGTATGTGTCCTACTCCATGACCTATTTCTATGTGCCTATGAATAACTAGGATCCTACCTCTCAGGAGGAACCTATTGTTCATATAAGTCCCTATAATATCTCTCCATGTCACTAGCTCTAACTAACTCACAAGAAAATCAATAGCTAGCCTAGTGTAAAGAGCTGTAATATCTACAAATCTTTGTTTGGTCTCCTCTCTCTGAGTTACTGCATTATCCCTGTCTAGGTAGGATTTGTCTCTCTCCATTTAAATCAAGTCCCTCTCCATTGTCACCACTCTAAGCCACTCCTCCAGGTACTCTACTCTAGCCTACAAATCAGCTAATCACTTATCTATGGAACCTAACTCCTCCTGTTGTGGCTGATCCCCCACCTCCATATCCTAGTCATCTACAATCTTGTCCAATAGCTCCCGCTCTTGATCACCCATCTCCTCCTCCTCGTCATCATTCTAGTATCCTGCAAGAATACCAAGAGCATCCATCTCCTCCTCCCCAACTGCCTCCTCCTCTACAAAATGATCTCCACCAACCCCACCACCAACATCCCCATCTCCTCTGCCAACCTCTAGCATGGGTACATCCTCTCCCTCCCCTTCCTACTCATAGATAGGAGATAGATTTGGGCCTTAGCTTCTACTACCTCACCAACCTCATCATCCTCCCCTCCCACCTCCTCCTCTCCCATCACTTACATTACCTCTCCCACCTCTGTCACCTCGGCCACCATGACCTCCACCTCTCCTACCACCATGCCTAACCTGAGGTCCTATCCCATGTTGCTCAACTGGTGCATCCTGATCTGGATCTATAAATGGAACTAGTTTGTGATCCCCCCACCAAGTATCATAGGAAACTATGGTACCTAGATATGTTGCTTCACCCCTCCATCCCCACTACATAGGCTATAATGCATCAATATTAGCCTCAACTGTCACAACAAGAATCTGTGGTCCCCATAGAAGAACCTACCTAGGAGAATGAGAAAACTCAACTCAACCCCATGACTCATCCTGCACCTTACCAAACTGTCTTAGAACACTATCTAGTAGATGTCTCTCAATGATGTGTACTCAAGAAACTATCCTCCCAATCATGTATTATGTCTATTTGCAGAAGGGGCAAGTGTTGATCCTCATCTGTCCATCGAGCACAATCCATGTATGACCTCCAAATGAACTAGACCATGGTATCAATAGCATGTCTATAATAACTAGTATATCCTACATGTGACTCAGAAATGGCCCCTACATATTAGAAAGCATAAGGAGCTCCATGATCTAGCTCAATAGTAACAAGTGGGGAGAACACAACAATGTCCTCCCATGCCCATATCATAAGAAAAGTGGTATCATAGGTCATCGACTATGCTTCCCTATAGGCTATATCATGCAAATTGAAATACAACATAGAAAGCAAACAAGGGCTCCATGCATACATGACCTATTGCTCTAGCATACCAGCTAACATCTCACCCCATCCCAGAAGAAATACATGACCTCAACAGTCAGGTAAAACAATCCCCCCAATCAATGTGCATAACAGACAATCTATTTGCTCATACCTATCGTCCAAGACATGCTAGCTAATATTATAGTGCTCTATGCCTAGTTGCCTAATATCATAATGCATATAATATCAACACAGCTCACTAAAACCCTGCTACATATCATAAAAGACCCTCTAAGCCCTAATAAAAAATATCAAAATACTATAAACATCCTCTAAGGTGAAACTGGCCTCTCCTATAGCCAAATGAAAAGAGGGCATGTTAGAATGCCAACATTCACAAAGTGCAGTCAATATACCTCATTTTTCTTGAATGGTGGGCATGAAAGTAACATGATGCAATCCTAGGTTCCATATGAACTATTTCTCGCCACTCTGTAACTGATCTCTAAACTCAAATGTCATCGGCCTCAAGTCCCAGGTCTAAATTGGATCTAAAGTATCCCACATAAGGCATATCTAGTATCATAAACAAATCAAATTTTCAAAAAAATTGATAGGAAAATGCGTCATTTTGTATCAAATGCATTGCAAAATTTCACATGTATCATTATTAATTACAAATGCTTTGCAAAACCTCAAATGCATCATTTCATAATGCAAATGTGTTATACTAATGCAAATGTGTCAAAAGATAGAACACACGCAGTCACTCATGCATATTATGTCATATTTTCACAAATGCGATGCATTCTCAACATGCAAGTAATCATGAAAATGTTTATCAATATGAAAAATGTGGTGCAAAAATTTACATGTGCTATTATGCCTAACACATGTGACTTACAACTACAATTGCGGTGCAGAAAAAATCAAATGCCTAGATATAACCTAAATTCCTAAGCTACCCTAAATGTCCTATTGCATATGTGTCATTCCACAGTCACATACGTTGATCATGAATGCATATGCATTGATGTAATAGTGAAACATTTGGAAATTAAACTAAAAATTCCTAAAAATGCGTGACAAACAAAAATTCAAAGGAAAATTTTTGAGTAAATATTGAGGGTCCTACATCGGCTGGCTATCTGAACGTCCAAATATGATATCCATAACATTTTGTATAAGGAATGGGTAACATGTTCATTGAATTCTCTAGAGAAAAATCACTAGTTTTCAAACTTGAGGGGTGCAAATGATTTTATTTTCCACCCAATTTCTATTTATACCTAGGGTTTTTGGAGGGATTTTCTCATACCATGTATATTGGGCACATTTTTTACCAACCTTTGATGATCATTTCAGCTACCAAACTTCCCTGAAAATGATTTCTTTCACCACCATTGAACTTCTAGCTATCAAATTAACTAATCAGGATAAATTCAATTTTTTTTGGAATTTTTCAAAAATATGTCATTTTTCTCGAGGGGGCATACCCTTATCTATTTTACACTAGGGCATGACTAGGGCATGTTTTGAATAATTTTCTTTCAAGTTTGTAGAGATTTGGATGCCCCTTGTTGGTGTTGTCACTAGTACAAGATTGGAAATCTAATCGGCATAGTCAATGGATCTGATAAAGCAAACATCCAATAGTTTCTTTAGTTCAACCTTGACCAATAAAGCAATTTGTGAGTGCATTTTTCTCAATTTATGCTTCATCAGTTTAATACCGAGTTTTAATGGAAAATGATGTAACACCAGTTTAGGATCTAGTCTAGGTATGTCAGCATATGACCATGAAAATTTGATTTGTCTTTATGTGAAGAAGTTGCAAAATTCAGGCTACTCTGTTTCTATCAAAGATGTTGCAAAATAGACTAGCTAGGTATTCTCTTTAGTGCCTATGTTGATTTCCATAGATTCTTCAACTAACATGGGTGAATTTTCCAAAGTGATAGGGAGAATTTTCAAACCTCCATCCTTAGATGCCTCAGAGAGGTTTTTTTTCCCTCGGATGCATCCTTATTTTTTTCTTTTTCATTGTCCAAAGGTTCCTTTCAGTTTTCACCTAGGGACTCGTCATTTTTATTTTTCTGATTTTTTTCTTATTTTTGTGATTGAAGTGTTGAAAAGACTCCCTAAAATAAGCCATGTTATCCAAGTCTATGGTAAATCTAGCCTTATGGTCACCACTAGGTATGCCTTCTCAGAGTCCCACGAACTCAGTTATTGCTTCATTTTTCTCAAAGCTATCTAAGTCAGGGGTGTCTTGTTGATCCCAATCAATAAGATGGGGATATACTAAGGGCATGCCATCATTGGGAATATAATAGTTCAAAGGAGTCAAGGTAAAGGTTGAGTTGTTCACATAGTCACAAAGGTTTCTTACAAAATCCTCCTTACTCTTTTGCTTGGGCTTAGGTGGATTCTGAGGTGGGCCTATTGCCAAGGTTTGGTTATCCAAAGTGGATTTTTCAGGTTCCCAAGAGGTAGGATCAAGAGATTCCCAATAGTAATGTTTAAACCATTCCTCTTTTTTCAAAGTATTTTGTGGAAAGAAATTTGGTGGGTCTTGCAAGGATTTAATCATTTGGTCAAGCTCCACAAATAGTTTATCAAGGTCCATGATAGAGGTGGAGGATAGGGAATCCCAATCATATTTGTTAGAGTAAAGGGAATCACAATAGGGTTGGTCAGATGGCTCATTGGATGTCTCAATAATTTTAGAACTTACTTCCTCTAGTAAAGGTGATGTGGTACTAGAAACACCAATCTAGAGTGGTTGAAACCCAAGCCCTAGCCCTTTCGGCCATTTGGTAACAATGATAGGTTCAGTCCTCCCATTTTGATGTAACCCTAAGCTACTATGTCCATTGTATCCTTTGCTTTGCATTATCGTGAAACCATTTCCATATTGATCCATAGGTATCTAAGTAAGTGGAGGGGGTTCTTTATTGTCTTCTTTGTATAACTAGGAGGTCACATCTTCTTCAGTTATGGCTTCTTTACTTAGTTCCCCCAATTTTGTGAAATTTGTGGGAGGGATCATGTGTATGGTGACCACTGATTGTCTCATATCTGCTGTTGGTAAACTACATGATTTAGGAGGAACCAAATGGGTAACACAATAAGATGCTTTCATGTGATATTCTCCACAACCCTTATCTTGGATATCGACCTTAGGAGTGAAAGGTAGTGATTGTGAAATGGATACTTTAGAAAGAGTGGATGGATTGACATAATGGGATGAGTTGGATGATGAAGCTTCTTGGTTTACATGCACCTAGTGTTGGGTATCCCTCATAGATTAGTGCAATATTGGAAAGGATCTGGGTCACCATCTATTGTAATCTTGGTTCCATTTTAGGGGAATTTAAGACATTGATGGTACCTGGAAGGGAAAACCTTCATAATGTGAATCCATGGTCTACCTAGGAAAATGTTATATGGGAGGACGAGATCCAAGACTTGGAAGTTTGTATCCATAACTGCAAGACCAATCTTGATGGGGAGTGTTCCAACTCCTTTTGATTTTCATTCTTCATCATCATATGCCTTAATGACAACACTTTTGGTGGTGTCCACAAAGGCCTCTGAGAAGACTAATTCCTTAACCAATTTCAAGGTGAAAAGATTCAACCCTACTCATCTATCTACCAAGACTCGTCTAACTTTCATTTTATGAACAAGGACTTCAAGATGCAAAGGGTTGTTATGGTTTGAATTTTTGGTTACATAATATTGTCAAGAGAGAGTAGCATGATGATTGTTGGTTAGGTAGCCTACCATCTCTTGGAAATGATTGACATCAAGGTCATTGGGGACAGTCATGCTTTGTAAAGCCTTGTCTAGAATAGATTGATGATTAGGGGAGATATGCTATAGTTCCAAGATAGATATTTGGGTTGGGGTCTTCCCCAATTGGTCAAGTAAGTTATACTAAGGCTTGGAAGATTGTGGTTGTTGCTGCGATGGCAAGCCTTGGATGGTTATCTTGGTTCAGTGAGTGTTGACAACACACTCAAGAGTTTTCTTTATGGTAATTGTGTTGACATGCTCATCGGAAGCTCAAATGTGATTTATGATTGGGCCACTATAATCATGCTGGACATTAGCATATTTGGCCAAATTATCGGTCTTGTTTCCCAAATTGGAGGTTTTTCCTTTCCCATGGTCATGTAGTGGATCAGAAAAAGCCTTGTGATCAGTGTTTGAAGATGTTTGTTTCTATCCACCAACTTCAATATTTTTTTTCTCGATAAAATCTTGTATGATGTTTTTCAATTGTTGACAATTTTGTAGGCCACAAAAGACATTTTCATTCCACCAAAAGGGTTTAAATTATCTTGGATCATATTTTCTTAGCTCTTGAAGTTGTATAAGGTTGTGTTGCAATAGTTGTTTGAAGACTGATTTGATGGGTTCCCCTGGGGGAGTGAACTTAAGTTTTGGAAGCCTCCTTTGTTGTTCTGGTCGTTGGGTGTTTTGGATAGTGTTAGGGGTTTGATTGACAATGTTAAGTGTGTTGATAGAGGGGATATGTCGTCTAAGTGTAATAATTGGTCCTACTTGTAGGGTTTTAGCATCAACGACCCCATCATTGGTAACATTTTTGTTCTGAGACCAAAAATTCTTTCTGTCATTAGGGGTATTCTCCACATTTGAATTTCTATTGGGTGCCTTGAGTTCACCTTTGTCAATGAGACCTTTTTCTAGTATAATGCGCTTCTCCACTAGTTCTACAAATGAAGTACAATAGTGTACTCTCAAGTCAGTTCTCAATTTTGAGTTGAGGTTTTCTTGGAATATAGTGACCTATTTTTTAGGTATTTTTGTAGGACATCGGCTGGCTATACTTCTCCATCTCTGGAAGAAGGTGATAAATTTTTCTCCTTCCTCTTGTGTACTGTGACACAAGGTTGCTATGGTAATTTCATTGTTAATGTTAAAGGAGAAATGTTCAATAAATTTTTTGGCTAGTTCACCCCATGATTTTATGCCATATTAGAGACTCGAAAACCATTCCAGTGCAATTCCAATAAGGCTTCTCAGAAATAGTTTCATAAGATAGGTGGGATCATATGTGACATCTATGCACATCATGGAAAATTCCCTTATGTGTTCGATTGGATTGTGCTTTCCATTATACTTGCTAAAGTTTGGTATAACATACCCATGTGGGAAAGGCGTGATATACAATGATTTGTCGAAGGGAAATGGGCATAAATCCTTTGTTGAAAAGGTTATTTTGTTAGAAACCACCAAGGGCTTGCATTTGTGTTTGTAGGGCATCAACTTGAGTTAATGATGTGTTAGTCATATTTTTCGGGTCTATGTACGTGTTGAAATCCAACATTTTGTGATGGGTTTTGGTTAAGTGTTGGTATATAGGTGGATTTTGATTTAGAATGTTAGTGAATGGGTTTTGATTTGGAATTTGAGTGAATGGGTTTTGATTTAGAATTTGTGAGAAGGGGCTTTGACTTTGAATTTGTGTGAATGGGTTGTGACTTGATGTTGGTTGATTATGAATGGGGATGTTTTATGAAGGGATGGGTCAACTTCCACATTGAAAGGAGGGTATGTTTCTTATGTATGAGACCCCAATCTACAGTATAGTACTAGTGACGTTGACACTTGGTATAGTTTTTTTCTGTGGTATGGTACCATGACGTTAATGCTTGGTATAGTAGCTGTCTGTGGTATAGTACTAGTGACATTGACACTTGGTATAGGAGCTATCATTTTAGATCTTTTATTCCCAACAAGAGGACTGAAGGGATTGGATGATGATGCCCCTATGGTGAAATTTAGACCATTTTTCATGCAAGATGTACCAAATGGAGATGTGTGTACTATTGGGGAACTTTGTGTAGGTACTCGAAATGGTATAGTAGTAGTCACTTGGGGTATAGTTGTACTAGTAGTTGGCATGTTTGTCCCTTGGGTAGATGCAATTGTTAAGGTATTGATATCAAATCCAGGAGGTAACTTGGCACCTTCTGCTAGCAATTTGTCTAAGTATCATTGAGGATCATTTTCTACATAGTCCTCTACAAAGGAGGAAAACTCAGGGTCCTATGCAACAACATTTATGTCTTCCACTACAATCCGTCCTTATGGGTCTCTAATGACAAATTTGTCTAACAAAATTTTGTGAGGTCTTAAAGTGGATGATGGGAGATTTGAAAATGGATTGATGAAGTCATTTGGATCAACCATTGTTTCTCTTTCTTTCCTTTTGGACCTTGTTTCTACCATTTAAGATAAGCTCAAAGTGCAAGTGCTACAAAAACAAAGTCTATGGATGGTATGAATCTAGTCTATGTTTTTGGGATTTTTTGGATATAAGGAATGAATGTTGCTATTTTTTTGGTATTTTATAGAAAATAAGGAATGTCTAAAATGATGTTATCTTAGGATGACTATATCTAAATATGCAAAATCCTAAGCAAGCTTCTAAGGTAATCAATTTTGGAAGAGGGTATGTGCAAGATCATCATGAAAAAAATAGGCCCTTAAGTGGCAAAAAATTTAGAAAAATTAGAGTTAGGAAACTTGACGTAAAAATTTGAATAAGTTATCTATATTATTTCAAAAATATGTAAGAATAGAATATATAGAAAATTGAATGTAGTTTGGTGCAAATTTTAAATTTCAATGCAGTAGTACTTAAATTTCAGGAAATAAATAAAAAGTGGGTGTCTGTCTAACCACCCTAACCACAATAAAATGATAATATTTTTTTTATAAGATTTTAGATATAACTAGGGGACTCATGTTCTGGTGTGATGCATATTTTTTTGTAATTTTTTTCCAAGTAAATAATTAATTATGAATTTTTTATTACTACTTTTTAAAAATATAAAATTTTGTATGTCTAACCACCTTAACTTGGTCAAAAATTCATGAAATTCTATTATTATTTTTTAATCCTATAGTATGTGAAGCATAGAATGTGATGCATGTTTTAGATTCAAAAAATCTGATACCATTTGAAAGCTATAAATGTTTTTCAATCAGCATATCAATCAAGACTTAAGTCGTAATTCAAATAGAAAATGAATAATAATTATTTATTAAATTCAAAGTAAATCATAATTTATATTGGTGGAAAGTTGAGAATATCCTTTAAAAAACATTTTCGTTTCATCAATTTTGGGTAAAAAAAAAAGTTGTCAGCGACATGGGCCATCATATCAGTTACATATTGCCACTTTTTGGCCCATCATGATCCTGCACATACCCAAGACTCTAAAAGAGGTTACCAACCACCTAAATTTTAACCTAGGTTTCAATTTAGTCTTGACAAGGAACCTTCATAGGACTAGGAACAAAAGATATTGTGAGCTCCCAAACTAGACTGATGAGTTGGAAGGACTCATGTGTAGGACAAAAGATATGATGACAAATGACTAGGTTCAATGACAATGTTCATTGAAGCAAGGCTTTATCCAAAGCATGAAAGTTGACCTATTCTAGGATCTGCAAATGAGGTTTTCCCTAAAAGTTTGATCTATCTTAAGGTAATAAAGATTCCTAAGTTCAAAGTAAGATTTACAACTAGGATTCCTATTGCTATGACTAAATAATACCTAAAGGATGCAATCATGCAAAGTATGAGAAAATTTTCTGGTTTTTGTCCAAGGATCACTATGAAAAGATAGATCAAAGATTGGTGTGACTGTTTGGTTTCAGATTGTGACAATGAATTCTAGTTTTTTGGTAATCAGAAAATTGTGGTTTAGAATGGAAGATGTGTCACATAAATTTGCAATTGTGGTTCCTAATGTCAGATGTGGTCTACTGGTAAACTAATGACTAGGGTTTGTGATAGGCCTATTCATTATTCTAGATTGCAGATGTGGCTCACAAAATTAAGTGTCATAGAGTTTGGAAAATATGGTTTTCAAACTAAGTGACTATCTACTATTAAAATAAGACTTGGCTCTGTGACAAGGCATATGTGTCATTCCAGACTACAAATGCAACACACCTGATCAGATGCATCACATAGGGTTTCAAATGTGGTTTTCCAGTATCAGATATGTTAGTAGACTCGACACATGTGACTCGAGATATCAGATGTAGTGTTTTGTTAAGAAAATGTGACTCACTGTGACAAATGCGGCTAATTGGTAAACAAATTTCACTCATTGAGACAAATGTGGCTTATTGGTAAATAGATGCGACTCGATTTTCTAGTGAATGGAAGATTTGACTGACTCTTTTTATGATCAAATTTTGGAAAATAAAGACTAAAAAACCAATGTGTTTCATGTTTGATGAACATGAACATGTATAGTTCTAGAATACAAGTACAATCCTAAGGCTAGAAGTGACAATATTTTTTGAGTTCTCAATTGGGTTTCCGTAGTTGTGCTTATTCAAAGCGGATGATTAGAAGCTTGACCCCACTGGCTCCACTCCATGACACTCACTTCTATTGGGTAGCCAAGCTTTAGTTCCCATGAAACTCCCATGGAAAAAAAATCATCTCTACTAATAACTACATGAATGTGAGACGACTTCAGAGGTCTGACCTCTTACATTAGTAAATAGAAGGTTTTTGCTTAACTAAAAATAATTGGCTCATAGTAAGGGTGCTCGTTTAGGTCGCTATGTGTGAGGAAAGATACAATGATACTTGTCTGCATAACAAATCTGCACTTGTAATCCTAAGTTTTTCAATTAGGATTCACATTTGTATACCAGTTGGGAGTAGCTTGGCTAAAAAGCTTCATTTTCGGTTTGAGTCGCCTTAGGGTGAGTACTTTTTCCCACCAAGGAAGGCCCAATTTCTAGAGTCAATAACTATTTCTTGTACACCCAAGATCACACAAGTGCACAATGGGAGAGGATACTTTAATTAATGAATCGGGTATTAGGTATGTGCAAGATCGTGATGGGCCAAAAAGTGGCGATATGATGGGTATGTGTAAGGTATGTGGGTGATGACTTTTTTTTTACCCAAAATTGATGAAACGAAAATGGTTTTTAAAGTAGATTCTCATATTTCCACCAATATAAATTATGCTTTACTTTGAATTTAATAAATTATTATTATTCATTTTCTATTTGAATTATAACTAAAGTCCTAATTGATAGGCTGATTGAAAATCATCTATAGCTTTCAAATGGTATCAAAATTTTTGAATCTGAAACATGTGTCACATTCTATGCTTTTCATACTATAGGATTAAAAAATGAATTTCATGAAGTTTTGACCAAGTTAAGGTGGTTAGACATACGAGTTTTTATATTTTTTAAAAGTTGTAATAAAAAAATCATAATTAATTATTTACTTGGAAAAAAATTACAAAAAAATATGCATCACATTCGGACATGAGTCCTCTACTTATATCTAAAATCTTATAACTGAATATTATCATTTTATTGTGGTTAGGATGGTTACACAAACACCTACTTCTTATTTTTTCCCAAAAATTTAAGTACTATTGCATTGAAATTTCAAATTTTCACCAAATATATATATATTTTTATAAACCTAGTAATTTATAAACTACATTCAATTTTCTACAAATTCTATTCTTACATATTTTTGAAATAATATAGATATCTTATTCAAATTTTTATATCAAGTTGCCTAACTCTAATTTTTCTGAATTTTTTGCCACTTAAGGGCTTGTTTTTTCCATGATGATCCTGCACATACCCTATTAAACTAATAGATTGTGAAAATGCACCAAACACAAAAGATAGTAATAAATTTTAAGCCTAAATGACAATTTTCTAATATAATCAGAAAAACTATTTTGAAATTAGTCTTTAACAAGCGTTCTGCAAAACAATTCATCAGTGGTTTCAAATTTGTCTTCATCGATCATCCTACAAACACTATTTGTATAGTTGTCTTCTATGAAAGATCCTATAAAAACTATGTTAACTCCTCAAGAACACAAGCTGCAAACCCCAAATTAGTCATAACAAAAATTGCAATGAAAAATTCAAATTCAGAATTTGGACTCATAAATTATACCAACCAGATGCATCATGCAAGGTCACGGATGCATCGCAGAAGACCACAAATGTGTCACGAGTTGATAGATGAGTCACTTTACTCATCATATGCAGCTCATATGGTCAATTGCATCTTTTATGCATCAAATGTGTTGAACCGTATCATACCTACAAAAAGGAATAAAATTTCTATGGATTTTTGTGAAGAGTGTCTTCATGTTAGGTTCACCAATGTAACACAAAGAAACAAGAAACATCAAAGAAAACAAAAATGCATTAAAATAAAATGTAAACTATGCTAACAACAAAGAACAACGGAAAAGCTAAAAACATAAATAAACAGAACAATCTCACTGAATATCTATGTAATTCCATGCATAACATCGATTGTCCTTCTCCATTTTGCTATTGTATGATAAATTCCCTCAGATTTCTAAGTGTCCAAGTATATCCTATGATAGTATGATTCAACAAAACATCAAAGATTCAGATAATAGATTGCTTCCATAAGTCATAAGATTTCAGTAGGAGTAACAATGATGAAGGTCAAGCCAATTTATAGAAAATAGGGTTTTCAAATGATAGGCTCAGATTGAAAGATAGACACACAATTAAGATTGAAATATTCAACATGCATTGAGATTAGTGTCATTAATAACGCGAGTGATAAAGCATAAAAGGTGGGAATTAAGATTTAATAATAATTTAATCTTTATTTGAAAGTGTTCGAAACTTAGAAGAATAATGATGTCATGTAAATATGAGGATTAGCATGGAGGAAATGGTCTGTTCAAATGCACAAATGAATGAATTAATTAAATAAAGTTATTTAATTAATAAATGTGTGCGCACAAAAGAATAAAACAAAATAACTGATTGATTAAACTAGAAAGTGTCTTTGTTAGAAATAGACAAATATTAGATCAGGATATAACAAACTGATTTAATTAAATCTCAAGTTAAGTGGTGAATGAATAATTAGATAGCTAGGCGATTATCCAATCACAAAAGAATATGCCAAGAATAATTCTTTTTATAAATTAAATGATTATTTAATTCAACATTCAAAATTTGAGGATTAAATTAAATAAATTAAGATTTATTTAATTGACTGAAGAAAAGGCTAATGAATAATTAAATAATTAAATTATTATTTAATTATAGTTGAAAATGTAATAAGGATAAATTAAAGAAAAATTTATTTAATTTTAGAAAGAGGATAAACTTAATTAGTGACATAATTAAATAAATAATATTTTTTAATTAATCAGGATTGAATAAAGTTAATTATGAATTAATTAAATAATTAAATTTATTTAATTAGTAGATGCAAAAGGACTTTAGAAAATAATTAAATAGTTAAAAATGAAGGTACAAATTACAAAGAAATGGTAGTCGCAGGTGTAGACCAATTTTTAGTGTCTACAAAGACCACTAGTGTCTATTAGTTTAGGATGCACTACTATTAAAGTCAGCTTAGAAGAATAATTTGTGAGAGTGTTGATGTTAAGTGAAGGCTTGTTTATTTCTATCAAAGGACAATAACCAATACCATGAGTCATTTCTTGCGTGTTAGGCTCTATAGGGTTTTGGATACCTTGTTCTCTAGCACCACATCCTTCTCCACTATACCCAAGTTGTCTCATAAGTTCATAACCTTTTCCATAAAGCTTTTTCATTGCTTTTGGATTTGGTGGTTGTTCGTAATTAGCTTCGTCAAAGTTCATTATGTAATTTTTTTTCTTGTGTTTTGAAGTGGTTGAGGTGGATGCTTTCGAAGGGTCTTCTAAATTTTCTGTTGACATTACTACTTTTTATTTTTCACACTTCTTTAATATGATCTTTAGTTTCCAATCAAAGCTAGGTGTGAAATCCAAGGAACCCCAATCATCATCCAATAGCTTTGTTATTTCTTCACTATATTGTTATTTTTCTTTTTGTTGCATGGGGTCTACTTGTGTGGTTGGTGTTAATGTTGCTAAAGGATTTTCTTTGTTTTTCTTAATGTTTAAACAACTGTTTGGGTTATGGTTTGCTTCAAGTGTGTACACTTTGTTGTTGTAAATTTATTTCATTTTATAATGAAGAGTATAAGGCACCCCATTCATTTCATGAATCCATAGTATACCCAAGACAAGATTGTATGAGAGATTATGTGACATAACATGGATCAATGTTTCCAATGGGGCCTTCCCAACTGAAATAAGAAAAGTGATAACAGTAAGTGGTTGATTTCCTAAATTTTTGAATCCCTTAATAGATAAAGAGTCTTGTTGATTTTTTTGTTTATAGACATGAAGCCTATACAAGAGGTTTATGCTACACACATTAAGGTTCAAGCCATTTTCAACAAGGGTTCACTTTATCCCTATCCTATTGTATTGAGCTATGATCATGAAAGCATCATTTTGTTTTTGCACTTCCAAAGGGGGGTGTTCACTTTGATGGAAAACAATGTCAACATTTATTCCTTGGATCATGGTTGTTATGTCATTTGGTTCTCCATTAGAAGGGATATGAACTTGTTGCAAGGAAATTTGAAGCATTGCATGATAATTAGGTGAATTCTGAATTAGGTCCCATAGAGATATCTTTGTAGGAGTATTCTTAAGTTTTTCAACAATATCATACTCTTTCCCACTATGCAAAGGAAAATGAGGAGCACTAGGCAATATGGGATTAGCCAAAGATAAGGGATTTGGGGTTGGTTGTTATGGTTGTGGATTATTTCTAGTGTTATATGTATCACAAATGGTATTTTGACTCGGTTGCTACAAAACATTGTTCTTAGGTGAGTAAAGGATGAGTTCAAGTTGGTTTTGAGTTTATGGTTTGTGTGAATGGGCATAAAATATGAGTTGAGGTTAAATAATATTAATGTCCCTTAGTGAAGGAGAGTCAGATGTTATATCATCATCTTCATCTAAGGGCATAATATCATTATTTTCAATGCTTTTCTTTTGTCGCACCATGATATCCTTCCTGCAAGGAGATTTTTTAGAAGAACAACAAACTATATGTTCATCATATTCAGAGGTTGATTCTTCTAAAATGACTTCATCGCAAGTAAGGAATTTATCAATGGTTGGATTTTCTTGTTTATCGATAGTGGGGAGATCAGGGGAAGGCTCTATTTGATTGTCATTTTTCTCTAGGGTATCATTCTCTTGTGACATACTATCTATCCTAGTAGGATAGCTTATAATATGTTCATCCATGGTTATATTTTATAAATAAAATTCATCACAAGTAGGGGAGGCATCAAGAGAAAGACAACTATGATTTTCATGCTTACCAAATAGATCTTCCCAAATGGTGGGAGCATTAGGGAAGGGAGGAGCAAGATTCTCATGACTCTTAATAAGTATATCTTTTAACACCAACCTATCCTCTTTGCATCAAGGAGGGATGATATCATCTTCTTTCGCTAGAACATTCTCACAAGAAAGGGATGCATGGAGATTAAGAAAATTTATGTGTAGAAATGTTTCTATAATCTCATCTTCTTGTTTTCCAATATCTTCCAAAGGGGAATGAGGGGAGGGACAATCAAGACCCTCGATGCTTGTATCTTCTTTCACCAAGATACCTTTGTCACTAATAGGAGATGTATTAGGAGAAGAACATGTATGATTGTTATGATTGTCAACACTACCATCCTCACCAATGGGTAATGTAATATTAAGGATTGTGTCAATGGTTTGATGATTAACATGTTTCTTAGTGACCTCATTGGTGTAATCTAAATTAAACTCATAATAGGAGATGGTGTACCTATGAAATCCATTTTTAACCATATCAAAGCCACATCTCTTGAAATAAAACATTCTATCATTAAAAAGTAAATAAAGTTCAATGAAATGAGCTAAAGTAAGATGTTTAAATACAATTTTATAGAAGTGAAGCAAGCTAATTTGTTGATTACATTATGCAATAGCCTAAAAGATGAAATGTTGTAAATGCAAATTTGAAATTGAGCAATGCATGAAATGAGCTAATTTAAGCTAGATCGAATAATATGCATGTAACAAAAGCTTATCTAACTGATACAAATAGTTAATGGAAACAAATAGATGTAAAAAAAAAGATTTTCAATGCTGTAAAAGGTAGTTTCAGGGGTGCATTGGTGATTTGCCTAAGGTGGTGAATGAGTCCTAGTAGGGATTTTTTCAAAATTTTCAACAAATTTCAATTGATTTTTATTCTCTTTAGTTTGTATGATGCGTATCCTAAATAAAAATTTAGTTTCTCAATGTTTTTCAATGATTTCAAATGCAAAAATGCAACCTATATGCACTTTCACTATTGCAAAAATTTAGACACCCTAGATGGAAATTAACCAATGATTATCCTAAGGAAAAGTTAATGTAAGCTAGATCTAGGATGATGAATGACTCCAAATAAGAAATATGATGTTCAAAAATTAGGTTCACCAAAATGTGGACACTGGAAATGGATGCACAACTTTCTTGTCCACAAAAGGGGTACAAGGAAAGGGATCCAATTTCACAATGTTCACATTCAAGAATACCTTAGAAATATCAACCCAATCAAGGATATTAGAGATATGACTATAAGATATCCTTAGAGATGAATGGAGACAAGAAATGGGTTCACCACCAAGTGTAAACTTGGAAAACATAAAATGTTTGAAAACACAATGTGATATGAAAACAAATGCTTAATGGCCTAAGAAATGCCCTAGAAATGTAAATAAAGTAGAAAAAAAAATTAAATATGTGAATGGTGTACACTTGGAAACCTTGAAGAGACTAGAAATAGCTTTGAAATTCTAAAAATATTGATTTTTAAGCCTGGTGGGACTCATTGGCCATTCTGGGTGAATCAGTCCTGATTCTGGGAAACTGCAACAAAGCCTGTTTTAGCCAAATGGATATCCAAATCCAAAAAAATATGAAAAATGGGTACATTGGGACTAATTCACCACTCTTGGTGAATGAGTCCAATTTGACTTTTCTAGAAACTCATAAGTGGAATCTATAGCTCTCAGTCTGCTCAATCTGTATCTCCAAGTGTTTAGATTTGAAAGCCTAATTTTTGGGGCTATAAGTGACTTTTGGTGAAAATTTTGACCTTTCCAATAGGGAGATGACTCTAAAAATTTTTAAACCTAATCTTCAATGATCTTGATGCCTTTCAAAGGACCTAGATCTACAATCACACAAAGAAAGAGAGAAAAAATGTTGATTGTTAGGGAATAGGGGTTTGCCTTGGTCAAACACCTTTTAGGTAATTAAAACAAAATGATCAAGTTAGATAATGAAGCATGAATATGAAATTATGAAATTATAACCTTTCCATGATGATGAATCTTGAATTTTTGTAATAATTGATGAATAACCTTTCTCTTAAATGCCTTAGAATTGATCTTGAATGTTATCTTGATGACCTTGAAATGCTTAACTCTTGTACGCTTGGCTTGATAACATGTAGGATTATGTTGCTTGGATATTATTATTTCAAATGAGAATTTGAAAGCTCTCTTATATAGCCAATCCACTCACAAGACCGTTAATTTGATCCCCAAGGCAGACATTGAAGAAATCTGAATTAAAAACCCACTTTTTCCTACTCAAACATCAAAAATAGCTCAAATGGGACTCATTCACCTTCCTGGGCAAATGAGTACCACTTGGATGGGACTCATTTTCCCAAAGTGGTGAATTGGTCCCATAGTGGATATTTTCCTTGCTAGAATGTTGGGGAATGAAAAATTTAAGCTCTTATGTTGATCTAATCGGGTTTTTGATCAAAATATTCCTTGGGATGCAAAATATGGAATCATATGGGCCTATTAATGATGATATAAAGGTTATAAATGCAAGGAGACCCAAAATACAATATGAAAGTGTAAATAAATACACTTTACAATTCTAAATTAAGGAAAAATTGAGTCTATTTGGCTTAGAAGGGCCCTAAATCCCATGTGAATGTGTAGAACACATTACAACACTAGATTAGGTCCACTTGATTCACAAGCACCGTAAATTCAATGTGAAGATGTAAATAAATACATTTTACAATATTAAATTAGGATAGAGTTAAGTTAACTTAGCTTAAAATGGGCCCAAGACCTACTGTGGATGTGTAAAACACCTCACAATACTAGACCAGGGTGAAATTAAGCCAAAACTACAAGGAGGGCCCAAACAAGACTGAAAATGTAGAAGGGTTAATTTTTTAGTGTCCATAAGAGGATAGGTTGGTGTTAGAAGATATACCTATTAAGATTCATGAGAATCTTGTCCCTCCCTTCCCTAGTGCTCCTACCATTTGGGAAGATCTACTTGGTAAGTACGAAAATCATAGTTGTCCTCTTGATGCCTCCCCTACTTGTGATGAAGCTACTTTACAAAATTTAACCATGGATAAAAATATCACAAACTCTCCTACTAGGATAGCTAATACGGCACAATAGAATGATACCTTAGAGAAAAATGACAATCAAATAGAGCCTTCCCCTTATTTACAAATATTTTGGCACCTAATTGCATTCTTTCACTTCTAGGGTTTTTCACCTAAAAGGAGAAAGATGGGAAAAAATGGAAAATGTAAAAACCCAAAATCAATGCAAGGATGAATGAATTATGACTAAATTCAATGTATAAATGTAATGAATTGATAAAATATAATCAATATTAATGCAAAAACAAAGATATGCATGTTGTTTGAAAACATAGTGATGTATGCAAAATGACCTAAGAATGCAAGTAAACAATAACAAATATAAAAAAGATAGGAGAGGCACACCTAGAAACTACAATGTGATGCAAAGAGGATCTAGAATCCTACATATTTTGTTGTTGAGGCCAACTAGGACACTTACGCCAAGCTGGGCGATGTAGTCCTGTTTCAAGGAGATTCTACCATAACAGGTTTTTTCCAAATGGGTATCCAGAGATGTAGAAATCACTTTTTAGGCTTGGCAGTGGGACTAATTCACCACATATGTCAACTTATTCCACCTGGTATTCTTATGAAATTTTGGGCAGGAATCTATATCTTTCAATTTGCACTTCTCTTCTTGATAGGTGTCTAGTTTAGATTCTGCAGAAAATAGGCTAAAAGAGGTCTGCAAGCTTCAATTAGGGATTTGTTGACTTGAATGAATTTGATGGATTTTTTTACCACTTTTTAACACTTTCCTCTTTGACAAATCTGCATACAAGACCTGCAAAATACAAATGCAAAGAGGAGAAAAAGGGTTAAGGGTTAGAGAATAGGGGTTTGCCTTGGTCAAACCCCTATTTGGTAATCAAACCCTTAAAAATGAAATGAAATGGAAAGAGAGTGATGAATGAATAAAATGAAATGCTACAACTCACCAAAACCTTGATGTAGAAATATGAAGATATGCAAGAAGGTGCTCCAATGGATGCTTGATGATGCTTTGAATACTTGAGAATTATGATTGATTGTATAAAAATGTGTGAATGAATGCACTAAACTGATTTGGGGTGAAAATGATAGAAAAACCCTTTATTTATACTTGATTTTACAATATTTCTCAAAAATAACACATCACAGGCCAACCTTAAGGTTAGGAGAACAAAATATTGCCAGAAAATTAAAATTATTTTTATTTTTGTGTCTAATGGGACTAAGTCACCCCAGGTGGAAACTTGGTCCCATGAGGGAAATTTTATTAGGTGTCAGGGATTAAAGTGTATTTAATAAGGTTTAACAAGAATATTCTCAAAAATACACTTAAGCAGGGCTGAAAAGTGCATTAAGGGGTCATTTAAACATAAAAAAGGGTTGAATTATTGATTACAAGCCTAGAGAAGCATGAGAGTTTGTTATAAATATTTAAAAAACTTTGAAATAAGACTTGGTAAGTGATAAAAATAGGTTATTTAATTGAATTATAATTAAAGGGTCCCAAAAAAGTGCGATAGTGGGTTAGAACACTTAACAACACTTTTACAAGACATCCTAGAATGCTTAATGATTCACAAGGGTCCAAGACCCAATGTTAATGTGTTGGCTACATTACAACATTAAATATAGGAAAAATTAACCCAAAGTCCACTAGGAGGGCCTAGACATGAGAAAAAGAAGGATTACTTTTTTTTGTGTCCATAGTTAGCCCCCGCTTTACTGAGAGGATGATCTTGCTTCAAACTTGGACTAAAGCAACTGAACATGCAATCAAGAGGGGTTTCAATGAAAAAAAATTTAGCAAGATGAGACAACAATGATCAATAGGGATGATCAAGCCCCTAGGATAAATATCCCATAGAAAACTAAACATGAGCAAAAAGAAACACACATGAGAATGATGTAAATGAAGAGGAGAAAGGGAAAAGAGAGAGTCAGATCAAGATTCGATTGTTTGTCCATCCCATTGTGGATCATATCTAGGATGTTTTTCTAAAAAAAAAAGAATACTCACTCTAAGGTGATGGAACTCATGGTTGTCTACTAGGTAAGAAGGCCAAAAAGGTGAGAAACATACACTCATAGCTAGTATGCACTCACACACACGCAGGTGGATATGGGGAAAAGTTAGGCCTCAGAATGGGCTTCCTGCTCAACCATACCAGATTTATACCTCTTGATAACTTGAATAAGGTGTGACAAAATAAAATTACATTTCAAGCTTCATGAGACAAGCAAAACTTCATATGCTTGGAGCTCATGAATAAATGTGGTGGCACTACTGGCATGCAAGTTGTGTTATGCAAGGTGGCCATATAACAAATGAAAAATGCAACATGCAAAGGATGTTCAAAGGAGTCTTTCTTAGTTCATGTGAGGTATTTAACATAGGAAACATTGTACCTAATGTCTCCAAGAGAGGACCAATCAAATAATAGAAGATTTGCAACTTAGAGGATGCATTATGTCACATCAGAAGACTAAGAGGAATATAATATGCCAAGAGAGATCACACTCTTGAAGGAAATCACACCCAATGTCATCCACAAAGCAAAAAACACATCATATGAAGTAAGAAGGTTGCACTAAGAAAAAGAAAATGCAAAATAATAATGCCAATGTATGCCCCCACTTTAAAGGAATTGCTACACACTGTTATGTGAGCAATTACTTTAAAGTAGCAAATGAAAAATTCAAAAGGAAAGAAGATATGAGAGCCAATTTGGAAAGCCCCTATGCCAAGTCATACATTTTCAAGTAAGGCTACATCATGTGAAGGAAAGGAAAAAAATAAAAGAAAGAGGTTTCCCCCTAAATGAAAACACTAAACACATAAAGGATCTATGGATCTGGGGTTAGTATGTTCTTTGTTGTAATGTGTTGTTTACGGAGCTCGAAACTCTCATCATCCCCCAATTACACAGAACTAGAAGAATGGAACAAAGAGAGAATAAGCAAAGAAAAAGAAAGATTTGATTGGGTCAACATGGAGGAGACATAGGAAATCTCAACACTTTGCATCATCCCCAAAAGGAAAACACAAGCAAAAAGAAAAGGAATAGGTGAAAGAAAAAGGAAAATCTTTTGGGTCAACATGAGAGAGACACTTGGGTCTCAATGCCTTGTGTCATCCCCAAAAGGAAAACACAAGAAAAAGACAAAAGGAAAGGAAAAGAATAAGAAAAGAGGGGCCTTTTGGGTCAACATGAAAGAGACATTGAGGTCTCAATTCCTTGCATCATCCCCAAAAGGAAAAAAAAAAGAAAAAGAAAAAGGAAAAAGTGATGTATGACATAGAGAATAATGAAGGTAAAAATCGAGGAATGTCACAAAGAGAGAGAGAACATCAAACAACACATCATAGGGGAACACAGTACACCCTTGCAAACACAAAAAAGAAAAGAAAAAGAAAATACAAAAGACTAGTAAGGCAGATGCAAGTCAACCATTGAGCAAGTCATCTACCTCCCAATCATGTTCATGATATGCTAAGGGAAGGCAACTAGACAAAGGGAAAAGTTCAAGAGCCAAACTAGGGGAAGCACTAGGTTCTACACTCTTTGTAGGATATTTTTCATTTAAGCTCATGGAAGAGGAAAATAATGTATTTAGATCATTATGCACCTCTTCATCTATTTTATTGATCTCATCATTGTCATCCAAATTAATCACCATAGGAGGATGGATGATAATTTCCAATGAAGGGTGTATGATAGTTTGTGGTTGTTATATTGGATCATTTTGTTGTGATTGGGGAGGATGGTCATCATGCATTGCTTCTATCAAGTGAGTATTTTGATTTTCTTTATTTTCTTCATCATGTAATTTGTGAGAAAGCGCACGACGTCTACACCTATGCTCCATAGCACCTCTATTTATTTTGGTTTTATTGTCAAGTTATGTTTTTGAAGGAGTAGGTTGACCAACCATAGGTTGCTCTTTGTCCCTAAGGGGAGGAAAGAAAGGAACCATGGAAGGTTGTTCATTTACTTTCTCCTTTTCTTTATAAACTTCTTTTATATGAGGAGGCATGACAGAGTTTTTATCATTATCTCATGGTTTTTTGGATGATGTGGGGGAATTTTTGGGTGTTGGTTGAGTTTGAGGGGTTGGTTCATGTTCAGGTTGAAGAATTGTTTCATCTAAGATAGGAGTGTCAGAAGTAGATGGGGACATGTTGTGGAGAAACAATTCTACAATTTTCTTTGCTTTAAACTTTTGTTAAGCAATGATAAAGAAGTCTTTGCAAGGAATTATAGGTTCCATGGGCTTAGGCCAAAAGGATTCTAAGGAGAAGTTTCCTTTAGAAGACAAAGGGTTAAATCCACTATGGTGAACAGTAAATATGTCATTTTCAAGTGAAAACTTTAAACATTTGTGTCTGACTGGAGGAACAAATTTCATTGAGTGAAGCCATGGATGGCCTAGCCTCAAACAATACTGGTCTGACTGTAGGATGATGGACAATTTAACATCCACTATTTTTAGTCCTATTTGTAATGGAAGGATGATCAATCCTATCATAGGGAAAGAAAAACCATTGTGTTTTTTGATCCATGTTGTTGGTTTATCATAAGCATCTTGATAAATATCATGTAATACCAAAAATTCCTCAGTGATCACATTCTCTCCACAGGTGGTATCTATGAGTATTTGATTGGTGGGATTATCATAAATACGGTTGGCTATGTAAAGAGGACCATCAGGGAGAATTGGAGGTATGTCCTTAGAGGAGAAAGTAATATCAAGAGATTTCTTAGGTCAGCCCTTACGAGGGATAACATCTATTACACTAACCATTTCATCCATAGGATTAATAGTGGTAATATGTGGAATAGGATCATTATGTTCAACATCTGTATGAATATTCATCACATCATTCATTGGAGTATCACTAGCTTTGAAAAATGACACATTATGTTTAGGCATTGGATCGATTAAAATTTGAAAAATTTTATTTGGAGGAAAAGAATTCTTATTTCCTTTAACATTAACATTTTCAATGAATAGATGGTCAGAATCAATGAGGTCTTGCACAAGGTGTTTAAGACACTTACAATTTTCCATCCCATGTCCATTTTGTCTATGATAATGGCAGTAAGAATTGGGTTAAAGTTTGGAGGTAAAGGATTAGTGGGATTAGGTGGTTTAACAATAGGTGAAGTAACCATTTGTTGTTGCAAAAGTTGGGACATTATGTTATGAAGAGTGTCTGGTAAAGGTGTAAACTATTGTTTTGGATCTCCATAACTATTAGTTATTAAGGCTTAACACCTGCTACTTGGTTGTTGATAGGTTGAGCTAGTTGTGAGGGGGGTTGAACTATAAGAACCCTTTGTTTTTATTTCTAAATGGTTGTGAATTTTTTGGATTGGCATGTTCAAAATTCTTAGCTCGACTAGAAGTGGACTTTGCATCACAACTACTAACTGAATAGTGATAATCACAAATGACAGTAGACAAGTGCATAAAGGAGGGAAATTTCATCATTGTGAGTTTTTCCTAAAGTTTATTTTGCAATTTTTCTATAAATATCTTTTGAAGATGTGGATCAAGAACCTTGACATCAATTTTAGAATAAAGTGATTGATATTGTGAGATAAAATCAGTTATCTTTTCTTCTTCATCCTATTTGAATCTCATCAAATCAGCCAAGGTCTTCTTCAGAGTCATATGCATTTGGAAATGATTGATAAATTCATCAACTAGTTCATTGAATGAATGAAATGAATTGTTCGGTAAGGATGAAAACCATTATAAGGAAGTTTCTTTTAAAGTCCTAGGAAACAGTTTTTCTAATAGTTTATCATCAAGGAAAAAGTCACTACATAAGGCAATGTAAGCATTAACATGGTTAGAAGGATCTCCCTTCCCTCCATATTTCTCAAATCTAGGCATCTTTATTCCTTGTGGCATCGGTGTTAGCAATATTTCTCGAGATATTGGGCTACTATGAACATAATAGGTAGGTGGTCCATTCTGATTTTGGTTGATGGTGGATGTTTGCTTTTGCATGGAGGAGATGGTCTGGAAAAGTTGTGTTATGAGAGGATCAGTGTAAGTGGTATGGGGTGGAAGGGAAAGTGGTGATGGAGTGTATGTAGTTGCAAGGCAAGTGAAGGGGATGCTTATAGATGGTATGGTGGAAGAGGATAGAACATGCAATGCCACATAAGAATTAGGAATGCTAGAGGAATAGTCAAGGAAGGAATCACATTGCTAACCTATTGCATTGTTGTGGTGACTTGAGGAGTGGTATAGTGATGAAATGTAGGGGTCTAAAATCCCACAAAAAACATCAACTTGATAAAACTCAATTGACCCTTGCTTGTCCTTGCAACTAGGACTCATCCTCCATTCACAAAACTCTTGATTTCAAAACACTCAAACTAAGATCAAGAATACAAACCTATTTTTGTAACCAAAAAACACCTTTAACAACATCAAAATGAATGACCCAAACCCTTTCTCCAACATAAACAACTCAAACATCAAAACTTTCAATGTAGATTGTCCAAATCAACAACTAGGCCCATTTAGACCACATAAACAACCAACTCAAAATTCACAAGACCATTTCTCTTTCCTAATGTCACAAAAATGTGAAAATATTCCTATACAAACACATTAAACCATCTCACACATTATATTCATGATATTTTATCAAACACCTACTCTAAACCTTTAATTTTGATTCCAAAATAGGACTGTCAATAGACTGCCTTAACTAGACAATTATTATACAATGGCCTCAAACTTATAAGTCATTCAAAACCTTTCAAAAATGGCATCTAAACACCCAAAATTACCATTTCAAAACAAGATTGATCAAGAAATACCCACACACATCAATCAAAACTCATTAAAACACCATTGCACACAATTGTACTAGTCTTATTCATCATTTACAGACCTAGGGATTCATTGTAACTGCCCAAAACCACATTCTCATGCTCTAAAAATTCAAGATCCTTTAGAACACTTACCAAAAATTCTACTCACCAATTTTTATAAGATTTCCATGCTTAGAATAGGAGATATGCAATTTTATTCACCATTGTTTACCCTAGTTCAGGGTTCTACCCGCCTGGAGCAATTTGACCATAAGGGTATGTGGAAGATCATGATGGGCCAAAAAGTGGCAATATGATGGGTATGTGGCTAATGACCTTTTTTTTACCCAAAATTGTTGAAACGAAAAGGATTTTTAAAGGAGATTCTCAACTTTCCACCAATATAAATTATGCTTTACTTTGAATTTAATAAGTAATTATTATTCATTTTCTATTCAAATTAGGACTAAAGTCCTAATTGATAGATTGATTGAAAGACATATATAGCTTTCAAATAGTATCAAAAATTTTGAATCCAAAACATGTATCACATTCTATGCTTCGCATACTATAGGATTAAGAAAGGAAAATTTGAATTTCATGAAGTTTTGACCAAGTTGAGGTGGTCGACATATGAGTTTTTATATTTTAAAAGTTGTAATAAGAAAATCATAATTAATTATTCACTTGGAAAAAAATTACAAAAAAATATGCATCACATCAAGACATGAGTCCTCTACTTATATCCAAAATAAAAATATTTTCATTTTATTGTGGTTAGGGTGGTCAGATAGACACCTACTTATTTTTTCCCTAAAATATAAGTACTCCATTGAAATTTCAAATTTTCACCAAATAGATTTTCTTTTTTAAACAAACCTTGTAGTTTAGAAACTACATTCAATTTTCTAAAAATTCTATTGTTACATATTTTTGAAATAATATAGATAACTGATTCAATTTTTTATGTCAAGTTGCTTAAATCTGATTTTTTAAATTTTTTAGCCACTTAGGGGCCTATTTTTTCCATGATGATCCTACATATACCCATAAATTTTACAAATTTGAATGGATTTAAATGAAACCAAGTGAATATTAAATAGGATTCATATTTCTTCAATCTATAATGGAAGAGAAGTGGGATTAATATAGAATATGGCCATACAATGGCCTAAAATCAATGAAAATGCAAGAAAATAACATAATAACAATATTTATTCATTGGAATTCTTCTTCAAACATCATCCCCAACCTTCCTCAGAGTTTTTGAAGCTTAAAATTTCTTTTATAAACCAAAACTATCACCTAAAACTATCTCTCCAACTTCTTGACCCTTCACATTCCTTCATTTTTCTTTTTGTTGCATTTATACAATTTTTCTATGACAACAATTTGTCAAATTTTGCAATTTTTACCTTCTATGCCCAATGAACTTAAAATTACTAACTAGGATCCAATACAAGCTAAATGTGGCCATTTAGACCTTCTTACAACATGAGAACGACTATACAAAATTAAAAACCTAAATTTTCCTCATGGAGGCATATTCTTGCAAGGGTGCACCTACACCATATAGGTAGATATGGATGCTATTGTTGAGGGAGGAGGAGTGTTAGGTCCTCATTGGCTAACCATATTTTTTTTCTGGTTGAGATGTACTAGAGGTGGAAGGAACATGTTTGCAGTATATCTTAGCAATTTGTTTAATAACATTTAGGCGTTCGTCACATTCAAGCATGCGATGGATGTTTTCTATAGCAAGAATCATAATGGTTGAAATGTTTTCAAGACACGATTGATGTTGGAGATGTGTTAAGTCCTCATGAATGTTAATTAATTTATCTTGTGGAATGTGATCATTTTGTGCATCAATTTTCATGTTATTGGAAGGCAAAGAATTGCTAAAGGTAGGATCCATGACTAGTGTACTAGTTGCAATACTAGGAGTGGAAGCATTAGATAACCCAAGATCCACAATGAGTGTATTATCATGGGATAACATGAGTCTTGAGCTTCTCCTCACTAAGGTATTAGCAATAGGACACCAAACACTCATACAAAGGTTTCTAAATGCGGGTGAAGAAAAATGCAATGTAAACTAAGAGCAGTAAAATGCTAATAATTGAAATTTTGGAAATTGTAATAGAGATGCAATAATAGAAAAAAAAAATGTAGAAAATTCTCATAAAATGACAGAAATTACAATGCAGAATGTGTAAGAGGACTAAGTCGCCCAGTGTGGCGAATTAGTCCCAGTAGTGATTTTTTTTGAGATTTTTTTGAATTTTTAAATGGAATTTTATGATTTTTTAGGTTTTCAAATGTAAACACAGTATGAAAATGCAGAATTTTTGGAATTTTTAATGAAATGCAATACAAAAATGTAAGCTATATGAGATTTCACCAATGCAATTTTTAAAACCCTAGGATGCAATTTAAACAATGCAAAACTTAATGCAATGTTGATGCAAGTGAAACCTAGGATGTGTATGCACTTGAAATCATAAGTAAAATGTTCAAATGTCGGGTTCACCAAAATTTTAACAAAGATTTTGGTACCCAATGGCTTTCTTGCACTTCTAGGGTTTTTCACCTAAAAGGAGAAAGATGGGCCAAAATGGGAAATGTAAATTCTCAAAATCAATGCAAGGATGAATGAAGTATGCATAAATGCAATGTATAAATACAATGAACTGATAAAAGATAATGAATATTAATGCAAAACCAAAGATATGCAAGTTGTTTGAAAAGATAGTGATGTATGCAGAATGACCTAAGAATGCAAGTAAAAAATAACATAAATAAACAAGACTGGAGAGGTGCACCTAAAAACTAAAATGTGATGCAAAGATTCTCTAGAATCATGAAAATTTTTATATGGAGGGAAATTGGGACACTTATGCCAAGTTGGGTGACTTAGTCCTATTTTGGAGAGATTCTGCAAGAACAGGTTTCTGCCAAATGGGTATACAAAAATGTATAAATCACTTTTCAGGCCTAGCAGTGGGACTAATTTGCCACAAATGATGACTTATTCCACTTGGGAATCTTGGGAAATTCTAGGTAGGAATCTATAGCTTCTGATCTACACTTCTCTTCTTGACAGGTGTACGATTCAAACTCTACATAAAATGGGCTGAAAGAGGTCTCCAAGCTTCAATTAGGGATTTGTTGACTTGAATGACTTTGATGTATTTTTTACCACTTTTTAACACTTTCCTCTTTGAAAAATCTACATACAAGACTTGCAAAATACACATGCAAAGAGGGGGAAAAGGGTTAGAATAGTGGTTTTCCTTGGTCAAACCCCAATTTGGTAATCAAACCCTTGAAAATGAAATGAAATGGAAAGAGAATGATGAATGAACAACATGCAATGCTACAACTTACCAATCCCTTCATGTAGAAATCTGAAGATATGCAAGAAGGTGCTCCAATGGATGCTTGATGATGCCTTGATTACTTGAGAATTATGATTGATTGTATGCAAATGTGTGAATGGATGCACTAAACTAATTAGGGGTAAATTTGAGAGAAAACCCCATTATTTATACTTTATTTTACAATATTTCTTGAAAATAACACATCACAGACCAACCTTAAAGTTAAGAGAATAAAATCCTACCAGAAAATTAAAATTATTTTGCTTTTTGTGCCCATTGGGACCAAGTTGCCCTAGGTGGTGACTTGGTCCCATGAGGGAAATTTTATTGGGTGTCGGGGATTAAAGTGTATTTAGTAAGGTTTAACAGGAATATTCTCAAAAATACACTTAAGTAGGGCTGAAAAGTTCATTAAGGGGTCTTTTAAACATAAGCAAGGGTTGAATTATTGATGAAAATCCTAGAAAAGCATGAGAGTTTGTTACAAATTTTTACAACACTTTGCAATTAGACTTGGTAAGTGATAAAAAGAGGTTATTTAAGTGAATTATTATGAAAGGGTCCTAGAAAAGTGTGAAGTGGGTTACAACACTTCACAACACTTTTACAAGACATCCTAGAATTCTTAATGATTCAGAAGGGTCCAAGACCTAATGTGAATGTGTTGGGCATATTACAACATTAAATCTAGGCAAAATCAGGCCAATGTCCACTAGGAGGGCCTAGACATGAGTAAAAGTAGAAGGGTCACTTTATTCATGTCCACACCCCTAATCTCCCCACTATCAATAAACAAGAAAATCCAACCATTGATAACTCCTTTACTTGCAATGAAATCATTTTAGAAGAACCAAACTCTAAGTATCATGAATGTCTAGTTTGTCATTCTAATAAAAACTCTCCTTCTAGGGAGGATATCATGGTACAACAAAAGGAAAGCATTAACAATAATGATATTATGCCCTTAGATGAAGATGATGAAGTAGCATTGGACTCTCATTCACTAAGGGATGTTAATATTATTCATCCTCAACTTATACTTTACCTCCCTTCACACAAACCAAACTCAAAACAAACTTGAATTCATCCTCTATCCACCTAAGAATAATGTGTCGCAATAGTCAAGTCAAAATACCATGACTCATATAGATTACACTAGAAAAAATCTACATGTTGGAAGAATGAAGAAGAACGACCATCTCTACAGTTTTGTGTTGTCATTGATGTCACCACATTGTGATTAAGTCAGTGCTTGATTTGGTATTTTGGTCTGGTATTTGAATCAGTATTCAAGCTACACCCTCTTGTATTCTAGTCTGCAATCCTCTGCAGTTGATTGTTGTTGCTTGTGATTTTGGGAAACAGTTTATGATTTCTGAAATAATGTATGTTCATAGTCTCTTGTGCTCCAGTGCTCATACAATGTATCAGCATTATTTTGTTAATTACTTTTTGCAATTAAGTCTATTTCTAGCTAAATTCTTGGATAGGTCATGATATGGTGAATTAATTTTTCTTATGTGGATATATGTACAACCTATCTTAGGTCCATGCCAACATGATGTAGTGTGTTGGATATTTGGATTTCCTTTTGGAAATATTTTGTGAATGCTTGTAGCTGGAAAGTTGGTAATTTTTGATAAAAAAGGAAATGCATCTAATTAGGCTATCCTAATTGATGCTTAAAGATGAATCGAGTATATATATTAGACAAGTTTGAAGATTAAAAAGTGTAATCAATGAGGAAGTTGTGAATGTGAAGTTCAAGAAGAGTGAAAATGATGAAGTGTATTAAGTCTATTTATTGAGCATCACTAGAACTATATAAACACTTGTTAGGTGCACTCTTTTCAATTCATTTTGGCCATAAAGCCCAATTTTCCTTTGTAAATCTTTTGTAGGAAATGAGCCTCCTTGTAAGAAATGAGCTTTTGTATCCAGACAGTTAGTCCTTTCAAGGCAGTGAGCCTTATACATTCGGTTTTGGAACTAGTTTATATTGTACGTTAATCATCACCATGGTTTTTCCCTTATTGGGTTTTCCATGTAAAATATGGTGTTCATTGTGTTGATTTTACTTTCTATTATTTTTGTTTCATGTTCATACTTAATAACAGAACAATGTGGCTATAGAATTGATAAGTGCTGAAGTTTTAAGTTTACTTTTTTGTGACAACTAATTCACCCACCCTCCTCTCAGTTGTCTTGTTTCTTTTAACAATTGGTATCAGATCTTTGGTTCCTTGGTGTAGAGATTAACTTCTTGAGGTAGATCCTAAAGGTTGATCAAATGGATGACAAAGAATAACTCTGGACTACACTTGAGGATCTTAATAAATTTGAAAATGAAAATAGAGATCTAAAAGAAAATCTTGATGATGCAAATGAATGTGACTGGAAGCTGAAGGAACAATTAAATAAATTCAAGGAAGGACACAAAGAAGTGAGTGAGGAAATAAAAAAAAAGATAATTGGACTAAAAGTGCTTGGAGAGGAAAAGAAGAAGATTGAATAATGTCTGAATACAATGGTGTAGAACAAGTCTGATGAATGTTATAGACTTGAACAAGAGATAGTAAACTTGAGAGTGGAACTAGAGAAGGAAAAACTCTATGAGAATAATTTCATATCTACCTTCTACAAGCTTGGATAACTTCTTACAAGATAGAAACCAAGTAAAGACAAAGGTGGCTTGTGAAATGATGCAGGTGAAAGTTCTAAGGATAATCAAATGGATCAAAACAAAGAGAAGAAAAAAAGAAGGTTTGCAAGGCGACATCCTGTGAGACAACCCAATGCACAAAAGTATCCCTCTTTTAATATTATTTGTTTTTCCTATAATAAATATGGCCACAAAGAAACATAATGCAGGAGCAGGATGAATTAGTTTTTTGGTTCTTTCTCTGGACAATGTTTTTCATGTAAGAAGGTTGGACATAAAGTTACTAAATGGAAAAAATAGGTGAGAATGATCTGTCGGGTAATGATGAATAGATTTAATGGAGATAGGGATGGAAAATAGAGAATAAGAGTTGGGGAACTACAAGTAGAATTGTTGAATACTCAAAGGTAAAGAGAAGATATGGTTAGAACCTTTTGGTTGGATAAGGAAGTTGATGAGGTCTGGTTAGATCATCTCTTCAGAATTCTCTCTGATGCTGAAAATTGTTAATGACTATGTTTGTCTTCTGATTAGACATCCTCCTTTACATAGTTATCTTTGTTGGAAGGTATGAGTGCAAGAATGAATTTGGATATAATTTCCTAGAAAATAATTCTTCCAATTGTTAGAGAGATGCATAAGATGATATTCCATGTAAAGAGTGTCATTCTTGTTTGAATTCTTGAAATGGGAAGTTGGAATTTTTTCGTACATACAAAGTCATCAATTACATATGTTTACATCCTACCTTTTTGATTTCCCTTTTCCATTGATGTCAAAGGGGGGAGAGTTAGAATATAAAGTTTGGCACATGTCATCAATGACAAAGGGGGAGATTGTTGGAAGAATGAAGAAGAATGACCATCTCTATAGTATTGTGTTGTCATTGATGTCACCATGCTGTGATTAAGTCAGTACTTGATCTAGTATTTTGGTATGGTATCTGAATTGGTATTCAAACTGTACCCTTTGGTATTTTAGTTCACAATCCTCCGTAGTTGATTGTTGTTGTTTATAGTTTTGGGAAATAGTTTATGATTGTTGAAAGCATGTATATTTGGAATCTCTTGTGCTCTGATGTCATATGGTGTATCAACATTATTCTATGGATTACTTTATGCAATTAAGTTTATTTCTGGCCGACTTCTTGGATAAGTCATGATATGGTGAATTAATTTTTCTTATGTAGATATATGTGTGACCTATCTTAGGTCTATGTCAACATGATGTAGCGTGTTGGACATTTGGATTACCTTTTGGAATGATTTTGTGAATGCTTGTACCTGAAAAGTTGGTATTTTTTGATAAACAAGGAAATGCATCTAATTAGGCTAACCTAATTGATGCTTGCAAATGAATTGAGTATATATATTGGATAGGGTTGAAGATTAGAAAATTCAATCGATGAGGCAGTTGTGAATGCAAAGATGAAGAAGAGTGAAAATGATTAAGTGTGTTAAGTTTGTCTATTAAGCATCACCAAAACTATATCAACACTTATTAGGTGCACTCTTTTTAGTTCATTTTTGTTGTAAAGCCCAATTTTTCTTTGTAGATATTTTTGTAGGTAGTGAGCCTCCTTGTAAGCAGCAAGTTTTTGTATTTGGACAGTGAGTCCTTTCGGGGCAATGATCCTTATACATTCGATTTTGGGACTACTTTATAATTTGAGTTGATCTTGACTACGGTTTTACCCTCATTAGTTTTTTCACATAAAATCTAGTGTTCATTTTTTTTATTTTACTTTCTATTATTTGTGTTTCATGTTCATACTTAATAAAAAAATAGTGAGGTTTCCGAATTGATAAGTGTTGAAGTTTTAAGTTTTATTTTTTGTGACAATTGATTCACCCCCCTTCTCAATTGTCCTATGCCTTTTAACACAACCAACCCCAACACCCTTACCTTTGCCTAATCCCATATTGCCTAGTGCTCCTCATTTTCCTTTGCATAGTGATAAAGAGTATGATCTTGTTGAACAATTTAAGAATACTCCTGCAAAGATATCTCTATGGGACCTAATTCATAATTCACCTAATTATCACACTATAATTCAAAGTACCTTGGAACAAGTTCCTATCCGTTCTAATGCACAACCAAATGACATAGCAGCTATGATCCATGGGATAAATGTTCACATTTTTTTCCACAAAAGTGAAGTCCCCCCTTTGGAAGTACAAAAACAAAATGATGCTTTCATGATCATAGCTCAATACAATAGGATAGGGATAAAGTGAAACCTTGTTGACAATGGCTCAACCCTTAATGTGTGTAGCATAAACCTCTTGGCTAGGCTTCGTGTGGATAAATCAAAAATTCAACCAAACTCTTTATCTATTAACAGATTTGACAATGTAGGAAAACAACCATTTGGTGTGATCACTTTTCCTATTTTAGTTGGGAAGGACACATTGGAAAAATTTATCCATGTTATGCCACATGATATCTCACATAATATTCTCTTATGTAGACCATGGATTCATGCAATGAATGGGGTGCCTTCTACTCTTCATCATAAAATGAAATACATTTACAAAAACAAAGTGTACACACTCGAAGCAGACCCTAACCCAAACAGTTGTTTAAACATTGAGAAAAACAAATAAAATCCTTTGGGAACACCAAATACACAAGTGGAACCCATGGAACAAAGAGACAAAGAAAAACATGTCAAGAAAGTCACAAAGCTATTAGATGATGATTAGGGTTCCTTGGATTTCACCCCTAGCTTTGATGGGCAATCAAAGATCATAATAAAGAAGCATGAAAAATAAAAACCACTAATGACAACACAAAACTCAAAAGACCCTTTGAAAGCATCCACCTCAACCACTTCAGAGCAAAAGTAAACAAATTACACAACAAACTTTGACAAACTCAACCATGAACAACCACCAAATCCAAAAGAGATGAAGAAGCTTAATGGAAAAGGTTATAAATTTATGAAACATCTTGGGTATACTAGAAAGGGATGTGGTGCTAAAGAACAAGGTATCTATGTTCCTATATAGCCTCAAATGCAAGAAAATACCGATGGTCTTGGTTATTGTCCTTTGATAGAAATAAATAGGCCTTCACTTAACATCAACACTATAACAAATGATTCTTTGAAGGAAACAAAAGAGATACAAAAATATTTGCTTAATATTAATTTCATCATGCAAAAAACTAATAGTTTGAATTTGTTAGATTCTACACCTTCCTTTAAAGAAGAGTACAAAATCTCACAACTTAAAGAGTCTTGTGTCTGTATGACATCTTGTATCAAGCAAGAGATATCTTTGTCACAAAATAAAGGAACATTTTCTATTGATCAAGAGGGTATCTTGTTGAGACTCCTCCAAGAACTCGAAAGAAATTTTATTACAATATTTCATTATGTGCATATCATAGAGTTCATGGTCATGCCACTAATGAATGTAAGGATTTGAGTAACAAAATTCAACATCTTAAGGACTATGGTGCTCTTCCTTGGGTTGAAGCACCTAGTTCCTCTAACTAAAGCTTATCTTCATCCTATTTGGCTCACCCTTTCCCTAGACTAAGTGGGGACATGGGCTTAGTTAGCCTTCTCCCTGTATGTCACTTTTTCATTGTCTATTTTGGCTAGTGGACCACTTTTCATGTACATCTAAGAGCAAGCTTGGGATGTGGATGACATGCCTTACATTGGCTCGCATGTGACATGCTACCTTTTTCATGATGTAGCTTATCAGAAACACATGACTTGGCATAGGTATTTTTGAATAATCTCTCACGTCTTCTACTTTAAATCAATTGCTCATAGTAGTGGTGTCAGCATCTTCTTTAAAGTGGGGGAATACATTGACACTCATCTTTCATTGTACAATTCTCTTCTTCTTGCGAAACGTCCTTTTCTCAGTGGTGTCATTAGGCTTGACTTCCTCCAAGAGAATGATATTACCTTACATTTGTCCTCTCTCAGAGATGTTAAGTGCAATGTTCCCTAAGATGAGACCTTGTACTAACTAAGAAAAATCCCTTTGAACAAATCTTACACTATTTTGAAATGTCTATGAGTTTCAAGAATACAAATTCTTGCTTGCCTCATGGAGCTCGAAGATCATTTTTCTGTGGTGCCTTATTAAAGTTATCAGGAGGTATAACTTTGGTGTGGTTTGAGCGGGAGGCCCAATCTAAGGCATGAATTGCCCCATAACCACTTCCATGTTTGTGAGCGCATACTAGCCATGAGTGTATGTGTCTCACCCTCCTAGGACTTCTCACCCGATGGATAGCCAAGGGTTCTATTGCCTCAGAGTGAGTATGAATTTCTGGAAAAATAGCCTAGATCTGATCCACATCATGTTGGACAAACGATCAAATCTTGATCCATATTTTTATTTTCATTTATTCTTATTCTTCTTCTTTCAGTCATTGACATTGCATGATTGTGTATATTTTATTGTTACATATTACACACCTTGTGTGTGTTCTTTCATACTTATGTTGGTTTGATTTAGGATCATGGATCCTATGGTCTTGGCCACCTCCTTTGATATTTTTCATCCTTTGTCGATTGCATTGGTATGATTGGACCCCTCTTGAATGTCTACTTTAGTGTGAGTTTGAAGCAAGTTCATCCTCACACTAAAGTGGGGGTTAAATGTGATGACCAAAAAAGTACGCCTTTTCCTTGCTTGATTTGGGAATAATTAATGATAAATTGGACTTAATTTCACCTTGGTCTAGTTTTGTGAGGTGTTTTACACATCCACATTAGGTCTTTGGGCTATTTTAAGCTAAATTAACCTAAATTTGTCCTAATTTAATGTTATAAAATGTATTTATTTACATGTCCACATTAAATTTTGAGAGTCTTGTAAATCAAGTGGACTTACTCAAGTGTTGCAATGTGTTCTACACATTCACATGGGATTTAGGGCCCTCCTAAGGTAAATAGACTCAAATTTTCCTTAATTTAGTGTTGTAAAGTGTATTTATTTACACTTTCACATTGGATTTTGGGACTCCTTGCATTTATGACATTTATATCATCATTAATAGGCCCCTATGACCCCATATTGTGCCTCCTAAGGTATATTACGATCAAAAACTTGACTAGATCAACATAATAGCTTAAATTTTCCATTCCTCGGCATTTTGGCAAGAAAAATAGCACCTGTGGGACCCATTTTCCACTTTGGGTGAATGAGTCCCATCCAGGTGGGAATAATTCACCTAGGATGGTGATTGAGTCCCATTTGAGCTCTTTTTGAGTTTTGAGTGAGAAAAAGTGGGTTTTTAATGCAAATTTCTTCAATGTCGGCCTTGGGGATCAAATTAACAGTCATGTGAGTAGATTTCCCATATTAGAAAGCTTTCAAATCCTTATTTCACATAATAATATCCAAGCCTCATCAAGCCTACATATTATCAAGTCAAGCAAGCAAGAGTTAAGCATTTCAAGTCTCCACAAGGACATCAAGATAGCATTCAAGATTAATTCCAAGGCATTCTAGAGCAAGATTCTTCATCAATTGTTATAGCAGTTCAAGATCCATCATCATGGAAAGGTTCTAATTGCATTAATTCATTTCCATGCTTTATTATCTTATTTCATCATTTTGGTTTAATTATCTAAAAGGGGTTTGACTAAGGCAAACCCCTATCCCCTAACAATCAATATTTTCTTTCTTTTTGTGATTGCAGATCTAGGTGCTTCAAAGGATTGGAGATGATTCAAGAATAAGATACAAGGTTTTTAGAGTCATATCCCTATTTTCTAGGTCAAAATCTTCACTATAAGGTCATCTACAACCCCAAAAATAGAGTTTTGGACCTAGGAACTTGGGGGAACAAAACGAGCAAACCAAGAGGTGCAGATCTTAACTTTGAATTTCTAGAAAATCCACACTGGACTCATTCACCAAGAGTGGTGAATGAGTCCCACTATAGGTTTTTTTTAATAGATATTTACACATTTGGATACCCATATGGCGAAAAAAAGCTACGGTGCAGTTTCCAGAATCATAACTGATTTGCCTAGAATGGCGAATGAATCCCACTAGGCTTAAAAAATTAGCATTTTTAAAATTTTGGAGCTATTTCCAGTCTCTTCAAGGTTTCCAATTGCACACCATGTACATATTTACTTTTCTATTCTTCTTTATTTACATTTCTAGAGATTTTCCTAGGTCATTTAGCATTTGTTTGCATATCACATTGTGTTTTCAAACATTTTATGTTTTCCATGTTTACACTTGGTGGTGGACCCCTTTCTTGTCTCAATCATCTCCAAGAATTCCTTATAGTTAGATCTTTCATATCCTTCATTAGGTTGATATCTCTAAGGTGTCCTTGAGTGTGAATATCGTGAAATTGGTTCCATCTCCTTGTACCCATTTTTTTGGACAAGGAAGTGATGCATCAATTTCCAGTGTGCACAAAACAATTCCCAAAATACCACATGTTTTTTTTTGAAAAAAAAAACAAACACACTAAAAAAAGAAATTAAAGATGAAACCCTTACCATAATCAAAACATGAAAAAAATTATATGGTTAGATAGCTAAGAAAGAGCTTAATGGGTGATCCCACAATACTAGTTTACAATTTTTGGCCAAACTAGACAATGAACTGATTTTTTCTAACTAAATATTCACTTTCAGGCACTTATAGTGGCTAAACCATGGGGAATTTGAAGATGATGCAAACTAGTGATTTGTGACATTTTTTCTATAGATTCTAAATATATATTTTTAAAAAATTTTGGAATCTTATTGCACTTATTTTTCCATCTCCTTTAAAAATGGGTTTTTTTCAGTAAACACCACTATTAAGGAGTGATGCTCACCATATGCAACATCAATTTGTTTCCATGAAGAATATATTTTTTTTTAAAATTTAGATTTGTAACTATGATATCTAGCATTTTCATTTGGTTTCATAGTGTTTTATTGAACATTTTTTCCTTAATCAAATTTCAAAGTCAAATCAATTACAATTCAAACATAGGCAGATTGTATACAACATAAATTTCTTTGTATGTATCGAAATTCAAATTTTTTTTGTTGGATCAAGGACTTCATTATCTAGTGCAATAATATTTTTCAATTTTTTTTATAATCTTCTATTTTTCCATGTGCAGAACAGAGAGCTTGATTTTCGGTGAAAAGCCTACATTCACAAGAAATAGAAAATAAATATAATAATAAAATTAAATTTATTTAAAATTATAATTTTTGGGAAGCTTATAATAAGGAATACACGCTTACAAAAAATAAACTTTAAATGAATTCATTTGATCCCCCAAAAGGTAAATCAAAAGTTATTTTTTATCAACATTTTGATAGGTGTAAAGGAGACTCCATTATAGGTATGGTTTAAAACTAGCGGGGTTCTATCGAAGGGTTTTTTTATCTAAGGTGGTTTGATCAAACCCTCTTTGATTGGAATCCTTTAAATGGAAATTTTCAAGGATTAAATCATTATATTTTCTAAAAATATGTGATTTCAACAAAAATCAAGATCTCCCACAAATTGTAAACTAGTATTGTGGGATCACCCTAATGTCATCATGGTATTTTTATAAATTTCCATTTAAATACATGTAAACCTGATGGACATCATGGCCAAATTTATGTGAAACATTTTTACCTTTTCAAAAAAACATCTTTGGCTTGAAATTTTTGGATGCACAAGGAAAATCCAACCTAAAGTGGTGGTATTTCTCAATACAAATCATTTGGCACTTGCCAAATTCTTTCTCTTTTTCTCTCTCCCACTTTCATTAAGGCTTAGATTTTGGGTTTTACAATTGATGATGGATAGTTGAGGTTTTATCTTTCACTCCCTCTCTACCTCCTTCCCTCTCTATTAGTACTCCCTTTTTGTCTCCCTTTCTTCTCTTTCTCACCTCTATCCCCTCTCTAGGTATCTCCCACACTCTCTTCCTCTCTACCTTGCCTTCCCTCCTTACCCCCATCTCTATCCTTACCTCCCTACCTCTCTCTTCTTCTCTCTCCATTCTATCAATCAATACCTCTTCATCCCACCCTCTCTCTACCCATCTCTAGGTCTCTCCCTCCTTCCCTCTTTACCTCTCTACCTCTCCCTCATCTCATTACTCACCTCTACCCCCATCTATCTCTCTCACATCTATCTCTCCCCTATGTCTCTCACTCCTCTCTCTTCCTAGGCTATAGGTCTCTCACCTTTATATCTCTCCCCTCTCTTGTTATTACCCTCCCTCTCCACCTATCTCCCTCCCTCCTTACCCCTCTTTACCTCTTTGTGAAATTCTCTCTCTCATTTTATTCTCTCTCCCCCTCACCTCTCTACCTCTCCCCTATCTAGGTCTCTCAATTCCTTATCCCTCTCTTTCTCTTTATTCTCCTCTCTCCCTCCTCTCTCTAAGTTTTGACCTCTCTATTTCATTCTTCCCTAGGTCTCTCAATCCCTCCATGTATACATCTCCCTCAATCCCTTATTACTCTTCTCTCTTTTATTTTGTCTCTCCTCTTCTTCCTCCTCCCTATATAAGTGATGATTGAACTCCACAACACCCAAAATTCACCCACAAGTAGTTATCCTATCACAAAAGAAAGATTAAAGCAACTAATTTACTATGCAACCAAGAGAGAAAAGATTGAATTTAGAAGAGCACTAATATGTGCAATGTATTAACCTAAATGGTTCTCAATTGTAATGGATCTATGATTACAATGAATGTGCATGCTTATAAAAGAAAATAAAAAAAAATCCTAGATGAAGATTGCATTATATTATGGTCCAATTATCTTAATCTTATGCAATGAGACAAGTAGACCTATATTTAGCCTGATATAATAATAAAAAAGTACTCCTAAGTTTAGCTTAATGAATGAAGTAATAAGTGACTTAATAATTAACTAATGATTAATTAATTATCAAGTGATTATCCTAATTACTCCAATACTCCCCTTTAAGATCAACTTATGGAGAGTCTAGAAAACCCTAATGTAGAATGCAATTATTCATGCATGGATGGGTCCCAAATATAAGTCTTTATGAGGTACCCATGTACAAATAAATGAAATATCTCATATCTAGAGAAAAGGATAATACCACATGGGAAAAACTCTTCTCAAAAAGAGAGAAAAATAAATTTGACTACACTAGTGAAAGAAGGATAGGAGGTGTTAGAACTGTAAAATTTTAAAAATTTCATGGCTGCACATACCCGTTAGTTCCCAGAAAGGCCCATACCATAACCATAAGAATCCACTTCGCATAACAAATTTTCCCATATTTCATCATTTGGTCCCATAGAATTCACATGTCCTTGAGCATTTACATGTATAGATCATATCGGCGTAACATATTGCAAGTATCACCGATCCATAAAGCATTTTATAGTAAAATGTGTCTTCTTGCAGTCTATCGACAAGACATCGAGAATGTCTTACCGATGATATTTCAGGTGAGGATTCATATCGACATGATGCAGTTCATAGTCTCAATGACCAAAGGATCCTATCAGAAAGACAACAATTATTGGAATAAGTCATATCGAGCTCATTTGTGTCTTACCAATCGAGGCATAAAGTGACACGTCAGTGAGACAAGAGCAGTCAGAGTAACGTCCTGCAACGTTCAATTGTCTTACCGATAAGGCAAGGTGGGTTCCATCATTTTCATCAGGATGAAGTCAAGGAGTCTTACCAACCCCCTATGTCATAGTGACAAGTGTTGTACTGGTAAAGACTTGGTGACACATTTGGAAGGATTGGTCATCGACGAGACTAGCTTCAGCGGGGAGAGATAGGAAGCTCATGCCGAATGAAGTTCCATTGGTAAGAAACTATTATGTCTCAGTGATCAGAAAGCAAACTGAAAGAAATCTTAGCAAAACATGAAGTAATCTATGGAGCGTTTGTCCAACCCCTAAAGTCGTAACGCTACTCAAAACTAAAGGCACATAGTGTCGAGGAGACTTGTAACATCGTGGTAACTACATGACTCCATGGCAATATGTGATGTATTGGTTGTCGAGAGTACTAAGAGTGTCGGTATGACTGCAAGACGTCTCAACGAGTGTTTAGTGAACGTTTGAAAAGGCTTGAATGAAATAATTTCCTGATATTTGAATACGAATGGACGCAACCCTTCGTGATGCTGATATATAAAACCCATTTTTGATAGCAAAGGGGGGAGAGGGTAGAGATTGAATAAAAATATAGTAGGATACAAATTTTTCACAATTTTGAGACTATGATGCATGTTTGAAACAATGGTGATTTCAATTGAATTTATTTGATGTGATGACATTTTTCTGGTTTCAGTTGTTTGTTGTGTTAATTAAAAGTAATGCTGAACTTGTCTCCAAGGTTGATGTTTTCTAATTGTTTAAACTAATATATCAAGGATATTTTTTAGTTTATCAGTGCACACTTGTATCTGTATGATTGGATTAATTGTTTCTTTCAAGGAAAGATTAAGTCCTTTTAGTCAATCATAGTAATTAGGGAATCTCATTTGGATCAATAAGAAGAAATTAGTAGTCATATCCTTGCATGTTTATACTAGTTATAAACTTAAAATTGTATGCCAAAAAATTTGAGTATCTACCAGAAAGAAGTTATTCATTTCAGATTATCATTTGACTTCGTATACCCAATAAGGCACTAGTCTCTACCATTCCACTATTTAGTTTCATTCATTTTTTCATATTACCACATTGGATTTAGCCTTGATATTACTTATACAATTTATACCAAAATAAAACCCATTTATCCACTCCTATTTGCTAGTGTGGGTAAATTTCTTTAGGAAATAAACAAAGGTCAAGTCTACTTTATTCAAATAGGTATACCTACCTAGGTCTAGTAGCACAAAAGAGAAGAAGGTTCAAATCATTTGGCCTTTTCTGTTACCCTGAAACATTGTGAGAGCTTGGCAACCTCTTGAGGTATTTTACCTGCATTTTTTAGAGCTAACAAATTGGAAATGCTACTGGGGATTATTGCAGAATATTCGGTTGAAGACTATAATATAGAATCATTGAAGAGAGATTCATAATTTGAGAAGTTTCAGAAAAAAGTGATTTCATTGGGGAAAATAAAGAATCATTTTCCTACTTTTGGAAAAGCAGGTGGCAACTCTAGTTTAAACTTGATGAAGAATGGATAGACAATTTGTGTATGGAAAAAAAGAATATTTTAGAAGGAAGTAGTTGATAAGAGAAATTAAAGAATTGAAAAAGCAACTACTGCAATTGGACAAAGACACACTACAATTGAAACAAAAATTGTTAAAATCGAGATAATTTTGCAATAAGAATGAATACACAAGTGAAAATAGGTATTGGACCCCACAAGTGCTTGATAATACAATTGGAAATATTTACAATGGAAGTGATGCATATCATGCACAACATAACATTTATTCAACACAACCATCAAAGCATGTAAATGCTTATCCAGTCCCTCCTAGACAAAGGCTGGTAAGCTATCAAGACTATCAATATGATCAACATAATTCCAGCCCACATGAAGGTGTCAATCAAAACTTGCAATGAAATGTATATCCAAGTTAGTAGCTTGAGGATGAAGAAGATGAATACGTACATGCTCAAAACCAAGATTCCATCGCAGAATCAGAATGTGGAATTTACCCCTTTGATGCATTTCTTAACATAATGAGACATGAAGGAGAAGATAAAATCTCTCTATACAATAGGATGATAAATATCTATATGCAATTACCTCCTAATTGTAAGCCTACAAGACCCCTTTTTGTTGCACAAATCATAAAATTTTGGAAACCTAAATCAGTTTATTAGTCAAAATCATCAATACACCATGCCTTTGATTGAGTGAATAAATTTATTGATGCCATGGAGAGGATAAGGTATGAGAACACTATCAATATTGAATCAAATAGTTGTATTTCTGATCAGTATAGATAAATTAATCAAACAATGTATCCAATAGAAGATGAGACATGTGCAGGTCAGAATGATTCTTATGATAGCCTACATCATGAAGATAAAGATACAAGAGACCTCTCTTGCATTACATATTGTGACAGGGAAAGAAATACATGTTATGAGGGATGCAATGAATATTCAAATTGTGAAGATGAACCTATAGATTTTTACTTACAATGGGGTGATTCTTGCAGTTCTTATGGTGATCAAGAAGAAGAAGCAATGGAAAATGTGGGTCCAGTTGACAGTGAACAAATAACACCTCTAGCTGTAGCTGAGAACTATAGGGACACAATTGATAATAAAGAGAATGATTTCTCTATGTTTTCAAATCCACTCCATTATGAGGATGTATCATGCCACAATGAGGAAGAGTTTGAGGACAATCATGTGAATCATAATCTACAACAAGGAGATATTTTTAGCTCTTATGGAGATCATGAAAAGGGAGAAATAATGGAAGATATGGAAGAAGAAGCATGTTCACTTAGCAGTGAGAAAATTTCAGATATGCTAACTCTTGAATACCAGAGATGTGCACATGAATGTGATTTTGAAGTCCTATGTCCAACCTACATTTTTTTTATAGTGAAATTTCTTTGTGCAATGATTCATATGACTCCCAGTTCATTTCTCGAGATGATGGAGAAACCTTTGAAGTTGATCAAAAATCTATATCCATTCAAGAAGAGGTATGTGATTTAGAAATTTCTAACTCATGTGGAGAAGAAATTTATTTGCATACCAAGGATGAAAGGAGTCTAGCCTTGATTGGTTCAAATATGCATTTTATTGAGGATATGAATCATATTTCAATGTCAAATGGTGATATGGAAGATGTGCAAAATGTTTCAGATTTATTTATCTCAAACAGTGTTGATATGACAAAGTATTTAGATTTGTGTGAGAAACATTCAAATATTGAGATGAGTGACATAGATGATCATGATTTTTTCCCTCCTCATGTACATGAAAGTTGTATTCCTTGGTTGAATTATGATTGCAAATTACCTGTGCAGATTAATCTCAGTTATATGATGAATAAAGAATGTTTTCAATTTTCAAATCAGTAGGGCTATCATTTCATGATGCAGGACCTAGATCGAAATGGGGGAAAGAGTTGCAAGTATCTTTATGACAACAAGAGTAGCAAGGAGGATGACATGAATACTTTCAAGAGAAGTTCACTGATTTCAAATCAGAATAAAATTTATGATAGCGGAAAGTATGGTCCTTTCTTTTGGGTGGCCTTGAGCCATCATTTACCAAAATGAAGTATGATTTTGTTTCCAAAGGGATATAGAGGATTAAGGGTTGCCAGTGCATGGACAACTTTTGAAAACCCTCTCAAAAATTTATTTTCCATGCACAATAGTCTAGGAAATAAAAGGAACAGGAATTGCCAATACATGGACAATCTTGAAATTCCTTCTTTTAAAATAAATCTTTCCACGAATAGTAGCATAGGGTCATGTTCATATCAATTTCCATTCATTCCATCCTACTCACCAGTCCATCACCTTGAGTTTGGTTTGCTCACCCAGAAATCTGGATCCTTGCAATGATCTCACAATCATTCATCCCTAGACAAAGCCACTATTAGAACTATAAAACTTTGAAAATTTCATGACCGCACATACTCGTTAGTTCCCAAATATTCCCATACCATAAGCATAAGAATCCACTTTGCATAACAAAATTTCCCATATTTTATCATTTGGTCTCATAGAATTCCCCTGTCCTTGAGCATTTTGATGTATAGATCATATTAGTGTAACATATTGCAAGTCTCACTGATCCATAAAGCATTTTATACTAACATGTGTCTTTTTGTAGTCTATCGGCAAGACATCAGGAATGTCTTACCGATGAGATTTCAGTTGAGGATTCATATCGACATGATGCAATTCACAATCTTAGCGACTAGAGGATTCTATTGGCAAGACAACAGTTATTGGAATAAGTCATATCAAGCTCATTTTTGTCTTACCAATCAAGGCATAAAGTGACATTTTGGCAAGATAGGAGCAATTATAGTAACGTCCTACAACGTTCATTTGGTCTTATTGATAAGGTAGGGTGGGTTCCGTCATTGTCATTGGGATGAAGTTAGGGAGTCTTACTGACCACCTATGTCACAATGACAAGTGTTGTATTGGTAAAGAATTGGTGACACATTTGGAAGGATTGGTCATTGACAAGACTTGCTTTAGTGGGGAGAGATAGGAAGCTCATTCCAAATGAAGTTCCATCGGCAAGAAACTATTATGTCTCGACGATTAGAAAGCAAACTGAAAGAAATCTCGGTAAAACATGAAGTAATCTATGGAGCATTTTCTCGACCCTTAAAGTCATAGTGATACTCAAAACTGAAGGCACAAAGTGTCGAGGAGACTCCTAACATCGATGTAATTGCATGAATCCATAGTGATATGTGATGCATTGGTTGTAAGGAGTACTCAGAGTGTTGGTATGACTACAAGACATCTCAGCAGGTGTTTAGCGAATGTTTGAAAAGGCCTGAATGGAATAATTTCCCGAGATTTGAATACGAATGGACGGGACCCTTTGTGATGCTGATACATAAAGCCCATTTTTGATAGTAGGGGGGAGAGAGGGAAGAGATTGAATAAAAATACAATAGGATACAAAATGTTCACAATTTTGAGACTATGATGCATGTTCAAAACAATGGAGATTTCAATTGAATTTATTTGATGTGATGAAATTTTTCTGGTTTCATTTGTTTGTTGTGTTAATTAAAAGTACTGCTGAAGTTGTCTCCAAGTTTGATGTTTTCTAATTGTTTAAACTGATATATCAAGGATATTTTTCATTTTATCAGTGCACACTTGTTGTATCTATATGATTGGATTAATTGGTTCTTTCAAGGAAAGATTAAGTTGTTTTAGTCAATCATAGTAATTAGGGAATCTCATTTGGATCATTAAGAAGAACTCAGTAGTCACATCCTTGCATGTTTATACTATTTATAAACTTAAAATTGTATGCCAAACAATTTGAGTATCTACCAGAAAGAATTTATTCATTTCAAATTATCATTTGATTCTGTATACCCAATAATGCACTAGTCTCTACCATTCCCCTATGTAGTTTCATTCATTTTTTCATATGAATACGTTAGATTTAGCCTTGATATTGCTTATACAATTTATACCAAAATAAGACTCATTTATCCACTCACATTTGCCAATGTGGGTAAATTTCTTTAGGAAATAAACAAAGGTCAAGTTTTCTTTATTCAAATAGGTATACCCACCTAGGTCTAGCAGCACCAAAAGAGAAGAAGGTTTAGATCATTTGGCCTTGTCTGTTACCCTGAAACATTGTGAGATCTTGGCAACCTCTTGAGGTATTTTACCTGCATTTTTGAGAGCTAACAGGAGGACTTAATGTGATCCCCCAAGGACTGCTTATGCCATGCAAGTACAATCGATGTCTACTAAATATGAGGGATGAAAAGAGGATATGAATCCCCCCACAAAGATGTAGCTTCTATTCCAATGTTGTACGCGTGAATATAGAATATGACCTACTCCCTACAAACAACATTTCTCCCCTTAGGAAGAAATAGATCCATTGGTTATTGGAGAATCTAATCCAAAAGAATGGGTTAATAAAGAATCCAAATCCAAATGATGTGTCCCTCTTAAAATTTCTCATGTGTCCACTTGTCGTAAAGCAATGATGTCAATCCAAGATCCTATGAAGACTAATATAGAACAAGTTGCAAAGTTGATGAAGATGGTTGGCCAAAATTTTTGATGTGGCTACAACAAAGAGGAGATAAATTTCCTCAAAGTAATCCTCCAAATCTACAATATAGGAATCTACAAACAAAGATATGTCTACAAGATCTATGAATCCCAAGTAGCTATGTCTAGAAGATGAATGTCCTACTACACTAAACCAATAGGGGCCAAAGATTTGGTGATGTCAAAATGATTAGGAAAAATAGGAGATTATGATGTAGTCTTAATATATAGAGTGGGAACAAGAATAAAAGTCTTTGAACCATTAGAATATGCAAGACCTATGATATACTCAAGCTCCTCTAAAGTATCATCATCAAAGGGTATCGAATCTGCATTTGCAAGAGGGTTTAAATAATTTACAGTAGGATCTTCTAGGTATGGAGAGATATGAGGGTCTTCACGGATCTCCCAAAGTCATGTCCAAAGTGTGTGGGGACATTCAATGTCTGACATAGCACACATAGTGTCAAGATCAACACTAGAACATATAACCCCTACAATATGATCTCAAATTATGCCCCATCCTGATAAAACCCCTAGTGTGTTTGGTGTAGGTATGCGTACATACAAATAAGGAAAAATATCAAGCCACCTGGGATGTTTCAAGATGCCAATTTTCCAAGACTCATAGTTATCCTTGTCCAAGTTGATCATAGAAGGATGAATAGAAAAACCCATGATACTCAAATGAAAAAATCAGAGAGTAAAAGTTCAGTATTGATAAAGCAAATCAAATGATGTTACCTCACACAAAAACATCATTTCCAAGTGCCAAGATGTCTAATTAATTAAGAAAAATGTGAAAACACAAAATAATAAATAAAATATACCTAGGTTTGATTCTAAAAAAACTGCATGAATGGATCTAAAGAGCTCTCAAACACCTTTCCAATCACACTAGAATCATGAAATCAAAGACACAAGAAAAAAAGTGTGAGCTTAAAAGTGAAAAATGAAGATATGACTTTGACTGAGAATAACAATAACCATCAAAAAAACTTGATAATGAGACCTATACTACTAGACAGTACTTGGAACCAACTTTTCGACAATATCTTATTTTCTTGATTTTGACACCATATGCCCAAATTATGACTGATTTAGGAAAATAGGTCAAAAAGGAAAAAAGCCTTGGCTGGTGGCTAGTGGGTGGTAATTTTTTTTTTAAGATTTTCTTTTTTTCTTTTTTTTCTTTCTTTCTTTTGTAAAAAAATAAAATAAAAATGAAAAAGAAAAATTGATGATTCTTTTTTTTGAATTTTTCTAGAAAAATTGATTAAAAAACTAGAAGATTTTTTTTCTCAAGATAGGATCTCTCAAAATTCAAATAGGAGGCCACAGATCTAGAATTTTGATACCATGTTATAGTTTCCAATAAACTCCATTTAAAACAAATATCACTTGGAAAATATGGATTAACCTTCTACAAGGAGAAAAATCAAACATAGAATACAAATTTGCATAAAGATGGGAAAATAATATTATAGGGAATAATGAATTACGTGAGATAACTTACTTTTATAGAGCAAGATGAAAAACCTAGAAGGAAAACCTAATTAGGATCTAAGTTAACTTAATAAAGTTTAATTAAGTATTTAATTACACAAACAAATGGTCAATATCTTTTGCTTTGTTCATGACTACTCCAACTACATAGATCACACCATCCACACTCTAAAGGATGTGAGGAATGTTCATAGTGATCTATGATGCTATTATTAGAGAATGTTCTATGGTGATTACATAGGGCCAAAATTTTCTATTTAGTGTATGAAATAGATGGCCTTGAGTAAATCTTAAATAAACTTGGACTTAAATTTTCACATTCTTTGGAAGGAAAATGAGATGAACACTTTTCAAGATCTTGCTCAATATAAAAAGAGGGAATATTGGTAGCATCTAAATTATCAGAGAAGCAATAATTTCTATTTTTAGAAGCACAATGTCTATTGATATCTTGAATGGGAGGGAGATTCTTTTAACCTTCAAGCTTTACTTAATCTATATGATTGTATTTGTTTCTATTTTTTCCATTCTTGAGATGTACTCTCTTGCATGTGAAACCTTCATTTTTCTAATGTAGATAAACCTTCCTATAGTTGAATATGATTATCAAAATTTCATCAACACATTTCTTCCTCAAAGTTCCCTAGTTTCTTTCTTCAACAAACAAAAATCCCCATGAGCTTTTCTCCTTCCTATTAAGATTTGCATGTGTCTTAACACCCTTCACAACATCCACCTTGTTCATGGTCTAGTCTAGATAGTCACTTGAGTTTCTGAAGCTATCAAAATAGAATTTTTGTTATGTTGATCTTTCTATGTGATGCACTCAAATAGCTAGAACTTCTAGCATTAATATTATAAGAGATAGTAGTTTGTAGATGGGGTACATTACTTTATATTTTAGATGAAATTTCAAACACTTCACATGAAATTTCATGTCATCGCACCTCATCACTTATAAATTTTTCAAAAAACTCTTTGAAATCATGTGCAAAATTTCTTGTTTCTTGATTTACCAAAGTCTAGTGCACAAGGCCTTTCATTACTATAAAGAAGATGAGAGTTTTTATTTTAACATGGCTTGTTTTTTTCTTCAAATGTGGTGTTATACTAGATCTTGATGAATCAAACCCATGAAAACCATTACCATCATGTATCAACTTCTTTGAATTATTTACATTTTCACCTCTTTGATTATGATCCTCAACTTTTATTTCACCAACAAATAATTCATTGCTTATATGCCTCTTTTTCTTACCCTTACCCTTGGAAGATGCAAGGACTATTTTTTCCTCCATAGTTTTTTAATCATTTTTATTATCTCCTATTGTCACTTATTCACCTACATTTTCAAAATTATAACAAAAAAGTCTTTTGATACCTTTGCAAGCATAAAATGCATGATAATTAGAAATATCGCTCCATTTATTTTTGATATTTGCATTCAGGAAAAAAAAATTACAATAATTTTTATTGTTAATTATAGTATTTAATCCACCCTTTCCAATCTATAGGGTACCAAAATATTCTACTTCAAACCAACCACTATGGAAAAGGTTGTGATTTTTAGGAATTCTAACATTTTTGTTGATCCCTTAAAAACCATTATCATTTCCATTGCTATTATAAGAGTTTCTATGAAAACCAACTCTAGTCATAGGAATTCCAAGCTTCTCTTGCTCCAATTAAACTTTTGAGTTAATAGCCAGGCTAAATTTTTCTCCCTATCTTTCCTTTCTCACTAAACCTAAGTGTTCTTCTTGTGGTTTGATAAGACATGCCTCACTGTGAGGAGCTTCATTAGCACTTTCAATACTTGTGCAAAGAGGAGCTTCAACAATAGTATTTATATTAGTACTTTTCTTGCGCAGGTTCCACTTATATAGTTGGTGTCATTGTTTTCAAAGAATTTTCCTTGTTCTTCTCCATGTTCAAACAAATTTTTGGTTCAAGGTCAACTTCGATTGTATAAACTTTTTTTTTGCAAACATACTTCATTTTACAATGAAGGGTAGAAGACACCCCATTCATTGCATGAATTCATGGTCTTCCTAAGAGAATATTATATGAAAAAACATGAGGCATAAAATGGATCAAGGTTTGTAATGTGGCCTTTCCAACTGTAATAGGAAAAGTGATCACACCAAGTGGTTGTTTCCCTACATTGTCAAATCCTCAAATCGATAAGGAATTAGGTTCAATTCCTAATTTATCCATGTCAAGCTTATCCAAAAGGGTTACACTACACACATTAAGGGTTGAACCATTGCCAACAAGGGTTCATTTTATCCCTGTCCTATTGAAAATAGATATTATCATGACAGCTTCATTTTATTTTTTCACTTCTAGCGAAGGTAACTCATCTTGATGGAAATTAATTTCTAAGTTGAATAGAGGTATAGCTCGAATTTGAGTTGCTACATCAATTGACTGTGCATTAGGAGGGTAGGAACTTGTTGTAAGGAACTTTGAATCATGTTATGATAATGAGTGGAGGCTTGGATAAGGTACCATAATGATATCTTAGAAGGAGTGTTCTTAATTTGTTCAACAAGATCATACTTCTTTCCATTATGTAAAGGAAAACAAGGGGCACTAGGAAAGATAGGTTGGGGTAATGGGAGGGGTGTTGGGATTTTTTTTCTTGGTAGTGGATTGTTTATTGTGTTATATGTATGAGCAATGGTATTGTAACTTGATTTCTACGAAGAATTATCATTATCAAGTTTCCTTTTATGTTGTTCTAAGATAAGAACAGGTTTATTTTGAATGTGTGGTTGTTGTGAGGGTGTATAGATGGTAAGAAGTGGCTCAGGAGACCACTTTGAGGGATATATAATTTGCATAACCTCAAAACGATTTTCCTTATTTTCATGATCTCTTAGTAAATGGGATTCTAATGTCACTTCATCATCTTCATCTAAGGATCCCACATTACTATTGGCAATGTTCTCATTTTCTTGCACCATGATATCTACCCTAGTAGGAGAGCTTTAAGCAGAGGAGAAAATAAGATGTTCATCACATTCCATGGTTATATTTTGTAAATTAACCTCATCACCAATAGGGGAGGAATTTTAAGATAGGAAGAACTATCATTGTCATGCTTACCAATGATTGGATCCTTTCATTCAAATAGATCTTTCCAAATGGTAGGAGCATTAGGAAAGTGAGAAACAATATTTTCATGACTCTCAATAATTGTATCTTCTAACACCAAATTATCTTCTTCACAACTAGGAAAGATATTAGGATAAGAATAAATGAGATTATCATGATTTTCCGTGATTGCATCCTCTTTCACTAAAGCATTCTCCCAAGTAGGTGAGGTGTTGGCAGATGAATGGAGATTAGGTAGAGTAATGTTAAGGAATGTTTCAATGATCTCAACTTCTTGTATCATAATATTTTTCCAAGGGGGGGAGGAAAGAGACAATCAAGACTTTCATGATTCTCAATAATTGTACCCTTTCACCAAGATACCTTCATCACTAGTAGGATAGGTATTGGGAGAAGAAAAATTATGGCTTTCATGATTATCTATGTTTGTATCCTTTTGTATCTATTAGCCAATGAATTGTCCTTATGAAAATATTTGATAAATTTGACTCTAGTTTTCCCTTAATGCATTGGAGCCAATCGCTAACAGCTCCGAAAATATAGCAATTGCATTTGTAGCTTTCCTCTAAATTAAAGAGGTAAAGCTCCCTTGTATGATCTATCTAACAATAAGGTAGATTTTAATGAGAAATAAATTAGGTGACAAATGCTAGTTCTTAAATTTGATACTAATGCAAATAAGAGACCAAAAATCCATAAACTATCAACACATAGATTGAAAATACTTATGACAATTATACTATGTAAGAAAAGATTATATTGCAATAAATGGATGTTATAAAGTATATATTACAAAGAAGATATGACTCTATTATAGGCTCGACACAAATTTTGATATGCTAAACATCACATTAAATTCATAAGTCAAAGATTACAAATCATTGTAGCATAAATCAATATGGAAAGTGAAGTTCCTTCTCAAAATACAACTAAGTGTATCTATGGAGATCAGAACCTGTATCCTTCTCCTTCATCCTATATATAGCAGCCAATTCCTCTAAAATAGTGACCAAAATTGTTACTAAATTAAGCAATACCTCTCCTCTTTCGACTGTCTTCTTGAAAACTGCTAGAAGAATATGATCGACTAGAATAATTACACAAACAATTGAAAATACATTGGGCAAGAAAAATAATCTTTCCTTCACCAACATTCGTCAAATGACCAATCCCACATTCATGCAATTAATGAATCTCTAGAAAGACACAACATGATCGCATGTGTATACTGTCCAACTAGGAATGTAATTTAAAACTAGTTCAAATTAGCCATTAATTCAACTGAGTTTTCTTCTCATCAAATCTAAGAAAGATAGCCTAAATGTCTAACCAACCATCTATAAATTCAACCAATGTCACCACACTGCACCATCTAGAAGCATCCAATATGGTGAGTGCTTAGAGAGATGGTGTATCTGTAAATGATTTCATTGTTCTAGAGGAGATCGAATGTAGTCCCTTGTTTAGGAATTTTTCTAATCAATTGAAGGAGGTCTTTGTGATATAGAGTGAGGTGGAAGAAGTTATTTGTAGTATTTTGGGTGAAGCATTTTTTAGCCAATTGCATGTACATAATGCTACCATGTTGGAGCATTTTGTGTATATAGTTATCAAGATCTCTAGTTTCCACGACTAGGGTATGAGAGCATCTAAGCATTTGGTGAGGCCTATATTCCATCACCGTGTTAATGTAGCTATCGGTGGGACCAGTCACTATCCTCAAAGTGGGTTGGTGGGAAATGCCATTTTCACCATGTCAACTCTTTAGAATGATTTTGTGGGGGAGGTGGTGACTCTTTTTTGTGTAAGAATCATAAGGAATGACATGGGGCTCTTCACCCAATTTTTGCAGTCACATGACAACCTGTTGTCTCCTACTCAAATCAAGTTCCTTTAGATTGTGATAGAAAGCATTCAAGTGTTGATGTTTTCTGTCTGTGTCTAAATAAGAATGTCCCTTCTTTTTGTGTTATCGATATAAAATTTTGTAGTCGAATTGACCAATTTTGTAATAACAATGCGATGTATATGCATACATATATATGAATAAAATACTATTTTGATATCTTTGTGTTTTTGTATACATGGATTTTATTTATCCTTGTTCATATCAAATGAAATGGAATTATTTTCTTTTTCTGTATAATTGCACTATTTTTGCAAACCTATGTTTGTTGTTATTCTAATAAATTTCTTGAAAATTCTTCAAGGTGGTAGGGTGGATAGTTTGTAGAACTTAGGAAAACTCTACTTATGTTTCAATCATAAGGAGTACCTCCCAAAGGCATAAATTGCAAAATAATCTACCAAGCGACCTTTAACAAGTTGGAAACTTAACACATAGACCACTTATCATATATACAAGGTTCAAAAGAGTGGTAAGTTACAATGAAGTGATAAAATATCGCCTATACTTAAAGAGTAACAAGGTAGCAATAAAGTGGGAGGTTAGAAAAACTAATGAAAACCCTACCTAGGTTCATAACATATTGTAGAACACCTCCTGACTTAGAAACTTATGCATAATTGACAAAGTAAAGGCAAAAAAATGTGGTGTTTAAAAAGAGGAGACTAAAATTAGGGGTAACAGTGGCTCTAACTGGGAACCAGGACTACAAAGGATGCAGAGAAACCTAGAAGATTTGACCAGTCCTTTCCATTGAGCACAAATTCAAAATGAGAAGGACACCAAAATCCAAAACAACAAACCAAAAATGAACACACAAAATTTGTAACTATTTACAAGGCAGGGGGAACCTATTAGAAATGGGGGAAGAAGAAAGGCTTGCACAAACCCATTAATAGGTTGAAAAAAGAATGAACCATCTATGAATAGACACATATTTGTATAGAGCTTTCAAAGAAAGTCGGTAAGTATGATCACTTAAACAAAAGTGTAAGAAACATTTCAACTACTACCCAACAAGCCCCTGAAGAGCCATTTCTCATCATAAATTTTGTCCTGTTGCTAGAAAATTGATGCTAGACCATCCTTGATTAACCACTTCTCCTCATTAAGGTCCGTTGATCTTTGTGTCTTTAGCTTTTGGTGAAGAGTCCCATGTTACAACTTCTTCTCTAACATCGTGTTCCCCAAATTTGCAAACCAAAAACTTTTCACCATTGCTCTATTTTTCTATAGTAATAACTTCCTCAGTAATTATCGAATGACAATCTCCTCCTACATCTCGTATATATTGATTAGTAGTTGAATTAATAAGCAGAGGATTTCTATATATTTTAAATTCATCAAAGAGAAAAAGGGGATTAGAATTGATCGACCACTTTATCCCCTCCTGGTGGAAAGCATTATAAGAGGAGTCCTCATTGTATTCCACTCCAAGGCAAGGAGTTTCATCAAAAACCTCTTTAAAGACAAAACTTTCATATTCTTGGGTGAGAAGGGAATCTGGCATTAGATCATTTATGCTAACTTTAGGGGAGGAATACTTAATCCTAGAATGGAAAGGAGTGGTAATCTGTGACACAAAAAGAGACTTTTTTGGTGGTGAATCATCTTCTTCATCACTAGATGAACTAAGATCATCTTCAGTTTTAGTTGTGACATTCAAACTAAAAACTTGAGCATTGTAGTATTGACTTTCTTCCTTTTCAAGCCAATGCATGTCACCAAAATATTTTAGATTAATATTTCCATCTATTAGATGAGAAAGTTTCATTACTTTAGGGAATTTGATCAGGGAATTAATAAGTAGTCTGTAACTAGTTTTGAACTTCTTGTTATCATCAAATTTCCAGTTTCCCATAGTTTTAAAATTATCCTCAATACTTATCGCTTCCAACTAATCCTTTTTGATCCCTTGAATTATGTCTCTTTTGAGGATCAATTGAATGTTAGGGTACAAAGCCAAAATAAATATGTGAAACTGAATTTCCTCACTAGGCCTCTTCAGAACAAGGATCCACTGAAGCGGTCTGTCAAAGTGGTATACAAATTCCCCCATTGTCTTAGCCTTTTCTTTCATGATCTAAAAAAGTTTTCGTAGGGTGGCTGCAATATTAATTGTAATTTCATAATGTTGGAGAAATTTTTCCTTCAAAATATTTCACCCCTTGATGCATCCCTTTTCAAGTGCCCTGAGCCATTCAGTCGCCTTCTTGATTAGACTATTAATAAAGATTCTTACAAAAACATCTTCATCCTGAATACCCAAGATCCTACTTGTTGTAGTCATAGCAAGGATATTTTCTTTGAAGTCTTGTGTTTCTTTTCCAAAAAATTTAGGAATTTTTTTTTGGGAGCCAATGGGTAGGTCATGATATTATGACAAGGTAAGAGGGCCAACATGGTTACTCAAGATTCGAGGCCATGGATGATTAGACTCACCAAATCACTGAGGAGTAGAGATGGGGAATATATTTGAATTGATTTCTAGGTGGTGGAGGAACTAGAGGTGGATTTTGAGGTCGAGGAGGAAGTGGGTCCCATGGGTGATGGAGAGGTTGATTGGGATGATGATTTGGATGACGAGGAGGATGGTCGTAGTACACAAATACTAGTCTTTGAGGATGTTCAACTACTGGCACAGGTGGGTGTTGGGCCCACTCTTCTTCTTCCAAGACAATATTTTCTCACATATAATCTATGACACTCCTTTTGTACCAACAGGTGACTCATATTTAATTGTGAAATGATGTCTTCTTGTTTTGCCTGCATCCAATCTAAATCAAGTTGCAATACAAGAAATGCATTGTTATGGGGAAGTACCATCTTTCTGCATGACACGATAGAAGCTTGTCAAATGTTACAATTAATACTTCCCCAATGGAGTCTCCAAAAATATGTTAGCAAATAAATTGGCCTTTTGAAAAAATTTGATCAATTTGACTCTAATTTTCCCTTAATGCACTGGAGCCAATCGCTAACAACTCTAGAAATGTCACAATTGCATTTACGACCTTCCTCTAAATTAAATAGGTATAGCTCCCTCATATGATCTATCTAACAATAAGGTAGCCTTTAACCAGAGAGTGATAAGGTGACAAACACTAGTTTATAAATATGATACTAATGTAGATAAGAGAGAAAAAGCCATAAACTATCAACACACATATTAAAAAATATTTATGACTATTATATTATGAAAGAAAATATTATACTACAAAAAATGGATGCCATAAAGTATATCTCACAAATAAGATATGACTCTATTATAGGCTCAACACAAAGATCGATACGCTAAACATCACATTAAATTCATAAGTCAAAGATTACAAATCATTGCAGTATAAATCAATATGAAAAATGAAGTTCCTTTTCAAAATAAAACAAAGTGTATCTATGGAGATCAAACCATGTATCCTTCTCCTTCATCCTATATATAGCAACCAATTCCTCTTAAATGGTTACCAAAATGATTACTAAATTAAGCAGTACCTCTCCTCTTTCAATTGTCTTCTTGACAATGACTACAAGAATATGATCGACCGAAATAATTAGATAGACAAGTAAAAATACATTGGGCAAGAAAACTGATCTTGTTTTCACCAATGATTGTCAAATGACCTATCCCAAAACCGTGCAATTAATGAAGCTCTAGGAAAACACAACATGATCGCACATGTATATTGTCCAACTAGGAATGTAATTTAAAACTAGTTCAAATCAGCCATTAAGTCAACCAAGTTTTCATCTCATTGAATCTAAGAAAGATAGTCCAAATATCTAGTCAACCATCTATAAATTCAACCAATGTCACCACACTTCACCATCCAGAAGCATCCAATATGGTAGAGAACTCAGAGCGATGGTGTATCTACAAATGATTTCATTTTTATGGATGAGATCGAATGTAGTCCCTTGTTCAGGAATTTGTTTTATCAACTAAAGGAGGTCTTTGTGATACAAAGTGAGGTGGAAGAAGAAGTGCTTCGTACTATTCTAGATGAAGAATTTTTGACCCAAACGTATGTACGTAATGCTACCATGCTAGAGCATTTTTTGTATACAATCATCAGGACCTCTATTTGTTGTGATTGAGGTATGAGAGGATCTAAGTGTTTGGTGAGGCCTAAATTCCATCACCATGTTAATGTAGATATTGTTGAGATCAATTACTATCCTCAAAGTGGATTGGTGGGTGATGCCATTTGTATCACATCGAATCTTTAGAATGATGCTTTGGAGGAGGAGGTGACTCTTCTTCGTGCAGGAATCATAAGGAATGACATGGGGATCTTCACCCAATTTTTGCAGTCACGCAACAACCTATTATCTCCTGCTCAAATCAAGCACCTTCAAATTGTGATAGAAGGCATTCAAGTGTTGATTTTTTCCCTCTACATCTAAACAATAATGTCCCTTTTTGTTTCCTTTTATGTTATCAATATCAACTTTTGTAGTCGAGTTGACAAATTTTGTAATACCAATGTGATGTATATACATACATATATATGAATAAAATACCATTTTGATATCTCTCTATTTTTGTATGCATGGATTTTATTTATCTTTGTTTAAATCAAATCCAATGGCCTTAGTTTATTTCTCTATATAATTGCACTGGTTCTGCAAATCTATGTTCGTTGTTATTCTATTAATTTTCTTGAAAATCCTTCTAGGTGGTAGGGCAGGTAGTTCATAGAACTTAAGAAAACATAACTTACATTTAAAACATCATAAGGAGTACCACCCAAAGGCATGAATTGCAGAACAAGCTACCAGGTGACCTTTAACAAATTGACAACTTAATGCATAGACCACTTATGATATATACAAGGTTCAAAAGAGTGGTAAGTTACAATGAAATCATAAAATATCGCCTATACTTGAAGAATAACAAGGAAGCGATAAAGTTGGAGGTTAGAAAACAAATGAAAACCCCACCTAGGTTTGCAAAATACCGTAAAACACCACCTAACTTATAAACTTATGAATAATTGACTAAGACAAGGAAAAACAAGGTGGTGTTTGAAAAGGGGCGACTAAAATTAGGGGTAATAGTATCATCATCCTCATAAATGGGAGAGATATCAGGGTTTGAGTGAGTGATAGGCAAGGTTATATTAAGGATTGTGCCAATGGTTTGTTTGTCTTGCTCTAAGATATTCTCATATCTAGGAAGGATAGCAAAATGATGGCTAACATGTTTCTTAATGACCTCAATGTTGTACTCTAAATTGAACTCATAGGAGGGGATATTGTATTTATGCAATCCATTGTTAACCATATCAAAACCACATCTCTTAAAAGGAAACATGGTAACATGAAAAAGAAAGCTACTCAACTTATGCAAAAAATGTAAACAAATGTCCTACATATCTGAATGTTTTCACTACTGAAATGAGTTTTAGAATTATTTTAAAAATGACTAAACTAAATGGATGATTTGACCTAGATGCTCAAATAGAAATTCCTAAAACTTCCCAAACTAATATAGTAGGTTACCAACAAGCCTAGGAATTCTAGAAAATCACCAAAAAAGCTCATAAAAGTTTATTTTTTTAGGCCTCCAAGGACTCATTCACCCAGATGGGTGTATTAGTCCCACTTTTTCACAAAGTTTCCCACTTTTTCACAAAGTGTCCCACTTTTTTACAAAGTTTCCAAAAAAATTTCACATTGTCCCACCAAAATGTAGATTTAGACCTAATCAAGGATGAATATGCTCAGGTGGGCATATGAGTACAAATTATGGTTTTTGACAAGTTCAGACAATGAAAAACAAAGAGTAAGCAATACTCAAAAATCTACAACAAATACCTATAAAGGGACTAATATGCCCAGGTGCACATATGAGTCCAAATCATGGTTTTTAAGCCTAAATCAACAAATTCTAATTTGATTTTAATGCATCTAGGTTGTATTCTCAATTTACTATTTGCAATTACATATTTTCAATGAAATTGAATGATGGAACATGCAAAAATGCAACCTATATGCACTTTTCACTAATGCAATATTTAGAAGTCCTAAATGCAATTCAATTAATGAAAATCTAATGCAAAGTTAATGCAACCTAGATCTAGGAATCTATTGTTCTCCAAATAAAAAATTCAAGGGTCCAAAGGCCAGGTTCACCAAAATGAACCAAAGGGAAATGGGGTTCCACCTTTTGGGAGATGGAATTGGACCTATTTCACACTTTAGTTCATTGGGAAACTAGATCCCTAAACCAAGCACCTTGATTGAGGAATGGCTAGTGGTTTCCTAGTGTAATTAGATGGGGGTTCACCATAAAATTTAGATTCAAAAGGGAAAAATACAAAAACTTACGCAAACTAACTATGAAACCTAGAAAATTGAAAGCATGAAATCAAGCTGATAAACTAAATGGAATAGAAAAGTACTTGGATGAATGGAGATACCAAGACAAGATCTACAAACTTTGAAAACTAATGTTTAGGGTTGCATCGGGACTAAAACACTAGGTTGGGAATATGAGTCCTATTCTATGGTTTTTAGGGAAAAATATGGAATTCTCCTATCAATTGTCAAGATCTACTGAACAGTGATAAAAAAATATCCTAGGACTAATACGCTAGGTTGGGTGATTTAGTTCACCTGTAGGTTTTTTCTAAGTATATTACTAATTCCTTTGAACTTAGATGACACTATTCAATGTTGTTGAAAGGCTATATCAGGGAATAATCACCAAGTTGGGAAAATGAGTCCATTTCACCTAAATCTATAGAACACACATCACAAGAGAGAGAAAAATGTTATTTTGTTAGAGGATGGCGTTTTCCTTGGTCAAACCTCATTTTGGTAATTAAAACTTGAAATTAAATGAAATAGCATGAGGGAATGATGAATGAACAAATACAGTATTGCAACTCACCAAACCCTTGAAATGAAGGTTGCAAAATTATGTGAAATGCATAGCATGAATGTGGATCTTGACTCTTCATTGAATTGTTGAAGATTTTTCCTTGAATTATTGCTTGAATATTTGAGACCTACATCACAAATGTTAGCTCACAAATACACATGATGCATGAAAACTTTGACATGATGCTTGATTCTTGAATATTGCTCCAAATGATTCATTATTTTCTCTTGAATTATCTTGTAACATATTTCATGAATACTGGAAGGCTCTTAGATTGCTTGCTAGGATTTCTTAGATGAGACTTAGTGAAATAGCCTTACATATTTAAACTTGTTTATGCTTAATTTCTGAAAATTACAACACTACAAGTTGAAATTCAAAAATTAAAACTACAGATAATAAAATCCCACCAAGAATTTGAATTAAAATGGGTCCTAGGTTAAAGTCACATGAGTCCTATAGGCTTAAACTTGGGACGCATACTTCAAGAAGTTTTTTGTTCAATGTAAAATTTGAAATCAGAGCCTGAGACCTAGGGAGGACCCATACGTCTAGATCAGCATATGGGTCTCAGATCCCTACATTTAGAACACAACAAAAAAAATTAAATTATGATTTTCCATTTATTACATGTTGGGTTTATCCTTAAAAAAATGCATTTAACTAGGCTTGTGGATGCAAAATAGGACCAACTAAAGCATAAATAAGCCAAATTTTAATAGGGAGAACCCAAACAAATGCAAAAATGTAAAGGGATACAATTTTATACACTATAGGTGCAAAAAAGTACCTTATCTAGCATCAACCCACCCATCCAAATAGGGTGGAACTATTAGTTTGATCACACAATGAACAAAATGAAAGTTACACTAGCTTGCAACATTACACTACATGCATCTGATGCTTTTTCCATCAACTAAAAATTTGACACGGGAAAAAACCTTAGAGATATCAAAAAATGAGAGATTATTCTAGAGGTTCTATAGGTGATTTCATAGCCTCAGATAAAATGTTTGTAAGTGTCATAGTTTTTGAGTAATAGCTCATCAAAGTTTTCTACCTTTTTGCACTTTGGTCTCTTAAGAGATTTCATTGATATAGTGTAGCTCTAACTATTTTGTTATGTTTGGGTGCAAAAAAAAACCTTTCCTAGCATAAACCCACCCATCCAAATGTGTTGTAACTATCACTTTGGTCACATGATGAATAGAATGAAAGTTACACTACCTTGCAACATTACACTGCATGCATTTGACGCCTTCTCCATCAACTAAAAACTTGACACCACAAGCAAACACCTTAGAGATATAAAAAATAAAGAGATGTTATTGTAGAGGGGAACTAGGTGATCCTATAGTGCCAAATGGAATGTTTGTAAGTGCCATGGTTTTTGAGTAATAGCTTGTCAAAGTTTGCTACCTTTTTGCATGTTTGTCTCTTAAGAGACTTCACCGGTACACTATAGCTTAGAATATTTCGGCATGTTTGGTGCAAAATAATACATTTCCTAGCATAAACCAACCCATGTAGACCTATTGTTACCGTTTCTTTGGTTTCATGAAAAATAGAATGAAATTTACAGCACCTTGCAACTTTACACTACATGTATCTGATGCTTTTTCCATCAACTAAAAACTTGACACCATGGGAAAACTCTATAGAGATATCGAAAACCATTTATAGAGGGGCTCTAGGTGATCCTATATCATTAGATATAATGTTTGTAAGTTTCATGGTTTCCAAGTAATAGCTCATTAAAATTTTCTACCTTTTTGCACATTGGTCTCTTAAGAGAATTCATTGGTACAATGTATCTTGGACAATTTCAACATGTTCGGGTGTGAAATAGGTCCTTTCCTAGCATAAAACCACCCATACAGATGTGTTGGAACTATTGGTTTGGTCGCACGATAAACATAACAAAATTAAAAGCAGCTTGAAACTTTACACTGCATGCATCTGACATTGTTTCCATCAACTAAAAACTTGACACCATGGGAAAACACCTTAGAGATATCAAAAATTGAGAGAGGCTATTGTAGAGGGTCCCTAGGTGACCTTGTAACCTCAAATAGAATGTTTATAAGTGCCATGATTTTCAAGTAATATCTCATCAAAGTTTTATGCCTTTCTTCATTTTGGTCTCTTAAGAGACTTCATTGGTACAATGTAGCTCGAACTATTTTGATGTGTTTGGGTGCAAAACAGGACCTTACATAGAATAAATCCACCCATCTAAACATGTTGGAACTATTGGTTTGGTCGCACAATGAAGAGAATGAAATTTACACCACCTTGTAACTTTACACTACATGCATATCGATTTGGTCTAATGACATGTATACCATTTAGTTTCATGATGGATCAATTTGGTCTAATGGCATGCATGCCATTGAGTTTCAAGTGCACTTATGTATTAGGGTTGAATGGTGTAGGTTATATTTCCATTATACATCAAAATTTTATGCCATGTCTAATGCATTAATTTATGCATCATAATTGAATGACATTGACTCTTGTCTTTGATTGTTCAAATGGAGTATGTGACATATGCATTAGGTCGAATGGCATTTATGAAAACATCCTACCGATTTTAGATTTTGTGTTAAGCATACATCATAACTAGTGTTCATTATGGTGTACTTAGTGTGTTTATTCGTGCATTTTGATTAGTAATTTTTGAGTGAAATTTATAATAACATATATTGCACTAACTTGAATGGATTTATTTTATGGTTATAAATTATTATGTACAGAAGTTTTTTGAAAGTTGCTTGTCCATGCATTATGGTTGAGTGACATTGAAGCTTCTACATGACTGTATGACATTTTCATTAATCAATTGATGATATATATCCTTTTTTTTTGGTTGGGTTTTGTTGAAAGGTTGCATTACATTTTTATTACATTTATATATTCTTATTTGAAGATTGCATCAAAATCAAATAGCAAGTTTGGTGTGGGTCAAGGTTGATTTACATATATAACAATATCATATGAGTATTATTGCTTTTGTGTGAAGTGTGCATTATGACTATTGTGCATCAAGCCCACATGGTATGCCTATTTTTCTTATTCATGCATTATGGTTACCAACATTCATTGTTGTGCATAAAAATAATACAAATTTCATGTGGAAGGTAAAATAACATGCATGGCGTGGAGTTGTATTTGGTTTGTTTAATGGTTGTATCACACTCATAGAGTGTGCACATATATTGTTTGTTCATGCATCATGGTTGAGTGATATCTTATTTTTTTATCATGACTATTGTATAGATTTCACATGAACAATCTAATGAGCATGTATCTTTTTGAGTTTTAAGGAATTTTTTTGAAGGTTGCATTCAATTCTTATGGTGTACATAATGTTCTTATTTATGTATCATGGTTGAAAGATAGTGATTCTTATTCATGATAATTTTATACCTTTTAAATGAAGGATCTAGTGACATATTAAGCTTGATGGTTTTAATGGCATGAATGGTGAATTGAGTTGTAATGGTTTTTTTTTATCGTTGGGTCACTCATATGGTTTGTATCAAGTGTTTATCACCACTGAGTTACATTGATTTTTGTCAAGATGATTATATTACTTTCGAATGAACATTGTAATGAGATATATTTCATTAAGTTGTATGGGATTTGTTTGAAGTTTTTAATCAATCAAAAGAATCAATTCCATAAGTAAGGCTATCATAAACTACTCTTTTCATCTTTATTTACTTGCTTATGAGACCACAATTATTTGAGGCATTTTTTCAAATAACAATTCTCACAAAATATTATATAGTGCTTCTCATACCATTTTTCATTAATTTTAGCTTCTTTTGAAAGAAAATCAGTTGCCCACTTCATTACATGAGTTCAAATTTAACAAAATAATGTCAAATGTAAATTCATTCAAGAGAGCTTAAAATCATATGTATTCTCAAATTTAGTGTTCAACATGCAACATATGGAGGTAATCAAATAATTTAAAACTCTATCACTCTTCCTCTTTGTTGGTACTCCTATGAAAATTTTCCTATAGTCACATTGGTAGTCTTAGTTCAAGTCATTCCTATTATGTTGTTAATGTCTACTAGCTTGTTTAAAAGCACCTTTTTTATGCTTTTAGCCATAGCAAAAAGGAAATAAAATATTTGATAAAATAATTTGGTAGACATGTATGAAAAATGTGGTACAATAGAAAAGGTAGTGAACTGTTTAAAAAAATTCCCCAAAGAAATATGGTCTCATGGAATATAATGTATATGAACCTTATTATGAATGAACTCTAACATAGATGGATTGCTAATTGTTATTCATAAGTTCAATTAAAATGAATTTTTTTTAATCTATAACATGTTATAGATCATAAATTTAAACCATTCTAAAATAATTATACATTTTGTTTTGAAGGTTAAAAGTAGAAAGACATGCACATGAGGAAAAAATTAGATTGATATCAATTCTTATATATCAAAATGTAGAATAATTGTGTTTTTTCATATACAAATTAAATGGTATATATGCTTACTCAAAACAACTTTTACAAATTGTGGCATATATATGTCATCTCAAGATCTATCAATACCTAAATATATCAATCTCTATCAAATCGAAATCCTATACTATATCATCAAAATAAATCCTCCTCAAAGAACTTAGTGGCTTTCAAGTTTCCTACACAATAATAATTCAAACCACAAACTAGATTAATTATGTGAATGGTTGACAAGATAGACTAGTAAATAGAAACTTATATACTATAATTTAGAAATTATTAATTTAACATCAAAATTACTATATTGAACTATATTATATCAAAAATTCAATTATTTTTTACTTCAATTCTTTCTCTTTTTTCTGCAAGACACTTTGCATATGATTTTCCCTTAGGATGATCAAGAGTCCTTGTCTAATGAAATGGTCCCACATGTGTCACATTATTGAATCGATCAGAGGACTATAGAAGGTAAAATAAAATTGATACAAATTAATATATAATTGTTGATAAATAATCATATTTTCTAAACATATATCTACTCCTTTCTAGAAATGTATATATCTGCAATATAAAAAAACACATACTTGTTGTGATGTTTGTCCACTAGATAGGCTCGTGATGGATGAAGATGCGAAGATAGTTCCATATATAAAAAATGACAAGAATGTGACACAATTTAAATGCACATACACATATATAATCACAATTTCAAGAAAAAAAAAGAATATACTTGTTGTGATCCTTCTTCCAATGTTTTAGGCTCAATCAACATGGTTGTAAAAGTACCAAGTTGTTGCACAAAAAGATAAGAATACATTAGACTATCAATCTATGCACATGTATTTAAATATAATAGATTTCAAAAATTAACATCTAAATAACAATTTAAATGATATCGTATATTGAGTCTCTAGGTCAAATGAAATGGCTAAATGAGTATCCTCCTACACTTGTGAAATTCAATCCTTTCTCACCAACTATTAAAGATTCTAGAACATAAACATATATATTAGTACTAATATCTCTTATAAAATATGAAAGAAATGATAAAATGCACTATGAAATTACTTTAAGTCTTACCAGTGCTTCCACATCATCTCTTCCACCTGATGTCTCTCCTAGAAATGCTCAATTTCGTGCTCTCTTAATTCCTACATCCAAAATTGTTGAAATGAAAAAGATCCTCTACACTAATCAAATCCGCATGCACTCGTTAAACCCTTATTCTGTTAGTATGATTAAAAATGAAATGTAGATAACAAAAATTGAAATCACAACACCATACAAAAGAGAACACTACATTTACATGGAAAACCCAGTGAGGGAAAAACCATAGTGAGGATTAGCTTAAAACATAAGTAATAGCAAAACTAGTACAAGGGCCCACAACAAGAATAGGACACACTTTCCAAAATGGATCATAGCTAGGGCTCACTTCCATATAAATAAATACAAGAAGATAGATGAAGAATGTTACACAAAGAACACTTCTCAATACAACAATGAATCCATCACAATTTCTCGCACACTTTTGCAGTCTTGCATGAAAGATTTTAGATGCCTTCAACTCACTACCTTCAAGAACCCTAACACTAAAATTATCACTACTCTACTCAAATTCACATTACACACATCACTCACATCAATCTCACATCTATCTTTCTTCTCAGTTCTTTCATACCTCAACTCACAACTGTTGGGACTAGAAAAATCTCATATTTCTATTGGCCTTCACTCATGTACCCTAGAAAGTTGCCACATATTTATTTTATAAACACAACAAGTTGTTAATATTTGTGTAACAAGATTCATTTCACAATCCATGTTTACCAATGCTCCCATAAAATTAGCCTTTGACACACAAGCATTCCTTTGGTCATCACCAAGCAAGAATTTTAAAGCAACTAGTCCATATCAGCAAGATTAGGTAAAGTCTTTCCGATCAACAGGTGATAGCTTTTCAGTTTGAACATTTTGTACATATCAAAAAAAGATGAACCAAGTCATACAAATTGGAGACCATGGAGATTACATAATTGAAAAGACAATGCTTGTCATCTCATAGATGAAAGCTTATCAACAAGAAAAAAGTAGTCAAAGCAAAGTTGTCAGATCATGTCAAGCTCTTAACTCAGGGTATGTGCAAGATCATCATGGAAAAAATAGGCCCTTAAGTGGCAAAAAATTAGAAAAATTAGACTTAGGAAACTTGACATAAAAATTTGAATAAGTTATCTATATTATTTCAAAAATATGTAGCAAATTGAATGTAGTTTCTAAACTACTAGGTTTGTTTAAAAAACTAAGAAATCTATTTGGTGAAAATTTGAAATTTCAATGCAGTAGTACTTAAATTTCACAGAAAAAATAAGTAGGTGTCTGTTTGACCACCCTAACCACAATAAAATGATAATATTTTTTTCATAAGATTTTAAATATAAGTAGAGGATTCATGTGCCGATGTGATGCATACTTTTTTGTAAATTTTTTCTAAGTAACTAATTAATTATGAATTTCTTATTACAACTTTTAAAAAATATAAAAAAATCGTATGTCTGGCCACCTTAACTTGGTCAAAACTTAATGAAATTCAAATTTTATTTTTCTAATCCTATAGTATGTGAAGCATAGAATGTGACACATGTTTTGGATTCAAAAAATGTGATACTGTTTGAAAGCTATAGATGTTTTTCAATCAGTCTATCAATCAAGACTTTAGTCATAATTTTAATAGAAAATGAATAATAATTACTTATTAAATTCAAAGTAAAGAATAATTTATATTAGTGGAAAGCAAAAAATATCCTTTAAAACCCTTTTAATTTAAACAATTTTGGGTTAAAATAAAGTCATTAGCCACATACCCATCATATTACCACATTTTGGCCCATTGTGATCCTGCACATACCCCTCACACCAATGGAAAATCATCGGCAAGACATATTTTATTTTTCCAATGAGACAAAATAAAAAAACATCAGGGAGACTTGTACACTCGGGATGAATCATTCAGATATCACTAACCATATAGGTCACACCGATAAAAATTTTTTTAGGAAGAGTCTTGCCAATTGATCCCAAATGAATGAAGCAGTAGATGGAGCATATCGGGGAGACCAAAATACATTGGGGAAATATTCCATTCTATTAATGATGATTCTTTTCATATGGATGGTGATGATAAAGGATCAAAATTCATTAGAGTAACACTAGGAAATTATTGAAATGACTTTTAATGATTTAGAAAGCTTTCAAATTGGAGAAGTTCCACAATTTTCTCCCTAAAGTAGTATGAGTTGAAAAAAAAGGAGGGATCATTCAATCTTCTCAACCAAGAATGATAAATCAAAAGGACACCCCACATCAAAAAGACATTCAGTTATGTCTTGGCAATCAAATGTGAATATATAAAGAAAAGGTGGGAACAAGTTGGACACATAGATCGGCAAAAAACTGAATAAGTCACCGATATAATTTTTCCATTCTGACATTGCAAAACTCAAAAAACCTACTTGCATTCATGCTCAAAAGTAGAAATTAATGGATGCACGAATGTGCATCATGTAAATATTCTTTGATTGAAAGAAGAATGAACAAAAAGATTTCCAGAATTTGTAGCGAGAAGGACAAGAGATTGAATAGAAGTTAGAGAATTCAGTACGACCAAAAATTCACAAGTAAGCCTACAAACCTCTTTATAATTGAACTCAATTCTATTGCCTTGAAGGATTAAAAATGGAAGGTTAAAAATTTGGGAAAACCAAGGGAAGAAAACAACAAGGTGAAATTAGTCAACCTAGAGGTAAAAAATAGAAAATTGAAATAGGGGAGGAGCCCAAAACAAAAGAGAGAAAACTAAACCAAGACCTTATCGATCTGTTACTTGGTTTAGGGCCAAAGGCCAAAAGGTCTACACAACTAAGGGCCGATGTAGAAAGATTCAAAGAAAATTGCAGACACATAGGAGATGCATGGAACCCTATTAGAGGTTATGAATTATTCATGTTCCACTATCACCAAAGAAATATGTTTGAACTAGTGTACAATCCTTGGATTTTCAATTTGGGGAAATTGGTCATTCCAAATGTATTTTTGAATGTATAAATTTTGAAGCTTCTAGCTAAGAATTATAACATAGACTTGAAAGCCATATGTAACTTGCAAGGTGAACCCTTTATACATGTGTCCAAGATTACGCTCTGTGAAGTATTTAAACTAAGTGACTCATGTGATGAGCCTATTGTACATGAAGATTTGGAAAGGGAATATTGGAAAATGGACACAACCTATAAAAAATGGAGATTTCTACTACACAAACCAAGAAACGATGGATACCTTGTTTCACTCCAAGACAATGAGGGGTCTCCTTTTCATGTGGACTTATTTGAACCCTACTTAAAACACACATATTTCTCGGTGTGTCAAGTATTAGGGGTTGAAGCCTCTAAATTCATGACAATAGCTCCAATGATGAATGTAAGAGATATCTAGCACCACAATGCAAGGCCATTTTATTATGCCTCACATATTTTGAAGGGAATTGATTTGGGGTTAATGGAAATTAAAAATGGATCTCCTACATTACACTTTGATCATTATTCTATCCTCATGCATATGATATTGTATTATGGACAAGAGATACGGATGTGGCCAGAAGAATTGAAAATTTCATAATTTGATAAGGAAGATCAACCATTGCCAATGCAACTATGTACTACTATTTGGGACAACAGATTTGTGATTTCTAGTTATATTCATTTTGAGGAAAATTTTGTCAAGATATTGTATAAATTTTTCTAACCACCCTTGTGATTATTCTTTGACTGAGGATGTTAAAAGATTTCTAAGGCCCAAATATTTCAATGGACCTACAACTGTTGGTTGTAATTGTGGTGATTGGTACTACTATATTGATGACACCATGATTATGGTGTATGGTTTTGAGGATACACCTTTTCTTCTCCCAAAAATAGTACCAGATAGAATTACATATTTGGAAATTGTTAGACAAATGGATTATTCAAGTGTTATGAATCTGAGTGCTTATGAAAAAAATCATTCATGCCAAGTACATTGTGTTTTGGAGACTTTATTGTGTTGTCTAAAGAAGGGTATGATTTAATCTTAAATAAGTTATCTCATTTCAATTTCAAGAAGGAACCACCAAGAAAAGGATTTGATCCTAAAGGATGCATTTATTTTCTTAGAAAGAAAATAAACTTGGGTGGATATGCTCACATACCCTACCCACATGATGATATAATTAGAAACATGGAAGAGAGGGAAGAAAAAATGGTCATTGATGAATATAACAAGAAGATGGAGTAGATAACGAAGGAAATCGAACAAGTGGAAATTTTGTCTTCTAGAAGTGAAGAGTCTGCTGGGGAAAAGGAACATCAAGGTAAAATGGATAAAATTTCTAAATTGATAATACAGGAGTATCAACCCTAATAGAGAGCAGGAAGCTGAACAAACATCTGATATAGATGTGAGGTAGTTAGCCTATAAGAATTTTGTTTCTGATGATGAATTTATACAAGAAATATGGGATATCAATAAGGGAGTATGTCATGAATGTTACACCTAGCAATGAAGCCCAATTGCTGAAAACTTTTAAATCAGCTATGGAAAATAAGATGAAGGATATGACTCCATAGAGAGGGAGGAAATTGTTAGAGGAATTTGGTGTAATGATTTTTCCTATTTTGGATTTAAACTCAGCCCTTGTTTTTGATAGTTTCTTTCATAATAATGGTGCCACACATAAGCTAAGCTAAGAAGGAGTTACAAAAGTGTATACAAGATAAAAATATAATCCTAATGAGAATTCTCTTATGATTTGGACCTTGTATCCTCCACACAAGAAATCCATGATCATTGACACTGAGAAGGAATTTGGGCATGTAATGACATTGAAGGTAGGAGAAATTGATCCTGTGGCTATTGTTGATAGTATCATAAATGTTTCCAAATTAAATAAAGAACAAATTCAGATGTTGATCAAGGAAAGAGATATGTACAAAATGAATAATGAGAATATCATAAAAAAAAATGATTTCCTGAAGGACATGGTCAAGGGTAGACTATAGGAGCCTACCAAAAAATTAACTCAAGGAGAAGGTTCCCAATCCAAGGATAAGAGTGAAGAATCAAATATACAAAGTCATGTGAGAAAATCTAGATTTGATGCACTCTTTGCAACATTCCAGAAAAGGCATACCAACGTGATGGTTTGGATGAATAAGCTTTGGGGGACCATTCCAAGAGTTATACTACAATCTAGGAGGATAAATGATTAAATGACCGAATTTAGGAGAAGATCCAAGAAATAAAAAAGAAAGATACTTCTAAAAATGGGGCCATCACTGCTACTAAGGATATCATGAGAAAGCACTGAGGTTACTATGATGAGCTTCAAGGAGATGAAAAGGGATTCGCTAATGTTGCAAAGGAAGGTGTGTTTGCACTATTTAGAAATGATGGAGAATTGAAAGATTGGAATGAATGGATAAAGGAATGCAGGTTGATATTGCATGAAGATTTGGAAGAAGCCAAGAGTGAGAAAACAACACTAGACAAGACATGTGAACAATTGGAGAAAATGGTGATCATGGAGATAGCTAGAAGAAATTCCTTAGAAGATGTTGAGACACATTTGAGGTAGGGTTATTTAGATCACATAACAAGAGTTCATTTATGGCTTACTAGAGCTTAATTATTTATGTTTATTTGTTGTTGATTTCAAAAGACATTAATGAAGGGGTGTGTCCTCTTCAAAAAATTGGTATATAAGTTGGATATGTAGTGATAGGAAAGTAAGAGTGAATAGGAAGAATATAGGAGATATAGAAGACATACTTTTAGAATTTTTATCATATAGTTTTTACTGTATGGACCATGATGCATGCAGAAATTTTTCCTGAAATCAATGGAAGATCTTTAATTCTATATGGTTCAATATTGGTGTCCATTTTTTGTTAATTTGAAGCAATTATCTAGTTGTCTCCACATTGCTACTTCTCTATTCTTTGAAGTTGTATATCCAAATTGGTATTTCAATTTCATCAAGACACATTTGTTGTTATTGTGTAATCAAGTTAATTGGTTTCTGTCAAGGAATTAAAACCATTTTAATTGATTACAGTAATTTGGTGGTAATAATTGGATCAATAAGAAGAGTTAGGTAATTGATATGATTTTCATACTATCTCCACATTGATGTTATCTTATTGTTCAAATTAAAGGAGTACTTTATTTTATCAATACACATTTTATGTCATTGTGTGATTTTGTTAATTGGTTCCTTCAAGGAAGGATTAGAATCCTTTTAATAAATCACAATAACCTAATATGATCAGTTGGATCATTAAGAAGAGTCTTTCAACCACATCCTTGCACGTTTATACAAGGTATAAACAAAATGAAGTGTGAAACAATCATGATTATAACCAATACCAGACATCATGATTATAACCAATACCAGACATTTATTAAAGAAATTCATTGACTTCGCATACCCAATAGAGCATTGGGCCATCCCATTCATACATTATTTATCCAATGTCACATCATAAATTACCAATTGACACATTAGAAGTAGATTAGTTATCAAGCCTCCATCTATTTCACACTTCATGCCACTATGGATAGATCTTTAAGCCTAATTAAATCACACAATTATCAATCTTCTTTAGCAATCAAGGTCTACCCACCGAGGTCTAGTAGAGCCTAAAGTGTAGGGAGTTATCTACCATACAGGTTAACTCCATTCATTGGTTAAAAAATGTTACAAGTCTAATCACAAAGCCTAACATCCTCTTAGGATTTGTAACCTGTATTTTTGAGATCCAACAGATTGGTGACTCCACTGGGGAGAAGTCAATTATGAATCCAGGCCTTCATCATAGATTCAATACCTTAGACTCCATTGGGAATAAGAAATTATAAATTTTTCTCGCTTTTCCAAAAAGTGAGTGATGAATCTATAAGAAAATGTGCATGACTGGGAAGTATAACTACACATCAATAAAGTTAAAGCTAGAGTATTAAAGCATCATACGAGATGAATGGTAGGATATCTTTACACCAACACAACCTAAAGAAAAATAATGGTAGGTGGACAGATAAGCATGGGTTCACTCCTTCAAAGACTGATGCAAATAAGAGCAGAGGTAAATCAACAGATATAACTAATGAAGATAGGGAGAACTTGATAGATCAATTCCTTAAAATGAATAACATTTTTACTCCAATGGATGGATCAAAACCCCATGGTAATGACTTGAAAAGAGATCCTTGTACTCCTTTTGAACAAGATAACACTAGTTGTCCTACTTTTATATGGAAAGAGGACCCTAAGAAAGTAGAGGAATTCAAAGTCTTATTTGAAGCATAACAAAATCAGGTATAAAATGAATATGATTACAAAATTTCATCACAACAAGGAGAGAAAAACCATGAGGGGTCTATTGATTACACTGCTGGTAGTTTTGAGGTCATGAATAACCAAGAAGAGAGACAAAAAATGATACAAAAGGCTCAAGAGATAGACTTACAATTGGCACAATTAAATATCCAGGCACCGAAACTACCAAGGATGTCCCTCCACATAAACAAGGTGGTAATTTCAATCCACAGGGAATATCTCATAACATAGTTGCTCCAAGTATTTCAAAAATACCTCACAATATAGGTACTAACCCCAGGAAACACACTCAACATAATGTACCACCACAAAGATCCCAACCTCCAAATACTGGCAATGTTCCCCAACTTTTTCCATCACTAGGCCAATAGTATGCTGAATCACATCAACATCACATGTCTCATTAAAATTTCCCACGACATCAGCAACATGTGCCACATCAAAATTTATATCCTTAATAACATATCCAACAAAATGTCTACCATCAGCCTCAATATGGATATCAATACCCACCCAATACACCTTTGAACTTGCACCCACAAAACTCCATGAACACATGTAGCCAATTTGATTTGATAGGACATCAACTATATCCATGCCCAATGGACAACAATTGGAGAAATATGGTTCCCAAATTCACTGGGAATAATGTGATATCAGTTGAAGAACATGTTAGAAATTTTAATGCCTTCATACAAGATATTTCTATAGAATATGAGGATATAAAAATTAGACTGTTCATGATGTCAGTAATTGAAGAAGCAAGAGATTGGTTCAATATTTTACCTGATGCTTCAATTGATTCTATAGAATACTTTCACAATCAATTTCTAGAGCAATATGGGAATCATTGTGCCCCCAAATTTTCCCTTCATGAACTACTAAGTATTTAGAAATATCAAAATGATTCATTTATTACTTCAACCAAAGGTTCCCCAAATTGTATAATAAATTACCACATGGATCCAAACTCAATGACATGTAGCCTTAAGTATTTATTTTAAAGCCTTTGATCCAAAAATAGGGTATGAACTTAGAAACATATGCCCTAGAATTTTGACTAAAGCACAAAAGAAAACATTAACAATTGAAAACAACATAAAATTTGCATGGATGATTGGCAAAAGGGACAACCCTAGAGTTCCCAAAAACTTTAACAATCCCCAGAATAAGCAGGATAATTCATACCAAAATGAAAGGAAAAGCTTGAATGGAAACCCCAAAACTGACAAACCTAAGTATAAAGAAACCCTTGATCCTTTAAGAAGAAAGGAGCCTACATGGTTAATAACAACCCTTGGTGTCAAGTTTGCAATTTTCCTCATTCCCAAGATCATTGTGTTGTAGTACAATCAATACAAGAAGAGGAGATTACATATGACAATGAAGAAGAAGATACTACAATATATCTAACTTCACATACCCTACATCCAGTTGACCAAGAATATTCATCCTCAGGGGATGAAAGTTATGAATATGATGTAAACAATCAAAGATACAATATTCACATGGTAGAAAAACAAGTCTTCTCAGACCAAGAAAATGAAATAATTGGTGAATCACAACCTCCTTATACACCACCTATACCTAATAAATATAAATTAAGGAGGCAAACAGAGGAAGAAATCAAGGAGTTAACCATCGTTGTAGTAGATCAAGAAAAAAGCAATTATAGGCCAAGAAACAAAAGAACAAATGCAACTGATGGCACTCTAAGAAGATTGTTTGTGAAATACAAGGAGACAACACAAGAGAAACTGAAGAAGGTGGAAGTAAAAGAACCCAACAAAAAGTAGCAAAAGCATGTCCCTAGAAAAGAAGATAAAGAGTTATATAAAAACAAACAAAGACATGATGAGACAAACAAAAATGAAAAAGAGGAAAAAGGAGAACCACTAGAAGAAAGGAAGATTGTCACAACAAAAAATGCTTCCTCATTCAATTTCACACAAGCATTGTCTCAGGTAAAGATGTCTATGCCACTCTTGGAGATGATGAAGATAAAGGAATATAGAGATAGTGTTATTCAGCTAATATCCAATGGAAATAATAAAAGCACAAACATGGAGAGAAGAGAAATCACTAAAATTAGTGGTAACAAACAAAGAGATGTGAAGGTCCTTGAAATCTATCTAGGTGATACACTAATGAACCCTCCATAGGTTGATCCATTCTTTACTACTTTTCTCATAAACAACAAGTTGTTGAGGAATTGTATGATTGATTCAGGTGTTGCTATTAATATCATGCCAATAGGGGTCATGAAACAACTTGGCATGAAAGTGAATACCATGGGTGGAAAATGTTATGCAATGGATAGTAGGCATGTCCTAGTGGTAGAAATAATGAAATATGTAGAAGTTGGATGCTTAACCACAAGTAGTGTATACAATTTACATCACTATGATAGACACCCCCCCTCATTTTGGAATTCTTCTGTCAAGATAATGGACTACTTCAGTGGGAGGGAATGCACAATTTGATTTGTCCTATGCCACAATACCAATAAATGGTGAGGAAGTTAAATTGTACAGAGAACCAAGAGTGGACTAGATTGTGGAATATGTTGACCAAAATTAGATGAATTTCTTTTCTGATGTGGACTTGGGAAGTTTTAGAATAGAGCCTTTACAACCTGAATTAACATTGATTCAATTGATAAGGATGTCTCTAAGAATGAGCATGGTGTGTGGTGAATGTATTTTGAAGGAGCATGTAGCAAAGAAGGTAATGGATTAGGAGTGGTCTTCATCTCACTTGGGGGTACTACATTCAAATATTCATTTTTATTGACATTTGATTGTACAAATAACATAACAGAGTATGAGGCCCTACTGACTGGACTACACATGGAAGTCAAACACAAAATCAAATTATTGACTGTTCTTGGGGAATTTGAGTTGGTCATTTCACAAGTGAGATAAAAATATGTTGCAAAGAAAAAAAGGATAAAACAGTATAGAAATGTTGTATGGGATACTATTAAGTTGTTTGATGCTTTCTCCGTTGATTGGATAGATAGAACCAAGAATCTAATGGAAGACTTCTTGGTGAATGTAGCATTGAAAAGAGATGATGTCACCTTGGTGGGAATTTCACAAGTTGAACTAAAAAAAAGACCTACAATCCATGATAATATTTACACTGGAAATTTTTTAATGATGACACTAATCTAATCAAATTCTTACATTGTATTGATCAATATGAAGCACAAGAAATTGATTTTAATGCATTAGTTGAAGAGATAGATGGGAAACAATCTATGTTGGGGAAAGAGGTTGTCTAGATTAAGAATAATAAGAATCCTAAGGGACTTTTAGCATAAGAGAGAGTGTTTGATGGAAATGATCTATCCCTCATGAAGCAAACATGAGTAAAATAGGAGGATGTTGAAGAGATCAACCTTGGGACTAAACTTGCCCCTAAATGGGTGTATATTGGGAAAAAGATAAGTTCAACAATCAGGAGGATGTTGATTGCATTATTTAGGAAATACAAGCATGTATTTGCATGGTCGTATGATGATCTCAAATCATATAGAGAGGATCTATTCCAACATGAGATCCCATTGAAACCAGATGCTAAACCTTTTAGAAAAAAATAAAGGCCCATAAATCCTACTTTAGAACCTAAAATGCATGAAGAACTTATGAAGCTTAGGGAGGGGGTATCATCAAGCTTATTATACATTCATCTTGGGTTTCTAATTTGATACCTATCATAAAGAAAAATGGAGATATAAGGCTCTGTGTAGATTTTAGAAACTTGAATCAGTCATCTCTTAACGATAACTACTCACTCCCAAACATGGAGGCAATGTTACAGAAGGTCACTAGATGCAAGCTATTGTCTATGATGGATGGATTCTCAGGCTATAACCAAGTAAAAGTTAAGGAGCTAGAGCAATACAGAACAACCTTCACCATGCCATGGGGGAAATAGGTGTATGTTAGAATGCCATTCAGACTCACAAATGTTAGTGCAACTTTCCAAAGGGCCATGGATGTTTCATTTGCTTATTTGATCAATGTAATAATGGTGGTATACCAATATGACATAACTACATAGTAAGAGAAGGAAGAAGACCATGTTGAGCATATGTAGAAGATTTTTATCAAAGCCATTGAGTATGGCATTTCTTTAAATCCTAAAAAATTTCATTTTGCTATAATAGAAGGAAAGTTACTGGGGCATATAGTATCCAAATAAGTTGTAAGGATTGATCCAAAAAGGGTGGAAGCCATAGAAAAAATTCCCATTCCTAAGACATTTAAATCTATCCAGGCCTTCGGGAAAATCAATTTTGTGATAAGGTTCATATCAAACCTTTTTGAAATAGTGAAACCAATATCAAAGATTTTGAAGAAAGGTGCAAAGATTGACTAGACAGCTAAAGCCGTAGATGCATTTATATCTATCAAGAGAGCAATAAAAGAAGCCCTAGTATTGAATTCCCATGGTTTCAGTAAGCCCTTTCAAATCTTTTCATTTTCATCCTTTCACACAGTTGTAGTAGTTATGTTACAGAAAAATAATGAAGGGCATGAACAACCCATTTCTTTCTTTAGTAAATCCCTCTAGAATGCATAATTAAAATATGATATTGTAGAGAAATAGGTGTATGCATTAGTAAAGGTTGTAAAATCATTTAGATCATATCTAGTAGGAGAAAAGGTGGTATCCTATGTACCAAATGTTGTAGTGAAAGATGTATTTGTACAATTTGAAACAACTGGTTGTAGGTGTAGATGGATAAATAGAATTCAGGAATTTGACATTGAGTTACAAATCACCAAACTTGTGAGAGGACAAGGACTATCCAAACTGATGGTAGAGACAAATATTGAAGTTGCTTAAGTATGCAATCTGATTGATGAAGATAATAGGGTTTCTAGTATTGAACACACACCCTGGTACACTAATATTGTGTATTATCTCAAGCACATGAAATGCCCTAAAGGATTTAGTGATAAAAAAAAAGAGGACTCTCAAGTTACATGCTTCAAGGTATGTATTCATGAAAGGGTACCTCTATTGGAAGAATAAATATGGTGTTTTATTGTTGCGCATAGATGAAGATCAAGCCAGGCATGTCCTCAATGAAATGCATGAAGGAGTGTGTAGAGGGAATTTTTTGGAAAAAACCATTGCACATAATGTGTTAAGGGAAGACTACTATTGGCTTAGAGTTTTTAATGATGCTTATGATTTCACTAGAAAATGTGAAGCATGTCAAAAGTTTTCTAGGAAACTAAATTATCAAGGGGCATTTCCTTTGAGACCTCTACAGGTTGAGGCTCCATTCCACTAGTGGGGAATTGATTTCATAGGAAAATTTGTGGAAAATTCTAGTGGAGGACATAGATGGATATTAGTAGCCACAAACTACTTTACAAAATGGGGAGAAGTTGTACCTACTAGAAAAGCAACTAGTAGGGTGGTAACAATTTTTTTATTGGAGAACATTATCACCAGATTTGGAGTGCCTACAAGAATTATAATTGATAATGGGATATGCTTTAGATTAGATGAATTCAAGGGACTCTGCCAATCCTATGGTATAGTGATCTCATACTCTTCACCATAGCATCCATAGGCGAATGGGCAAGCTGAATCCAACAACAAAAGATACTTGAAGATCACAAAGAGGATACTAGATAGTAAAAGGAGGGCTTGGGATTCTAAGTTGAGACTGGATTTGTGGGTAGACAAAATTACTATAAAGGCCATTGGAAAATTAACTTTTGAACTTGTGTATAGGACTCAAGCTAGGATCACTTTGCATAATTTATTAATACTATGTAAGTTCATCTTACAAGAAGACTTGGAAATTCGTGAACCTATGGAGGAGAGGATGGAAGAGCTAATGGAACTCGAAGAAGTCAGAAATAAAGCTTAGCAGAACAATATGAAGAAACAGTTATAGATGAAATACTTATATGAGAAAAAGGAAAAAAATAGAAAATTTGAAATAAATGACGTGGTCCTCATGTGGAATGCTAGGAGTTAGGATAAAGGAAAGCATGTAAAATTTGAGGCCCTATGGTTAGGACCATTTGTCATTGTTGGAAAAGCTAGAGAAGATTCATATTGTCTCTAGAACATGAAAGGGAAAGAATAGGAATTTCCAGTGCATGGAAAATTCCTAAAGCATTTCTTTTCTTAATTTTCCATGCACAATAGTATAGGTGAAGGTCAAATATTTCAAGTGCATGGAAAATTCTTGGATAACCTTATGAAAATAAATATTTTTCATGAATAGTAGTATAGGACTTCATTCTTGGATTTATTTCCATTTCCTTCCCATATCAAAAGGCACTTGGTCTACTTCCCTAGGGACATGGATTCTTCCTATACCCACAGGGGTTATACATCCCTAGATAGAGCCACTGTTGTGACTAGAAAAATATCATATTACTACTAGCCTTCTCTCATATACCCCAGAAAGTTGCCACATCTTGATTTCATAAACACTGCAAGTTATTAATATTTATGTAACTAGATCCATTTCACAATCCATATTTACCAATGCTCCCATCAAATTATCCTTTGACACACAAGCACTCCTCTGGTCATCACCGAGCAATAATTTTAAAGCAACTAGTCCATATCGACAAGATCAGGGAAAGTCTTTCCGATCAATAGGTGATAGCTTTTCAGTTTGAACATTTTGTACATATCAGAAAAAGATGAAACAAGTCATACTGATTTCAGACTATGGAGATTACATAATTAGAAATAAAATTCTTGTCATCTCACTAATGAAATCTTATCAGCAAGAACAAAGTAGTCATAGTGAAGTTGTCAGATCATGCTGAGCTCTTAACTCACACTAATGGCAACATCATCGGAGAGACATATATTTTATTTCACCAACGAGACAAGAGAACAACTATTAGGGAAACTTGTACACTCGAGATGAATCACTAAGATCTCAACGACTATATAGATTACACCAATAAAGTAAATTTTGGGAACAGTCTTGCTGATCAATCCCAAATGAATGAAGTGGTAGATGGAGCATATCAGGGATACCAAAATACATAGGGGAAACATTCCATTCTCTTAATAATGATTCATGTCATACCAATGGTGATGAGAAAGGATAAAAATTCATTGGAGTAACATTGGGAAATTATTGAAAGGACTTCTAGTGATCCAAAAAGCTTTGAAATCAGAGAAGTTCCACAATTTTCTCCCCAAAGTAGTATGAGGTGAAAAACAAGGAGGCCAACTATATAGAATCGATAAGAGGATCATTCAGTCTTCCTAACCAAGAATGATAAATCAAAAGGACACCCCACATAGAAAATACATTAAGTTATGTCTTTTCAATCAAATGTGAATATATAAAACAAAGGTGGTGATAAGTTGGACACATAGATTGGCCAAAAACAGAATAAGTCTTGCCGATATAATTTTTTCATTTTGACATTGCAAAATTCAAGAAACCTACTTGCACTCATACTCAGAAGTAGACATTAATTTCTGCACAAATGTACATCATGTAAAAATTCTCTGATTGAAAGAAGAATGAACAAAAATATTTCCAAAATTTGCAACAAGAAGGACAGTAGATTGAATAGAAGTCAGAGAATTTAGTGCAGCCAAAAGTTCACAAGTAAGCCTACAAACCTCTTTATAATTGAATTATATTCTATCGGCTTGAAGGATTAAAAATGGAGGGTTCAAGCTCTGGGAAAACAAGGGGAAGAAAATAATAAGGTGAAAATAGTCAACCTAGAGGTAAAAATCATAAAATTGAAATAAGGGATGAGCCCAAAACAAAAGAGAGAAAACTAAACCAAGACCTTATCAATCAGTTACCTGGTTCAGGGTCAAAGGCCAGAAGGTTTGCACAACTATGGGCCGATGTAGAAAGATTCAAAGAAAAATGAAGAGACATAGGAGATGCATGGACCCTTGTTAGAGGTTATGAAATATTCATGTTCCACTATCACCAAAGAAATAGGTTTGAACCAGTGTGTAATCCCTATAGTTTCAATTTGAGGAAACTAGTAATTCCAAATGTATTTGTCAATGTAGAACTTGTGAAGCTTCTGGCTAAGAATTATAACCCAGACCTAAAAACCATTTGTAACTTGCAGGGTGAACCCTTTATTCATGTGTCCAAGACTGTGCTTTGTGAATTATTTAACCTAAGTGACTCATGTGATGAGCCCATTGTACATGAAGATTTGGAATGGGGATATTGGAGAATGGACACAACCTATAAATGATGGAGACCTTATTCCACTCTAAGACAATGATAGACCTCCTTTTCATGTGGAATTATTTGAAACCTACTTAAAACACACATATTTCTCAATGTGTTAGGTATTAGAGGCTAAAGCTACTTAATTCATGACAATAGTTCCAATTGTGATTGCAGTAGATATCCAGTGCCACAATACAAGGCCATTTTATTATCCCTCACATATTTTCAAGGGGATTGATTCAAGGTTAATGGCAATAAAAAATGGATCTCCTACATTACACTTTGATCATTATTCTATCCCCATGCATATGATATTGTATTATGGAAAGGAGATAGGGATGTGGTGAGAAGAACTAAAAATTTCATAAATTAATAAGCAACATTAGCCACTTCCAGTGCAACTATGGACTGCTATTTGGGAGAGCAGATTTGTGAGTTCTAGTTATATTCATTTTTAGGAATATTTTTTCAAGATATTGTATAAATTTTTTAACCACCCTTGTGATTATTCTTTGACTAAGGAGATTAAAATATTTCTAAGGCCCAAATATTTCAATGGACCCACAACTTTTGGTCACAATTGGGTCATTGGTATTGCTATATTGATGCCACCATGATTAGGGTGTATGGTTTTGAGGATACACCTTTTCTTCTCCCAAAAATAGTACCAACTAGAATTGCATATTTGGAAATTGTAAGACAAATGAATTATTCAAATGTTATGAATATGAGTGCTTATGAAAAACAATCATTCATGCCAAGTACGTTGTGTTTTGGAGACTTTATTGTGTTGTCTAAAGAAGGGTATAATTTAATCTTAAATAAGTTATTTCATTTCAATTTGAAGAAGGCACCACCAAGAAAAGGATTTGATCCTAAAGACTACATTGTTTTTTCTAGAAATAAAGTAAACTTGGGTGGATATGCTCACATACCCTACCCACATGATGATATAATTAGAAACATGGAAGAGAGGGAAGCATAATTGGCCATTGATGAATATAACTAGAAGATGGTGTAGAGAATGAAGGAAATAGAAGGGAAAATGTTGTCTTCTGGAAGTGAAGAGTTTACTGGGGAAAAGGAACACCAAGGTCAAATGGATAAAATTTCTAAATTGAGAATAGAGCTGTATCAACCTTCAAATAGAGAGCAAGAAGCTCAAGAAACATTTGATATAGATGTGAGGTAGTTAGCCTATAAGTCTTTTGTTTCTGATTATGATTTTATAAAGTCTTCTTAATTTAGATCATTTTTATCCAAGAAAAAGGGGAAAGCAATAAGGGAGTTTGTCATGGATGTTACACCTTGCAATGAAGCCCAATTGCTAAAAAAATTCAAATAAAATGTGGAAAATAAGATGAAGGATATCACTCCAGAGAGAGGGAGGAAATTGTTAGAGGAATTTGGTGTAATTATTTTTCCTCATTTGGATTTAAACTCAGCCCTTTTTTTTGATAGTTTTTTGCATAATAATGGTTCCACACATAAGCTAAGCCTGGAAGGAGTTACAAAAGTGTATACAGGATCAAAATATAATCCTAATGAGAATTCTCTCATGATTTGGGCCTTGTATCCTCCACAAAATAAATCAATGATCGTTGACACTAAGAAGGAATTTTTCCATGAATGACATTGAAGGTAGGAGAAACTGATCTTGTGGCTACTTATGATATTGGCATAAATGTTGCCAAATTAAATAAATCACAAATTCATATGTTGATCAAGGAAAGAGATATGTACAAAATGAATAATGAGAAGATCCTCAAAGAAAATGATTTCCTGAAGGACATGGTCAAGGGTACACAATAGGGACCTACCAAAAAACTAACTCAAAGAAAAGGTTCCCAATTAGAGGATAAGAGTGAAGAATCAAATATACAAACTCAAGTGAGAAAGGCCAGATTTGATGCACTCTCTCTAGCATTCTAGAAAAGGCATAACAACTTGATGGTTTGGATGAACAAGTTTTGGGGGACCCATTCCAAGAGTTATACTACAATCTAGGAGCATAAAATATTAAATGACCAAATTCAGGAGAAAATCCATGAAATACAAAAGAAAGATACTTCTAACAATGGATCCATCATCGGGGCTAAGGATAGCATGAGAAAGCACTAGGGTTACTATGACGAGCTTCAAGGAGATGCAAAGGGACTCACTAATGCTGCAAAGGAAGGGGTGCCTGCACTATTCAAAAATGATGGAGAATTGAAAGATCAGAATGAATGGATAAAGGAATGTACTTTGATATTGCATGAAGCTTTGGAAGCAGCCAAGACTGAGAAATCAATACTAAACGAGACATGTGAACATTTGGAGAAAATGGTGATCATGGAGATACCTGCAAGAAATGCCTCTGAAGATGTTGATACACATTTGAGGCATGATTATTTAGATCACCAAACAAAATTTCATTTTTGGCTCACTAGAGCTTAATTGTTTATTTTTATTTGTTGTTAATTTCAAAATACATTAATGAAGGGGTGTGTCCTCTTCAAAAAATTGTTATATAAGTTGGCTATGTAGTGATAGGAAAGTAGGAGTGAATAGGAAGAATATAGGAGATATAGAAGAAATAATTTTAGAATTTTTATCATATAGTTTTTACTATATAGACCATGATGCATGCATAATGTTTGGCTAAAATCAATGGAAAATATTTAATTCTGAATGGTTCAATATTGGCATCCATTGTTAATTTGAAGAAATTATCTAGTTGTCTTCACATTACTACTTCTCTATTCTTTGAAGTTGTATATCCAAGTTGGTATTTCAATTTCATCAAGACACATTTGTTGTTATTGTGTAATCAAGTTAATTGGTTTCTGTCAAGGAATTAAAACCCTTTTAATTGATAGCAATAACTTAGTGGTAATAATTTGATCAATGAGAAGAGTTGGGTAATTGATATGATTGGCATACTGTCTCCACATTGATGCTATCTTGTTGTTCAAAGTAAAGGAATACACATTTGATGTCATTATGTGATTCTATTAATTAATACACATTTGATGTCATTATGTGGTTCTATTAATTGGTTCCTTCAAGGAAGGATTAAAAATCCTTTTAATAAATCATAGTAACCTGATAGGATCAATTGGATCATTAAGAAGAGTTTTGCAACCACATCCTTGCATGTTTATACAAGGTATAAACAAAATTAAGTTCTAAACAATTAGTATTATAACCAATACCAAACATTTATTATAGAGCTTCATTGACTTTGCATGCCCAATGGAGCACTTGTCCATCCCATTCACACACTACTTATGCAACTTCACATCATAAATTACCAATTGACACATTATAAGTAGATTAATTATCAAGCCTCCATATATTTCACACTTCATGCCACTTTGGATAGATCTCTAATCCCAATTAAATCACACAATTATCAATTTGCTTCAGCAATCAAGGTCTACCCACCTAGGTCTAGCAGAGCCTGAAGTGCAGGGAGTTATCAACCATACAGGTTAACTCCATTCATTGGTTAAAAAATGTTGCAAGTCTGATCACAAAGCCTAGCATCCTCTTAGGATTTGTAACCTACATTTTTGAGATCCAACAACACAACCATAATTATTTATGTCATCCTCAACCTCCAAAACCTTCTCTAATGTTGACAACTAGTAGTTACACATACAAATTCAAAATAGGTTGGCACCTAAACATTCCCATGCTTGATATGAATGAAGAAGACCTATATAATTCCTTAATTAGGACCCAAATAGATCCCAAAACATCTCAACATGCTTTCGTAAGCTCACATGTAGTATCAAACATAAGGTTGTCCAACACTTTTGCTAATCACCATAAACATTTAAGTAGAAACTTCCTTGAATAAGTTTAATAATTATGGACACATAATTCACTTGAAAATGATCTAGAATAATCTACAAACTACTTAAGATGCATCAAAAAATTCATCCAAGATTGCATCATACAAATAATTCAACTCAAAACAACTGGTAACACTTATTCACATACTAAAAAATGAAACTCACTCTGTACATCACCAAATCAAGTGAAACATTGAATATAGAAAGACACAAACATTATCTATGAAAATTCCCAAGTTTGCATAACCTAAAGCCAAATAGCGGAGAAGCATGGAGAAAATATATTTCTCCCAGGCCATAAGAAAACATCACTAAAATACTAGTTCACATACTAGTGAAAATATCTCGCACTAGACAACAATCCAAAAACTCAAATTCTGAATATAGCAACCTTGGACAACCTATAATAACTTGTAAGATCCATACAAGCATAGCATCAACATAGAAGAAATGTGGAGCACAATACCAAAGCACATTCTAAACACTTACATAACAAAATTTACCCTATTTATCAAATTTTGTCAAAAGCACTTTGAAACCAAGTGTCAGAGACATCATCTCATCTCATTAATTCATTCCAACTCATCTTCAAACACTTCCTCAATATCTCAACTATACATGCACAATTTGCAACAACAAGTTTTCCTCTTTTTCGCAATTTTCTCAATATCCTTGACAACTTCATCATGTAGTTGACATTGATTGAGCTTCCAAAAATTTTATAGTTCTTGGGGATCCTATGAATTTAATAAACACTTAAAACCCTCATCACATTCTTGGATAAGGTTTTCCTCTAAAAAAACTTAGTCATTCTAATTCCATGTTGACTTACCCTGTTGATCTCCCACTCTTTAAGTCATTACTTGAGCCATCGTATGTGTCTATCCGCTGGCCCCTCTGGCCTAGAACATCATTCACCTAGTCGATCATCGATTTTAATGTTTTCCTAAGGCTAGGTCTTAATATTTCCCAAATGACTTAAGTTTAAGTCATTTCATCTGCGAGGGTCAAATCACCATCAGCCTAATAGTGGCCCCTTATTTAATGCTAACCTTGGTGTGTGTGTAGGTTTTGAGATTTGAGACCATAGGAAAGGATCTTGGTCATACCCTGCCAGTTTTTAGATGTAAAGTGCCATCCACTTATGTAGTACAGGGATGACGAGATGAAGATGCGTGTCCTAATATAGAAGTGGGGCCCATTCTCCATTTTCTAGCTTGAGGCCTGTGGTTCTAAATCGATGGCCAAGATTGAGTGTCGGGGACAATCTCCACTATTCCCCACTAGCTCGCAAGGAAAAGGTGAATGCTCATTAAAGGCTATGAGATCAATGAGATCCTAACACATGGATTAATCCACCAAGTTCGTGAGATAGATAAATCTTGCTAACAAAGGAGCTACTATCTGAGGTGGATCAATACCATTGGCCAAAGGAAAAAGGACAAAGCACCACTAGAATTCAAACCTAGTCAATTGAAAGTGATCCGTCTGATCTACCATCTCATTGGAAGATCAACGGTTGGCATTCAAAATTAATAAAATGGCACATGATAGTCGTTTCATTCTATAATGAGTGGACATTAATGATATCCTCTTTGCAAGTGCAATCAAATTGATCTTTGTACGTGTGGAGACTTAATTGTTGGTAATCATGAAGTATGATATGCATATTTCCATGTAGTAGGGAAATAAATGGTGATAATACACATGCCAAAAAAATTTCTAGTTTGCACGTGTGTTTTCATTGAGCATTGATGATTGTTATCATTACATTGTTCAATACATACAAATAGACAGTTGCTATTTTCAGCAATGCAATTAGTTGTCAAGTCTTTTGAGTTTTTGTAGAAAGCTGAGGTTACAAGGATAATTTTTTCTAGTGGCAGGATGGGTAAGTCTGGTGCTTCATTTGCTCCAGTGCAGAGGTCTTCCCAACTTAATTCATAGGAGTCCCATGGTTAGGAACCAGAGCAAGGATGAAGCACTCATAATGATATCCATGGTAGGGGATTTGCACCTATCATTACTAGATGTAGCCACTGACTGAAGGGTCAAGATGTGAGATCAAATGTAATGGTAGTAAAAGGAGAAGAATTTGTTGGACCCTCCAACAGATTTTAGTGAAAATTTTGATATGGTTGTGGCTCTTTTGGGCGGTAAAAATTTCCCATTGACATCACAAAAACCTCATCTAAAACTGAGATGGAGATGGATTCTAGCTATTTCCAGTACCTCGTGACTCTGGGTCAAGCTCCATCCCATCTTTAGCTGTCAGGACTCCTAACAAGCAAGATGGTGTTGTGCTAAAATGAGATAAGGATGAGAAAGGAGTTGAGGTTTCATCTCCAACCCTTGCTATGACATGAAGTGGATGCATGTATCATGGATGGTGTGTTGTGGAAGGTCTTCTAGTTGTTAAAAAGGTGGTGTGTGAAATTAATTTTTTGTGCTATTTGATAATTTTGTGGTGGTCATTTTCTCTCTATGTGCATGGTTGGTTTTTTGAGGTGTTTGATGCTAACTATGCGCCCTCATGGTAGTATGAATGTTGGATTTTTTTCTTACTTGATGGTCAAGGGAAATTTTGGAGGCACTTTATTTCTCCTCTTGGAAGCTATAGCAATTGTGGTTTCCCCATTCTAATGTAATCAACATGTGGGGAATTTTGGAAATGCAGTTGAAATTTGAAATGAAATGAAATTTTGTAATGTGATATGCATTTTGAGATAGAATCGTGTTGGCTCCCTTGCACTATAAAAGTAAATTCATGGCTCATTTGCAGGGGTTCTAGTCTTTTGATTCCTTAGGTCTTATACATGAAAAGGGTAGAAATTAGAAGAATACTAGAAAATAGATTGGTCAAATTGTCTTGGTTTGTGAATTGTGCATATGAAAATCTTAAATAGTTTTGTAGAAATTATTGATATCAAAATAGATTTCATGCATAATTTATATACTCTTCTCTATATATTTCTTACAAATTTTGAATATAATATCAAGTATATCTTGATCATCTTCAAATTTTTCATTTGAATGCATGTCTTTATTTCTACTTTGGTTCAAAGAATCAATTAAATGCTTGAATGAGGTCATGAATTTGTGAGAGATTATAGATGATCTAGTAAGAAGTGATGTGTTACATATAGTAAGTTTTCATAATGCAAAGCCTTATGAAAATAGTCCAAAATTATTAGATTTAAAGAATTTTTATATGACTGATTGTAAGATGCATGAATCCATCACCCAATTGATGAAGACACTAGTCTATTTCTTATGGTATTTGTCATTTGAATGATAATGGTAGTATTTTAGGCTTTGGACTCAGGGATATAATGCAAATCTCTTAAAATTCATTTACTATGAGACATGCACGTGAGATATTTTCCTTGTTCCTAGTGAATTGATAGTTGTTTGCTTGAAGATTAGCCAACCTTTGAGTGAATTGTGTTATTTACCCTTGATAGGAACTAATCTATGATTTTCTATGTCATTCATTGAGATATTCAAATGAAATGTTGAAAGGAACACCCTCCTAGGTCCCACAGAGCCTAAAGTGTGGAATATTTCAGTCTTCAACTAAATCTTTTCAATTGGCAATTCATTTTTAAGGGTCTTGAGTATATGAGTTGGCTACTCTTTAGAGATTCCTTAGGTGTAATGGAAAAATTCCAACATACATCAATGAATTCATGAGTCAATATACTTCCTATTGACATCAATGAAAACATCTTCATACTTGCAATAATCTCTTCCTTTTTCATTGATGACAACACAAGATGTGAAAAACCATCAAAGATAACACAAAAGCTTTGAACACACTTTCTTATGATTTCTTTTCTTTTTCTCCCCTTGAGTAGATAAAACATTTTCAAATGATACTTCCCCCTCCTTTGACATCAATGGCAAATGATAGAATGTTTTGCATTACTCCCCCCCTTTGAAACTGAACCAAAATATTTGCTCCTAATACTACCTTGTAGTACACCCAAATGAATCAGTAACTCATCAAAAATGACATCAAATGACACTACCTACTCCCCCTGAGAGATAGTACCCAATATCAATCTACTAAAGAGATAGATTTGTAGATCCACTGGACTAATGCATCTGCATATGCATCTAGTTCAAGGAAGCAGGGGAAATAACCCCCAACTTCTCCTAGATATACTCAAAAGTATCTTTAGGAAGAAATTTAGTAAATATGTCAACAATCTAGTCCTTTGAAGGTGGATACTCAAGCTTCACTTCATTTTCCATAACCTTCTCTCTTAGAAAGTGATACATAATAGATATATGGTTTGTCCTTGAGTGCATCATTGGATTCTTTTAAATGTTAATTGCACTTGTATTATCATAGAAGATAGATATAGGCTCATCATACACAATTCTAATATCATTCAATGTTTGTCTCATCCATAACACCTATGTACAACATGATGCTACTGCAATATATTCAACATCTACAATAGACAAAGAAACTAAATCCTACTTCTTACTCAACCATGGCACCGATCTACAACTAAGAAAGAATGCACCACCACATGTACCTTTCCTTTCATTAACACAACTAACCCAATTTGAATATGTATAAGCATTTAATGTGAAATCAATATCCTTAGGATACCACAAGCCATAATTTGGAGTTCCTCTTAAATATTTGAATATCCTCTCCACTTCTACAACATGTGTTTCTTTAGGATCTTCTTGAAATCTAGTTGTAAGACAAACTACATGCATGATGTCTAGTCTAGTATCAAGAAGATATAGTAGTCCACCAACCATAGATCTATACTTGCTTTGATCAACCTTAGGGGAATCATCATCTTTTCTCAATTTACAACTAGCCACCATAGAAGTGCATACTAGTTTAGAGTCATCCATTTTATACTTCTTCAACATCTCTTTGACATACTTAGATTGTGAAATGAAAATCCCTTCCTCTATTTGATTGATTTGTATCCCAAGGAAGAAATTCATATCCCCAAACATTGGCATTTCAAACTATTTATGCATTTCCTTTGCAAACTTCTTACACATAGCCTTATTTCCACCAAAGATAATATCATCCACATATACTACTACTATCAAGATTTTATCTTCCTTAATTTTGTAGTAAAGATTACTCTCTATAGTGCCTTTATTGAATCCTTGTCATATAAGGTACCTATACAACCTTGCATAACAAGCTCTGTGAGATTTCTTCAATCCATATAGTTCCTTATTCAATTTGCATACCATATCCAGTGGATTTGATAACTGAAATCCTTCTAGTTGTTCCATGTAAACCTCTTCTTCCAATTCTCCATCTAGAAAAGGTAGACTTCACATCCATCTGATAAACCTTAAAGTCCTTATGTGCTACAAATGCTAAAAAAAAATTGATAGCTTCCATCCTAGCCACATGAGAAAAAATTTCCTCCAAGTCTATACCTTCCACATGTGAGTAGCCTTTAAACATAATTCTTGCCTTATTTATTACTACTCCATTGTCATTTAACTCGCTCTTGAATACCCACTTAATTCCAATTATTCTTTTCCATGCCAGCCTAGGAACCAATTCCAAAGTTTGATTCTTTTCTATCTGAATAAGTTCTTCCATTTCCTTCATCCAATGTTCATTTTTACATGCTTCACTTACTATTTTAGGTTCAACTTTAGAGAGTAAACACAGATTTACCTCAACTTCAGCAACTTTTCTTCTTGTCAATACACCTTTCCTCTTATCTCCAATGATCTGATCTTCAGAATGATTCTTTTGCATGTACTTAGGGGATTTGGGGTCTTCTCTAGAGCTTCTTCCTCTTCATTTTGTGCTTCTTCTAACACATATCCATCCTTGTAATTAGGTTCTTCTGAAACATATCCATCCATTGCAACCAAATTCTACAAGTTTTCATCAACTTTAGGGTAAGTGAAAAAATATGCGGGGTCAAAAAGGGGGCTTAAGTGGCCACTTTTTTTCTGAAATTAGGAAATATTGACCTTGGATGTGAAATTGAGGATAGTAACACTCAAAATTTTGAGATGCAACAAAAATAAGGATTGAAATGCTCCGAGTTTAATTTCTAAACTACTAATTTATTTTTAAAATGGTTGAGATTAAGGGGTTCAAAAGAGGGACGTACAAAAACTGGTGTTTTTTTTTGTCAGAAAAACATAACATAACAACTTTTGTACATCCCTATCATGGTGAACTTTTTCTTAGTATTTTTAAAATCACTTTGGTGAGAAATTAGCTAATAGTATGTAGTTGATGTATAATTTTTTTGATAATTTTTTAATGAATTTTTGATTTTTTACTAATTTTCTAAGTGGACACTTTCTAAAAAACAAAATTTTGGCCATGCCACCCTTACAAATTTTGGAAACTAATTGAATTTTATTTTTTCAATTTTAAATTTTTAGAATCAAGTCTAGTTTCTAAAAATATAATTTATTTGAAATTTCACTGAATATTTAATTTATATTGAAAAAACACCAAATACTGCTTTTTGCCAAAAAAGAGACAAAAAAAAGAAATTATAGATGAAAGGCTTAACATTGTCAAAAAGTGAAAAAAATCACATCATTGGCTAGCTAAGAGAGAACCTAACATTATCGAGCTGCTCAATTTGTTCAACATTGAAACACGTGCAATCTTCATGATGAGCACGAACCCGATTATGTGAAATATTGTAGATCTTTGGTTGTTGGGAAGTCCCTCAAAGCCTTTGGGTTGGTATTCAAAGGAAAATACTAAGCCTAAGGTTTGAGGATTCTCAAAGCAAGATATAACGTGCACATGTTATATCTTAGTTTTGACATGGTTTTCTTCATTTGTGTGGGACATGTCTAGCAAGACATAATGTGAGCATGGTATAACATGCTCCTGTTATGTCTTGATTTATGTTAAATGCTACTCTATGGAATGTATGTTTATATATTTGTAAGTTTGTATGTACATGTATGCTTGTATGTCATGTATGTATATATGTATCTATCTATCAATGAATGTATGTATGTATTCCTATATGTATGTCAGATTGTATCTACATATGTGCATGCATGCTTGTATGTATGTAGGATCCTATGTACATATGTATTATGCTTTTATGTATGTAAGTATGTATTTCTTTAGAGGGATGGAGAATTTTAACAGAGAGAGAGAGTTGTCTACGTAGGGTGGGAGGGAGACAGGGAGGGAGAGACCTAAGAGAGAGAGAGAGAGAGGAGTTAGAGAGGTAGTGAGAGAGAGTCTTTAGAGAGGGAGAGGGGGTGGAAGGGAGAGTCTAAGAGATAGGGAGTGGGAGAGAAGGGGTTGGAGTGAGAGGCACTTAGCTAGGTAGGTTGGGATGGAGGGAGAGAGAGACAAAGGGGGATAAAGAGAGTTATGTAGGTAGGGTGCCAAAGGGAGACACTTGAATGTGTGATGGGGGCTAAGAGGGTGAGAATTGAGAGATAGGTAGTGAGAGGGAGTGTGAGAGAGAGGGATTTTCAGAGTGAGAGACCTAAGAGAAGGAGAGGGTGTGGGAGGGAGTGACCTAAGAGAGGGGGCAAAGAGAGAGAGAGAGTTACCTAGGTAGGGTGCCAGATGGAGAGACTTGAGAGAGAGGGGGGTGGGAGGGAGAGACCTAATAGAGAAGGAGACAGAGGGAGTGATGGAGAGGCAATGGGAGGGAGATGGAGAGAGATAGATAGAGGGAGCGAGAGAGAGTGGTAGGGATTGATTTACTGAGAGGTACATAGAAAGATTAAGTTGAGGGTCCAATTTAAAGGGTAGAGGGTATAGGGGTTGAAGGTTTAGGGTATAATGGTTGAGGGTTGATGGATTAAGGGTTGAGGGTGTAGAATTGAGGGTTCAGGTTTTAATGTATAGGGTAAAGGGTTTAAGGGTTGAGGGTTGAGGGTTGAGGATTAAGGGTATAGGGTTGAGGGTCTAATGTATAGGGTAGTGTTGGAAACACAAGGGTAGACAATTGAAGGAGGGTGAATTAGTTGTCATAGAAATTTAAACTTATTAAATTGATTAACCTTATTCTTAGATTTGATTATGGAAGCATTAATCATCAACACATCAGAAACACACATAACACCAAGATTTTTTATGTGGAAACCTTGTTAGGGGAAAAACCACGGTTGAGGTTAGTCCACAAGATTATGCTCTATTAAAAGTATACAACATAAAATGGGGAATGAACATGCATTCAGGCACACTGCCTAGAGCTCATTGCTCAAATACAACAAGGCTTACTACCCAAAGGAAGACACATTGTCTTACAGAAACATTCAAATTACATCTGTAGCATTTTAAATTGAGAAAATAACATATGCTAGTGCTTGGTTATAGTTTCGATTAAGCACATGACCACCTCTTCACACTTGCTTCTTACTTTGAATTATTAGGACATTATTCACACATCCCATCCACACACATGCCTTCAAATCGAATAAAAAATCACTTATATATATCTGCAACAAGAGATTACATCGCTACATGTTAGCTTCAACAAAATAACAAAACATTTGCAAACTATCGGCCCAAAACAATAAATAATTTTCAATGCAAATCGACCAATGTCGGCCACAACATAATGAAGACCCAAAAAAAATTCTCAAACATGAAACAACTTCAAAAATTATTCCATGAAGATCCACAACACACTACAATCACTTTGTCGGCCATGAACATGAAAAATGTGAATACACGAGAAAATCACCAATCATGAGCACAAAAATCAATGTAGATGTGAAACATAGATAGAGAGTAATCTAGAAACATCCAAAAACATCATGAATAACTAGAGAATCATCCACAATGATTGAACTTAACAGAATCACATAATCTTCATTTAGGAACACCAACTGAAGAAAAAAAAATTATCACAACACAACTGCTCATAACTCGATCAAATCCTCATGCATATCTTTGAAAATTAATCTAGATAAACTAGATATACTAAAAAAACCACTTTAATCCACAATCTCTAATCATCAACATACTGATCTAACCAACAAACTAAACTTCATTACATCACTGACAACCTACAACTTATTCCATTACAATTTTATCAATATCTTCAACATATACAACTTATAATGTATTAATGGCCAATAGTGTTGACATCAATTACAACCACATATCAACAACATCCAACAAGCTCCCCCTTTGGCATTGATGGCAACACATGATGTGAAAGGAACATCAACGTAACTTTCTCTTAGCACTTTCTCCCCCTTAGATTCTGACTCTTTTCTCGTCAACTCTTTCTCATGACTTCTTCTCCCCACAAAGTTTTTGACATGACTCTTGTCCCCCTTTGACATCAATGACAAAGATATATTTTCTCCACACAAGTTTTGAACCACATTTCTGAACATCTAAATACTCCCCTTGAGTAGCAGCCACCATAACATCATTCTGGATCAAGATATGACTATGAAATGTATGGACTAATGCAAGTCAATGCATCTTAGTTTTGATTAGGAGAGGTAATCACCCCTAGCTTCCCTCTAAGATACTCAAAAGTATCCTTAGGAAAAGGCTTGGTAAATATATTTGTAATCTATTCCTTAGTAGGCACATGCTCCAACCTGACTTCCTTTTCACTCACCTTCTCTCTCAAAAAGTGAAACTTGATAGATATATGATTGGTCTTTGAATGCAACACCAGATTCTCAAAAAAATTTATTGCACTTGAATTATCATAGAATATAGCAATAGGTTCATCATACATAACTTTAATATCTTTCAACATTCACTTCATCCACAATACTTTAGTATAATTGTTAGCAACAACAATGTATTCTCCCTCTACAGTAGATAAAGAAATGGAATTTTTCTTACTTAACCATGAAATCAACTTCTTTCCCAAGAAAAATGCACCACCACTTGTACTTTTTCTATCATTCACATCTCTTGCCCAATCAGCATTAGTAAAATCACTCAAAGTAAGATCATCATCTTTAGGATACCATGGCCCAAAAATCAACTATCCCCTTCAAGTATCTGAAAATCCTCTTCACAGCAGTCACATGAGATTCCTTAGGCTCAGCTTCAAGTCTTGCAACAATGCATACAAAATTCATGATATTAGGACTAGTTTGAGTCAAATAGAGCAATCCACCAATCATCGATCTACATCTATTTTGATTTGCTTTCATGGAATCATCATCTTGTGTCAACTTACATCCAGTCACCATAGGTGTACCAACCTACTTTGAATCTTCCATACAAAACTTCTTTAGCAATTCTTTCACATACTTGGAATGAGATATAAAGATTCCTTTATCTAGCCAAGTAATTTGCAATCCCAAAAATAATTTCATCTCTCCAATCATAGACATCTCAAACTCACTCTACATCTCATCAACAAAATTCACACACAAACCATCATCTCCTCTAAAAGTGATATCATCAACAAAGACTTCAACAATCAAATCTTTTTCATGATCAATCTTGAAATACAAATTACTATTAGCAGTACCTTTATTAAATTCAAGCTTCAACAAATACTTTTCCAATCTGGCATACCATGCTCTCGGGGCTTGCTTGATTCCATATAGTCTTTTCTTCAACTAAAAAACCATATCTCCTTGATAAATCAATTGAAATCCATCAAGTTGCTCAACATACACTTCTTCCAATTTTCCATTTATAAATGCTAACTTGACATCCATATGATAAACCCTGTAGTTTTTGTAAGCAACATAAGGAAGAAATAGTCTCAAAACTTTAATCCTAGCAATGGGGGAAAAGGTTTCTTCAAAGTCAATTACTTCCATCTGAGAATATCCTTTGCACACCAGTCTTGCTTTGTTTCTAACAACTTCACCTTGCTCATTCAGTTTGTTTCTAAAGACCCATTTAGTTCCAATTACATTTTTGTCCTTAGGTCTAGGAACAAGAATCCATGTATAATTCTTCTCAATCTGATGTAGTCCATCTTTCATTTCTTCCACCCAATGTTCATCTTTGCATGCTTCATTGACATTAGTAGACCCAGTCTTTGAAAGTAGACAATATTCTTTTGCAATTTTTCTCATAGTTTGAACACCTTTTTTCTTATCACCTATGATCTAATCTTCTAAACAATTTCGTCTTACATACCTTGGAGTCTTAGGACGTTCTTGATCTTTAGGCTCTTTTGATCTCTCTTCTACACTTTCACTAGTTCCTTCCTCTTGATTTTCTTGATTCACCGAAATGATCTGAACTTTCTTTCCTTTATTTGAACTTTCATTTTGATCATCTAAATGATATCCACAGGTTCTGGATGGTCTAGCTATGTCTTCATCAACCTTGACATTTTCACTTTCAACCATTTTCCTCAATCTCTTATTGTAGCACTAGTAGGCCTTGATTTTAGTAGAATAACCAAGAAATATTCCTTCATCACTCCTAGCATCAAAATTTCCTATATCTTCATCTCTTTTAATATAGAATTTACTCCCAAAGATTTTGAAGTATCTAATAGTAGGTTTATGACCATACCATAGCTCATAAGGCATCTTACCAGTATTACCTTTGACTTGTACCTGGTTGAGTGTGTAAACAATTGTACTCACAACTTCTCTCCAGTAGATATGAGGAACATTTCCTTCCAACATCATAGTTCTAGTAGCTTCTTCAATTTTCATTTTCTTCCTTTCCACAACTCCATTTTATTGAAGGGTCTATGGGGCAGATAATTGTCTCTTTATTCCATGTTCTTCACAAAAAGAATTAAACTAACCAAAAGTGAATTCACCACCTCTATCCAATCTCAGACATTTGATCTTTAGACATGTCTCTATCTCAACCATAGCCTTAAAAATCTTGAACTTCTCTAGAGCTTCAGGTTTCTCCCTTTAGAAAGTCACCCACGTCATTCTAGAATAATAATCAATGAGTAACATGAAATACATGTATCCTTGTAAACTTATGACTCTAGAAGGACCACACAAATTAGTATGCACAAGCTCCAACACTTCATTTGAACAATTATATTTGCTCAGAAATGAAACTCTAGTTTTCTTCCCTAACTGACATTCCTTGCATATAACATTAGTAGGTTATATCAACTTAGGAAGATCTCTCAGCCTGAGTAGAACTTATCATGATAATATTATCAAAGTTTACATGACACATTCTCCTATACCACAACCAACTTTCATCAACTTGAGTAATTAGATAATTTTTACTAGTAGCACTCAGGTGAAAGATATTACTTTTTTGTTTTTTTACTTGATGCAATCACAATTTTGTAACTCCCCAATATTCCACACTTTCCATACTTGAACTGAAGATTGTATCTCTTGTCAACCATCTGTCCAACAATTAAAAGATTATGCTTCAAGCCTTCCACATACATGACATCATCAATATTATGCTTACCATCAAGAGAAATGCATCCTTTGCCATGGATTACACTTCCTTTTCATCACCAAATCTTACAATGCCACCATCATACTTTTCAAATATCACAAAATTACTTATATCACTAGTCATGTGATGAGAGTTGTTGGTGGTTTTTCTTGTAAACCAAGTTTGTCTCCTATTCTACCTATCGAGTAGCCAACTCCAATCAAAGGCAGCTCAGAGGACCTGGACCAATTGACAAGGGTTAGAAACACCTCCTACACTTTGGGCTCTACGAAACCCAGGGGGAGTATCCCTTGAACAAAGCAGATACAATCTCCTTATAGGTGATAGAACAAAGTTTATTCAAAGTTGGAAAACTTTGAACAAGCAGTGTGTATCACATTGAGAATGATAAAACACATATAGAATAACATGAAACATAATTGATTTATTAAAATGCTTGTTATCCAAGTTGAATAACCAGGTCAGCGAAGGCATACAACTAACATCAGACTAGTGCCAATATCCTTGGGCAAGGAGTCATGAAAATGTGCAATAGAAGGAACATTTAATTCTAGAAACCTGAGTCTTTATGGAGTTAACCTTATTAACCCATAAACTAATGAACAAATCTTTTAGACTTCTTACCAAATCCCTTAATGATGCATAGAAATCTATTGGTTAATTAATGCAATTTAACTCTTTCCTTGAACAAGAGCAATAATCAAACAAACAGATAATGAAATGATCCTTGATCACTTGATCTCATTAAAATTTCATATACAACATTACAAGGAGAGACTTGAGATTTTATCAACCACATTCACTATCCATAATATATCCAGAAGCCTTACATTCAATACTATTTTCTCTCTCCTTAAAATTGACACTAAATTTGATTTGTTCTAAGTGTTCTTTCTTCATACCAGAACCTAGCTACCCAACCAGAGACAACTGGTTCCCTTTACAAAAAATTTTTATTACCATCGAACCCGTACAAAGTGGAAAGAAATTAAATTTATACATCCATGGTTACCAGTCAGCCTAAGTCTATGTGGACATTAATTGAGAAAGCCCTAGCTAACCTAGAAGCATATCTTGCAGCTTGGCTACGAACCTCCACCAACCAATCTAAATCATCTTAAAAGCTCCTGTCAGGTGGAATGGGGAGAATGTCACATAACCAAGTCAAAACAAGAAAGTACAGGAATGGGTAGCCATGACAGTCAAACCAGGAAGGTACATCGACCATGTCATCTAGGAAGTTCGTGGGTGCAATCATCACAGATCTAGAGGCCACAAATGTAGAATTCAGCCATTTCAACCACCTCTCCATCTCAGAAAGTTTGTTGCCCTAATTTTGCAATAAATTCCACCTCTGCCGTGCCAACCAGGGCCATCATTCAAGGCTTAGGATGAAATCAAGGCCATCACATTGATTCCAAGTGAGATCCTCATTTTCATTCTCGAGCCCAAATAGGTGACCAACCACATTGAATACATTCATGAAATCGATCCACATCAGTCACCTCCCTAGCAAACTAGTCAACCAAATGCCATAGCGAGAATTTGTGTGTTTCATTGAGCAACTGAGTCAGTGAGACTGAGCATACATTGGCATGATATTTCAACTTAGAATAACTCCCCATCGGTGAGAGAGAGCTCACTCGACAAGAGGTCATGGCAACACCATAACAAACACACTATCGACAAGAGAAGATGGACTCGAGAAGACACTTCGTAGATGATGCTTTATTATACCAAAATACATCCTCTCATCCCATGTCACTATAGCCTTCAACCTTCGGGGAGACACTATATAGAATATCCTCTATTTTCCCAAAACATCTCGAGCTCACTATAGATTGCCAAGACATTAATGATCTCACACCGACTGAAACCTTTTTTTTCTTTGCGCATCGCTATAACATTAAGATATCAAGAAGACCTCCTATAGAGCACACCATGTCTTTCTAAAAGTTTTCATTCACTTGTGTGTCGCTGAGACAATTCAAAGCTGATGCTAATGAAGACCATTTATGTTCCATCGCCGAGACCGAATGTCACTCATCGAGACCTATTCCGAAAACCCAGACTCTTACCAATATGCTTTCATCCACCATCAGTCAGTGTGACCTTACAAATTCACTATGACTTCACACTGATGGCATTATACTTTTATGAAATGCTCATTCTAAAGCCAGTAAGTGTGACATTTCAATTTTGGTAAGACCTTATCCCGACTATATACCATAAGCCAATAGAGACAACTTTCTATTGCTGAAATACAATAAAAGTCTTGCCGACTATAGCCTGAATGATAAATTCAATTGCCAAGACATTTGAAATGTCTTGCTGATAGGCAACTCAGACATTTCAAATTGGATTGGGAAGACATTAGGGCAAAGTCCGCATGATGGAGGAAAGTCTCACCGAAGTGAAAGGGGCTGCCACAGTCGGGAAGACAAGCTGGAGTCGAGGAGACATATCCCTGACACAATGAACATAGGCCGGTAGGAGGGACCTCAGGGAGACAAAGGAGAGTTGAGAGGACCTCACCCTGAGTGGACACCAACAAACCGATGGGAAAATCCCATCGGTGAGACACAAAGAAGTTGGGGAAACATGTCCCCAACCTCAACCAACATAGGTTGACGGAAAGAGACCTCAGGGAGACATCACGGGGTCACCGAGGGGTTATCCCGAGCAGCAGACGTCATGGTGAAGGCAAGGCGAGGGCACCAAAAGAAAAGAGAAATTGGCTAGAAGAAAAGGAAACTTGCAGACTCGAATGAAGAAAATAAAACCATAGCCAGGGTTTAAAACCATGAAAGAAGAAGGATGACAAGACAACGAAACCAAAGGGAAAGACACCACCGTAGAGGAAAATTCCAGCATGCTGAGCTCAACCCTTATGGGAGCCCACTTGTCCCACATGCAGAATGAAAGGGAAAAAACCCCAAACCAGGGACTCACCAGGGAGATCAAAGAGCACATAACTAGAGAACGAAAGGCAACCTAAAAAAGGAACTAACAAGAGCAACCACTGTCAATCACCCATTCATCTTTCTCTTCAACTAGAGCAGCAAGGGCTTTCTCCACATTTGTACAATTAGCAGATTCAATAGACACAACATTATTTTCCTTGATAGAAATAAATACCCATTCATCCTCACTTACATTCCCTTTATTAGATTCATCATCTGTCACACCTTCATCAACAGCATAATAACACTTCCTTTGAAATCTAGGCTTGTTAGGTCTTGACTTAGGAACTCTTTCTAGACACCTTGAGGAAAAATGACCTATCTTATTGCAAGAACATTTAATAGGAAACTTACCTTTATACTTACCTTCTCCTCTAGCTTCTCTCTTGACAATAAGTGCTTCAAGCTCATCTAGTTTTCTCTCTTCTTCTTCAATCTCTCTCATTTCTTCCTCATACTTTAATATATTTCTAGAAGAACTTTCTCTCAAATCATATATTTGTTTATCCCTTCAAGAAATAGTAGCTTTGAATGTAGATTCTATCTTAGGAAGAGCATCACCAAATTCACTCAACTCAAAAGTAGTAAGATTACCAATAAACATATCTCTAGTAAAATTTGTTACAGTCCAAATCTCCTCAATAGTAGTAGCTTTGTTTTTTTATGCAGTTGGAAAGGATTTGAGAAATTTAGCAACAATCTCTAATTCTTCCAATTTTCCACTAGCACATCTGATACCAAACACAAGTTCATTAACTCTTTGCATGAAAGAAGTAATGTTTTCATCATCACCCATTCTCAACATTTCATATTTCCCTTTCAGACTTTGCAACTTAGCAATCTTCACATTCGCATCACCTTCATACAAAGTTTCCAACTTTTCCTAGATCTCATAAGCAGTCTTTAGATCCATAACATTTTTCATCTTATAATTAGTCAGAGCACTCAACAATTCTTCCTTAGCCCTAATATTGTACTCAACATCCTTAATCTTAGTAGTAGTAGAAGGACCATTTTGTGGGATAACATACCTATTCCATGTAATGTTCCAGTATGGTTCACCAATGCATCTCATATGACACTCAATTCAAGTCTTCCATAGAGAATAATTTGTTCCATCAAATCTCAAACTATCCTTCTTATATGTCACCATCCCGGATCACCTCAAGCTATTAAACTTCTTCCAAGGAACTTTTTCTAATACTAATTGTTGGAAACACAAGGGAGGACAACTGAGAGGGGGGGTGAATCAGTTCACACAAAAATTTAAACTTATTAAACTTATTAACCTTATTCCTCATATTTGATTAATAACCATGAAAGAATAAATCATCAACACATTATAAACACACATAACACCAAGATTTTTTACATGGAAACCTTGTTAGGGGAAAAACCACAGTGGAGGTCAGTCCACAAGATTATACCCTATTAAAAGTATAAAGAATAAATATAGGAATACACATGCATTTAGGCACACTACCTAGAGCTCACTACCCAAATAGAACAAGGATTATTGTCCAAAAAAAGACAAACTATCTTACAAAAACATTCAAATTACATCCACATAATTTTGAATTGAGAAAATAGCAACTGCTAATGCCTGGTTATAGTTCTAGTTAAGCACATGAACACTTCTTCACACTCTGCTCACTCTTCTTCACACATTGATTCTTCCTTCAAATTATTAGGACATTATTCACACATCTCATACACACACATTCCTTCAAATGGAATAATCAATTGCTACATGTCAGCTTCAACAAAATAATAAAAACATATGCAAACTGTTGGCCCAAAACAATAAATAATTTTCAATGTGAATTGACCAATATTAGCCACAACATAATGAAGACCCAAAAAAATCCTCAAACATGAAACACTTTCAAAAATTATTCCAAGAAGATCCACAACACACTACAATCACCTTGGTGGCCATGAACATGAAAAACATGAACATGCAAGAGAAAATCACCAATCACGAGCACAACAATCAATGCAAACATGCAACATAGATAGAGCATGATATAAAACATCCACAAACATCATGAATCACCATAGAAGCATCCACAACAAATTAACTTACTAGAATCACATCATCTTCATGTAGGAACACCAACTAAAGCAACATAAAAACTGTCAGAACACAGTTGCTCATAACTCGATCAAATGTTCATACAAATATCTAAAAATTAATGTGGATAAACTAGATATGCTAAAAAAAAAACCCTTTAATCCACAACCTCTGATCATCAACATACTGAGTTAACCAACAGATTGAACTTCACTACATCACTGACAACCTACAACTTATTCCATTACAATTTTCTCAATATCCTCGACATATACAACTTCTAATGGCTAATAGTGTTGACATCAATTACAACCACATATCAACAACATCCAACATGTGGAGGGTATAGTGGTTGAGGGACTAGGGTTTAAGGGTTGAGGGTTGAGGGTTGAGGGTTGAGGGTTGAAGGTTGAGGGTAGAGGGTTGAGGTTTTAAGGGTTTGAGGGACTAAGGGTTGAGGATTTAGGGATTAGGGTAGAGATTTTCCCTAGGTTTAAGGGCTATGGGATTAGGGTTAAGGGTAGAGGGTATTGAGTTGAGGGTATAGGGTAGAGGGTTTAAGGGTTTAGGGTTGATTGTTTAAGGGTTTAAGGGTTTAGGGTTGATTGTTTAAGGGTTTAAGGGTTGATGGTTTAGGGTTAAGGGATTAGGGTAGAGAGGGAGTGATGGATGGATGAAGAGATGGAGGGAGAAGTGAGATATCTAGAGAAGGAGAGAAGAGGAGGGAAGGACAAATATATATGAGGGTTGAGGATCTAATGTATAGGGTAGAGGATCTATAGGATTGAGGGATTAGGGTATTGGGTTGAGGGTATATGGTTGATGGTACATATGGTTGAAGTATCAGGGTTGAGGGTCCAATGTATAGGGTAGAGGGTATCGGGGTTGAGGCTTTAGGGTTTGATGGTTGAGGATTGAGGGATTAAGGGTTGAGGATTGAGAATTGAGGGTTAAGAGTTTAATGTATAGGTTGGAAGGTAGAGGGTAGAGGGTTTAAGGGTTTAGGGTAAAGGGTTTAAGGTTGAGGGTAGAGGATTGATGGTATAGGGTTAGGGGATTAGGGTTGAGGGTCCAATGTATAAGGTAGAGGGTATAGGGGTTGAGGGAGTATGGTTTAAGGGTCAAGGGTTGATGGTTGATGGATTAAGGGTTAAGAAGGTTGAGGAATTAAGGTAGAGAGTTTACATGGGTTTAAGGGTTTAAGGGTTGAGGGTAGAGGGTATTGGGTTGAGGGTATAGGGTAGCAGGTTTAAGGGTTGAGTGTTTAAGGGTTTATGGGTTGAGGGTATATGGTTGAGGGATTAGGGTAGAGAGGAAAGGATTGATGGAGGGAAATATGGAGGGATAAGCGAGATAGAGAGAAGGATAAGAGAGGAGGGAGGGAAAAATATATATGAGGGTTGAGGATCCAATGTATAGGGTAGATGGTTGAGAATTGAGGGTATAGGGTTGAGGACCTATGGGGTTGATGTTTTAGGGTTTTGGGTTAAGGATATAGGTTTGAGGGATTAGGATTGAGGGTACATATGGTTGAAGGATTAGGTTTGAGCATCCAATGTATATTGTAGAGGGTTTGTGATTTGAGGGTTGAGGATTGATGGATTAAGGGTTGAGGGTTGAGGGTTTAATGCATAGGGTATAGGGTAGAGGGTAGATGGTTTAAGGGTTGAGGGTTGAGGGTTTAAGTTTGAGGGTAGAGGATTGAGGTTATAGAGTAGGGGGATTAGGGTTGAGGGTCCAATGCATAGGGTAGAGGTTATAGGGGTTTAGGGATTAGGGTTTAAGTGTTGAGGTTTGAGGGTTGAGGGATTAAGGTTTTAAGGGTAGATTGTTGAGGGTTGATGGATTAAGGATTGAACCAAAATTTTTAGGGTTGATGGAATGCTATGTTTCTTTTGCTCAATTAGGATCTTTCACCTAATGGAAAGAGATAGATCCCAAACCCAAAATATAGGTGGTTCACTCAAAATAAGATATGTATAATGGAATTAAGGCTAAATTCAATGATCTAGATGCAATAAACTGATAAAATTGATTAATTAAGTATTCAAAACCAAATAAATGTAACTTGTTTGAAATACCTAGAAATGAATACAAATTGCAACATAAATGAACTAAAATAGAAGTATGCACCTAAGATCTTGAAGGAGCCTGGAAATGACACTTGAAATTTTTCTGATGCTGAACATTTAGCCTACCACAACTCATTTTCCATTCTAGGCGAACTAGTCCTAGTTCTGTGAAACTAATCTGAAACCCATTTCAAACAAAAGGGTGTCCAAAAATTTAGAAAACCTTATTCATGCTTGGAAATGGGACTCATTCACCATTGATGGCAAATTATTCCACTTTTGAATATTTGAAGATCCAAAAGAGGAAACAAGAGCTCTCAGTCTAGAATTTGGATTTTTACAGGTGTACACTTCTGAAACTCTGATTTCTGAACTTGAAAGTAATTTTTTGTTGATATTTTGACTTGTTCAATGAAGAGAAGACTTTAGTAACTTTTCAATTCAATCTTCAATGATTTCTAAGCCTCCAAGATGTCTAAATCTACAAACACACAAGACAAGAGAGAGAGAGAAATGGTGAATGTTAGGGCATGGGTGTTTTCCTTGGTCAAACCCCTTTTAGGTAATTAAACCAAAATAGAGAAAGAATGTAATGAAACATGCAATAATGGAATTGATTACCTTGTCATGATGATTGAAATTGAATTTCCACAATAAAACATGAAGAATCTATCCTTTAATTTCATTGGAAGCTAGCTTAATGACTTGCAATGATGAAACCCTAACTTGCTTTACTTGAGATGGAAGAATAATGGATGAATAATGAAGATTTGTTAAGAGAGATGCAGATTAGGATTTAGAGACTTATATTTATAGGAAATCCACCTTATTTTCCTATAAATTAGATCTCTAAGGCCAACATGTAAAAATAATAAAATTAAATTTTAGTTTTTCCCACTCAAAGGTCAAAATTGGGCCAAATGGGACTCATTCGCCACCCATAGCGAATGGGTCCCACTTGGATGGGACTGATTTGCAATGGATGGAAAATGGGTCCCATAGCAACCATTTTGTCAGCTAAGATGCCAAGAAATAAGGAAATAAGATTTTTACAGTGACTATGTCAGGTATTTCATCAAATAGTGCCTCGAGATGCACAATATGGGGTAATAGGGGCCTATTAATGATGATGTAAAGGTCAATTAGGGCTTGGGACACAAAATTCAATGTGAAAGTGTGATTAAATACAATTTACAACACTAAAATGAGGTCCTCCTGGCCTCAGAAGGAACAAAATCCAATGTGAATGTGTAAAACACATCACAACACTAGATTATCATTAAGTTTAATTTACAATCCTTCTAGATTGATATGATAATGCATTTTATAATGTTGAATTAAGGGAAAATTGGTTCATTAAGTCTAGAAAAGTGTGAAAGTACTTTACAACATGTTTACAAGACATCAATAAAAGTATATTATTCGATTTGTAAGGGTACAATACCTAGTGTGGATGCACAAAATGCCTGACAAAACTAAATCAAAGCCTCATTAAGTCTAACATATCATAAATAATTCCCATTTCAAGCAAGAAACATCCATTTTTCTATGACACAAGGGTCAAGAGGGATGGGGTATTAGGGTAGAGAGTTTACTAAGTGGGTTTAAGGGTTTAAGCATTGAGGGATTAGGGTTGAGGGATTAGGGTGTAGGGTAGACGGTATTGGGTTGAGGGTAGAAGGTAGAGGGTTTAATGTTTTAGGGTTTAATGATTGAGGGTTGAGGTTTTATTGTTTAGGGTTGAGTTTTTAAGGGTTTAAGGGTTGAGGGTATATGGTTGATGGATTAGGGTAGAGAGAGAGGGATGGAGGGAGGGAGAGATGGAGGGATAAGTGAGATAGAGAGGAGAAAAGAGGAGGCAAGGACAAAGATATATGAGGGTTGAGGATCTAATGTATAGGGTAGAGGGTTAAGAATTGAGGGTATAGGGTTGATGACCTATAGGGTTGATGGTTTAGGGTATTGGGTTGAGGGTATAGGTTTGAGGGATTAGGGTTGAGGGTAGCTGGTTTAAGGGTTTAGGGTTTAAGGGCTGAGGGTTGATGGTTTAGGGTTTAGGGTTGAGTGTTTAAGGGTTTAAGGGTTGAGGGTATATATTTGAGGGATTAGGGAAGTTAGGGAGGGATGGAAGAGGGAGAGACAGAGGGATAAGTGATATAGAAAGGAGAGAAGAGGAGGGAGGGAGAAAGATATATCAAGGTTGTAGATCCAATGTATACGGTAGAGGGTTGAGAATTGAGGGTATCAGGTTGAGGGCCTATAGGGTTGATGGTTTAGGGTATTGGGTTGAGGGTATATGTTTGAGGGATTAGGGTTGAGGGTACATATGGTTGAAGGATTAGGGTTGAGGTTCCAATGTATATGGTATAGGGTATCGAGGTTGAGCGTTTAATTTATAGGGTAGAGGGTAGAGGGTTTAAGGGTTTAGGTTTTAAGGGTTGAGGGTAGAGGATTGAGGGTATAGGGTTAAGTGATTAGGGTTGAGGATCCAATGTATAGGGTAGAGGGTATAGGGGTTGAGGGATTAGGGTTTAAGGGTTGAGGGTTGAGGGTTGAGGGTTGAGGGTTGAGTTTTTAGGGATTAGGTTAGATATTTTACTAAGTGGGTTTAATGGTTTAAGGGTTGAGGGTATAGGGTATTGGAGAGAGAGAGAGAGAGAGATAGAGAGAGAGAGAGATAGAGAGCGTAGGAGTGAGATAATTGAGAGAGAGAGATAGAGAGCGTAGGAGTGAGATAATTGAGAGAGAGAGGGGGAGGGATTGAGAGAGATATAGAGGGTTGAGGGTTGAGGATTGATAATTGAGGGTATAGGGTTGAGGACCTATAGGTTTGATAGTCTAGGTTATTGGGTTGAGGGTATATTGTTGAGGGATGAGGGTTGAGGGTATAGGGTAGAAGGTTTAAGGGTTTAGGGTTTAATGGTTTAGGGTTGAGGGTAGAGTGTTTAGTTTTGGAGGGTATAGTTTTTAATGGTTTAGGGTGGAGCATTGAGGGTTGAGGGTTTAAGGGTAGAGCGATTAAGGGTTTTGGGTTGAGGGTATAGGGTAGAGGTTTAAAGGGTTTAGCATTTAGGTATTAGGGTTTAGGGTAGAGGGTTTAAGGGTAGAGGATTTAAGTGTTAAGGGTAGAGGGTTAAGGCTAGAGGGGAGAGAGATAGGAGTGAGTGAGTGAGAGTGAGAGTGAGAGACTTGAGAGAGGGAGAGGGGGTAGGATGGATAGACTTGAGAGAGAGAGACAAGGAGGGAGTGGGAGACAGATAGAGGGTAGTGGGTAGAGGGTTTAATGGTACAAGGTAGAGGATTTAAGGGTTAATGGTAGAGGGTAGAGGGTTAATGGTAGAGGAGAGAGAGATAGGAGTAAGTGAATGAGAGAGAGAGACTTGAGAGAGAGAGAGAAAGGGAGCAAGTGGTAGAGAGATATAGGGTAGAGGGTAGAGGGTTTAAGGTTTTAAGAGTAGAGGATAGAGGATTTATGTGTTAAGGATAGAAGGTAGAGGGTTAAGGGTAGAGGGGAGAGAGATAGGAGTGAGTGAGAGAGATATATACTTGAGAGAGGGAGAGGGAGTGGGAGGGAGAGAATTGAGAGAGAGAGAGTGAGGGAGTGGGAGAGGAGGAGGAGAGGGTAGAGGGTAAGAGTTTAACAGAGGGTAAAGGACTTAAGGTTTAATGGTGACCGTAGAGGGTTAAGCGGAGAGGGAGAGAGGAGGAGGAGTGAGAGAGAGAGAGACTTCTGAGAGAGAGGGGTAGGAGAGAGACTTGAGAGAGAAATATAGGAGGAGGGAGAGAGACAGGGTAGAGGGTATATGGTTTAAGGGTTTAAGGATTGAGGGAAGAGGATTTACATTAAGGGTAGAGGGTAGAGGTTAAGGTAGATGGGAGAGAGATAGGAGTGAGTGAGAGATAGACAATTGAGAGAGGGAGAAGGGTTAGGAGGAGAGAATTGAGAGAGAGAGAGAGGGAGGGAGTGGGAGAGATATAGAGGGTAGAGGGTTGAGGGTTGAGAATTGAAGGTATAAGTTTGAGGACCTATAGGGTTGATGGTTCATGGTATTGGGTTGAGGGTATAGGGTTGAGGGATGAGGGTTGAGGGTAGAGGGTAGAAGGTTTAAGGGATTATGGTTTAGGGTTGAGGGTAGAGGGTTTAGGGTTTCAGGGTTTAGGGTTTAGGGTTTATGGTTTAGGGTAGAGGGTTAAGTGTTTAAGGGTAGAGAGATTAAGGGTTGTGGGTTGAGCGTAGAGGGTAGAGAGAAAGAGAGAAAATAAACCTATAAAAAATAAAAATTCTCATAACACGAGTGCATTTTGAAGTAGTAGATATATAGTCATTCTTTTAGCAAGACATAACACACTCGAGTTGTAACGTGATCACATTTTTTATTTCTCTAAAAATGGAAAAAAACTCAATATACCTGTGATCTCAAGGCCTACATTCTATAGATTCTCTTGGTTCTACACGTGCTCTGATTAAAAAAAGGTTTTTGATGATTTTGTGAAGTGTGCATGAATGTTTTTCACATTCCACCAGCTTTTTCATCATCTTTTCAGCACCTTTGCATGAAAAATCAGATTTTTCACATTGAAAGGGATATAATATCAATTCAAATTTGAATTCCATTCAAGAGTGATATAAAATTTAAGTTTGGAGGGGAACAAGGTTTTCAAAAGGTCAAATTGTTGAGGAGTTTGAAGAAAGAAGTAAAGGCTACATAATTGGGTAGAACTCCTCCACTCGAAACTCTGGTTTTTTAGGTATGTGAAGTCTTTATACATTCTCTTTCATTATATTATGGCTTGCTTTCATTTTTTTTATTTCTCATATTCCATGTGTATCATTGTTTTTTTGTCATTATAACCTTAGCTTTTCAATGCACATCTTAAATTACACAATTCTTTACACTTGCCAATTATACTTTTAAACCACATCTCTTTGAGGAATTTTGTTAAAAAATTGACTTACCTTGTGTATGCTTCCACATTTTGTGTACACATATATATGACATAAGTTACAATGAAGTAAAATAATACATCATTTCTCAATCCTTTACTATGGATGTGCATACCACTCTCCAAAGCTTTCATTTTGATATAGGCATGGGGGATGCTGGAAAATGTAGTTGAATGTGATTTTACACCTACAATTTGCATATGCTTGAAATTTTATAAATCCTTTTCAATAAATCTATTTTGTGCATATCCTGCAATCATTATAGTCCATGAGGAAATATCTCATTGTGGTATTTTGTCAAATAGTTATACCAAGCAGTTGATTGCCTTGTCTATGCTACCAAATTTTCCATACATGTCTCTAAAAAATTGGAATATACTCCTCCCACATTGATAGATCTTTGAATATATTTTGGTTTTCATCTCTATTTATAAATTTACCTCATAAATAAACTTACCTCATCACTTATGTTGTGATATATTTTAAATGTTTCCTTGATTAGTCTACCTACAAGGGGTTCTAACCCTTCTCTCCATTGTTTCAAGACTCTTTATTCAAGGCTAAGTTAGCAACATGGGGAAAGGTGCAACCTATCTTGGAATCATGGCTCAAAATAGAAGAATGGAAAATGAATTTGAATTGTTTGACAACAATATTTTTCATATAAATTTATGTAAAATGTGGTAGCATTGACTAGCTAGTGAGCTTACTAGCTTGCCAATTCGACAGGGTTGACAAGGTAGGGCCAATGTATGCCTCATAGAAATGGGGTCTCATGGTCACCATGACTCCCCATTTCTATGAGGCATACACCGCCCCTACCTGGTCAACCCTTCCACTTTCGCAAGCTAGTGGAGCATTGGCAAGCTAGTGAGCTCACTAGCTTGCCAATGCGGTAGGGTTGACAAGGTAGGGGCAGTGTATGCCTCATAGAAATGGGGACTCGCGATGATGTATATTACCATGAGTCTCCATTTCTATGAGGCATACTCTACCCCTACCTTGTCAACCCTACTGCATTGGAAAGCTAGTGGAGCATTAGCAAGCTAGTGAGCCTGCTAACTTGCCAATGCGGTAGGGGCCCGGTATGCCTCATAAAAATGGGGTCTCATGGTGATGTATGTGAGACCCCATTTATATGAGGCATATGCTGCCCCTACCTTGTCAGTCGTACTGCATTGGCAAGTTAGTGAGCCACTCACTAGCTTGCCAATGTAGTACGGTTGACTAGGTAGGGGCAGTGTATGCCTATGGGGTCTCATGGTGATGTATCTCACTGTGAGTACCCATTTCTGTGAAACGTATGCTTATGGGGTCTCACAATGATGTATATCAATGTGAGTCCCCATTTCTATGAGGCATACACTACTCCTACCTTTTCAATCCTACTGCATTGGTAAGCTAGTGAGCTCACTAGCTTGCAAATGCTCCACTAGCTTGCGAATGCGGTAGGGTTGACAAGGTAGGGGCAGTGTATGCCTCATATAAATGGGGTCTCATGGTGATTGAGGCATACACTACCCCTACCTTGTCACCCCTATTGCATTGGAAAGCTAGTGGTGCTCCACTAGCTTGAGCCTTGTCAAACAACTCAAATTCCTTGACCATGCTTCCATTTTGAGCCTAACTTGCAATCAGGGCATTGCACATTACCACCTTTCTTTAAGGAATTCCATTGGAAAAATCATGTGAGCATTGGCAAGGTAGTGAGTGAGCTCACTAGCTTGCCAATGTGGTAGGGTTGACAAGGTAGGGGAAACATATGCCTCCTAGAAATGGGGACTCATGGTGATGCATATCACCATGAGTGCCCATTTCTATGAGGCATACGCTGCCCCTATACATCACCTTGAGTCCCCATTTCTATGAGACATACGCTGCCACTACCTTGTCAACCCTACCGCATTGGTAAGCTAGTGGGCTCACTAGCTTGCCAATGCAGTAGGGTTGACAAGGTAGGGGCAGCATATGCCTCATAGAAATGGGGTCTCATGGTGATTTATAGAAATTGGGTTTCATGGTGATGTACATAACCATGAGATCCCATTTCTATGAGACATACATTACCCCTATCTTGTCAAGCCTACTGCATTGGAAAGCTAGTGGAGCATTGGCAAGCTAGTGAGCTCACTTTTTTTTCCAATGCGGTAGGGTTGACAAGGTAGGGGTAGTGTATGCCTCTTAGAAATGGGGACTCATAGTTATAGGCATATTCTTCCCCTACCTTGTCAACCCTACCACATTGGAAAACTAGTGAGTGACCTAACTTACCAATTCTCCACTAGCTTGCTAATGTGGTAGGGATGAAAAGGTAGGGGAAGCCTATGCATCATAGAAATGGGGTCTCATGGTGATATACATGATCGTGAGACCACATTTCTATGATGCCTATTCTACCCCTACCTTTTCATCCCTATTGTATTGCAAAGCTAGTGAACTCACTAGCTTGCCAATGCTCACATGATTTTTTCAATGGAATGCCTTAAGAAAATGCAGTAATGTGGTATGTCATGATTGCAAGATAGGCTTAAAATGGAAGCATGGACAAGGTATTTGAATTCACATGCCTTGTCCATGCTTCCATTTTGAGCCTATCTTACAATCATGGCATACCTCATTACCACATTTATTTAAGGCATTCCATTAGAAAAATTCATGTGACCTTTGTCTATGCTAGAAATACTCTTCTATAGAATGATTGTAAGTATTTTGTATAAAACATTGAATGACATATATTTAATTTATTTGTATGGATTCATTTTTTAGGAAATAATATTCATCTCATTATCATGTTATAGGTAAAATTATCCACCATGCCATGGAAACAAACAAGGAATAAACTAACAGATGAAGAGTATAAAACCAATAAAGTAAAGGAGATAGAACGAGTAAGGTAATATCATGAAAAGAAGAAATTGGATATGATTGATGAAAACAATCCAATTAAAGAGGAACCTCGACCATCCAAAAGAGAAAAGGCATTGGTGGCACAAAGGGGACAAATGTGAAAGAATCATGGTAAGATAGATTTGAATACTGTAGTTGGAGACACACCCTCTACCACAAGTGAATATGAAGGGACACCATTAAGCATAAGCGAATATGGAGGGACACCATCTACCACAAGTGAATATGGTTGGACACCATCCACCACATCTCAAGTTGAGAGTACATCATGTTGGTGTAATTAATATTTAATTACACTTTGCATAAGTTTACTTAGGCATATTTAATTCCTAAGTTATAGGTTGTCATCCTTATCTTGTTGAGCTATCTTGTTGCTCAAGATAAGATTAGGTTTATGCATCTTTTCTTTTAGAAAGAAAATTATCTCTTGTAATTATTGTACTTCAAATATATCAATTTGCACATCTTTATGCAATCTCTAATTTTTTGTTTTTCTCTTATGTGGAAGGTGATTTTCTAGTTTGCATTTCAGATCTTGGCTTCTAACATGGTATCAAAGCCTCAATTTGCAGCCCCTGCTAAGCTTTTTTGGAGAAAACATTGCAAAGCTTGTTCAGAGTCCCTCGAAGGTTTCATTCCTTGAGTACATTTACACAATGTCTTGGATCAGATCGAGGTTTTTTATTGGATTAAAAGCACTAGAAAAAGTCAGAAATGGATTTCATTTCATTCATTTTGGTCACTATTTGCTAGATCTATGAGGGTTTCAAACTCAGTGATTTTTCTGATAGATCTGTGGGTCACCTGATTTTTGGAGCACTTTGGGCCCAAATGAACCTCACCATTGGATTTGCAATGCCCAAAAACCCCTATTTTGATATAAATTATTTTTGATTTGGACACAGTCGATTGGGGAGGAAATTTTTTTTTTCTAAGGGTTGTATAGCCCCTAGGCATAGTTTTCGAGGTTCAAATTTTGAGAAAAAAATAAAAAATAATCAAAAAAATAAAAAATCTAATGTTTTTTGTGCACCACCCGTATAAATGGCCAACACCACTCCTACGCCACCAAGAAGCCACTGACCGCTCATCCGCCACCGGTGGTCTTCCCCTCACCACCAATCCATCACCACTCCATCAGCTTCCTTTAGCCCTCGTGGCCAAGTAGGCGGTTACATCGTGGTCCAGGTCCCCACGCCAGCCCCCTCCAAGACTCCAAGCACTTGTCCCGGTCACATCTATGACCAGGAGCTACACCCACAAGCCCCTGAAAAACTCTCAAGCCCCTATGGTGGTCACATTGGTGACCAAGAGCCATGCCCAGAACCCTGCCGCCAACCCCCTGGTCCACCCACGCAACCAAGGGCTTTATTTTTTAGCCCTTGAGGGTTGTAGAGGACCTTATTGGGTAGAATTGGAGCATTTTAGCAAAAATGAGCATAACTTGGGAAAACAACATCATTTTTTTGCAAACGACATATCGTCAAAAAGCTATTTCGACGCTCTATGCAATGGTGCATGTGTGAATTTCTAGTTTTTCTTTTTTCATTTTTTTTCTACGTTGGAAGTCATATGTTGCTATTTTCACTCCGAGAGACATATCTTTTGACTTGCTTATCCCTTTTTCATGATTTTCACTACATTGGAAAGCTAGTTTCGATCTCTATGTAGATCTGAGGTCATTTATAGAAGATGTGTACCATATTTTATGCATGCATTCATTTTATTTTTGTGCACTAGGTTTGCATTTTTCGCTTCTGTTTTTATAGTTTTGCATTCTCTCCTTTGTAATCATTGGGTATTGTAATAAAAAACTAATATAAAGTTCCATTAAAGGGGGTTCTTGCATCCATCCTTCTTATTGGTGGCAACTCGCATGATTTTTTTTGGTTTCATGTTGTTTCTTTTAGCTTCTTTCTTGCTTATCTGGACACATCTTTTTTTTGCATCGGTTCACACTTCATATTGGGAGTTTATGGTTTTTAATCCGCATTGGTTAAGATCTTTCTCAATTTGAGGACCATGGTTTTATGGTTAATGTTCTAGAATCTTGATGGTACTCATCTTATAGATAGTTTTAGTTTCAGTTTGGAATTGGCTTCGAGAGAGACAACTTCTAGATTTTTTCATCACTATGGGATTGATTCATCCTTCATCTACTATTGCTTACAGATTCCAAGGTTGATCCAGTATGTGAGTTTCCAGTGTTCCTTGGCATCGGGTTTGCTGTTGCATTAGTGATTCCATTTTTGGTTTTAGTTTTAGACAAATGTATCTTTCCTTGCTTGCTAGATTTGGGGTTCCAGTGTTGCTTCATTAGAGTTTTTCTAGTGATTCTTTGTAGTATTTCATCTAATTGAGGGGGGTTTTTCCCACTAGGTTTTCTCTCTCTTTGTATTTGTAAATGGGTACCTGATTAGGCCTTTATCGCTAATCTAACATCATTTGCATTATAATTTTCTTCTCCTTAAGTTGTACTTATGGGGGGGTGTTGGTGTAATTAATATTTAATTACACTTTGCATAAGTTTACTTAGAAATATTTAATTCCTAAGTTATAGGTTGTCATCCTTATCTTGTTGAGCTATCTTGTTGCTCAAGATAAGATTAGGTTTATACATCTTTGCTTTAATAAAGAAAATTATCTCTTGTAATTATTGTACTTCGAATATATCAATTTGCACATCTTTATGCAATCCTGCTTTTTTGTTTTTCTCTTTTGTGGAAAGTGATTTTCTAGTTGGCATTTCAGATCTTGGTTTCTAACACATCATCACTTAGATTTGATGAAGAACGTATGCCATCATCCCCATGTGAACCTCAAGCTATGTCATCTATTCCACCCTCAATCGAAGGTACGCAATATCGCCTACCTCACTTAAATACTGATGAAATTCCTAATGTTGAGATGTATGTATCTAGGAGAACACTTCCTAGAATTTTTCATAGAAAGCCAAAGTATTTCATTATTATTGATGAGGATATTTTGCAGCACATGGAAGGTGAGATTCCAGCACACACTTGTAGAAGATATGCTAATAAGATTTGGAAATTCTTCTTTGAAAGGGTAAATGAGACCACACGATGTCAACTATTTATTGAAATCATGTGGTGTATAAAGTATATAAACACCATGAAGACTCTTGGGTTGAGAACATTGAATGCTTCAAGTAAAAACACTATTGTGAAAAATCTAATGGATGCTTATGAGAGTGTGGGTAAGAACTCACACCCAAAGGATAGTAATGTCACCCGACATGTCATTACATTGACTTTGGTAAGTATTCAAACAAAGAGAGCCCGTCTCATTAGAAAGACAAGCGAACAATTGAGAATTAATAGAATTTTTTTATCAAGAGTCATTCAAAGGCAGCAAATAATTGAGGGTATCGATTCAAATGAATTATGGGCATTCTCAGGGATACTTCCATGAAAAGATAAAAAATTTGTTGAAGCATTGAGAACACTAATTGAAGAGTATTGGAAGAATAACACAAGGCCATATTTGAATCAACAGGATGTGGTAAAAAGGAGAATTAGTAGTCAGAAACATGAGCCACATCCAAAACATTTTTTGGATACGACTCAAACCCAATTTATAAATTTCAATAGGATTATCCTCAAATTAGTATTTTTCAAAGATATTCTAAAATGATTAAACCTTTTTATGTCAATATAATTCACACATGCACTACTTATTGTTGTAGACTACATATTGAATTCTCTAACCATTATGATGTTTATATTTCTATATGCTTATATTTGCATAATAATGGTGCTTTGCAAGATTATGGCATACAAACCCCACCAACATATTCAAGAGAGTTCTTATCAAAAAAAAAATGTGAAATAGAGCATGGCCAAATATTCTACAAGACACTATGCTTGGATGGTTCATGTCAGCATTGTGGTGGCTTGCAATGTATGCCAATATGTCAACATATGGAAAGCACATATGAGGTGGGATAGAAACTAGTAGATTTCAAGAGCTATAAAATAGTGGAATATGTTACAAACAATGGTAATCAAGAAAAAATGTGTGATTTGGTTATTCATAAGATTCTAGTGTATCACTTAATGTCTATGTTTTATGACAATATAGTGTATGATTATGCAAGGCATACCCATAGACCCCAGTTGGACATGTAATTCAAGCTATGTGAGGACACCTTTCTAGTTGGAAGCATAGTTTTAGTGGTCGAATTTGCAAAGAAATACACTCTATAGCCACAACGTGAGGTGCAGTCACAATATTACAACTCCAAAAAAAATTGATATTTGTGCACATAGCATTCATTAATGTAGCTAATAGTACAAAGGACCAAAGGAAGGTATTGAGGGAGTATCACTTTTATATTAGAAATTATCAAACACATTCTCTAGATTTTGTGCAAGGTTGCTTCCAAATGTTCTACAATGATTTGGATTAAAGCAACATAGCATACAGTTGACTTATAATATGGTTGGATAAATATGCAACACAGTTCAAGAGATCATGCATGTTCTACTGGTTGTGCAAGATGCATTTCATTATAGGTTTTCAACATATGTGGAATTTTTGTGAGGCCGAGCATGGAAAGGCAGAGCATGATGATATAGGAGAAAGTATGAAAAGAGTATTAGCATGAGAAGAATTAAAGTATAAAGACAATGCAAAGTTGATAGATGCAAAATCAATCATCAAGTCGTGTAATGCTTCGATGGGTCTAGGTAATGAAGATACATCTTCCAGTTATAGATTTTTTTGGTTGATGGATGATACTAACATTGCACCATATGAGAATTGTTGTACACTAACAAGATCGAGTGAGCTACACTATTTCCTTAGCTCAGATGCAAGTTCATGGAGTATCAATACACGAAAGATGGCATGCTTCTATTCTTCATGTACAATGCAAGCTTGGGATGATTGTGAGTCAAAGGAGTGGGTTGAGAAATGGCCATCAAGTTATCTTAGCCCACTTCACACATATCACCGTCCAACAACATTGGAACTAACACAGATGGATTCCCCAGTCAACTTTGACCACATATCAGATCTAGTTCAACTAGGTAATATATCTACTTATTTAGTTTTTGAAATTTATATTGTTATCTTACTTTGTCGTGTATTTATAATGTTGACTAATTTCAAGAGATTTGCTCCACATATCAATGCATGGCATGTTTATGCAGTTATTGTAGATGAAGACAACAAAGAGGGAACATACTATTACTTGTTTTCTTGTGTTGAGGCCAAAAAGAAATTGGAGTCCCTAGTTATAGATGGAGAAAACATTGAATACCATATAGGCTTAGTTGTTGTTACTGTAATGTGGTTTAAAAGGTACCCACAAAAGAGTGTTAAATATTGGCTATTTCAGGACTTTGACATACATTAGAAGATTCTTCATTACTTGAACCTTGTCATGGCATCCAATGTTTGTTTGAATAAATATGGGGGTATTCCTTTGAACAATACCTTGTGGAAGGTCCGTGATTCTGACCATGAGGCAATACTTGACACAATAAAGAGTAGAGTAGACCTAGATGGTTCATTAGATTAATTTATAAGTATGCACATTGGTTCTTATTAATTTATACTTGTATGCACATTAATTTGTATGATGCTAGTGCTATCATCTAATGTTTATATCATCTTATTTTACTTTTCCTATTTGTAAGTAGCCTACTCAAAATTGATTGGTGTCCCCTTGTAGAAAATGCTGATTTATGAGCCATCCGAGAGAATCTCAGCCAAAAGAGCAATGCAACATCCTTACTTTGATGATCTTGACAAATGCCAATTATGATTTTAATCCATTATAAAAGTGTGTGTGAATCTTGGTGAGGGAATTTCAAGTTATTCATTTGAAGTTAACCTTATCATGAGCACCTATGATGTAGACATTATAAGAGGATCTCCAATTTCAAGTTATTCTATTCATGCAAGGTGTTGTGTGCAATAGGTATCTTAGAACAGCCAATGAAGATGTATGACTAGCAGTGACTAAGTTGAGAGACTAGAATGCCTATCCTCAATGGAAGCATCAAGATTTATGCCTTGTTGTTCTCGAGTTGGAACCAAGTGGTGTGGATTTGTTGTTTGTAAGTGCCTTCCATCTATTTTCATTTCATTTCCATTTTGGATGCTCTTTCTTTTTCTTCTTTTACTTTTCCTATTTGTAAGTAAACTACTAAAAATTGATTGGTGTGTCCTTGTAGAAAATGCTAATTTATGAGTCATCCAAGAAAATCTCAACCAAAAAAGAAATTCAACATCCTTATTTTGATGATCTTAAGAAATATCAATTCTGATTTGAAGCCATTATAAAAGAGCATGTGAAGCTTAGTGAGGGAATCTTAAGTTATTCATTTAAAGTTAACCTCATCATGAGCACCTATGATGCATACATTATAAGAGAATCTGGAATGTATGAGTGACATTGTAAAAGATTTGTGAGAATGGGGTACCTAAGACATTGTGCCTACAAGTACAAGCACTTGGGTTTTAGAATAGTGTATGAAGCATATTAGACAATTGTAGCACAAAAAGAAGAATTATGATAGCCAAATAAATCTCATTTTATTGTAAACATCATATTATTAATATAGTGAGTATAATAACAATTGATGGTTGCTAGTCATTCTTTTTCTTCTTTTATTCTCTCCCTATTATAACTAGCACTAATTGACTAACTTATTATAAAAAAAACATTTATTAAAACAAATCAATCTAATGATTATATATCAATATCAATATAGCATACAGTCTATTAAAATAAACACTTGTAATGAGATTTACTCAAATTTTGAAATTTATTGTTGACCTCAAACATTTGTAATTTATGCAACATAATCCCTTAACAATCCAAATTGCAAAAGCAAAGAAATCTTCGACAGCCTATTACTCAGATACCATGTTAGTTATGAGCATTCCATCTACGGCATTAGGATCACACAGGGAACCTCTACAATAACATATTCATTTTTGTTATCTCGAAGTCATTTTCCCATGGTGTCCAATTTTCAGTTGATGGAAAAAGTGTCAAATGCAAGCAATGTAAAGTTGCAAAGTGGTGCAACTTTTACTCTACAACTCATGTGACCCAAAAAATTGTTCCAAAATGTCTGGATGGGTATGTTTATGCTATGCATGGTACTCTTTTGCAACCAAACACATGGAATTTCTCTAAGCTATGTTCAACTGGCTTGATCCCTCATGAGTCCAAAGTGCAAAATGGTAGCAATCTTTGATGGGCCATTACATAAAAATCATAATTCTTACAAACTCTCCATCTAAGCCTATGGAATTGTGTTCGGGCCCTCTACAATAATCTCTCTTGGTTTTTGTTATCTCGAAGTCATTTTTCTGTGGTGTCCAGTTTTCATTTGATAGAAAAAGTGTCAAATGCAAGTAATGTAAAGTTGTAAAGTGGTGCAACTTTCATTCTGCAACTCATGTGACCAAACAAACTATTCCACTACATCTGGATGGGTACATTTATGCTAGGCATGGTCCTCTTTTTCACCCAAACACATTGAATCACTCCAAAATACATTCAATCGACTCGATCCATTAAGGGTCCAAATTGCAAAAGGGAAGCAATGTTTGACAAGCAATTACTCAACAAATTTTATGCTTATGAACTGTCCATCTAACCCTATGAGACTATGTTGGTCCCCTTTACGATAACCTCTGTCAATTTTTGTTATCTCAGAGTTGTTTTTCTATGGTGTCCATTTTTCACTTGATGGAAAAAGTGTCAAATGCAAATAGTGTAAAGTTCAAAGTGGTGGAATTTTCATTCTACAACTCATGTGACCAAAAGGATTGTTCCAATGCATCTAAATGGGTACATTTATGTTCAGCATGGTCCTCTTTTGTACCCAAACATGCAGACTCACTCCGAGCTATGTTCAACCAGCTCAATCCCTGAAGGGTCTGTTAGCGAATGAAATGGTTCAAGATAAATATGCTAAAAAATGAATGACTCTCAGCCCAAATTTAGCACCAGTGTAAATCTTCTAATAGCTCTAAAAAGACCATAATTGTATTTGTGGCTTTTCTTCGAATTTTGTTAATGGACAACTCGCTCAAACGATTTTCAATGAATTTATCTAATCTAATGAATATGGGTATGCTTTTAACCAGAAAGCAGGAAAGGTGGTTGGCATTAGCTCATAAATATGAAACCAATACAGGAAGTGTAAATCATATCCATAAATGACCAATGCAAAGATTGAAAACCTATGACCATCAGATCAAAGAAATAAGACTAGACTACAATAAATCAACACTGTACAACTTATGTTTCAAGGAAAGAAAAACTATATCACACACATAATGCCAAGATCAATGTACTAAGTATCATTAAATTCATAACATAGATTATAAATCATTAAAGTTTGAAATAAATGCTAAATCCCTCTCGATAATAGCATAAGGTGTATATTAGAAAAGCCCCCATTTTCTTCTACACTTTTAAATTTATAGTAAAGCCAACGCCACCGGACAATTGCCAAAGCCATTACTAAATTTGTAGACACTGAAAAATGTCCTAAGTCTATGAGCATCATTTTTCTTAGTCGTCATCCTCTAATAATTGAATAACTTTAATTATTCAACTATGTTTGGTCATACTCCTCTATTAATTAAATAATTTTTGTTAGAGTAAAGTAATTAATTAACTTTACTCTCCTCTAAAGATTTCACTTTATTCACACATATTAGTCATTTAATAATTAAATATTAATTATTAAATTCACTCACCTTAGGGTTAGGTTTTCCTTTCGATGTTGATCTCCTTTATAAAGATTGATCTCTTGTATTGTACTCACTTCTTGATGTTCTTTTTTTGGTCTGATAATACATTCTTGCATATTGTTAGAGCAAAACCCTTGTTTTGTTTCCTTCAAATTTCTTCCTTGTGACAAGTTTTTGCATGTAGGTTTCTTGGGCTTAATAGATTTGTTTTTCATCAAATATTACATGGTATCAGAGCTGGATCTGATGTAGCTTATTCATGTTTGAAGAAAAAAGGGAGCAAGGTTTTGAAAAAAGAAATTTGGGATTCTTTGGCTAATTTTAGAGGTTCTAGGTGTAGTTTTCAGATCTGGTATTCCTTTCCCAACGATATTTTTTGTTTCTTTTGTGTAAAAAAAGAAAACTAAAAAATTCTAGGGTTTTTTACAAGCGCATGCATGTGAAAAGGCATTTTTTTGGGGTGTCCTTTGTTTTGTTCATAGTGGTGTCCTTCCTGGTATCGTTTACCAGACTTTCACCTTATTTCTCTGAATGTTGTGCATGAGCTGATGTCTGCATTAGCAGATCTGAAAAGGTAGAACTTCAAACCCTCACGAGCGTCGTACTTTGACTTAAAAGTTTTTTACCGATGATTGCTATCCAGATCTGTAGTCTATTTCATCAGTAAATTCTTTAGGTACATAGAAATTTGTCTCAATCATCTCTTGCTTTCTATTATTTTCTGGCTTTTAGTTTGTACTGGGAATTGGATTTTTGCATTGTGGGGGGGTGTTTGTTCTTGCTTTCTATTGTTTACATTAGAAAACCAGAATCTATAAACACCAAAACAAACTAACAAACCCCTTATGCATCTTTTTTCTAGTTCTGAAAGACCACTTAATAATAATAATAAAAATTTAGAGTAGTTGAGGCACAATTCATAGGATGGCCGACAGATCTATTGAACCTCTCACACCACATAATTATCACACTTGGAAGTGTCGCATGATGACTCTTCTCCAGTCTCGAGGGTTATGGTCCTGTTTGGATGAGGTTCACCCTCAGTTGACTCATGCCTTTGAGGTTATGCAACATAGGAACAATATGGATCAAGCTATGGGATTGATGGCTTTACACATTTCTGATAGTCTCCTATTTCATCTTGAGGGTTGTCTCACTCCTCGAGCCATTTGGACCAAGTTTGATGGACTTCTTGGTATTGTCAACGAGTTCAGAGCTTTGCAGCTTGAGGTAGAGTTAACTTCCTTGGTACCTGGTCTGTTTCCCTCTATTGAGGACTTTTTGATGAAGTTCAAACAATAAAGATCTATCTTGTAGGGTAGTGGAAAGACTAAGACTGATACAGAGTGCATTTTCCTAATCCTCTCCAAGCTTCGGGGTCAATTTCAGATCTTCTCTTCAACCTTCTATTCCACCATGGATGCCTTAGGTGCTCGACATGCCTTCCATTGAGGTCTTTTGTGATCATCTAACTCATGATCAAGCTAAGCTCAAGCAGTTAGATTCACTTTCAGGTTCACAGAACCAAGCATTGGTAGCCCAGTCCTCCAAAGAAAAACAGAAGTAAAAACCAAAGCCTAAGAAAGATTCAGGGGCTAGTGAGAATCCCTCCAAGCCACCACCTAAGTCTGATTCAAAACCACAATCCAATTCTAAATAGGGAAAATATTCGAAGTTTGGTGAGTCTTCCTCCAAGACTAAGAAGAAATCTGGCGATCCTTGCAGTTTTTGTGGAAAGGAAGGACATCCAGTTTCCAGGTGTTGGAAACATTTAGAGGCTTTGGAGGAAGCCATGCAGCAGCATAATATCAGTGCACCTCAGCCTCCTTCACAACCCATAGGGAAAGGTCATTCTCTTTCTACACGAGCATTGTCCTCAGAATCCACTTGGATTCTAGATTTTGGTGCCTCTCACCATATGACACACACAGAGGATTTGGTCACCGCTCTTGCCCCTATAGGCACTAGACATATTGTAGTTGGTGACTCTACACAACTTTTAGTTTAGGGTTTAGGTAATATTTCATTGGATGGTGGTTGTCTATAGGATGTGCTTCTGGTTCCTAACATTTCAACAAACCTTTTATCTATTTATCAGATTTTCCACTCTTGCTCTGGTAGGACAGTTGAGTTCTCACCACATGATGTGGTTATTTGAAACCTTCATGATCCCGAATTGGTTGTGGCTACTGGGAGTGTGGATTTTGCATCACGCTTATATAGATTTGATGGCTTTGAGTGTTCAAACACTGTTGGTTCCTCTCTTATAGCACATGTAGATTTAGTGAGCAAGCTTTGGCATGAGCATTTTGGCCATGTCAATTACATATATCTATAGTAGATGAGTACTCAGGCACTTGTGATTGGGCTCCCAAAAATTTCTTGTACTGATGGTGTATGTCAAGGTTGTGTTCTTGACAAACATCATCGAGATCCTTTTCTTAAGGGTCGAGCCACTCGTGTTAGGGCAGCCCTAGAGTTGGTACACAATGATCTTATGTCCCTTCCAACTCTTTCCTTTTCAGGGGCCTGCTATGTGCTCACTTTTATTGATGACTTCTCTAGATGTACATGGGTGTACTTTCTTCAGTACAAGTCTGATGTCTTTGGCTCATTCAGGACTTTTAAGACATTTGTGGAGAAGCAATTTGGACTTTCTATTAGGAGGATATGCACAGATAATGGGGGGAGTATGTTAATCAAGATTTTAGAGATTTTTGCATTGAGCATGGTTTACAACATCATTTTACAGTTCCTTACACCCCTCAGCAGAATGGTGTTGTTGAGAGAAAGAAAAAAATCTTACGGGAGATGGAAAATTGTATGATACAATCTTGAGCTATGAGTTCTTCATTTTGGGCTGAGGTAGTCAATTGTGCCAATTATATTCAGAATCAGATGCCTCATAAGGCATTGCGACATATGACCCCTAAGGAGGCTTGGACTCATATCAAGCCTGATGTTTCTACATTCCAAGTTTTTGGTAGTGAGGCTTGGGCATTTATTCCTGATGCTCAGCAAAAATCCATGGAGAGGAAGAGCTGACCACTCATATTTTTTGGCTACTGTGAGGATGTTAAGGTATACTGGTTGTTTGATCCTAATTCCAGAGAGGTCTTGTTTTAGTAGGATGTCTAGTTTGATGAGCGCTATCCTCAGATGGATTCTCCATCACCAACTTCTCCCTCATTTCCTACTCCTCCCTCTTCATCTCTTGAGGATTACTTGTCTCTTGAGGATGATGTAGATGATGATCCACCATCTCCACCACCACCAGTTGCTTTGTCTTTTCCTAGGTGGGCCCGTGTCACTGTTGATGTAGCTGGTTCTTTGGCAGGTGATCCTTCAAATACTCGTTGTACTCGTGCTTAGACATCTGGTTCTAGTCTTTTGAGTCATGCCATTTCGGATGATCCTCAAAATTTTTCAGAGGTGACAGGTCATCTTGAGTGGGATAGGGCCAATGATGAGGAGTATTCTTCTTTGATGAAGAATCATACTTGGGATCTTTGTCCTCTTCCTAATGGAAGAAAGTTGGTTTGGTGAAAGTGGGTGTACTGTACCAAGTATGCCATAGATGGTTCTATTGATAAGTATAAGGCATGTCTTGTTACAAAGGGGTTTTCTCAAGTAGAGGGTATTGACTACTCTGAGACCTTTGCTCCTATCACCAAGATGAATTCTATACACCTGGTACTTTCACTTCAACTTCACAGGGATGGACAGTGTTTCAGATGGATGTGAAGAGTGCCTTCTTGCATGGAGACCTACAAGAGGAGATCTATATGGAGTAGCCTCAGGGATTTGTGTAGGACACTTCTTTGGTTTGCAGACTTTGATGTTCATTGTATGGTCTCAAATAAGCCCCTCGGGCTTGGTATGAGAAGATGGAATCCTTCTTGCTTTCCTCTCACTTCACACACTGTCATTCTGATCACACAATGTATATTCAGCATCAGGAGGGTGATCTTTTGATTCTTGTGCTATATGTAGATGATCTCATCCTTATAGGTAGATCATCCTCCATGATTTAGAGTGTTCAGAGAGCTTTGATGGAGCAGTTTGAGATGACAGATCTTGGTCTCTTACACTTCTTTCTAGGTCTTCAGGTTATTCAGTCTTCGGATGGGATTTCCATATTTCAAGAGAAGTATGCTCTTGATATGCTTCAGTGATTTGGCATGCTTGATTGCAAGTCTGCCCCCACTCCATTTCAGTCAAGTGTTGTTTTATCTTCCACTTGCTCTACTCCTTCAGTAGACCCCACTTTATACAGGCAGTTGGTTGGTAGTTTGTTGTACTTGACACATTCTCATCCTGATCCTTACTTTGTGGTTGGCCTTGTCTCTCAATTCTCCCATGATCCTCATGAGAGCCATTGGAAAGCAACCAAACATATTTTGAGGTACATTCGGGGCACCACTCATTATGGCATTCACTACACTTCAGGATCCCCTCACATCCTTGGCTTCACTGACTCTGATTGGGCTGGTGATGTCAATGATTAGAAGTCTACTTCTGGCTTTGTTTTTTGCCTTGGGTCTAGGCCTATCACATGGTCTTGCAAGAAGCAGTCTGCTATTGCATTATCATCTACAAAGGCTAAGTACCATGCAAGAGTGTTAGCCAGTCAGGAGGTTTTATGGCTTTGGCAGTTGATAAAAGAGTTTGGGTTTCCTCCAGATAGTCCCACTATTCTTTGGTGTGACAATCAGAGTGCCATTCACATTTCTCGCAACCTAGTGGAGTATCAGTGGACAAAGCACATTGAAATCCACATGCACTTCATCAAGCAGTTGATTCAAGATGGTTCTCTCATCTTGGAGTACATTCCTACAGAGGAGCAGCTTGCAGACATCTTCATTAAACCTTTGGCATCTCCACGCTATCTTCAGTTGTGATCCATGCTTGGGGTGAAGGAAGTTGTCCTTGGGGGGTCTTAGTGAGGCCTTCCTTCCTTCATGTTTTCTTTTCAGCATGTTTCTTTATCTCTTTTTGGAGAGGAGTTTTTTCCCACTAGGTTTTCTCCTTTACTCTGCTTTATAGAGATTTTGTTGTATTCGGGTACCTGATCAGGCCATGTTGTCAGGACCCTCTGTTGCATTGTAGTTCCTTTGCTTTCTTCTGCATTGTTCGTAGCTGCATTGTAGCTCATCTTAAGGGGGGGTGTTAGAGTAAAGTAATGAATTAACTTTACTCTCCTCTTAAGATTTCACTTTATGCACACATATTAGTCATTTAATAATTAAATATTAATTATTAAATGCACTCACCTTAGGGTTAGGTTTTCCTTTCAGTGTTGATCTCCTTTATAAGGATTGATCTCTTGTATTGTACTCACTTCTTGATGTTCTTTTTTTAGTTTGATAATACATTCTTGCATATTGTCAGAGTGAAACCCTTGTTTTGTTTCCTTCAGATTTCTTCCTTGTGACAGGTTTTTGCATGCAGGTTTCTTGGGCTTAATAGATTTGTTTTTCATCAAATCTTACAATTTTTAATTATTTAATTAATTCACTTTCTAATCTCTATTTTATCTTGATCAATTAAAATGAATTAATTGCATCACTAATACCCTCTTTCTTCAATAATTAAATAAATCATTATTTAATTGTTTATTTTTCATCATCTATCTATAGTCAGATAATAATAATAATTAAATATTTGACATTTTTATTCTTCTATAATTAAATAATCATCAAAATTATTTAATTATGTGCCATTCTTCTCTCCTTTGAATAAATGATCTAAATCAATTATCCATGTCTAATTCCTATCTCCCCATTTAATTAAATTGATTAATTTAATTAACTTTCCCTTTTTCATTATCTCCAAATAAATAATTCAAATGAATTATTTATTTTCCACTTGTCCACATCCTCTATTTTCTTCCATTTTTGAATAAATTATTTAAATAAATCATTTATGACTCCATTTTGGTTAAATATTCCTTGTCATTCATTTATGTCATATCTTTCATTGTTGTCATAGCTGTCAGGCATCATAGCCATCGACATCATACCTATCATAATTCCTCCAAGAATGGCATATTCTTGGTGCATCAGTTCTAGACCATTCATCTTGGAATCCTTCTAGAGAATTAATCCCAGTTGTTCATTTGAAAGGTTGTCTATGAAAGAAACCCTCCTCCATTTTCACCTTAACAACTAATCTTCTCAAACTTTCTTGCTTACTATTTGTAGGTTTTACACAAGTGTTCCAACAAATCTAAGGGAAAATTTGCAAAAGAAGAAGAATGAGAGCAATAAAAATGAATCAACCATAATGGGGAGTAGTTTATTTCACGCTTTTCATTTCTAGTTCTCTCTATTATTTTGTATTCTCTTGTTGATGAGGTCCTATTAGTCTACAGGTGTTATTTGTCACTATTCTAGGCTAGAAATTAAGAAACCCCATCCCACATTGGTGAACCTAACGTGAACATAATTTTTTGCAAATTTTTCATCCAAATTTAAATTATTTTATATATTTTGAATATGGAACGACACAACTATCAAGCATAGTAATGCACTTGTCTTGAAACAATGCATCTATAGGAGGTACCCATGGGTAGGAGAATTTAAATTCAAAAACACAACACATCTAACATCGTGTGACACAACACAATGATGCAACTGCTGAAGGGAGTGATGCAATTGTCTACTAGGTAAAAAGTTTCAGTTTCAATATCTTTTTCCTCTTTCTTTTGATTTTTGTGAGTAGAATAGGGTTTTTGGGTTCTAGTATTCTTTCCACAACATGTGGCCTTAGATGGGGACTCCCAAAATTTTTTCTATGGAGCAACAAAAAAAATTGAGTTCTCAATTTTTTATTTTAGTTAAAATATTTCCTTTCATTTTGGTTTAGTTGGTAGATTTTGGTTTTGGTTTGGTGCTAACCTCTTTTAGTGCTAACTTGGAGTTTGTGCAGCTTTTTCATTGGCCCAAGACCTTTCTTTGAGACTACTAACAAGTGGTTTTGAAATTTTGAATGTCCAAGAGTTACATTTTGAAACCACTTTGCTTATTTTAGATTAGAAAATATTTCATTTGGTGCTTAAAATTAACGATTTTTTTTCTCACATATTTTTAATTAGAGAGTAAAGAACACAATGTCTTAGTATTTGAAGGTGGTAGGTATTATGCTCTCACCATGTGCAAACTCGGTGATTAGAAAGCCAGACCCATCCCATTTTGTGTTCACCCATTAGAGGGCTTGCCTTAGTGGGAAAAAGTACTCACCCTAAGGGAACAAACCAAGTGGTAATGAGCTAAAGCCAAGTCCTTTTGAATCACTATATAAATTTGTGATTGTGAGGAAAGTTCACAATCAATAAGATGATACATTATAGTTCTCCTCTAGTATCTTTATGATACGAGAAACCCTTTTTCTAAGGGCTGGGAGACCTCTCGATAGAGTTTATCATCGTATCCCCTGAACCGGATTCCCTTACTAGACACCTTTGTTTGTAGTGGCCAAAATCCCTCTATTTGTTGGTGCAGGAGGTCAAACCTCTAAAGCCAGCCCACATTCTCATAGTTTACTATAGAGAGAAAAATCCAGGAGGTCATGACATGGAAGTTCAGAACTTGGTATTCCCATAGAAGTAAATTTCATGGAGGGGAGCCAGTGCTACCAAGTTCCTAGGCTATCCACTTTGAATAAGCGTGACTACAGAAATCCAAGTGGGAATTCAGTGAATATTGTCCTTGCCAACCTTAGGATTGTGCTTTTCTTCTTTAAAAATAAAAAAACTTCCAATCAAACCAATCCTAAACAAATTTCTTAATACTTTCTATTGTGTTTTCTAGTCATATCTCATCAGAAATAGTCAAAAATTTGGATCAAAACCACTAAAAAACCTTAAAACTATGAAAAGCACCATTTTGGAACTACAACTATTAAACAGAGACCCACAATTGCCACTACAAACCACAACTACTAGCTGAAAGACTAAAATTGTCATTCTAAAACATATATGTCAAAAACAAAGCCGCATCTATCAACCTGAGCCACAACTATGAAATGCAATTGATAAAAACAAATCCACAATTGTCTGCTAAATAAAATTTCCAAAAAAAATGTGTCCAAAACGTGATCAAAACTAGTTTACAGTGACCTCTATCTAATAAACAAGAGACCTACAAGTCTTCCTAGCTCATTTTATCATGCCCATTAGGAAATTTTTTTATTATAGGTTGCATTCCTTCATCCAAAAATTAAACCTCGAGTTTTAGGTTGCATCTAAACCTTCATATTTTGAACATAGGGAGATCTTTGAGCTTTTGAAAACTCATGGTTACTTTTTCTACTTGTCATTGACCATTGTTCTTGTCATTTGTCTTGTCATTGTCACTTTTTCAAGTTGAGTCTTGGTCTTGTATCTTGGTCTTGGTTGTCCTCTTATGGTCAATGACATTTGGAATTTGTTTCCTTGGATTCACATTAGCTTGAATGCCACCCTTTGTTTAAAATTTTAGGGTTCCTTTGTATTAGATCACCCTCATTTAGACTCACCTTCCTTAGATTGCACTTTGCATTCTTATTCCAAAAATACCAAAAACAAAAAAAAATAGCTCCCTTTACCTTAGTATCATATCAATCCTTCATTATCCTTGCATTTTCATACCCCAAAAATGCAAAAAAAATACAAAAACATAAATTAATCTCATTATCATCATAATCTTGCATTAGTATCCTTTAGTCACCTTACCATTCACTTTGACCATCAATCAATCTTGTAGTGTCCTTTAGCATTCATTATCCCCCATTTTTAGGTTTTACTACCCTTTCATTATCATCCTTACATTTTTAAACTTGCATTTTCATATCCTAAAATTGAAAAACATAGCATAGTCTCATTTCCATTTGGCATTATCCCCAACTTGCAAAAGTATTACATGGTTGAAACAAGGTCAGAAGCCAAAAAAAAGGACATGGATTTCCTAAATTACCCCTTTCCTAATAATGTGATAGATTCAAATCAATCCACACCCCACAAAAACATATCACAACAAGAACAAAGTGATCCTTGGGAAGACCTAAACTTTGAAGTATCCAACAAAGAATTGACCCCTCAAGAGATTGAAATGGCTTATCAAGATCCAATACTTTTAAGCATAGTTGACCAACTTGTTAGTGCCAATCCAAAAAAATAAATTCTATGCATTAGCCAAAAAGGGAGCCACGTTACCTCAAGGTTATGACATATCAACCATCATAGAAAAAGAAATTGAATATCCATTTGGCATGCCTTCATCACAACAAATGGTAAAAATACATCTTGGGACAACTACACACATGACCACAACCACCACAACAAACACCTCAACTCATTCCACTACACAAGGTCAAAATTTCACATTTGGGAGTGTTTGTTGTTTTCAACAAACCAATTAGATCTTGTCAAGTACCTATGAGATTTCCAAGCTCAATTCTCAAATACCCGCAAGATAATTGGCGAACAAATGAGATGTAGTACTAATGATCCTTCTCCTACACTTCAGGCTTTGCAAAACCTAGGAGGTTAATCCCACAATGTATATCCTATGACTCTTCTAAAGAATTAACTGATACATTGCATAACAAAGTAGATGTATTCTCATTAGAGGCTAGGAAGATGAAATCCTTCACAAAATTGGCATTTCCTTGAGAAAATTACACATTTGAAGCTGGGAATATGAAACAACATCAACCATAAAAAAATAAAGATCGATTGAAGGATTGTTTAAAAATGATGTTCTCAAATTGGGCGACCGAAACCATAAGAGATACTCATAAGAATTAAGATTAGTGTCATATCTATAGGCTAGGAGTCGAAGAAAATTGAACTACAAGGTAAATTTAATCTTGAACATCCATAATCTACATGAAGTTGCTTTTCAATTCACAAATCAATAATCAAGTTCTAAGACTACTTATCAAATCCAATTATCCTACACATGAGTTTACCATTTGATCTAAGCATTTTAACCGACTCTTTGAACCAGAGCTAAAACCAAAGCATATCAATGATGAAGACTAATGAAATGATCTTTGATTGGAGTTTTCATTAATAATTCAAGTATAGAGTAAAATTGGATACAGACTCTGAAAACTTGCATTATCATTTTGATATGCTCAAAAACCATAAATTTAACAAAATTTACTAACTAGACTCAAAGTATAACATAAGGACTTCTAAGATATTTTCTTTGTGTTTTTCAATTGCACAACTCGATTCTAGAATTTAATAAGAGTCCTACACTAATGGCCTTGAATTCCCTTTTTATGGAAACAAGGGAGAGAAAAAAGCTTTGATCCAAGAGTACATATGTCACATCCTAATTCGACCGCTACAAGACAATATTCCCTTTATAGTTATATTTACATTTTCCATTGGAGGGAATACACATGAGAAAATGATCATTTGTCCTGCAATGAGAAGAAACCTTCCTTTCAAAAGGCATTGTGTTGAAAAGGATAATCTTCTAATTGTTGTCACTCATTTGTTCCATCAGGAAAAATGACAAAATGACAAAGTCAAAAAAGGTGAGCTAGCATCCCCTTCAGCACTCATATCATTAGCAATTACATTTATCTATAATACTTGCTATCAAGAAACATATATTTATTACACATTATTCTTTCAAAGGCCAGACATGTGTTATACTTGACCAATCATATGTGTTTCCATTTCTGTACTTATAGACCCAATTGATCAATAAATATTCTCTTCCATTGTTCATATTCAACATTGGATGGCCAATTGAAATCAATGATGTCATCCATCTTCTTCCTATATGGAGAATATTTTGTCATTACTGAATTGGATTCCTTATCAAAATCCTCCAAAAAATTGATGATAAAAGACAATTTCTCCAAAGTATTGTTCAAAATATTAATATCAACCTTTTCATAAATAAGCTTTACTTGAGAATGGTGTTTTCCATCTGATTCTTCCACATCTAGAATGATTTCACTTCATCATAAGTGTTCTAAATTTCTAGCAATAATGACAAATATGCCTAGTTTTCATTAGTTTTCAAATCTTATTTTTTTTTTCTAGTGGATCAATATACCCTTAAAATCCTTGTTCATTAATTTCGCTAAAAAATCTATAAGTCGGGATAACCTTTGGATATCTATCTTCCTGTTGATTTTACCCTACTACCATGAGCTTCAACTTTTAAGCTCTAGGAATCAATTTATCAATGAGTGGGGTGGCCAAATCCTTATCCCTCTAAGATAACTTTATTGCTCGCCACATCAAGGAGTAATTGACATGAACACTATTCAATTTACTCTAAATATTTCTATTCAGGTGTTTCAAGATAGTATGAACAATCCTTGAATTGTTCTCATACATTGTGTCCTATGTCTGCACAAGAAATTTCTTATACACTTCAATCTGTGTGAGGAGTTGTGCTCTCATAGGATCATCTGATGGGATGGTACCTAATGTGATTAGCTTCTCAATTGTGATTGGCTCTTGCCCCAAATTGTATGCACTATTTCTAAAGATTGATCTAGTGAGGAGGACTGAGAAGGTGCAACTAGAGAAGTCAGTCGTGCATGACTTGAACTAGTTTGACCTTGCTTTCTTAATACTTATAGCTATTGTTTATACAATGCTACATTAGTTTCTAACATGGCCACCTTTTGCTAACTTTTATCATATTCACCTATAACATTATTGTATTTTTTCCTATAATCATCTCTTTTAAGAGTGAGGTCTTCTACTATTTCCTTAGCAAAATTTGCAATCTTCATAGCCATATCAGTTGCTTGTAATGTTAAGGTGTTAGTGACTCTCTTTATCATCAACTGTCCACTAAAATATGATGTTTCAACCACTACCAACTTCCTAGATCCTAGAGATAATGACCAAATTTCTAATGCATCCCATTCTTCACTGAATGTTTACCCTCAAAGTGCCATCTTTGCTTATTCTTTAGTTTGTAGCAAGGGCCTTTTAGACCTCCTTATAATATCAAGCACTACAATGTCAACAATTTCCCTTTTACGTAAAAACAATACACCACTCATTTTTGCAAGCTCCTTGCCCCCTTTAGTAGTCATATTCTAGAATTCAGCCTTCATAGCCTTCCTTACATTTTCTTGAATAAGAGCTTCAGGGAGTTTTGGATGTAAGCTCCTCTCAGTAGCAAGCTTGTCTACATATTCTAAAGCTTTATCTCTCCATATAAAATCTTTGAATGCTTTCATTTAAACAAAAGAGTCATCCTCCATAAATACTTTGCAGGCTTCAATCCTCAAATCATCTACACTATTTAGACCTCTAAGGTTAGCTTTTCCCAGTCTAAGGCTATCCTCCATTGATATTGAAGCAACTTACCTCACAGTAGATGGCATTCCCTATTGTATCTACTCAAAATTCACAATGATATCATCATCCTCTATATTAGAATAATCCACTACTCTTACCTCAGTCTTTTGCCTTTTAAGGAGTGGCTGCTCCAATGGAGAAAGACTTCATGTAGGTGAGTAAACATCAATCACAAAAGGAGGGACATGTTTTAGAGGTTATGTCATAGATTTCTGACGAGAAGCTACTCTAGTTTCCTCAGAAGTGGCAGTGGATGGAAATGTTTTCTCCCTATTTATTGTCTTCTTCTTCCTAGAGTAAATTCTTATTTTCTTGGGTGGATGATAAGTAGGCCTCTCCTCTAGTACCATAATAGTTTTTTCTTCAATTTCCACTACTTTTCCTTTATCTATGACCACTTGTTCTCTTCTCATTATACCCACTATATTCTCAAAATTATTCAAAACATGCACATGCCTATCAAATGTACTCTAATTATTGGGCATAGGATCATTCTTAGGATCTCTCCTTTGAGCCCTATCCATCATCATATTGAAAGAAAGATATTTAGAATTCCTTTCATCTTTTTCTGGGAAGTCAAAAAATTTCCTGATTACATCCTCTAGATAGTAAAAATTATGCACAATAGTACAAAGCCTTTTCTCTACCTTCAGTGCATTAATAAAACCTTTTGGATCATGATTCATTGGATGCACATGATCCAATTTGTATGGTTCTAGAAAATATAGCAACTCCTTCCATGGTCCCTTTACTATAACAAAGTTAGCAAACATAGTCCATTCTAGGAAAAATGAACCCTTGTTTGTTGTATCAAGTAGTTGTACCACTTGGGAGGCTCTGAATTGCCTTACGACTTCAAGAAACCCAATCCTCAATGCCACATCTCTTGGAAAAACAAATGGGTCTATTTTAGTACCATAAACTCTAAATATTGTTGTATCTAGGTATAATATTAGGTCTCCATAATTATGGCCCAAATTTAAATCAACTTTCTTCTCCATAGGCCTCAAGAACTCATGTATTTACTTGGGAATCCTTGGTGGGTAATAGAACAAATATCTTGTCAATTTTGATGTGAAACCATTTTGGAAAACCACATAGTTCAATTTCTGGTCATCCTTATCAAGAATCTGAGTCCAACATTGGATAGGAAAGTCAGTACCATCCTCCATATTTCTCAATGTCATATCCTTTTCAAAATTATTTTCCCCTTTAAATAAAAACATATGCATCAACAAGGAATGCCACAAGAATTTCACCCAATCCTTTCCTCCTTTCAACTCAATCATGCCTTTATGGATATTCTTTTCCAAATATGTGGTGTAGTCATAGACAATGTTGAAGGTTGGATGGTGTATATGTGCTACCATGTAACTATAATCCTTTCACATTGTGTCAGATGGAGAGAAACCAATAATTTGGCACAATTAATATACAATCTTCTTAAAGTAACTTGCAAAGTACCTCATTGGGAAAGGTTCTAACTCATCTTTACCAATCTTTATTTTCTTTCTATTTTTCCTAGTCCCAGTGCTAGTAGTATGCATATGTAACATTCTCATCTTGATCAACACTTTGGTGTTCTCATACTCTTTTCTAATGACATCCATATCAAGAGGAACCATATTAGTGTTCCATTCCTACAATTAGAAAATTTCTACAATTTCCTCTTTGGTTATCCTCAACATATCCTTTCCATCAAATGTTTTGATTACCCTTGAAATAGAGTCATACCTTGAAACAATGTCCTTTAATAAATAAACATCCATATACACATTGGGAACCACTAGTTTTCCCATGTCTAATCTTCAAGGGTTGCAAAGAGAAACCCCAATATTTCTATTCTTTAACTAATGCTAAAATAAGTACCATCCAGTATAAGGTACTTTAGCATCTTTAATAAAAAAATTTTTGTCAAGTACCCCCTGCCTAACTATTGGGCCATGAAACATCCTACCCTCAACCTTTTTATTAGTGAAGGGTTTTTGTAAATCCATTACATTGTGGGATAGTAATATGGATTGAGTTGCAAAAGTGACACTTTATGCTTTTGGTGCCATTGGCAACAACACAAGCTTAGGCAGAATTAGTGTTTTCAACAAAAAGTTTTGAATAATGGGATTCTCAATTCAAACCTAGGTCTTGAATCAAATGCAAGTTCTAAAAGGTATCATAGAATTATGACCTTTTAAAGGCAAAATAACCATAAATAAAGAAATTAAAACAAATCATGGAAGCTCAATCGACAAGATTCACAGTGAAAACCAACTCCAATATAGAGAATTTGAAAAAAGCATAAAAGTTGCATTTATTTTACTTACGGATTTTACTTGTGAGAAACCCTAATGTTGACCATGCCAAACTCTACAAATAGCCTTTCTCAATTTCCTATACATTCCAGATGTGTTTGTAACTCTTAATTATGTGAGGCTTGATCATTTACATCTAGTTTGGGAAAAATTGAAGTAGTTTTAGAATTCACTTCTGCCATTACTGCTCACTTGCAAGAAGAAAGAATGGCTATAATGGTCGTACTTCTCAATTTTGAATATTCACCATTGATCTCCTATTAAGATGGATTTTTGGATGAATTAGATTGAGTCAATTAAGTTTGAATTTCAATCATTCTCACACATTGACCAACTGGCCAATGAAACTTTTCCAACTAGGTACTCATTCATCTATATGTGGGATCCACCTTTCATTGTTTTCTAGCGAACAAAGAAAACACGTGGCAACTTCTCACAGACCTCGCAGCCTTTAACCAACAAATTAATCCCGTGAGATGGTAGGGAATGAAAATTATTAACCCTACCATCACATCATAACTGTTGATTAGAGTACTAAGGATGTCAGATGGATAAAATGGAGATCGTGCCCTACATACACGGTTGTACAAACTTCAACATCTCGCAGACCATGTGACACTTAACGATCCTCCCTTTGAAACTTACAAGCTATTGGGGAATAACCCATATCTATTCCTGTGATCAAAGGATCTCCCAACCTACATAGGCGATAAGGTTAGTCCAAATGAAGCCATGACTAGGGTGACAACAATTTGACCCTTAGGAAGATTACTTAAATTTAATTCATTTGAGAAATATTATGGCTCGACTATTAGGAATAGTTAAATGATTAACTACCTGTGATGGCTAGCTAACTTAGGACTTGGGGCCAGTATAAAGAATGATTTTAATGGCTCAACACATGAATTAAACAACCAATAACCAGATGCAGTAGGTCAACATGAAATTATAAGGATAGAGATTTAAGATTGATTACTATGAGGGGAGGTTTTTGAACTAAAACCCTAAACCCTACTCATCGATGCAAAAGCCAAAAACCTCAACAAGAAAAAAATTGCTAGAATTTTTCAAAAAAAATAGCAACACTACCAGTGGTTCATGCTCAAGGACACATACCCCTAGTGCCTATGGAAAGAAACAAATCTCCTAGTGAAACAAAATAACTCAAAGGAACCAAAAACAAATGCAAGAGCTTTCCTGGATAAGGAAAGTAGACACAATAGAAAGCAAACACACAAAACCTATATATAACAATTACAAATATGTATAATGTGCATGGAGAAAATAACCTATTTCATGAGAAATAGGACTTCAAGAAATTTCCATGTATGTGCAATTATAGAAGTTCACCTATTAAGGATTTCAAGAAATATGAGTCTTCCCCATGTGTATCTACAATCAAATAGGGCCCAAGCCATAGGGGATCAAACTTCATGTGTTTTCCTTTTTCTTCTAGCCTTGCATTCCACATCAAGACCATACATCCAACTTCAAACTTCCGTTCAATAGACTTCTTGTCATACAAATGTTTAACTTGGATTTTCAACCTCTCATTTCTTTTATGAGATTCTCTTCTAGTTTTATCAAGCTCAATTAACTCATCCATCCTATGTTGCATCTCATCACAAATGTCATCGTCATATTCCTAGACAAATTTATACATCTTTATTAATTTATTATGAGGTATCCTTGCTTCCACCCCATATACCAAATTAAATGGTGATTTCCCTATGACCTTTTTGACTATGGTTCTATCTACCCATAGTGCAAGTTGTAACTTTGAATCCCATGCCTTCTTATTTTTCTCAATCACCTATTTGATAATCTTCATTAAAATATTGTTACTGGATTCAACCTATCCATTCCCTTGAGGGTGGTATGGAGATGAATAAGAAATACATATACCATGCTGATTACAATATTCAATAAATTATTCAGGCCTAAAACACATGGCATTGTTAGAAATGATTCTCTTTGGAACTCTGAATCTACTCAATATATTGTTCATTAAGAAATCAATTACTACTTTGCTTGTTTCTCTTCTGGTGGGAATAGATTCTACCCACTTTGTGAAGTAATCTATGGAAAAAAGGATCCAAGAGTGACCCCCACTTGACTTTTCTGATGTTTCTCCAATAAAATCAATGTCCTATTGTTGAAAAGGGGCCTGGGCTAAGACCGACCTAAGAGGTAAATTACCAAAAAAAATAGTTTACCAGTAAATCTCTAGCAAGCATCACACTTCTTAACAAACCTATGGGCATCTTTGAATACTATAGGCCACCAAAATACTGCTCTTAGTATTTATGAGAAATTATCTTGGCCATGTAATGACCTCTACATTCCCCCTTATGCATTTCAATCAAAAGGTCTTCTGCTTGATCACCATCCACACATCTAAGCAGTACACCCTCTAGGCTTCTCCACTAGAGTTTACCATCAATGATAAAATATTTGGTAGCCTACAGTTTTAGAGTTCTCTCATTTTTAGGCATTCCTTTAGGGAATTGCATGGATTGTAAGTACTCTCCATGTTGGTCTCAACCATCAACTTGGCTAGACCTTGAACTCTCACCAGCTAGATGTCAATGTTAAACTCTTGAATCATGTTGATCCATCTACATCTCCTACCTATAGTCTCTTGTTGGGTGAAAATGTCTTTAACTACTACACTCATAACATAAGCAACAATAGTTTCTCTAGTTAGATATGGTCTAAATTTTTTAATATCCTTTACCAAGGAATAAGCTTGTTTCTCTGTGGAATCATATTTGAGCTTAGTAGCCTATAGGGACTTGCTAAAGAAATCAATAGGCTTCTCAAAACCTTCATCATTCTTCTATAGTAACACCCTTTCCACTGTATGAAATAAAACAAAGGTAAATAGTTGGAAGGGATTTGTATTGTCAGGAGACTTGAGGATATGCACTTCTTTGATGGCATCCTTTATGTCTTGAAAATACTTAGCAAGTTCTTCAGTCCATGCCACCTTTTCTCCTGTCTTAAGCATTCTAGAAATGGGTCTTACAATTTCAGCAAATTTCATAGCAAATCTTCTCACAAAGTTAATTTTCCCAAAGAGGGATTGAATTCCCTTGACATTCCTAGGTTTTGAGATCTTATCTATAGATGCTACACATTTAGGATCAATCCCAAACCCATATTTTGAGACAATCTGCCCCAACAACTTACCTTCTTTGACTCCAAAAGTGCATTTTTTTGGATTCAAAGAGATCCCATATTCTAAATCTGTAATGAAAATCTTATCTAAGTGAGAACACTAATCTTCCTCCTTCTTACTATGAGAAGTCAAATCATCTTCATATATTTCAAGGAAAAGATCAAAAAAATTTGCAAAGGCCACATCCATGGTTGTTTGAAATGTTGCACCAACATTAATTAGGCTGAATGACATTCTTACATATACGTAGGTCCCCCATGGTGTAGTGAAGGAAATTTTGTACTGTTCTGACTCTCTCACCATAACTTGATTATATCCTAAGAATTAATCCATCATTGAAAGTAGCTCACACCATATGAATTTCTGCAACATGGCCTCCATATTAGGCAAAGGATAGTTATCCTCTAAAGATGCCACATTAAGATTCCTAAAATCTACACATAGCCTGATATCACCATTCTTTTTTCTAACATGAACTAAATTTGAAACCCATGATGAATTCCTAATGTGTTTGATGATCCTAGCATCTCTCATATTTGTAAGGTATTCTTGCATCTTTAGCTGCAAGGTAGGATTTATTGGCCTCTAGTTTTGTCTAAAAGGCTTTGTGTTAGGTTTCAAAGGGATTTCATGTTGGAACAAATCTTCCCTATAATCCTTTAGGTCATCCTATGACCATGCAAACACATGCCTGTATTTCCTTAATACGACAATTAACATAGTTCTCACATGGGGTTTCATCTTTTTTCTTATGTACACCTTTTTGGGAGAATTCTCTGTCTCAAGATTTATCTCCTCTAAATCTTCCTTATGGGAAGATGCTTGCTTAACATTTGACTTGTCAAGGCCATCAAAGACTCTCTCTAGTGTGATCAGTCCTTTGGAAATATTATTTTTCTTTAATTAAATTATCTCATTCCCAAATAACATCTTTTACATCAACCTCAACCACAAATGAGCCAACATCAATCTCTTGGCCTACATATTGGTCAATGCAGTGCATGAATCTCAAAATGTCATTGTCATTGTCATCATCAAACCCTTGCTAGTTACAATTGTTGTCAAGCACTATAGGCTAAGTTTGTACTTCTATTCATGAGACTCCATCAAAGGTAACATCATCTAATCTAATAGTAATATTAGCTAATAAGTCTTCCTTGAAATTTTGTCCCCCTTCTATCCAATCTATGCTAAAGGCATCAAAAACCTCAATAATATCCCAAATTTCATTCCTGTATTTCCCAATCCTTTTATTTTTAGTAACAAATATAGACCTAATTTAGGAAAATAACAACTCAAAATCCCCCAGTATTTTTAACAAATTAATGCCATGTTTGGAAGCTAATTTCAACCCAAGCAAGAGAGCCTCATACTCAACAATATTATTTGTACAAGAAAATTTTAACAAGGAGTACTTGAATCTTTGACCTTGTGGAGAGATGAGAATAATCCCTGCACCCAAGCCTTCCTTTGAACATGCTCCATCAAAGTACATAGTCTAGAGAGCATCTTCTGGTAGTGTATCCATGACCTCCTTATTAATTGGTGTAGGCTTGACTTCTTCTTCTTTCTTTAATTCTTCCACTCATAAAGTTTCTAGACCAATGTATACAAAGTTAATTATTGTTGGCTCTCCAAGATCCTCAACATATTCAATCATGTGGTAGACCCTTGGTTCTCTTGCAATCTTAACAAATTTTTGATCAATTGAAAAAGTTGCAAATGGCAAGTCACATTGAATACTCCCACCCATTGAAGCACACTAGTGTCTTGACAATAACATCCTATAAGTTGGTGGAATGTCCACCACTATGATACTCATAAGCAATTATTCTCAAGGAAAGTTGTTAACTTATATGGAACTTCATTAATTACCCTTATCACAAGAACTTCCCTTGAGTCCATGGCATAACACTTCCCATATGTGCTATCAACCTTTAAGCCCATTTCTTTGATGATTTTTACTGGCTTTACATTGTTTGAGGCCCCTAAGTCTATCATGCAATTTATAACCAACTTACCATCAATGATCAAACTTAGAAAAAATGGATTGACTTGGCGTGGATTGGTAGTAATGGTGGTTCCCATATATACATTAGGATTTTTAGTGATCACCGCTTTGACCTCAATATTTTTATCTTGAATTTTTCTTGTTTCTGGTTGATCAACCACCACTTATCCTTCCCACTTGTAGCAATACTATTGATAAGAGAAATAGTTTTATCCTTATACTCATCTATTCTCATCATTTCTAGTAGTGGGACTATGAATTTAATTTGAGAAAATACCTAGGACATATCTATAGGGGAATAATTTGGTAATTCAAGGAGTATGAATTCTTTAGGAATTACCTTCTCACCTTGTCCTTAAACATTTTCAGCACTAGGTTTGACATCTTTGGCCTTCTCATCTTGAGTAACAACTTCACCATCAATTTTTTTCCTTAGTTCCTTTCTTGGCCCATATTCTCATCTCTTTACCTTCCTTGGGATTTGTCTCTTCTTTCTTATTCTCTGTCTTAGTTGCATTGTTTTATGCATTTTTTCCTTGATAAACATGCTACCTAGGCTACCATGGTTACCACTCACAATTCTATTCCTTAAATTCCATTCATTCTTGCCTTAGTAGCCTATGTAATTGTGTACCTTTCAATTTCATCATTTGAGGGCCTCCTCAAATAAACATTATCTGACTCAAGAGTGTAGACCGTGTAGTCATTCTCTCCCTCTTCATCGAAGAATACTTGTTGATGATAAGATTTCACCTCCTGCCTTTGAATATCCACATCACTTTTGTTAGGATCATCATCTAAGGAGTATTCTTCATAAGCGAAATATGATTTGGTCATGAGCATGCTCATAATTCCCTCTTGTTCATGAGAAGAATAATAAGCTCCTTGAGCCTATGGTGATTCCTCTACTAATCTAAAAACAATACATTGTTGTGTAGAGTGAGGCATCTAATAAGCTCCTTGGTCCTTTAGTGATTCCTTTATTGATCTAGCAACAACACATTGTTATGTAGAGTGAGGCATCTGACATACTCTGTACCAAGGAAAGTCTTCAGTAGAATTTGTGAAATGATTTTCAAAGGATCAGGTGTGCCTTGGATATTCTTGTGATTATTTTTAACTAGCTTGCCATTATGCCAATTTTTTTGATAGGGATAGTCCTAAAATCTTGGGGGCCTTTCATTTCTCTGAAATAGTGGCTTATCATTCATGGCCACCTTATGCAACAAACTAATAACTTGATCTAAGTTTTCATCAGGGGATGCAGATTTAACTATCTTTTCATTCTGAGCTTTTGGGTCATCTCTTCTTCCCACTTTACCTTATGCTCTCCTATTGTTTTCAATATTGACTACCATTTTTTAGGCTTCCCTCAAGTATTGTAGATTCTTATGTCTGAGCAGATAACACATCTTTGAGTCATATGCATTGCAATATACAACTAGACATGCCTTTTCATTAGGTCTCAAATAAGCAGGGAATTTATACATTTCCTTCTAAAACATTGCATTGAACTCAATTTCTAGTTCATTATGCCACTTTGTAATATTGTTAAAATCATTCAACCTAAATCGAGGATTAGTTTGGTCTCCATGATTTTCCCTGAAGATTTGATAGAAAGAGTCCTTGGAGTCACTGCTTGCATTAGGAAAGATTATGTACCAGTCCCTCGCATCTTCTGTTAAATATTGCATAAAATATTTCATGGAAACATCATCATCCCATAATTCAAAATACTCCACAAAGCTTTGGAAAGATTTTAAATGATCCTCACCATTGAGAGAATTATTGCTAGTGAACTTAGGTAAATGCTTCCTTGCATTATCTGGGACTAGATTTGGATATCCAAGAATGTTCTCAAAGCATAATTGTCTATATATATCAATATGCAACAATCTCCTACCTCCAGGTCCTTCTTCCTCACCTTGGTTATCATGATTCCTCCTTCTATAATTATTATTTTTAGACCTTTTGTGTTGGGAATCATGTTGATCATTGAGTGAACTGTTCTAGCCTTGTCTTCAAGTTGTGAGGATGAGCTAGAATGATTTCCACTAGATGATGTCTTTTTCATTTGTATGAGGACATGAGGATGATGTGCAAGCCTGTAGACTCTAGGTTTCAAGGACTAGACCTTTTATAGTGGACTCCAAGAAACCAAGTTTCCTTTTCATCTTACTTTTTACAACCATTAATTCCATCTCTTTCATTTTTTCCTCCAACTTCATTTTCCTTTATCAGCTTATCAATTCATGGGATGGACTCATCCTACAATATGTCCTTCTTGGAGGAACTTACCTCATTTATTTTTACTCCCTCCATGGGTCTCTTTCCTTTATCAACATTGTGGAGAGCATGATTTGTATTTTTGGGAAGATGGTTAACTAGGATAGAAGTCTTTTTAGTAGTGTTGGTTTGTGGATTTACAATACCATTATCAATAGAGGGAACTATAGGGATCTTTGCTACAATCTCTTGCATAATAGGACCAATTTTTTGGACAGTTTCAAATGCTAACCTATCAAATTATTCCATTTCCTCAACCTTTCTTTTTAACATATCCCTCTACATTATGGCTTCCCTTATTCTTCTTTCTTTCTCTTCATCCCTCTTTTTTCTATTCTCATTACATTTTGAGGGTCTTTCTCTAAGCTATTGCATATCATTAAGAACTTATTCTTCCTCTGGTAAAGTAGAATCACCATCAAATGCTACTACAATCATAGCTTAATTGGGAGCATCATTATGGGAATATTCATTATCTCCAATTAACAGGTCTAGAGGAATGGGAGTATATGGATGAGAATTTTGGGTCGAATGTCCATCTCTAGCGCATCTAGCACTAGCATTATCTCTTTGTATTATATATCTTTCCCTCCTTTCCATGGCTTGCAAGCCTAGGTTTGGTGGTGGCTTGTTTACAATAGTCTTCATAAAAACTTCTCCTCTCTCAATAGAAGTGCTATCACTAAAATCTAGCAAATTCTTTTCACATTCTAAACTAGAGCTAGAATGAATATCATGTTTAGGGATTGGATGGGTAGTAGACTTAAATTTTCCAGTGTCCTTTGCTTTCACCCTTCTCCCACATATGTTCATGTTCCTGGGTAGTTCACCTTCTAGCTTCTACTCTAGATGCTTCTTCATATGGCCTCGAGTTTCTCGCATTTGTACTTGGATCTTCTCCATGTCTGTCAACCTTTTTGGTTTCTTTCTATTCTTCTTTACTTCTTTGATATCTTTAAACATCGGCTTGCACTGGTGTAGAGAATTTAGAGTCACCACCCAAATCATTAGGACCAATTCGTGGCAATTTTGTTACACTTTATGGAAATTTCACAAGATCCTTGGAAACTCAGACAAACCTTAGCAAATGTGAAGTACTTTTGAATGAACTTTGAACATAATCATTTCAAAACAAAAGGGTGGAAAACTTAACAAAAAATTTGCTGAGACACATGACAAAAGTTTGAGCAATATTTAGTAGAAACTTCAAATATACCAACTCTATAAGTAAATATCACCATTTAATAGAGTGATCTATGATAAGGAATTCTGGAGAACTAATAATTGTAAAGATTATGTCCTCAGTAGAGTCACCATTATGTTGGCTATTTTCAATGAACCAATCAAATCTTTCCAAGTACCTATGAGCTTGCCACGATCAATTCTTGAATACCCATAAGATATTTGGCCAACAAATGAGATGTACAACTAATGCTCCTTCTCCTACACTTTGAGCTTTGCAAAACCAAGGACTCTTCTAAACAATTAATAGATACAATGCACAACAAAGAAAATTTATTCTCATCAGAGGATAGGAAGATGAAATCCTTTAAGAAATTGGCATTTCCTTGAGAGAATTATACATCTGAAGCTGAGAATAAAAAACAACACAAACCACAACAAATTAAAGATCAATTGAAATATTATTTATAAATGATGTTCTAGAATTGGGTGACTAGAACCATAAGAGATACTCATAAGAATTAAGATCAGTGCCATATCTATAGGATAGGAGTCAAAGAAAATTGAACTGCAAGCTAAATATAATCCTGAACATCCACGATCTACATGAGGTTGCTTTGCAATTCACAAATTAATAATCAATTTCTAAGACTACTTATCAGATACAATTATCCTACACATGAATTTATGATTTGATCTAAGCATTTTAATTGACTCTTTGAACCAGAGCTAAAATCAAAGCATACATCAAAGAATAACAAGGATGAAGACTAATGAAATGATATTTGATTAGGTTTTTCATTAATACTTCAGGTATAGAGTAAAATTTGAGAGATTATAGACTCCAAAAACTTACATTATCATTTTGATATGCTCAAAACCATACATTTAACAAAATTTACTAACTAGACTAAAAGTATAAGATAAGGACTTCTAATATATTCACTCTGTGTTTTTTAATTACACAATTCAATTCTAGAATTCAACAAGAGACCTACATTAATGGCCTTGAATTCCCTTTAATGGAAACAAGGGAGCAAACCAAGCTTTGGGCCAGGATTACACATGTCACATTCTTCTTGGACTACTACAAGACAATATTCCCTTTATAGTTATATTTTCATTTTCCATTGGAGGGAATACACATGAGACAACGATCATTTGTCCTTGTAGCAAGAAGAAACCTGCCTTTCAAAAGGCACATGTTGAAAAGGATAATATTCTAATTTTTTTCACTCATTTGTTCCATCGGGAATAATGACAAAATGACAAAGCCAAAAAAGATGAGCTAGCATCCTCGTCGGCACTCATATCATCAACAATTACATTTATCTGTAATACTCGCTATCAAGAAACATATATTTATTATACATTATTCTTTCAAAGACTAGACCTCTATTATACTTGACCAATCATATGTGTTTCCATTTTTGTACTTATAGACCCAACTGATCAATAAATATTCTCTTTGATTGTTCATATTCAGCATCAAATGGCTAGTTGAAATCAATTATTTCATCCATCTTCTTCCTATATGGAGAATATTTTGTCATTATTGAATTGGATTCCTTATCAAAATCCTCCAAAAAGTTGATGATAAAAGAAAATTTCTCCAATGTGTTGTTCAGAATATTAATATCAACCTTTTCACCAATAAGCTTTGCTTGAGAAGCAATGGTGTTTTCCATTTGATTCTTCCACATCTACAGGGGTTTCACTTCATCATAAGTGTGTTGAATGTATGGCAGCAATGACAAATGTTCCTTGTCATAATCAATTTTCAACTCTCTTATTTTTTGTTCCAGTGGAGCAATATACCCTTGAAACCCTTGTTCATTAATTTCACTGACAAATCTATAAGTTGGGATAACCTCTGGATATCTATCTTCCTGTTGATTTTCCCATACTCACATGACCATAAAATTTTTAGCTCTAGGAATCCATTTATCAAGGAGTGTGGTGGCCAACTCCTTATCCCTCTAAGATAGCTTTATTGCTCGGAACATCAAGGAGTAATTGACATGAAAACTATTTAGGTGCTTCAAGATAGTATGAAAAATCCTTGAATTGTTCTCATACATTGTGTCCTATGTCTGCTCAAGCAATTTCTTATGCACTTCAATCTATGTGAGGAGTTGTCCTCTTGTGGAATCATCTGATGGGATGGTACCTAATGTGCTTGGCTTCTCAATTATGAGTAGCTCCTACCCTAAATTTTATGGCACTATTGCCAAATATTGATCTGGTGAGGGGGAATGAGAAGGTGTAGCTAGAGAAGTTAGTGGTACATGACTTGAACTAGTTTGACCTTGCTTTGTTAATACTTCTACCTATTGTTTATACAATGCTACCTCAATTTCTAACATGACCACCTTTTGCTGACTTTTATCATATTCACCTATAGGATTATTATATTTGATCCTATATTTATCTCTTTCAAGAGTGAGGTCTTCTATTTTTTCCTTAGAAAACTTTGCAACATTAATAGCCATATCAGTTTCTTGTAACACTGCTAGGTTGTCATTGACTCTCTTAATTATCATCAGCTATACATTAAAATCTGATGGTTCAAGCACTATCAGCTTCCTGGATCCCAGAGATAAAGACTAGATTGCTAATGCATCCCATTCTTAACTGAATGTTGACCCTCAAAGTGTCATTTCTACTTCTTATTTAGTTTGCAGCAAGGGCCTTTCAGACATCCTTATAGTATCAAGGACTACAATGTCAGTAATGTCCCATTTAGGTAACAACAATACTCCACTCTTTTTCACAAGCTCTTTGCCCTCTTTAGCAGTCATATTCTGGAATTCAACTTTCATAGCCTTACGTTTCTCATAATAATAGCTTTAGGGATTTTTGGATGTAAGCTCCTCTCAGTAGTAACTTTCTCTGGATATTCTAGAGCTTTAGCTCTCCATATAAAATATTTGAATGCCCTTGTTTCAACAAAAGAGTCATCCTCCATAAATTCTTTGCAAGATTCAATCCTTAAATCATCTACACTATTTAGACTTCTAAGGTCAACTTTTCTCAGTCTAAGGCTATCCACCCTTGAGCTTGAAACAACTTCCCTCATGGGAGAGGGAATTCCCTATTGTATCTCCTCAAAAGTGACAAGGATATCACCATCCTTTGTATCGAAATAATCCACTGCTCCTCTTACCTTAGTCTTTTTCCTTTTAAGGGGTGGTTGGTCCAATGGAGTGGTACTTCCTATAGGCAAGTAAACATCAATCACAATAGGAGGGACATGTTTCGGAGGTGATGTCACTAATTTCTTCTAAGAAGCTACTCTTGTTTCCTCAAAAGTAGCAAGGGATGGCAATGTTTGCTCATCTATTATCTTCTTCTTCCTAGAGTAAATTCTCATTTGCTTGGGTGGCTGATAAGCAGGCCTCTCCTCTAGTACCACAATAATGTGTTCTTCAATTTCCACTAGTTTCCCTTTATTTTTTATCACTTTTTCTCTTCTCATTATACCCACTATATTCTCAAAATTATTCAAAGCATGTGCAATCCTATCAAATTTACTTTGTATATTGGGCATAGGGTCATACTTAGGATCTCTCCTTTGAGCCCTCTTTGTCATCTTATTGAAAGCAAGACATTTAGAATTCCTTTCATCCTATTCTTGAAATTAAAAATTGTTCCTAATTACATCCTCCAGATAGTACAAATTGTGTACAAAGGTACCAAGCCTTTTCTCTACGTTCAATGCATTAATAAAACCTCCTGGATCATGATTCAGTGGGTGCACATGATCTAATTTGTATCATGCTAGAAAATGCAACAACTCCTTCCATGCTCCCTTTACTATAATAAAGTCAACAAACATAGTCCATTCTTGGAAAAATGATCCATTCTTTGTTGTATTAGGAAATTGTGCCACTTGGGAGGCTCACAATTGCTTTATGACTTCAAGAAACCCAATCCCTAATGGAACGTCTCTTCGAAAAATAAATGGGTCTATGTTAGTGCCATAAACTCTAAAGATTGTTGTATTTGGGTGTAAGATTAGGTCTCCCAAATTATGAACCAAATTCAAATCAACTTCCTTCTCCATAGGCCTCAAGAACTCATGTATTTCCTTCATAATCCTTGGTGGGTCATAATCCAAATATCTTCTCAATTTTGATGTGAAATAATTTTGGAACACCACATAGTTATATTTCTGGTCATCCTTATCAAGAATTTTAGTTGAGCACTGGACAAGAAAGTTAGTGCCATCCTCCTTCTTTCTCAATGTCATATCCTTTTCAAAATTATTCTCCCCTTTAAATAAAAACATATGCATCAATAGGGAATACCACTAGAATTTCACCCAATCCTTTCCTCCTTTCAACTCAACTAGGCCTTTATGGATATTCTGTGTCAAATATTTGGTGTAGTCAATGTTGAAGCCTCGATGTTGTATATTTTATTCCATGTAACTATACTCCTTTCACAATGTGTCAGATGGAGAGAAAATGATAATTTGGCACAAGAAATATATAGTCTTCTTGAAGTAACTTGCAAAATACCTCATTGGGAAAGGTTCTAACTCATCTTTACCAATCTTTATTTGCTTTCTATTTTTCCTAGTGCCCTTGCTAGTAGTATGTGTAGGTAACATTCTCATCCTGATCAACACTTTGGTGTTCTCATACTCTTTTCTAATGATATCCATATCAAGATGAATGATATCAGTGTTCCATTCCTGCAACTAGAAAATTTCTACAACTTTCACTTTGGTTATCTTCAAAATATCCTTCCCATCAAATGTTTCGATTACCCTCGAAACCAGGTCATACCTTGAAGTAATGTCCAACAAATAAACATCCATATACACACTGGGAACCACTAGTTTTCCCATGTCTAATCTCCAAGGGTTGAAAAGAGGAAACCCAAGATTTATATTCCCAAACCAATGCTGAAATAACTACCATCTAGTATAAGGTAATTTGATATCTTTAATAAAACATTGTTTGTCAAGTACCCCCTCCCTGATTATTGGGGCACAAAACAACATCCTACCCTCAACCTTTTTATTTGTGGATAGTTTCAGTAAATCCATTACATCTTGGTATAGTAATCTAGATTGAGTTTCAAAAGTGACGGTTTGTGCTTTGGGTGCCATTGGCAGTAGGGCAAGCTTAGGTAGAATTAGGGTTTTCAACACAAAAGTTTTCAATAACCAAATTCTCAATTCAAACCTAGGGCTTGACTCAAATGCAAATTATAAAAGGACCCATAGAATTATGACATTTTAAAGACAAAATAAACCTAAATAAGGCACTTAAAACAAAGAATGGAAGCTCATTCGACAAGAAACACAGTGAAAACCAACTAAAGTATTGAGAATTTGAAAAAATCATAAGAACTTTATTTACTTTACTTATGGATTTTACTTGTAAGAAACCCTAATGTTGACCATGCCAAACTTTGCAAATAGCCTTTCCCAATTTCTTGTACATTCCAGATGTGTTTGCAACTCTCAATTATGTGAGACCTGATCATTTACATCTAGTTTGGGAAAAATTGAAGTAGTTTTAGAAGTCACTTTTGCCATTATTGCTTGCTTGCAAGAAGCAAGAATGGCTATAGTGGTCGTACTTCTCAATTTTGAATATTCACCATTGATCTCCCATCAAGATGGCCTTTTGGATGACTCAGATTGAGTCAATTAAGTTTGAATTCCAATTGTTGTCACATGTTGACCAACTAGCTAATGAAAATTTTCCAACTAGGTACTCATTTGTCTATCCATGGGCTCCATCTTTCGATGTTTGCCAAAAACCAAAGAAAACATGTGGCAGCTTCTCACAGACCTCACAGCCCTTAACTAGCCAACAATTTAATCCTGTGAGATAGTGTGGAATTACAAAAATTAACCCTACCATTAGATCATAACCATTGATTAGAGTACTGAGGATATCAGATGGATAAAATGGAGACTGGGCCCCACACACATGGTTGTACACTTGTCAACATCTCGCATATCATTCAAAACTTAACGAGCCACCCTTTGAAACTCGTGAGCTAGCAAGGAACAACCCAAATATATTCCCATGATCGAAGGATCTCTTAACCTACACATGCGATAATATTAGTCCAAACGAGGCCATGACTAGGGTGACAATAATTTGACCCTTAGGAAGATGACTTAAACGTAAGTCATTAGAGAAATATTATGGCCCAACTATAGGGAACATTTAAATGATTAACCATGTGTGATGACTGACTAACTTAGGACTTGGGGCCAATATGAAGAATGATTTAAATGGCTCAAACCATGACTTAAACAGCTGATAACTAGATGCAGTAGGTCAACACAAAATTATAAGGATAGAGATTGAAGATTGATTACTATGAAGCGAGGTTTTTGAACTAAAACCCTAAACCCTACTCATGGATGGAAAATCCAAAAACCTCAACAAGAAAAAAATTTCTAGAATTTTTCAAATTTTTGAGCAGCACTACCAGGGAGTTCCTCAAACACCATGGGTAAGACTTTCACGAATACTCTCTTTCAAAACATAAATCAAGGGTCCACATCACAAGTTCTTACACCTTTGATTGAAAGCATAAACCAAGGTCACACACCCTTGAACCAAAATGCAAACCAAGGGCCATCATTCCAATTCCAAAGTGCACCTTCATTAAGTCAACCTCCACCAAATAACCCTAAGAAAGTGCACATTATCTCATGAAAGGTCCCAAATCAAAACCACAACCAAGGGTCTATTCCATCACTTCAAAATACATGTCAAGGGTCCCTCCCATCATTCCAAAACCTTATTCAAGGACCTACACCTTCACTTAAAAATTTCAACCAAGGAAACATTCCTTCACATCAAGGGTCTATACCTTCATGTCAAATCATCAATCAAGGTTCCACACCTCCATTTCCAAACCAAGGATTCAATTTTCAAAATCAAAATGTGAATCAAGGGTCTATACCTCAACTCCAAAATTCCATACCAAATATGGACAAGACCTTTGGAACTAACCTAAACAACAATTTCATTCTAAATCAAAACAACCCACACCCATATGACAACCAAGGTCCCATATCATAAAACATATATCAAAATTCAAACCCAACACATAACTTCAATGCCAACATTATTGCATCACATCAAAACAATGTGACATCATCCCTTGCAGACTATTTGATCCAACACATGCAAACCCTTGAACAATGAATGGCCAACATGCAATTGGGAACCAACAAGAAGACATATTCTATGGAGGAGTTGTGCCCTTTTCCATTTGATAAAAACTTATGCATGCCACCCTTTCCCCTACATTTCACAACACCACCACTTCCTAAATATAAGGGAACAAGGGATTCAATAGAAAAAAATCATGAATTCAACATAGCATTTATGGAAGTTGCATATGACCACACCTACTTGATGAGGTTATTCCCATGAAGTATAACAAGGGTAGTGTTAGATTGGTTCTCACATCTTCCACAAGGAATCAAAACATGGGGTGAAATGGCCAATAAGTTCATCAATCATTTTTCCTTTAATATTAACAATGATGTTACCCTTGCAATATTGAGCATGAATAAAAAAGAAGAAGGGGAATCACTTACCTCATTCTACCAGAGATGGCGAGGCTTGGTTAGAAAATTCCCTTGTTGTATTACTAAAAAAAAACTTGTCACCATGTTTGTAGAAAACTTTAATGGAGAATTGATGAGTTGAATTCAAATCTAATGTTGCACAACCTCTGAAAAGATTCTTGAGTAGGGTGTCCTTATTGAGAAAGGCCTTATCACTAGAGGATTGGTCAAGATAAACAAAGACAATCAAAAACCCAACAATGACAAAGGAAAATACTAGTCCCGAAAAAAAAATGTCACAAACCATGAAGTTGATGCCAAACTGATTACTAAAGGACCAATCATTCAACTTAAAGGCCCTTCTTCATCAAGCACCTCTAGTACACCAAGTACCCAAGCACAAGTTCAAAACCTGAAATTGAATGCTATCCAAAGCAACCAAAAAATAAGAGGTCCTCCCCATTCCAAGAGAACATACATCCCCTTGGGGGAACCTATCGAATCAGTCCTCAAATGACTTTTGCAATCTAATGTCATTACACTGCTCGACACCAAGAATTATGAACATTTCTTGATCAAACCTAATTGGTGGAAAGAAAATGAATACTATGAATACCATCGCACAAAAAGGACACAAAAAATTGAGGTACTAGAGACTCAAGAACATCATTCAAGACCTTATTGAGGATCAAACCATTTCAATTGATAACTCACAAGGAAAAACCAATGTTTATCATACAATATTCTACACCCCTTTGCAACACCATGATAAATGAAAAGCCTCTAGTTTAGGGAATAATAACAACAATGCCAACTATTTAGCCATCAAACATGATTACAACACTATCATCCTTAATGTGACACCCTTTGATGATCACATTTCCACAATCACCATAAACAAGCCAAATTCAGATTGTGTTGTTGCCACATATAGAACCAAGATAACTATTCCAACTCCATCCGCAATCCCTCAACCAAAGGGAAAATATAACATCTTAGAGAAGCTAGGGAAAGCTCCAGTACAAATTTCTATCTTGGAACTCCTTCACATTTCACCATAGCACAGAGCAATCCTTGACAAATCCATATAATAATCCTTTGTTCTCATAAACCTAGATGCCAACAAATTTCAAGCCATGGTTGGATACCTTGCTATACCACACCACGCCACCTTCTCCAAACAATATTTTTCAACACCAAAATCTGACCATAACAGTCCCCTACATCTAGAAGTATGCATTAACACACACAAGATCATATGAGTCCTAGTAGATGGTGGAAAAAGCTTAAATATTTTCTCGCTAAAATTAGTGAAGGCATTGGATACTCTGAGAATTTCATTGAGCACACCAAGAAAATTGTAATCAAAGCTTATGATTATTTTGAATGATCTTCTGAAGGTGTAATTTCACTCCCAATGAGGGTTGGCCCAACCATATAGAACACAATATTTCAAGTCTTGGATCTAGATTTACATTCCTTCTTAGTCACCCATGGATTCATGCCATGAAGGCTATTCCATCCACCTACCATCAATGCCTCAAGTTCCCACATAACAACATTGAAATCACTATTTCAGGTGACCCTAATCCTTTTCAATATTGTTCCAACCTCAAAGGAACTACCGAATGCCAAGTTCCCATCAATCGAGAGGCCTCATCTTCTATTTCATCCACCACTCCATCCCACTACATTGATCCATCCACCCTTGTCAAATCACCCAACTCATTCATTACACCCTTTATGCCTAAGATCCAAATCCAAGACAAAGAATGTAAAGAGTATGATATGAAGAGTCTCTTTTCATTTTCAAGCTACCTAAGTCACCATATTCATATGGAAAACCACAACCTATATAGCCCAAAGTTGTTATCCATATCCCCCCTACCACTTTCACTAAATGGTGGGAACATGCTAAGGAATCTCTAGATGACCACATTCTTACATGGCTATACAAAGAAGAGGAGGATATTGAAACTAAGAAATTTCTAATTGAACCGTATCCAAAAGGGTTCCAAATAATGAAATGAAATGGATATGATGGACACAGTGGTCTTGATCCAAAAAAATAGGGAATGTTGGAACCTCTACAACCTCCTAAGCTAATAATTCATCAAGGACTAGGGTTTTTTCCTATAAAAGTGACTATCTGATGTATCGGGTCACCCTCGAGTGAGGTTGCTAGTGCTTCAGATGATAATGAGACAAATGAAAACCCTGGGGATTATGGTGTTGATTCTAATGAATATGAATGAGATTACCTCTCCTCCACCACTTTCATGGACATTGATAAAATATTTGGGGAATTTGACCAAATGCTTACCCTTGATTCTTCACAAAATTCATCAAATACCCATCTAAGAATGTCTTTGACTAAAGAATAGTGGATCCAACACTAGTTTTGGAAATCCATTGATCTATCCTCCTGGGAGACTGATGTCTCTAGTTCCATCTTTACCTGGTCTGGTCATACACCATGACCCTTGGCAGTGCTAATGATGGATTACCTCCTTTCTACCCTCAACTTATAGATTGGGATCAACAAGGACCACCATGTTTAGACACTTTCGAGAACAACAAAGCTATTGTTGAGTTCATGGGACTTCATGATGGAATACCAAATGGAGATCATAAAGTTGTCTTTTCCATAGAACTCAATTATGTTGCATATTTTGGTGAGGTCATCCTGTCCTATAGTCACAAAAGTGAAAATGATAAAAGTAAAAATAAAATTAATAGTTCTTTAGCTAAAAACTAAAAGGTGCTTGTTGACTGCAAAAAAGTAAAACCTCTCAGAGGCGCCCAAGGATGGAGGATAGGACTATCCCCCAAAAGACTGAGAGAGATCATCATTTCTCATAGAAGAAAGAGAGGAAGTCAACATTGGAACACTAGATAACTCCAGAATAATATAGCTAGCAACATCCTTGACCATTGAGGAAAATCCTATGTTCATAGCATTCTTCTTAGAAAGACAAGTGAACTTCACATGGTTATATGCTAATATTCCTGGATTGGATCTTGAATTGGTTCTACATCACTTACCATTTCTACCAAATTCAAAACCATTCAAACATAAGGTAAGAAAAATGCACCCCCAAATTGCACTCCTTGTCAAGGTAGAACTTCAAAAGCTCCTAGATGTTGGATTCATTTGCCCTATTGATTATGTAGAATGGATATCAAGTCTAGTTCCTATCACAAACCAAATAGTCAAATCAAAGTTTGCATGGATATTTGAAACCTCAATAAAGCTTGTCCCAAAAATGAATTTCCTCTACCAAACATTGACAACATAGTGGATTTAATTGTTGGACATTAAATTCTATCACTAATTGAAAAATTCTTTGGATACAATCAGATCAAAATTGCCACTGAAGATCAACTGAAAACAACTTTCACATGTGCTTGGGGAACTTTCTATTAGAACATCATGCCATTTGAATTGAAAAATGTCGGGGCCACCTATCAGAGAGCCATGTCTACAAATTTTCATGACTATATTCATTTACTTATAGAAGATTATGTGGATGTCCTCCTTTCCAAATCCTTAGAATGAGGTGGCACTTAGTAGTATTGGATAATATTTTAACCCAACTAGAAAAGTATCAACTCAGGGTCCAATCATGCACATTCCTAGGATATATAGTCTCTCATAAAAGAATAGAATTCAATCCTACCAAAGTAAAAGCTATCTTAGACATGCCACCACTGACTAATATCAGTCAATTAAGGAAATTACAAGGAAGATTACAATCAATCCAAAAATTCATTGCTCAGCTAGTAGACATGACTCATCAATTCCAACATTTGTTAAGGAAAGGCATTCCCTTCAATTGGACTAACAAGTGTCAAAAAGAATTTGATCAAATCAAGAAATATCTATTGACTCCACCAATCCTTATGCCATAAATTGATGAAATACATCTAATACTATATGTGATAGCTACTACATCAGCACTGGGGGCACTTTTAGCACAAAATGATAATGATTGCAAAGAAAGGGAAATATACTATATCAGTCGACCTTTAGTCGGGTATGAGCTAAACTATAGCCCTATTGAGTGAGAATGTCTAGTAGTGGTATTCACAACACAAAAATTGAGATACTACATGCTAAATCACAAAACAAAGTTGATTGTCAGAATTGATCCTTTGAAATACCTTCTCAGCAAACTAGCATTAACATGAAGATTAGCTAAATGGGTTATGATCTTGAGTAAATATGACATTGAATATGTTGACCAAAAAGAACTAAAGGGACAAGTAATAGCTAACCAACTCGTAGATGCACCATTAAAAGAAAACCATCCTTTGGTATCTAAATTCTTACATGAATCAATCCTTTCCATAAACACACCAACAACATGGAAGCTATACTTTGATGGATCTTATACAAGCCATGGATCAGGAGCCAATATTCTATTTGTCACACCTCAGGGAGAATCCATTCCTAAGTCATTTTAGATAGCATTTTTCTGCACAAACAAAATGGATGAATATGAAGCATTATTGACAAGACTTCAAATGGTAATAAATTGGAAAATGAAGGACCTTCAAGTCTATAGTGACTCACAATTAGTGATTAAGAAATTTAATGATGACTATGATACCAAGGATGAGAAATTGATTGCCTACAAGCACATGGTAGATAGCTTCAGACTATACTTTGACAATATTTCCTTTGAATAGATACCAAGAATCCAAAAAAAAATAGTTGATGCAATGGCTACCATTGGATTTCTCTTGGAAATTCCCAACAATGCCTCACAATATCAGTTTTTGGTGTCTAGAATAATTGTTGATCCCCATGTTCAATGTACCCAGAACTGAACCTGTGTGTGAACTTGTTGGTCTTGAATTTCCTTGGTACAAAGGAATCTATGCCTATTTGCATGACCAAATTATCCCTCCAAAATTGTCCCTTAACCAGCCTAAAACCTTTATCTAACATACATCCAAGTATTCCATCACTAGAGACATCCTTTATAGTGGTAGCCTAGATACTACCCTCCTTCGGTGTCTTGACTCAAATGAAGCACAAATAATCTTACAAGAGGTACACCAGGGTATATGTGGAGCTCACTCTACTAGTCCAACCTTAGCTAAAAATCTCATGAGAACGGGATATTATTGGCTTATGATGGAATGTGATGCTTATCACTTTGCGAAGAAATGTCACCAATGTCAAATTCATGGAGATCTTATACATGCACTAGCCCGGGAACTTCAGCCACTTACTTTGCCTTAGCCATTTTCTTAGTGGGGACTCAACCTTGTAGGAAAAATCCATCCCACATATTTTAATGGACATAAGTTTATCCTTGTCACTACTGAGTATTTCACAAAATTGATTTAAGCCATCCCATTCACTTACATCACTAGATAGTAGATAGCCAAGTTCATTTCCTGAACTATATCATTTGATGCTATGGTATTCCACAATCCATCATCACTGATAATGGTCACCTTTTCAAAAACTAGGATTTCCATGAGCTTTGTGACAAATTCCATATCCAACACCATTTTTCCACTCCCTATTACCCACAAGGAAATGGACAAGCCGAGGTGTCTAATAAAACCATCCTAAAAATCCTAAAGAAGACTATCAATGATGCTAGCTGTGATTGGCACTTACAACTCAATCCCACTTTATGGGCCTACTGTACTAGTGTTTGTACTCCAACTAGAGCCACTCCATACTCCCTTGTCTATGGATTTGAGGCTATACTTCCTATAGAGGTCGAGTTACCCTCTTTGCAAGTCTCCATGCAACGATTGATTGATCAAGAAGAGTATCATGTTTCTTGTCTACATGAGCTAGAGTTACTAGATGAAAAGAGACAAAATGATTTGACACATCTGTAAGCATACCAGAATCACCTTTGATGCAACTACAATAAAAAGGTTTGACCCAGAAGCTTTGACATTGGTGACTTATTCTTGAAAGAAAATCTGAAGAATCAAGCAAAACAAGAAAAAATTGGAAAGTTTGAACCTAATTGGTTGGGCCCTTATATCATTACAATATCATATAGATTAGTTTCTTGTCAGCTTTCTACTCCTAAATGAGACCCATTGTCTAAACCTATCAACAACATGCACCTTCGCAAGTATTACACTTGATTCTCATAGTATCCCCTTAAAAAGTCAAAAATACAAAAAAATAAAAAAAATAAAAAAATGGTCACCCTGATCTAAACCTAGCAAACATGCATCTTGGTGACAAAAAAGAAGTAAAAAAATTAAAAAATAAAAAAAAATAGTAAAGAAAAATAATTCATCCAAAAGTGAAAACCATTGCGGTTGAACTTTGGATAAGTACCATGGTGAAAACCTGGAAAATAGGTGCCATGTGTAGTCAGTCCCTGCTCCTTCATCTACTATCACTCCATCTGGTATTTCCCCCTTTCCACTCACCCATTTGGACATACCATTCACCCAAAATAAACTTTTTCATCCTCCCATGGCTTGGAAACCATCGACATTTGGGTATCTCGATCATCCTTCATATTTGCCTGCTACTTCCCTTTTGTGCATAATAAATTGGTCTTGCACCTGACTAGGGGAAATTCCTTGACTCATATCTTCAAGGGAAATAATACATAATATCACCATCAGAAAACATCAAAATAAAAAAAAAATCATAAAACATCAAAATCCAAAAAAATCATTAAACATCAAAATCTAAAAAATCAGAAAACATCAAAATTCAAAAAAAACATCATAAAACATCAAAATCCAAAAAAATCATAAAACATCAAAATCCAAAAATATTATGAAACATCAAAATCCAAAAAAATCATAAAACATAAAAAATCCAAAAAAATAAGAAAACATCAAAGTCTAGAAAAAAACAAAGAACATCAAAATCCAGAAACAAAAAAACATCAAAATAAATAAATAGACATCAAAAGTCCCAAAAACAGAGTCTAGGTCTGTTTCAAAGTCAAAGTCTGAGTCAATCCTTGTTAAGAGTGGTCAAAATAAGTTTCCTTTACACATTTCCTACATAGGCAAGGCTCATCTTAAATGGGCCCCTAAGGCATTAGGTCAGTCCTTTTAGGTTGTCCAAAAAAAATCATGACTTTGTCCTTTGTTGAATAAGACAAAGTCAAGTTGTGTCAAACTATGAGGTCTTTGTGCATTGCTACATAGGCAAAGCCATCTGTTGATGAGCCCTTGAGGCCCCCCTAGGTCAAGTCCCTTAGGGTTTGTTAGGTCTGGTCATGTCCTTGGTTTGAACAAAATCATCATTCAAACCACATCATGAATCAACAAACGAACATAATCACCAAAATCTTTCAATAATCTTATAATCAATCAATCAAACTAGTCACACAATCAGAATTAGGCACTATGTCATTTGTCTCATTTGGTCTTATCTATTGTCTTTAATCAAGATGTGTCCTTCCTAAGATTAGAATGTGTCAATTTGGTCATTCACCTTAAGGAAGATATGTCTTTCTTGCAAATAGGTGCCTTGTCAACACTTATCATTTGGTCAACTCTATCAAATGTGTCCCTTTCCCCAAAATAGGATGTGTCTTTTTTGCAGCTGGGTATCATCACATCGCTTAGTCACATTCATCAATATTTGTCAAACAAATGATCAACCTTTGTCACAATCAATTTTGTCAACCTAGTCAATCAATCTTTCCTCATCATTATCTGTCCTTCCTAAAACTAGGTACAATAAATCAAATTAATTGGTCAACTTTTGTTAACTTTTCAATCAATCTTTGTCAACCTATCGATCAAATAAATTTGTCAACTTTTTTCAATTATCAATCAATCCTTGTCAACCTATCAATCAATTTAATAATCTTCGTCAACCAAATCAATCAAATCATTCTTATCAAAACTATTGGCAAGCACTATCCCTACTGGAAAACACTTTAATGGTCTGGATTTGTCTTATCTTTTTGATTATGGGTCATGCTACTAGTCTCCTTGAGGATGTTCTATTAACGGATTTAGAGGGATGATGATGGATCATGGCCTCTTTTCTTTGCTTGTTGTTTGTGGTTTGTCTTGGGTAAAAGACTGGGATAATTGGGTCCTTAGTATGAGTTGGGCATTCCTTGTATTTTTTACTACTTGTCTCTCCCAAATGGTCACCTTGCACACCTTGGTTTATGTCAGACCATGGTGTCTGTGAACCATTTGTGACATTTTTGATGCTCGATGATGATAAATATAAAAATTTAAGCATGAAAGTTGGTCCCTTGTTTCCATCTCCATCTTCCTTTCCTTTTTCACATTAAAATCCACCTTCTCCATGCTAACATTTCTTCTATCCTTCATCCTCTAGTCTTATCATCCATTTTGAGAGCACATTCATGTTCTTTGAACCCACCTTTTGTCTCGAGGTGGCATACCACAACCCTCCTAGTCATCCTTCCTCATTCTTTTCACTAGGGCATCCTGAGGCATCTCTTGACTGAATTTCTTTGACACAACATGATGAATTGCATTATGACAAAGAGGGGAAAAATGTAGACACTAAAAAATTTCCTAAGTCTGTGAGCATCACTTTTCTTGGTCATCATCCTCTAATAATTGAACAATTTAATTATATGATTATGCTTGGTCATACTCCTCTATTAATTAAATATTTTATTATTATTTAATTAATTCACTTTCTAATCCCTATTCTATGTCAATCAATTAAAATTAATTAATTGTGTCACTATTACCCCCTTTCTTCAATAATTAAATAAATCATTATTTATTTAATTGTTGATCTTTCATCATCTATCTATAGTTAGATAATAATAATAATTATTATTTGACCTTTTTATTCTTCTATAAATAAATAATTGTCAAAATTATTTAATTATGTGTCATTCTTCTCTCCTTTGAATAAATGATCCAAATCAATTATCCATGCCTAATTCCCATCTCCTCATTTAATTAAATTGATTAATTTAATTAAATGCCCCTTTTATCATTTTCTCCAAATAAATAATTTGAATGAATTATTTATTTTCCACTTGTCCATCTCCTCTATTTTCTTCCATTTTCAAATAAATAATTTAAATAAATAATTAATGCCTCCTTTTTGGTTAAAGATTTCTTATAATTCATTTATGTCATAGCTTTCATTGTCGTCATAGTTGTCAGGCATCATAGCCATCAACATCATACCTATCATAATTCCTCCAAGAATGGTATATTCTTGGTGCATCAATTCTGGACCATTGATCTTGGAATCCTTCTAGAGAATATCTCAACCATCCATTTTGTAACCTCCCTCTCATGTACCCTCCACCATTGATCTTGGAATCCTTCTAGAGGATTAATCTCAACTATCCATTTGAAAGGTTGTCTATAAAAGCTACCCTCCTCCTCCATTTTCACCTTAACAACTAATCTTCTCCAACTTTCTTGCTTACTATTTCTAGGTTTCACACAAGTGTTCCAAAAAATCTTAGGGAAAAGTTGCATAAGAAGAAGGAGAGCAAGAGAAGTTAATCAACCATAATGGGGAGTAGTTTATTTCATGCTTTTCATTTCTATTTCTCTCTATTATTTTGTATTTTCTTGTTGATGAGGTCTTATTAGTCTAGAAGTGTTAGTTGTGACTATTCTAGGCTAGAAATTAAGAAACCCCATCTACCAAAATTATTGGCCTTCTTGTTTCTCCAATATTGATAGAGAATTGCTAAAATCAACCAGAAGAATCAATCTTGGCAGGGGAATAGACATCGGCAAGAAAAATTGATCTTGAACTCACCAACAACTGATGCATGACATCGCACACAACCAAACAATTAATGCAACATACAGGGAATATCAAGCAGTAGCACATGTATACTGCTTGATGGGAAATTGTAATTTAAACTAGCTTAAATCCGCCATAAACTAGGACTAAATTACCATCTCATCAAACATAGGAGAATGCACCAATGGCTAGCCAATCTTCTATAAATTCAACCTGTGTCACCTATTTTCGTCAATCAATAGCATCAAACATGGTGACCTCTAAAAGTGAATAATTCTACCAATGACTACATTGTATTGGAAGAGATCGAATGTAGTTTTCTATTTAGTTTTCTATTTAGGCATATATCGAACCAGCAGAAAGAGGTCTTCATAGTATAGAGTGAGGGAGAGGAAGAAGTGCTTCGCAACATCCTAGGCGAAGTGTTCCTGAGCCAAGCCCATGTACACAATACAACCATGTTGGAGCATTTAATATACACAATCATCAAGAATTTTTTCCATCATGATTGGTCTGTAAGAGCATTGGAGCACCTAGTAAAGCCCAAATTCCAACATCGTGTTAATGTGGCGATCAACATGCTTAGCCACTACCCTTAGAAAGGATTGATAGTTGATGTCATTTGCATTGCGTCAACCATTCAGGATGAGATATTGGAGGAAGTTGTGGCTCTTCTACACACAAGATTCGTAAGAAATGATATGGGAGTCTTTGCAAAATTCCTCCAATAGCACTAGAATCTACTATCACTAGCCCAAGTTGAATGCCTCCAGACTATTACTAAGGGCATTCCTGTCCTGAAATTTTCCATGTGTACTTGAATGCAAGTGTCTTATTTTTTCTTTTACCACGACATGAACTTTTGTAGTCGAATAAGACAATTTTGCAGTGCAAATTCAATGTAAAACATTTATATATATAAACAAAATATTTCTTTTGATATTATTGGATTTTTGTATGCATGGCTTCATTGGTTTCCTATTCATATCATATTTGAAAATGTTGGTTTCCTTTTCTGTATAATGCACTGGCTATGTGAGTTAGCCTTCCTATTATTCCATTAATCACTAAAAATATTCTAAGTGGCAAAATGGATAGTTCACATAACTTAATAAAAGACCGCCTAAGTTTCAAATAGTCTAAAGAATACCGCCCAAAGGAATAACTTGTGGGTGAATTTTCTAGATTCTGATGTATGATAACTCATCACTCAAGTTATTAAAATAAATACACCCACTATTGAAGGAATGATAAGTTTGAAAATGGTAAGAAAACACCACCTAGTGAAAGTCTGAACTATAGATTTTTGGCTCACTTGCACCTTTCTAGCTCATCTAGGGTTTTTCACCTAAAACTAGAGAGGTAGGGCCAAAAATGAAAACTAGTTCATTCAAATTATGTGCAATGTTGCATAGCCTAAATGAAGCAAACTAAATGCAATTGACTGCTTTAAATGGATGAAAATGAATGCAAAAGTGAGATTTAAGCTATGTTTGATAACACACTGTGATATGCAAACAACTAAGTAAATGAAGAAAATATGCAGAATAGAAGGAAACAGGATGAATCTGAGTGTACCTAGACAAAATATAATGAATATAGAATGTTGTGGATGTTGGTTCAATTCATTGATTTTTTACAATGGGACTCATTCGCTCAGGGTGGTGAATTAGTCCCCCTCTTGGTGAAAAAGTGTTGGAAACACGTTTTTGTCTGTTGGGATCCGAAATATGACAAAATTCATATTTTTAGTCCTAAGGTGGGACTCATTCGCCACTGGTGGTGAATCAATCCTCTCCCAAATTTCTAAAAAACTAGGGGACAACTCCTCAACACCAAATTTGGAAATCACTGAATGTGAGGTTGTCGAAGTCAATTCTGTAGAAAATGGAAAAGAAACCTTCTCCAAGCTTGAAATAGACTTGAGTTGACTTGAAGCACCTAGTTGACTTGTAAACCAATCTTCAACACCAAAAATCTTGTTAAATATGCATAGCTAGGTCTGCAAACACACATGCAATAGGGGTTTGCCTTGGTGAAACCCCACTTTTGGTAATCAAAGCTTTAATAAAACAATGAAAGGAAAGAGAATGATAAACCAATAACATGCAGTAGCTATCAGCTTACCAAACCCTTGATAATGCAAGCTTGAAGTAATGTTAATGGATGCTCCAAAGTGCTTGAATATTACTTGAATTGATGTTGTAAGATGCTTGAATGTTTGAATGTGATGTATGAATGTTGGAGAATTGTAGGAGATTATGGGAGATATAAAATGAGGTGAAAATCACATATTTATACACACTTGTGCCTTAGTTAATCATTCATACCTCATCACAGGCTGACATCAAGTGATTTTGAATAAAAACCCAAAAGGAAATTTAAAAAAAAATGAATTTGGAGCCAAGGGGGACTCATTCGCCACCCATGGCAAACGGGTCCCACCTAGGACTTGAAAATGTGTGTCAGGAAATATTTTGTATTTAATGTTGTTTGTCGGGATAATATTCAAAAACACACTTAATTAAGCATATGAGGGCATAAAGGGACCAAATAAAGCATAAGAAAAGTATAAATAATGACAATGTGCCTAGAAAAGCGTCAAATCTTGTTACAAGACTTTACAACACTTCAAAATAGGACTTGATAATGAATAAAAAGGTGACTTTTAGGTGAATTGTAATAAATAGATCTAGAATAATGTAGAAATATCTTACAAAACTTCACAACACCTTCACAAGAAATCATTATTTGAATTTTAGTACCTAAATATGCATGTTCAAGCCATGTTACAACATAAAATCAAAGAAAAATATATCAAACACCATGAAGCAAGACCTAAAAGGCCATGAAAACAAAAAGGGACCCTTTTTCTATGACACATTTAGCCCCCACTTTAGTGAGAGGATGTCAAACCTACTTCAAAATCACACCAAAGTAGCCATGAACATCGAGAGGAGGGTCCAAATGTACTTACATTAGAAAGATGGAATAAAAACGATCAAGAGGGATGATCAAGCCCCCAAGATGAAGATACCATGGCATGCTAATCATAAGAACAAATGAACACAGAAGTTTTGAGATGAAAGAATTAAATGAAGCTTCGATCATCAATCAAACTACTTGTGGATTAGATCTAGTATGATTGTTTGAAAAAGAGAATGTGTACTCACTATGGGGCCATGGAAATTCTTGTTGTCCGCGGGGTGAGAAATCCCAAAAAGGTAAGATATATACGCTAGTTGGTATGCACTCACAAAAAAACAAGTGGCTATGGGAAAAAGTCATTCCACTAGCTGGGCTTCCCACTCAATCATATTAAAGTTACACACGTTAAGAACTTTAACAAGGTTCCACAAAGAAAATGTTAGGAACAAAAATAAGGGTACCACAGGCATGTGAGTTGCGTTATGCAAGGTGGAAAAATGCAAAAATGTAAAATGAAAAAATGTAAAATGTAAAAGTGTTAAATGTTTGAAGGAGTCTTGTTCAGTTCATGCAAGGTCAGTCACTTAGGGGACATTGTTTCTAATGTCTCCAAGAGAGGACCAATAAAATAATAGTATATTCACAACTTAGGGGATGCAGTGCATTACGTCAGGCCACCAAGAGGAATGTAATATGCTAAGATAGATCACAATTATGAAGGAAATCACACCCAGTGTCATCCACAAAGTAACAAACACATCATATAAATGACAAGGATACACTAGGAACCAAGAATGCACATGAAATAATGGTAATTTATGCCCCCCACTTTAAAGGGATTGCTACAAATCGTTCTCTGAGCAATTACTTTAAAGTAGATAAGGAAAAAAAAAGAAAACAAGACACGAGAGACAACTTGGAAATTCCTATGTCAAGTCATATGTTTTGAAGTTAGGTTGCATCATGTCAAAGAAGAGGAAAAGTAAAGAAAGGGAGTTTCCCCCCAAAAAAGAAAGCACACCAAACACATAAGGGATCTATGGATTTAGGGTCATTGTGTTCATTGCTGCAATGTTTTTATGAAAGAGCTCAGAACTGTCATCATTCCCCAAAGCACATGGAACTAGAAGAATGACACAAAGAGAACAAAAAAAAAAGGAAAAATAAAGTATGTTTTGGGTCAACATGGAAGAGCCATTGCAGTCTCAATGCTTTGTGTCATCCCCAAAAGGAGAAAACAAGCAAATATAAAATAGAAAGGTGAAAGAAAAGTGAAAAATATTTTGGGTCAACATGAAGGAGACATTGCAGTCTCAATGCCTTGCGTCATCCCCAAAAGGAAAACACACGAAAAGACAAAGTAAAAAGAAAAAGGACTGATTGGGTCAACCTGGAAGAGACATAGGGAATCTTTACGATTTGCGTCATCCCCAAAAGGAGAACACAAAACAAAAGTGAAAAAGACAAGGACCTTTTGGGTCAACATGGAAGAGACATAGGGCATCTCTATGCTTTGCATCATCGCCAAAAGAAGAACACAAAAAAGAAATGAAAAAGATAATGCATGGCATATAGAAGAATAGAGAGATGAATAGAAGAAGTGTACAAAGAGAAGGAAACATCAAATGCACGATACAAACATGAAAATGAAAACAAAATAAAAAGACAAAAGTAAAAAGGCTAGTTAGGAGAATGCAAGTCAACCATATAGCAAGTCATCCACCTCCCAATCATGTTCAGTGTAATGTGAGGGAAGTTGACTATCCAAAGGAAGAATCACAAATGCCAAACCAAGAGTCGTACCAGGTTTTTCTCTTGGTGGAGAGGATTTATCATTTAAGCTCATTGTGCATGAAAATAAAAAGTTTAAATCATTATGCACTTCTTCATCTATTTTTCCTATCATTGCATCATCATCATCAAGATTAATGACAATGGGAGGATGAAGGGTGATTTCTAAGGATGGATGCATTAAAAGATGAGGTTGTTGGATTGGTTCATTTTGTTGCGAAGGTTGCAATGGACTATTGTGTGGCAGGTCAGGAGAAGGAGGGTGATCATTTATTACTTCTGTCAAAGGTAAAGGTTGATTTTCTTTATTTTATTCCATGCAAAATTGACGAGTAAGGATATGATGATGACACCTATGTTCCCTAGCACCGTGGTTTTGTTTAATTTTTTTTTGGAGTTGTTGAGGTGTAAGAGTGTATTGAGGCATCATAGGTTCTTCTATTTCCAAAGAGGGAAGAATATAAGAAACTAAAGATGATGGATCAACCACTTTCTCTTTGACTTTATATACTTGTTTAATGCGGGGAGGCATGACATGAGTTTGTTCATTTTCCCTTGGTTGTTTAAACGATGGATGGGAAGTATCTAGGGGTGGTTGTTCAGGAGGTTGTATGGTTTTCTCAATGTCAGAATCAGGTTGAATCATGGTTTCATGTATGAAAGCAGGTGTGGAAGTGGACAGGGATGCATTACGAAGAGACAAGTCGGCTATTTTTTTGGCTTTGAATTTTTGGTAAGCTATGAAAAAGAAGTCCTTTCGAGGTGTGATGGGTTCCATGGGTGTGGGCCAAAAGGATTCTAATGAAAAGTTACCTTTAGATGATAAGGGATTAAATCCACTATGGTGTATGGTAAATATCTCATTTCCATGTGGAAACTTCAAACACTTGTGAACAACTGAGGGGACTGCTTTCATTGAGCAAAGCCAAGGGTGGCCTAGCCGCAAATGAAATTGCTCAGATTGTGGAATAATTGAAAATGTGACATCTAAAATTTGAGGTCCAACTTGTAAGGGGAGTATGATCGATCTAATCGTAGGGCATGCAAAACTAGTATGCATTTTAATACATGTAGTTGGTTTATTATAAGCATCTTGATATAACTCATGTAATACTAGAAACTCCTCTGTGATCACATTCTCACCACAAGTGGGATCTATTAATATCCCATTAGTGGGTTTATCATAGATTTTCCAGCTATGTAGAGGGGACCATCAAGAAGCTTTTGTAGTATGTCTTTAGCAGAAAAAGTGATATGAAGAGATTTAATGGTTTGTCCCTTATGCAGGATAACATTTATTGTAGCCACAAGTTGATCCATAAGACTGGCTTTAGTAATAGGTGGGGATGTATCTTGCTATTCATTGTCTGTATCAACAGTCATTACATCAGTGTTTGAAGGTTCACTAGCCTTGACAAATGAAGTAGTGTTTTTAGGCATAGGATTGGTGAAAATTTGTAAGTTCTATTGTCCATACTAGGAGTAGGATCTCATGAAATCCAAAGGTCCACAACGAAAGTGCTATCATGGGAAGCCATGGGTCTAGAACTTCTTCTCACTAAAGTATTATCAACGGGGCACCAAAAACTCATACACGTACCACAAAGGAGAGATGAATGAAAATGAAAGGTATTCAAAGATGTCTAATATGCAAAGAACAAAAATTCTACTAACTATAACAAATAGCTAACTACAAAAAATAGAAATGTAGACAAATGCTAGAAAATGGCTAGAAATGTTGTTCAAAAAGTGTAGAGGGACTAATTCGCCAAGGTGGCGAATGAGTCCTAGTGTGATATTTTTTTGTGTTTTTCAAAAATTTGAAATTGAATTTAATGCTCTATAGAATGCAATTAAAGATTCAAAATGCAGATTTTCAGTTTTTTTAATGAGATAATGCAAAAATAAAATCTAAATGAAGTTTTCACTAATGCAATATGAAAATGCCTAGAATGCAAGAAAAAAACAATGTCCTAATTGAAATGTTGATGCAAATGTAATTTAGGATGCAATATGTGAATGAAAACAGAAATGAAAAGTGCTCAAAATGCGGGTTCACCAAAATGAACAGTAGATTTTTGGCTCACTTGCACCTTTCTAGCTTGTCTAGGGTTTTTCACCTAAAATTATAGAGGTAGGGCCAAAAATAAAAACTAATTCATTCAAATTATGTTATGTGCAATGTTGTCTAGCTTAAATGAAGCAAAATAAATGCAATTGACTAATTTAAATGGATGAAAATGAATGCAAAAGTGACAGTTAAGCTATGTTTGAAAACACATTATAATATGCAAACAACTAAGTAAATGAAGAAAATATGCAAAACAGAAGGAAACAAGATGAATCTGAGTGTACCTGGACAAAATATATTGAATCTAGAATATTGTGGATACTAGTTGAATTCACTGATTTTTCACAGTGGAACTCATTCACCCAGGGTGGCAAATTAGTCCTCTTGGTGAAAAAGTGTCAGAAACAAGTTTCTGTCTATCAGGATCTAGAATCTAACAAAATTCAGATTTTTAGTCCTAAGGTGGGACTCATTCACCACTGGTGGCAAATTATTCCTCTCCATTTTTTTTTTAAAATTAGGAGACAACTCTGCAACACCAGATTTGGAAATCACTTAATGTCGGGTTGCCAAATTCAATTTTGCAAAAAATGGACAAGAAACCTTCTCCAAGCTTGAAATAGACTTTAGTTGACTTGAAGCACTTAGTTGACTTGTAAACCAATCTTCAATAGCAAAATCTTGTCAAATCTACATACCTAGGTCTACAAACACACATGCAATATGGGAAAAATGGTTGAGGTTAGCAAATAGGGGTTTGCCTTGGTCAAATCCCACTTTTGGTAATAAAATCCTTAATAAAAACATGAAATGAAAGAGAATGATAAACTAATAACATGCAATAGCTATCAACTTACCAAACCCTTGATAATGCAAGCCTGAAGTAATGTCAATGGATTCTCCAAAGTGCTTGAATATTTCTTGAATTGATGTTGGAAGATGTATGAATGCTTGGATGTGATGTATGAATATTGCTTGAATGCTTGGATGTGATGTATGAATGTTGGAGAATTTTAGGAGATTATAGGGGATATAAAATGAGGTGAAAATCACATATTTATACACACTTGTGACATAGTTAACCATTCATACCTCATCACAAGCTGACATCAAGCGGTTTTGAATAAAAATCCCAAAGGAAATTTTAAATTTTTTGAATTTGGAGCCAAGGGGGACTCATTCGCCACCCATGGGGAATGGGTCCCACCTAGGACCTAAAAATATGTGTCAGGAAATATGTTATATTTAATGTTGTTTGTTGGGATAATATTCAAAAATACACTTAATTAAAGCATATGAGGGCATAAAGGGACAATATAAAGCATAAGAAAAGGATAAATGGTGAAAATGTTCCTAGAAAAGCATGAAATCTTGTTACAGGACTTTACGAAAATTTAAAATAGGACTTGATAATGAATAAAAAGGTGATTTTTAGCTAATTGTAATAAATAGACTCTAGAGGAATGTAGAAATGTCTTACAACACTTCACAAAACCTTCACAAGATGTGATTATTTAAATTTTAGTACTTAAATATGCATGTTCAAGCCATGTTACAACATAAAATCAGAGCAAAATATATCAAACACCATGAAGCAAGACCTAAAAGGCTATGAAAATGACAAGGGGCCATTTTTCTATGCCACATAGTCAAACAACATAAGTGGTAAAATGAGAGGTTCAAGGAACAAACGAAAACCCTAGCTGCCTTCAAGAAGGACAACAAAAGGCTAGCTGAACACGAGTTTAAGAAAAGGAATTAGTAAAAAGGAAAGATAGAAAAAGAAAAAGGGGGTCTTGCTTACAGGTAACAAGGTCCAAAGTGTAAAAGGGAAGCAATCTTTGAAAGGCTATTACTTAGAAATCATGATGCTCACGAACTCTCCATCTAAGCCTATGGGATCTTGTTGGGCCCCTCTACAATAACCTCTCTCATTTTTTGTTATCTCAGAGATGTTTTTCTATGGTGTCCAGTTTTTACTTGATGAAAAAAATGTCAAATGTAAGTAGTGTAAAGTTGCAAAGTGGTGCAACTTTCATTCTAGAGCTCATGAGACCAAACTGACTATTCTAATGTGTTTAGATTGGTAAGTTTACAGTAGGCATGGTGCTCTTTCACACCCAAACACTTGGAATTGCTTTGAGCTACATTCATCAGGATTGATCTCTTAAGGGTCCAAAGTGCAAAAGGGAAACAATCTTTGATGGGCTATTACTCAAAAATCATGGTGCTTACAAACTCTTCATCTAAGCATACAAGATCATGTTAAGCCCCTCTACAATAACCTCTCTCGGTTTTTGTTATCTCAGAGTCATTTTCTTGTGGTGTATAGTTTTCACTTGATGGAAAAGTGTCAAAAGCAAGCAATGAAAAGTTGTAAAGTGGTGCAACTTTCATTCTGCAACTCGTGTGACCAAAAAAATTGTTTCAATGCATTTGGATGGGTATGTTTACACTAGGCATGCTCCTCTTTTACACCCAAACATGTGGAATCACTTTGAGCTATGTTCAACCAGCTCGATCCCTTAAAGATCTAAAGTGCAAGAGGGAAGCAATCTTTGACGGGCTAATAATCAAAAATCATGATGCTTACAAACTCTTTGTCTGAACCTATAAGATTGTATTAGTCCCCAATACAGTAACCTCTATCATTTTTTGTTATCTCCAAGTCGTTTTCCCATGGTGTCCAGTTTTCACTTGATCAAAAAAGTATCAAATGCAAGTAGTGTAAAGCTACAAAGTCGTGTAACTTTCATTCTGTAACTTGTGTGACCAAAAAAAACTATTACAACAGATAGGTATGGGTACATTTACACTAGGAATGGTCCTTTTTCACACCCAAACATACAAAATCACTCTGAGTTACATTCAACTAGCTTGATCCCTTCAGTGTCCAAAGTGCAAAAGGGAAGCAATCTTTGACGGGCTATTACTTGGAAATTGTGATGCTCATGAACTCTTTGTCTAAGCCTATGTGATCATATTGGGCCCCTCTACAATAACTTCTCTCAATTTTTTTTATCTAGAATCATCTTCTTGTGGTGTCCTATTTTCACTTGATGGAAAAAGTATCAAATGCAAGCATTGTAAAGTGTCAAAATGGTGCAACTTTTTCTTTGCAACTTGTGTGACCAAATGAATTGTACCAACGCATCCTAATAGGTACACATACACTAGGCATGGTCCTCTTTCACACCTAAACATGCTAAATCACTTTGAGCTATGTTCAACCTGCTTGATCCCTTATGATGGCATGCAAAATAATAAAAAAGAGAAACATTCACATGACATTTGAGAATTTTGAGTTTTTCACAAAAAAAGCATATGATCATCCTCAAGTCTAGCAAGTGAAAGATTTTTTTTAATTATCCTCCTTGTGCTTACAATAATATACAACCAATTGTAAATGTGTACAATGTTGGAACTTGGAATTTTTTAATTTTTCCTCAATTAAAAACTTTGGTTGTGAAGCATTTTTTCATTTTCATTTGAAATGATTTGCTATGCTTGAAAATTGGAGTCTAAGAGAAACAAGTGATTCTCTCACGTGCATTCATTATTTGGTGTGATAAATAAAGTTTCCACCCTTGACTCCATTTCTTATTTTTATTATAAATTATAAACCTTTCTCCCAAGTCCATTTCCTATACAAGAAATAATATTGCAAAAAGTTGACATGTACATCTTTTGATGTGTTTATATGGTGATGGATCAAGAACATAACAATTCATTCTATAATAGGAGGACTATGTTGTGAAAATGTTTAAAGGCTAAGAAAGAAAAATGTTTATATTATAATGTATCAACAAGTTAACTACTCATCATCTACTATGAATATTATGTTTTGCAAGTGTTGTGAAGATTATGTATCCTTTGCTTAATTGAGTTGTTCCAATCAAAATATTAAATATACTAGAATCTTTTTATAAAACATGTTATGGAATACCAATTGAAAACATGTTTTCTTCTTTTAGATAAAGCATTTGATGGAACTCTTTGGATTAATCTGAATTGAGATATTTAAGAACAAGGGAGCATTAGAAAATACATTGCGTGAGGATCTTAAATAAGCCTTCTCTCCTATTAAAATTTTGGATGGATTATTGCTTTCAAAGTATTGGGAATGCTTTGCCTATATTCTAGTTGGCAGTTACCATTTTGGACCTTGGCTCATCTCTTGATATATATTATACTCATTCTTAATCAATTATCAAGTTAATAATCAATGCATTTATTTATAGTTAATGTTTTCTTTCCAATTTGTGCAATTTTGTAATTTGTAACTCTACTAGTATTCCTAGAAATATTGAAGTTGTTTAGCATCAACTAATAAAGTTGTTTAGCATCAATCAATAAATATTCAAGACAAACCATGAAGGACAGTAATGATCATTGCTAGAGATAACCAATTAATAAGTATGCATGTGAATAAGACAAGCATACATGTGAATAAGGGAAGCATAAATACTCAAAAACATGTAAGCCTTGAAGTATACACACAAATACATAGTATAAAAAAATTAATACAAAGTATATACATGAATACAAGGAATACGCATGAAAACATGTAAGTCATAAAGTATACATTGGAATACATGTAAGTCACAAAGTATACACTTGAATACACATAGCTCATATCTATTGAACCATGGATTTATAATTCAAATATGGACATCATCAATTAAAAATATTTGTATTAACCGAATAGCCATGTAGGAATACATAGTATATGTCGATATAAGTATAAAATATATACAAAATAGCCATATATGCTTATGAGAATGTCATATAGGCATACAATTTCAAATATATCCAATACAAAATATGTACAAAAATGCCATATAGACATACAACAGAGCACTTTGGAATCAAAATTAATTTCTCTCCATGCTCTTAAAATAAACTATTTCCCTTTGCTTGTCATTTGGATGGTGATAGGTCTGTCACTCATTTATTTTTAGGCTAAGGAGTGCTCTTGGTACTCCTCCTAGGGTTTAGTTCTTGGTCAAGTCTTATATGTTACAATAACAAGACATTTATATATAGAAATTATATTATGAAAAATGATATATTTAACAAAAAAATCACTTACCACCATCTGATGATCACTCTCCATGAGGGAAATATTCAAATGCCCATGTTGAGGCGTGCTGAAGCCCTGTAGAAACCATCCAAAGAGAAATTGAACTACAAATCAATAATGGTTTGATTTTTCACTAACTAACAGCTATAACAACAAATGTAAATTGAAATTTAGCAATTTTCCTCATACCTCCCCTATGAGATCCATGGAGGATTCTATATCATATGAAACATCGATCTCCATTTCCCTATGAACATTCAAAGGTGTATCTTCTTCCAACATTTGAAAATAAAACAATAAATTATTCAATCATGATAACTACAATAGTGATCCACGTCATGGCTTAAAATGTATGAGATAATGAAAAAAAATTGAGTACCTATTAAACTATATATTTCTGTCTATCATGCTTACTATTTTCCCTATCCATAGTTTTTTTGAAATAACCTATTTTTAGGCTTTTACCCATAGCAGCAAGGCAGTGAACCGTTTGATAAAATGCTTTCATAGACATGTACAATAACTGTGGTGGAATAGAGAAGGTAGTGAACTGTTTGAAAAAATGCATCAAAGAAATGGGGTCTCATGGTGATGGAATTCCATTACAAACAAATGTGTCATGGAATTCTATCACCATAATACTACATTTCTTTTATGCATTTTCTCAAATAGTTCATTTCCTTCTCGATGGTATTATGTTGAGATGGGGTGGATGGTATAATGTGGTCTTGGTTATGAGATGGAGGGCAATCATGACATGAAGAGGGAGAGGTGGGGACATGAAAAAGTGGAATAAAAGGTGGAAAGTTCCATGGATTGGTGAATTGAGGATGAGGACCTTGAAAAGAATTTGGAGGGGAATTTTTGCTAAAGGGTCAGTTTCTATTCTTCAAGCAGTGAGTTGTTTGAAAAAATTCCTCAGAGAAATGTGGTCTCATGGTGATGGAATGGAATTCCATTACCATGAGACCACATTTATTCAAGGAATTTTTTCATACTACTCACTGCCTTGACTATGATATTGCTTACTATTATGCTTTGACAGATCTATTCCAAGCATCCATAGTTTGTTGGAAAGCACCTATTTTAGGCTTTTAGCCATCGCAACAAGGAAGTGAGTAGTTTGATAAAATGCTTTGGTAAACATGTATGGAAAATGTGGTAGCATAGAAAAGGTGGTAAGCTATTTTAAGAAATGCCTCGAAGAAATGTGTTTTAATGGTGATGGAATGGCATTCCATCACCATGAGACCACATTTCTATGAGGCATTTTTTCAAACTACTCACTTCCTTGTCTATGCTATTGCTTACTATTATGCTTTGATATATTTTTTCCAAGCATCCATAGTTTGTTGGAAAGCACCTTTTTTAGGATTTTAGCTATAGCACCAAGGAAATGAACTATTTGATAAAATTCTTTGGTAGACATGCATGGAAAATGTGGTAGCATAGAAAAGGCGGTGAGCTGTTTGAAAAAATTCCTCAAAGAAATTGGGTCTCATGGTGATGGACATCACCATGAGACAACATTTCTTTGAGTAATTTTTTCAAACAACTCATTTCCTTTTCCATTCTATTTCTTACTATTATTTTTTCATATATTTCTTCCAAGCATCCATAGCATAGACAAGGAAATGAACTATTTGAAAAGATGCCTCAGTAAAAAGATGTCTAATGGAATGCCATGACAAGAAAATGTAATTGGAAGTTTCTCCTACTTATTATTCATGCTATGTGAAGTAATTGTATCTCTACTTATATTGACTTTCTAAACAACTATATTGTAGTTGAAATTTTTTCATCCATCAACATCTAGTTATTAGTTATGGAATGTGAAGTAATGCTTTGAGTTTAAAATATGTGCGATGCAATGTAATCAATGATATGAATATAAACTACACAAATCTATTAAGTATAGTTCATTAGTTAAACTCTTTATTCTACTATTTGTGTGTAGGTTTGTCTAATTCCACTGGAATTGGGAGGTGTTCCCCCAAAACCTCTAATATTAGCCTATTCAACATCCAAAATCACATATTAGAATACCATTCATAAAACAATGTTATTAAGATGTAATAAATTTATAATTGTTTACTAGTTACATACCTCAATGGTAGATGTAGTGGAGTAATAAGCGGGTGTAGGGCTGGTGTATCCATTATAAACACTATGACCCTGATATTTTATTAAAATCATAAAACTAAATTAGTTAATCTTGCATTTCAAAATTGAAATTTAATAAATTAAATTCAATGAACATGCTAACATTTACCTAAGTATTAATGTCATAGGCCTCATTCAAAATTTCAGCTACCCTTTCCATCTCCATAGTTGCAAACTTATCATACGTAGCAACCTCCTGAGTGTCAGTGGGGTCATATGAACAAGTCACCACACAAGCCTAACATAAATGGGATCGAAGCCCACCACTTGAAGACTCCCTTGGATGGTGTTGTAGTATAGAGTTGGCATGTTGGATGATACTTTGGGTCAAAGAGTTGTTGGATTGCTAAAGTGTCTACCTCAGAACTCTCCTTTGTGATGGAAGGGATAACAATGTGCTCATGAGAAGGCCTAGAGAGAGTTCATCTCACTTTCCACCTAGGATCCTAATGTGCACCAGGTCTATCTTAAGCTGACCCCCCACCTATCCCCTAGAAGTCCCTTATATAATTTTTTTTGGGATTTTGTTTAGGATGAACTCATAGTATAGTTTCCTTAGGAAATATTGTGGTACTTCACCATTGTTGCATGGTGGGTAATCAAAAGCCATGTACCACCTATCTCAAAAAAAAATTCCTAATTTGTTGGTGGTGGCACCAATGGATAGGAAGCCTCTTCACATTGAAGCTAATATTTATATTTGTGTGTGGGTCAGTGAATAATGTGTAGAAATATAATTTTGTAATTTTTATATCTTTTACATCTTTATATGATAATTTATCCCCATACAAATTCCTAGCTGTCTGCCTCCTATCTTGCCAACCAGATAATTGTTTGTTGATTGAATCTACATGTTTTAACATTTATTTTAGTGAACTTTCAAGTGTTTTTCTTTCCATGGTTGAACCGTTTGGATCATTCAACCTCATGATTAACTCAATTTTTTTTATTGTTTTCAATTTCACTTATTAAATTTTGTTGAGTGCTAGGATGACGTTGAAGGATTGGTGGAGGAGATTGTTGTTATGGTTCTTGAACTTGAGGATTTGGTTGATGTTGTTGTTGCTCTTCTTGTTAAGGATTTTCAAGAGAGTTTTGAAGAGTGTTTGAAATTTCAATATCATCTCCTACAAATTTAATAAATAAATATCAAAAACAACCTAAAACTAACAAATTCACAACCAAAAACAAACAATCCTTACCACTTCAACCTCCCCATCGACATGGGGGCATACTAGCAATGAAATAGCAACAATTTGATGAAAAAACTGCAAGATTCACTCCTCCCAGAATGCGAGCATGCAAAATAAGGGCTTTTGACTGTAGGAAAAAAAATAGTCACAAAGCAAATGAGCTCAATTTTCCTTTTTTTTTTTAAATTTTAATTGCTCATAATGTGAGCATGTTATAATTTACTAATGCGGGCATGTTATAACATTCTCACATTGTGGATCAATGTGGCTAAGCCTTAGGCTCAATACACCAAGCCATAATGTGAGCATGCTATAATGTGCTTGTGTTATGAGCTATCCGAACTTTTTAAAAATTTGTCCTGAAATTGGCCCCCCTTCTTTTTGTACCCACCCTTTAAGATTTTCACTTTCAACTATCTTTCTCAACCTTTTGTTGTAACATCTATAAGCTTTTCTTCTAATAGAATATCCAAGGAAGATACCTTCTTTAGACCTTGCATTGAAAACTTTCCTAAGTTTTCTTCTTCTCTTTTGATATAATATTTGCTTCCAAACACTTTAAAGTACTTCACAATAGCAATCCTTCCATACAATAGCTCATACGGAGTCGTGTTGTTAGCTTTAGCTTGAACTCTATTAAGTATGTAAAGAGTAGTATGAATATATTCTATCTAGTAGACTTCTGGTAGATTTTCTTCTTTCATCATAGTCTTTGCAGCTTCATGAATAGTCCTTATTTTTCCTTTCAACAACTCCATTATGTTGAGGAGTTCTAGGGGAAAAAAAATGTCTCTTTATTCCATGAACTTCACATAACATGTTAAACTCATTGGAGGTGCATTGAGCACCTCTATCAGACCTCAAACATTTGATTTTAAAATCCATTTCATTCTCAACCATAACTTTAAATGTCTTGAATTTATCTAATGCGTCAGAATTTTCTTTAAGAAATGTAACCCATGTCATTCTAGAGTAATCATAAATCAAAAGAATAAATTCCATGTCACCTTGTAGACTTCTCACCCTTGTAATACCACAAATATCTATATGTACTAATTCTAGTAGTTCGATAGAAAATTTTTCCTTTCCTTTAAAGTCAATCATTTTTTTCCAAATTGACAACTCTTGCAAACAACATTGATTGGTTTTGTGATTCTTGGTACATCTCTCACTACATGAACTAAACTAATTCTTGCAAAATTATCAAAATTCATGTGACACATCCTCAAGTGCCATAACCAACTATCATTAATCTAAGATATAAAGCAATGACCATTAGAACCCTTAAGCTGATAGATGTTTCCATTTGTTCTTTCACCAACAACAATCACAATTATGAACCTTTTTTTATCTCACATGTTTCATCCTTAAACACAAGATTATATCCTTTGCTACACATTTGTCCAACACTCAAAATATTATGCCTTAAACCCTTAACATAGTAAAAATTGTTAGTATTATGATTTCCATCAAAAATTATTGAACCTATTCCACAAATCTTAGCTCTTGAAACATCTCCAAATTTACCTAATCCTCCATCATAACTTTCAAGTTTAACAAACTTAATTTTTTCTCTAATCATGTGATTAGAGCAGTCATTGTTAGCGACCCAAATAATTCTTATCCTCTTTGACATGACAAGTAGATACCAAAGTACATTCAACCTTATCCTTCATCTCCAAAACACTTTCCTTCACATAACTTTTAGGGTTAGTAGAACCAAATTCCTCTTTTATAGCCAAAAACAAACATTCATTATCATCAAAACCTCCATAATCAGATTCATCATCAAAAATACTAGCATCTTCTCTAACATAGTAAGCTCTTTTGATCATCTTACCTTTATTCTCCTTATTCTAATTGTTTATAGCTCTTTTCAGAAATATTGAAGCATAATGACCTATCTCACCATAGCTAAAACATTTGAAGGGTAATTTACATTTGTACTTATTGCTACCCTTTTTCATCTTTCTCACACAGTTAGTTTCCACTCTTCAAGATCTTCTCCATCTGAATCTTCAACCATCTTTGATTTACCTGCTTTGAAAGTAGTTTCTACCTTCGTACCAGTGTTCAAATCAAATTTTCTCATTTAAAATGTAGTGAGTGTACCGATTAACTGATCTATGGAATAGTTTTCAACATCTGTAGTTTCCTCAACATTAGATACCTTTTCACTATAACAATAAAGAAGTGATTCGATAACTTTCTTTACTACTTTAGATTCTTTAACTACTACACCAAGGCCTCTCATACCACTTACTAGCTCATCAAATCTCTATATGTAGCCTTTAATTCTTTCCTCCTTAGACATTTGCATCATTCAAACTATTCCTTCAAGTTTTGCAACTTTGCTTGTTTGACCTCTTATCTCCTTTATAATTTTTTTCTAGCTTATCCCAAAAGTCTTTAGTAGTCTTCAAGCTTTAATAATTCAATATTTGAAAGACTATTCACAACAATAAATCTTTCCTTAACATTCATCTCATGTGCCTTGATCTCTACACTTGTAGTTGGACCATTTGTATGTGGAATATATGCAATCTGATAAGCCTTTTCAATCCCATGTCACTGAGATGCTAGATATCCTTCCATATTTATATTCTAGAATGCATAATTTGTGCCATCTAATCTAGGAAATTATAAACCAACCTTGTTCTCCATCCCAGACCTACCTTAAGCTCAGTTAAGCTCTTTTCTAAGGAACCTTGCTTTGATACCAATTGTTGAAATGAACAACACAACTAAGAGGGAGGTGAATCAATTGTAGCAAATTAAACCTTCAGAACCCTCTACAATAATCAGATCTACATGCACTTATTAAACTCTTATTATGTTAGTATGATTAAAAATTAAATGCAAATAACAAAAAATAAAATCACAACAACATACACAAGAGAACACCATATTTACTTGGAAAACCCAATGAGGAAAAAACAATGGTGAGGATTATCTCACAATATAAGTAATAGAAAAATTGGTACAAGTGTTCACTTCCAGAATAGGACACACTATCCAAAAAGGCTCACAACTAGGTCTCATTTCCATAGAAAGAAATACAAGAAGATATAAGAAGAATGTTACACAGAGATCACTTCTCAATCTAGCAAGGAATCCACCACAATTTCTCACACATTTTCATAGTCTTGGATGAAATACTTTAAATGCCTTCAACTCACTCCCTTTAAGAACCCTAACATTGACATTTGTACTCTTCTCAAATTTGTATTACACACATCACTCCCATCAATCTCACATCTATCTTTCTTCTCACTTCTTTCATGCCTCAACTCACAACAACAACATACTTATTTATATCAACCTCAACCACAAAAACCTTCTCCAATATCAACAACTAGTTGTTACACATAAAAATTAAAAATCGGTTGGCACCTAAACATTCTCATGGTGGATAGGAATGAAGGAAACATACATAAATCCTTAATTATGACCCAAATAGATCCCAACACATCTCAACACACTTTCATAAGCTTCCATGTAGTGTCAAACACAAGGTTGGCCAACACCTATGGTAAACACCATAAACATTTAAGTACACGCTTCCTTAAATTAGTTCAAAAATTTCAAACAACATAATTCACTTGAACACAATCTAGAATAATCCACAAACTACTTAAGAGTCATCAAACACTTCATCCAAGCTTGCATCATACAAATGCTTCAACTCAGAACAACTGGTAACACTAATTCATACATTAAAAAATGAAACTCACTTTGTACATCACTAGATCAAGTGAAACCTTGAATACATAAAGATACAAACATTATAAGAAACTTCCCAAGTCTATACAACTTGAAGCGAAACAATGGAGAAATGCATAGAAAATACATTTCTCTTAGGCCACAGAAAACATCACTAAAAGACTGGTTGACACACTAGTGAAAATATCTCGCATTGTACAATGATCCAAAAACCCAAATTATGAATATAGAAACCTCTTACAACCTTGAATAACATGTAAGATATGCACAAACATATGCACAAGCATAGAATCAACACAAAATAAATGCATAGCACAATACCAAAGCACATCATGAAAACTTGCACAACACAGTTTACCCAATGTTTATCAAATTTATCAAAAGAAATTTGAAACCAAGTGAAAGGAAGAAAATTGGGGTGTTCTCTATTTTGCTTCTATGGTTTTGGACCTAAAAGAAGGGGTAATTTCCTTACTCTTCACTCAAGAACAAACCATTGAAATTTCAATGCAAATGAGATTGAAATATTGCAAAGGGATATCCTAGGGGTTGAATAAGATCTAATGAGGGGTTCACCACCAAGTGTAAACTTGGAAAAGACAATGAAATGCAAAACACAATGTAAAACCCTAATTGAATGCAAACTAACTCTAAATGACCTAGAAAAGTTAACAAAATGTAACAAAAAGCTATGAAATTGAAAGTATGCACCTGGAAGACTAAAGAAGGCAGAATGGAGGTATGGATCACTAAAAAATCTATTGTTAATGTTCACTGGGACTCATTCACCAAGCTGGGTGAACTAGTACAGTTTCCATGAAAATGTGTGGGAACAGGTTTCAGCCAAAAGGGTATCTAGATCTATGAAAATATATGTCAGGGTTGTATAGTGGGACTCATTCACCAATAGTGGCAAATCAGTCCACTTCTACTTTTCTAGAAATTCTAAACTAAATTATATGCCTCTTGGTTTTCTCTGCTCTTTTTGACTAGTTTTTGGATTCGAAACTACAAATTGCCACCTGTAGAACTTCTCCAAGCTTCTCCAAGGCTTGATGACAACTTTGGGGATTTGAAATTTTTTCTCCAACTTTGCTTCTTGGCCAATTTACAACCTAGCCTTGGAAATCACACACAAGAGGGAGGGAAAATGTTGTGGGGGTTAGTGAATAGGGGTTTCCCTTGGTCAAACCCCTTGTTGGTAATTAAACCTTCAAATGAAAACAAATATGAAAGGAGAATGATGAATGAAAAAATGACAATGTTGCAACTCATCAAACCCTTGCAATAAGGTGCTACCATAATGCTTGAAATTTTTGCAATGGATGTGGTTCTTGACTCTAGCTTGAAGGAGATAGATCTTGAATGTAATGCTTGCTTGGATCATGAACTCCACATCACAATTGTTAGCACAATAAAAAACATGGAGAATACAATCTTTAATATGATGATTGGCCCTTGAAGAATGCTCTTGAATGCTTGATAATCTTCCCTTGAAATGCCTTGAAAGATCTTGTGAATTCTGAAATGCTCTTGTGAACTCTTGAATGCTTGTAAAATTTGATAGGTGAGAATGTGAGTGAAAGAACCTTGTATTTATACTTAATTATTCAAGACTTGTAGAAATTACAATACTACAAGATGACATCAGATCTAAGAGAATAAAATACCATTGGAAATTTGATTTAAATTTGAATTTTGGTCACACGAGACTCATTCACCCAAGGTGGTGAATAAGTCCCATCATACATAATGTATGGGACCAAAAATGAAAATTTCTTAGAAATGTGTGAAACCTACATCGGGGCCAAAAAGACAAAGGTGAGACTCATTTTCCCAAGCTAGAGAATGAGTCCTAGATACTAAATCTAGGCCACACAAGCTAGGAACACTTGAATTAAATGATTGGTTACTGATTGGTGTCGGGATTATCCTCGAAAAGATGCAATAAATAAGGCTTGTGGATGCAAAATAGGGCCAATTAAAGCATAAGAAAGCCCAATTATTAATTACAAACCTAGAGAAGTGTGAAAGTGTGCCAAAACACTTTACAACACTCTAAATAAGGCAAGATTAATGTTGATTATGATTAAAACTATATTTATTATGCTTAGGTAATTGATAAAACCCTAGAAAAGTGTGCAAGTGTGTTACAACACTTCACAATACTTTAGCAAGGCACCATTAAATTTCATTAGTTTACAAGGGACCAAGACCAAATGAAAATGTGTTATCTGTAAGGAAAATTAGATGCGGAAACAATTCTCCTAACGTCAATACCTCAGGAAAGAATGTAGACATACTTTTAAATTTTACATTTATAGTGCAATTAAGATGCACTATGAAACAGATAATAGAAATAGATTTTTGACAATCACACAAGAACACCAAATATACATGGAAAAACCATTACAGGAGAAAAACCCACCACACCAAGAGAAATCACTTAGTATTACAGTAATTGAAATTACATACAATAGTCCAACTTATCTTACTGGTGTCTATTTATAGCAACATTCATCATTTACAATATTGCACAGAAACCTTCACAATTATAGTCCACAGAATAGAATTCATTCACTGATCCAATCACTCAATAATTTGTCGATTCAACCAACCACCATCGAACCCCCAAGCATCTGTAACTACAAACTATATCCATGGTGTTCCCTGACTGTCAAGATTTCTCACAAAATTGTCCCAACAAACCAACTACTAACGGTTCACATTCGGCTCCTCCTATTCGTCCATGAGATTCCACATAGGATGGTTAGACGGTCAACAAAATTTGCAATGTACTAGCATCTCAGTGTGAGACTAATAGTGTCTCACTGATGCCACATATACTTCATATCGATGTTGCCAAGAGTCACCGTAGTCGCCAAGATGTTCTATCGAGCTCCATAAGTTACACTGAGCCACCAAGCAGTCACCTAGATCTATCGCATTTGCCAGAAGATCATAGCAAGTCACTAAAGCTATAGCGAAGACACAAGACATATCGAGCTCCAAAGGATAGTCGACAAGACTTTGTCTATTGCTAAGAGGTCTCATAGAGCAACCTGAGTTACACCGAAAGCATACACCTATCGGAAAGACCAAACACCTTCACTGACAGAACATACCAAACTCCAAGACTTACCCTGAAAGCTCTTCATAATTGGCAAGACTCATCAAAGTCACTAGGACTTCTTATTGAAACCACCATGTTCCACCAATGACCAACAATCACCAAGAGCTACACCGAAGACTTCAAAAAAGGTGTTTCTATTGGTGAGACCTTCAACGTTCGCTGAGACGTCTTCCCAGGATCTTTGAGTTAACCTGATAGCAAACTCTTGAGCCTCTGTCGGTGAAACATTTGCATATCACCTAGACTTCATAACAAAGCCTTAGTGTTACATCAATAACTCCCGAGTGTGTCCCTGTCAGCATGACTTTCATTTATCGCTAAGACCTTTCTTTGAGAATCTTTGTTATGGAAAAAACAACATATGAATTCCTATCGATAAGACATTCACTGTTCACTGAGACTTCTCCCCGAGTGTTGAAGTCACTCTGAAACCCCAGTTGCCATGAGTCTCTCTGATTCATGATTGAATGGCCTTTCAACTAGAGGTCTCCCGAGTGCTAAGAGGTCATACTGAATACACTATGTCACATCGAGAGAATCCATAGTGAAGACGTTCGGAAAGACAAAAGCTAGGTCTCAGTGACCTGTGCAAAACATGATGATACAAACTGCTAGTCGGCCAAACAGTGAAGATGTCACACTGACTTGGCTCTAATGGAGGTTTTAGCCTGTATTTTTTGAGGCAGATATTTCCAACAATCTCCTACTTGATGAAGATCATACAAGCACCTCTAGAGCACAAATAATACTTACTAAAAAATCATGGGCACTAAGGCCCATTGAACTGGCACACCACCTGAACTTGTCTGTGCTCACTGGCTTCAACAATGCATTTGCAACATTCTCCAGAGTTTCAAATTTTTTCAAACAAACCTTTCCATCCTCCACCATATCTCGTGCAAAGTGGTACTGTACATCAATATGTTTCATCCTGGTAGGGAAAGTTGGATTCTTTGCCATACAAATTGCACTATGACTATCACAGAAAATTGTGATTTCCCCTGCATCAAAACCAATGTTAGAACACAAATGTTTCAACCATACAACTTCTTTACAAGCATGAGTAGCTACCCTGTATTCAACCTCTATAGTGGACAAAGTGATTACAGCCTGCCGCTTTCTCATCCAACTCACTGTACCACCATTCATCATGAGAATGTATCCACTAGTGGATCTCCTGCTGTCAATGTCCCCTTTCCAATCAGAATCTACATATCCACGAATGCTGAGAATCCTTTTTGATTCAACTGAATTCCCATGGTAGCACAATGCATATTTTGAAGTCCCCTTCAAATATCTAAATACTCTCTTCATAGCATCCCAATGTATTCTTCCTGGATTAGCCATAAATCGACTATGTACTCCCACTGCTTGGGCAATGTCTAGCCTTGTATAGACCATTGCATACATAAGACTACCTACAGCACTCGCATAGGGCACACTGGTCATGTCCTCCATCTCAGTAGGATATTTTGGACAGTTCTCAACAGATAGCTTCATTCCTTGCATGATTGGAACAACTAACTGCTTGCAATCATTCATACAAAATCTCTCAAAAATAGTCTTAATATACTTACTCTAATTGAGCCAAAGCTTTCTATTCTTCCTATCCCTAGTTATCTTCATCCCCAGAATATACCTTGCTGCACCAAGATCCTTCATTTCAAACTTAGGAGACAACTGAGACTTAAGAATAGAAATCATTAGCTTGCTATTTCCTATGAACAACATATCATGAACATAAAGAGCAATAACAAGCAATTGATCACTTTCAGCTTTATAGTATACACAATGATTAGATTTTGATCTCACAAAGCCTAAAGATAATACATAAGTATCAAATTTCTTGTACCACATTCTAGGTGACTGCTTTAACCCATATAAAGACTTCTTTAATTTGCATACTAGTTTTTCTTTACCTTTCTCAACAAAGTTCTCAGGCTAGGACATATATATTTCTTCTTCAAGATCACCATGAAGAAATGTGGTCTTCACATGCATCTATTCAACCTCTAAGTCATACGCTGTTGCAAGTGATAATAGGGATGTAATGGATGTCCGCTTTGCTACAGGAGAAAATATTTACCCATAATCAATTCCCTCTACCGGGGAATAACCCTTTGCAACTAGTCTTGCCTTGTACTTTTCTACACTGCCATCCAGACCAATCTTTTTCTTAAATACCCATTTGCAGCCCATAGGGTTTTTTCCTTTAAGCAAGGGCACCAAACTCCAAGTTTCATTTTTATCTAATGACGCCATTTCTTCATTCATGGCTTCCAACCAAGAATCTAAATCAGACATTTTAAATGCCTCCTTTATAGTCCTAGGCTCATCAGTGCTAGAAATCAAGGCATAGGCACAAGTAGAATCAATTAATGAGAACCCATACCTATTTGGTTGTTTCCTTTCTCGGGTTGACCTCCTCACTGGCTGAGGCTGAGATTCTTCTTCTTTATAACTTTCAGAACTACTTGAGCTCTCCTCAGTTTTAGGTACATTTTGAATCTTCAATTCCTCTTTCTCTGGTGTAGGAGGAATTGCTACTACATCCTTACTATTTTTTGACTTTGTCTTTGACTACAGATCCAAGGTGGAAGGTTTTAGCTCACAAAAGATTACACTTCTGTTGTATACAACCTTCTCTATAATAGGATTCCAAAGCTTGTATCCTTTAATGTTAGCACTATAGCCAATAAAAATACACTTGACAGCCTTGTTCTCCAACTTAGATCTTTTTACATCCAACACATGTGCATATGCCTCACAGCCAAAGACTCTAATATGTCTTAGAGAGGGCTTCTTACTAGACCGTGCTTCCAAGGGTGTCTTCTCAACAAGAGTAGAGTTTGGAGATTGATTAATTAAGTAACATGCAATAGCAGTAGCTTTAGCCCAAAACTTCTCTTCCAAACCAACACTACTAAGCATACTTCGTGCTCTCTCCATCACTATCCTATTGAACCTTTCTGCAACTCCATTCTACTGTGGAGTATAAGGTGTAGTCTTATGTCTTTTGATTCCATGGTCTTTATATTATCTTTCAAATTCATCAGAACATAATTCACCGCCATTATTAGTCCTTAAGCATTTTATTTTTTTACCAGTATGATTTTCAACAAGATTTTTAAACTCCTTAAATTGACTGAACACTTTTGATTTACTTTTCAAAAAATAAATAAATGCTCTTCTTGAATAATCATCAGTGAACGACACATAGTATCTTGATTTACACAAAAAAGGAATATCTACTAGACCAAACACATCAGAATGAATATAGTCTAACAAACCAGAAGATTTATGAGGACTGTCATAAAATGAAGCACGATGCTACTTTCCATATATATAGTGTTCACAGAATTCAAATTCCAGATTACAATCTTCAAGCCCCTCAACCAGGTTTTTGTTCTTCAAGGTTTTTAAACTTTTTTCTCCTATGTGGCCTAACCTATGATGCCAAAGCATAGTCTTCTCTATAGGATGTTTTACTTCCATAGAGTTTACATAATTAGGGATATTTCCCTCTTTACCTCCATGAGAAGCTTTGAGTGACTTCGAAGAGACACTATTACATTGAATAGCTTGTGCATCCGACTTGTACAGGGTACCAATTCAAGCACCACTAGCCAGCACCATTGAACCTCTAGTCATCTTGCAACCACTTCCCGAGAACAAGACTTGTACTCTGATATCATTAAGCTTATTGATAGAAAGTATATTATGAGCTAGACTTGTTATGTGCATAACATCATTGATCCCCTTTATTCTGCCATCAAGGAATTGGATTCTGACTCTTCCACGACCAACAATTTCCAAAGTTGAATCACTCACCAAGTACACCTTTCCACCATCGCATTCTTCATACTTTGTGAACCATTCTCTGTGAGATGTCATGTGGAATGATGCTATTAGCCAGACATTGTCTTATGCCTATGTAGCCAAAGCTACAATGAAGGCGTCACCATCACTATGAGAAGAACCATTATCAGAAGAGCCCTTCTTCTTCTTTTTCTCCTCTTTACAATCCTTTTGAACATGACCAGGTTGCCCACAGTTCCAACACTTCACCTTGGACTTCTTGCTAGGAGACTTTGATCTCCCCTTTGATTTTGATTTGGACTTCTTGTCCTTCTTCTTGCCTTTCTCCTTTGACCTTCCTCTCACAACAAGAGCCTCCTTCACCATCTCAGAAGACTCCCTTCTCATTTCTTCTGATAGAAAAGAACCAACAACATCTTCCATCTTGAAACTGGATGTTGTACTCCCAATAGCCATCACCAGATGATCCCAAGAGTCTTGCAAAGAACACAAAAGAAGTATACAACAATCTTCTTCTTCAATCTTTACACCAACAGATGTTAATTGTGTAAGCAACATGTTAAATGCATTCAAATGATCAGCTAAAAACCCTCCTTGCATTCTCAAAGAGTAGAGCTTCTTCCTCAAGAACAACTTATTCACCAAAGATTTCCCTCGATAAATAGACACCATTCTCTTCCACAAGGAAGAGGTAGTCTTCTCTTCATGCACATTAAGAAGAACTAAGTCTGCCAAATAGAGCCTTATCAGCCCCTCATATTTTCTATCTGCAAGGTCCCATTTTTCTTGCTTCATGCCTATAGGTTTAGTTCCAGACACAACAATCCAAAGATGTCGATCTACTAAGAGATCCTCCATCTTGAGTTTTCATAACTCAAAGTTACTGCCATTGAATTTCTCTATTTCAATCTTTCCAGATGAACTAGACATCTTAATCTGTAATTAGAAATAACAATCTCTACAAGACTCCACTGAACAAAATTGACACAAAAAACCCAATGTACCCCCAAGGATAACACAACTGGCTAGGCTTTGATACCACTTGTAAGGAAAATTAGATGTGGAAAAAATTCTCCTAACATCAATACCTCAGGAAAGAATGCAGATGTACTTCTAAATTTTACAATTACAGTCCAATTAAGATGCACTATGAAACAGATAACAGAAATAGAGTTTTGACAATCACACAAGAACACCAAATATATGTTGGAAAAACCTTACGGGAGAAAAACCCACCATACCAAGAGAAATCACTTTGTATTAAAGTAATTGAAATTACATACAATAGTCTGACTTATCTTACTGGTGTCTATTTATAGTAGCATTCATCATTTACAATATTGCACAAAAACCTTCACAATTATAGTCCATAGAATAGAATTCATTCACTAATCCAATCACTCAACAATCTGTCGATTCAACCAACCACCATCGAACCCTCAAGAATCTACAACTACAAACTATATCCATGGTGTTCCCTGACTGTCGAGCTTTCTCACAGAACTATCACAATGAACCAACTACTAATAGTTCACATTCGGCTCCTATTCATCCATGAGATTCCACATAGGATGGTCAGACAGTCAACAAAATTTAAAATGTACAGGCATCTTGGTGAGACACTAACAGTGTCTTGCTAATGCAACATATACTTCATATCGATGTCACCAAGAGTCACCATAGTCACCAAGATGTTCTATCAAGCTCCATAAGTTACACCGAGCCACCAAGCAATCACCCAGACCTATCGCATTTTCCAGAAAATCATAGTGAGTCACCAAAGCTATACCAAAGACACAAGTCATATTGAGCTCCAAAGGATAGTCGGCAAGACTTTGTCTATCGCTAAGAGGTCTCATAGAGCAACTTGAGTTACACCAAAAGCATACACCTATCGACAAGACCAAACACCTTCACTGTGAGAACATACCAAACTCCAAGACTTACCCTGAAATCTCTTCATTATCAGTGAGACTCATCAAAGTCACTAGGACTTCTTACCGAAACCACCGTGTTCCACCAATGACCAACAGCCGCCAAGAGCTACACTGAAGACTTCAAAAAAGGTGTTTCTATTGGTGAGACCTTCAATGTTCACTGAGACATCTTCCTGGGATCTTTGAGTTACCTCGATAGCCAACCCTTGAGCCTCTATTGGTGAGACATTTTCATATCACCCAAACTTCATAACGAAGCCTTAGTGTTACATTGATAACTCTCGAGTGTGTCCCTATCGGCATGACTTTCATCTATCGCTAAGACCTTTCTCTGAGACTCTTTGTTATGGCAAAGACAACATATGAATTCCTATCTGTAAGACATTCACTGTTCATTGAGACTTCTCCCCGAGTGTTGAAGTAACTCTGCAACCCCAATCGCCATGAGTCTCTCTAATTCATGATCGAATGGCCTTTCAGCCAGAGGTCTCTCAAGTGCTAAGAGGTCATACCAAATACACTATGTCACATCAATAGACTCCATAGTGAAGATGTTCAGCAAGACAAAAGATAGGTCTTAGCGACTTGTGCAAAACATGATGATACAAACTACTAGTCTACCAGACAATGAAGATGTCACACCGACTTGGCTCTAATGGAGGTTTTAGCCTGTATTGTTTGAGGCACATATTTCCAACATTATCCACATTACAACACTAAATCAAGGCAACATTGAGCCAAAATCCATGAGGAGGACCTAAACGAGTGTGAAAATGTCAAAGGACCCATTTTTCGACAAGTCTACACCAATTACTAAAGACATCAGCTCAGCTCATTACTTCATTCCAACTCATCTTCAAACACTACAAAAAAAGATAGCTCCATGTACTCACAACTCTTCCTCAAGATCTCAACTATACATGCATAACCTACAACAACTTGTTTTCGTCTTTTTCACAATTTTCTCAATATCCTTGACAACTTCCTCATGCAGTGGACATCAATGACAACACCAGTCAATAGATTTCCTATTGACATCAATGAAAACACCTTCATAATTGCAACAAATATCTCATGGACCTCATAGTCAGATGTGTCAATTAGAGACTTGCTAGACTTTCGAAGAGGACCCAAACATATATTTTGGCACAAAAAAATGTTTCGAAGACGAGGATGTACTAGTAGCAATGGATGCAGTAGGTGTGTCACCACCATGATAGGATGTATTAGGTGCATCACAATCATGATGGGATACACTGTCATGTAGTTGTGCAACATGTGAGCTTTGTGTGATCAAATGGTCACTCAATGCATGTATGGCCAAAATTCTCTAACTCCCTACATCTACAACATTCTCAAGGTAAGGTACAATAGTTGGGAAAGCAATAGGCAGAGTAGGAAGAAGTGGGGTCATTGGATGTGCTTTGGGTCTATCCTGAGACATTCCTCTACCAACACCTTGGAAATATTGCATATCAAGTAATTGACATGCCTCATTAGGAAAAACTAAGCATATCAAAAACCATCCACTAACATTTCCAAAAATTATCTAATATACCTCTATGTGTGCACCATTTAATTGAAAAATTAGGCTTCCACACATCTACATGTTATCCTATTTTGATATTGATGAATAGTTTGGCTAATTGTCTTTTCTAATATCAAGTTCCCTCACTTCATCATATGATAAACCATTAGCATATTGTTTCCTTTGGAACTCTCGCCACTCTACAAACCTATTATGCAAGTTTGTGAGAGTTTCAACATTCAAAATGATTGTTTCTAAAGTGTTTTAAATATCAGAGAGCTCAAGGAGTGTCTCATAAATTTGACATATGTTTCTCAATTGATTTAAATTCCTATGGATAGATTCATGGATTGTGGGAATGTTTTGTAATGGAGAAATCAATGGCAGGGGAGGATTTGCAGGGTTTTCATCTTGACCAGGGTTGGGATTCTCAACCATTCTTAAGCCTACTTGATAATGAAAATTAAAAAAATTAATAATCATTTTAGTGCAAAAAAAAACCTATTCAAAAACCTATTTTTCACTAAAATTCTTAAAAAATAATGGAAAACTAAAATAAAATTAGAAAAACATTAAAATTTATACCTACCTATGAATTATGTGTGATTTGAGCAAAAAATTCCAATAAGAAACAAATATTTGAGTCGCTCTATTGCACCAATGCATGCACAAGGTCAAAAGCATAGAGAAAATGACTCTTGGGTTCTTCTTTTTGTGATTTAATACACATAAAACAAATATCCATTTCTAAACATATATCTATTTAGTTTATGTTGTTTTCTTTATTTGGTTGGGTCTAAGGACCCAACTTATATGGTATGAGCATTTTTATATGGTATGAAGATTTTTATATTATAACACACATATTATTATATATATTATATAATATAATATTACATTATAATATATTATTATATAATAATATAATATTATATATTATTAAATATATTATAATATAATATTATATTATAATATCTTATAATATTATATTATATTATAATAATATAATATTATCAAAACCATAGTGAAAATGACTCAAGTTTTCCTTTTTTGGATTTAATACACAGGAAAAGGATATTTGTTTCAAAACAAATATCCATTTAGTTTATGTTGTTTTTTGTTTGGTCAGGTCTGAGGACCTAACTTATATGGTATGCAAAGTTTTATATGGTATGAGGGCTTTTATATGTTAAATAGGCATAGGACAACTAAGAGGGGGGGTGAATTAGTTGTCACACAAATTCAAATTCAAAACTTCAACACTTATCAATTCCACAACCACACTATTCTATTATTAAGTATGAGCATGAAAAAAAAAATTTGAAAATAAATCAACACAATGAGCACCATATTTTATTGTGGAAAACCCAATGAGGGAAAAAACCACGATGAGCATTCAATCACAATATAAAGTAGTTTCAAAACTGAATATATAAGGCTCACTGCCAAGGGCTCACTACCTAGAAACGACTCACTGTCTGGATACAAAATCTCATTTCTTACAAGGGAAGCTCAATACCTACAAAATGATTCACAAAATAAAATTGGGCTTCACAACCAAAGTAAACTAAAAATAGTGCACCTAACAAGTGCTAATGTAGTTCCAATGATGCTCAATAAACTGACTTAACACACTACATCATTTTCACTCTTCTTCACTTTCACATTCACTACTCCATTGATCACACACACTTTGTATGATGCTAAACACACACACACACACACACACACACACACACACACAAACACATATGTATAGTTGATCTATCCACAAGCACCAATTAGGTCAGCCTAATTAGATGCATCTCCTTGCTTACCAAACAAATACCAACTTGTTGGCTCCAAGTATTCACAAAATATTCTCAAATGACAATTCAAATGCTTAATACACTTCATCATATGGGCATAGACCTAAGATAGGTTGCACATATATCTGTATAACAAAATTAATTCACCATATCACGACTAATCCAAGAAGTCAACCAGAAATAGACTTTAATGCAAAAAGCAATCAATAGAATAATGCCCATATGTCGTACGAGCATCGAAGCACACAAAATTATGAACATACATGCCTTCAACAACTATAAATAGTTTCCCAAAACTACAAGCAGTAACTTTCAATTGCAAAGGATTGTAGACTAGAATACCAGAGAGTGCAACTTGAAAGCCAGTTCAGATACTAGACCAAAATATCATATCAAACATTGACTTAGACTTGTAACCACAATATGGTGACATCAATGACAACACAAAATTGTGGAGATAATTATTCTTCTTCATTTTTCCAACAATCTCCCCCTTTGTCATTGATGGCAATATGTACCAAAAAAATATTCAAAAAATCTCCTCCAATCTCTCCCAACCCTTTGACATCAATGGCTAAGGGAAATCAAAAATATGTAAACATGGTGACATCAAAATTACAAAGAAGGAATCCAATTCTTCTAAAAACTTCCAGCCATTCAAAAACTTTCAAGCATTCAACCTTTCAATTTAACTTTTCTTCACCTTGTTTAGATTCCCTTTTTCTCTTTCTTTTCTTCTTTCCAAAGTAAATAAAATGGTAGAAATTGAACATTCATAATTCAAGTAAAAATGACATTCTTCACCTCAAACACCTTCTTGTATCTTTCTTTGATAATTGGATGTAACTTCTTCTTCCAGTTAAATGTAGTTGAATCCATTCTTCTGCAGATGCTTTCTAATAAAGCAACAAAGTAAAAGAAGATGACCAATATGAGTACTATCTTTCACAATCTTCTGCATCAGTAAGTATTTTAGAAAGATGGTCTAGCCATACCTCAAAAATTTCCTTAAGGAGCCAGAAAGTCTTCACCACATCATCTCTTTGTCTTTGAACAACAATCAGTTTAGCTTGCAATTCTCCAACTCTCATCCTTTTTTTTCATTCTTTGTCATCAAAGATATCAGATTTCTTTCCAATATTGTTCACCTCAGATTCAATTGCTTCAATCCTACTTCTAAAATTATCTATCGTAATAGGCCACCAGAGACAATATTTGTAGATATCTGATATTTCTTTGACGCATTTCTTTGTTTCCAAGATAAGTTTAGATAATCCATGCTTAGATTTAGCACATCTCTTTTCAACCAAGGCTTCCAACTTGCGTCCTTTCAGACCTTCAAGCAACATTCTTTATTCAACAATCTCAACTAAATTTTTTTGTAAGGAGTCGAAAACAATTGATACATCAATACCTTTTCGAAGTAGATACTCTACCAGAGTGTCATCAATTTTGAGTCTATCAATAGGAGAGGTTGCATTCCATATCTCACCAGTCTTCTTCATCTTTCCTTTAACCAAAATAGACTAGATGTCATCTGGATTAGAGGATTCAGATCTAGGTAAAGATTATTTTTCCTTCTCTTCTAAAAAGATAGTGATGTCTTGAATTATGGCTTTTCTTTTCTTCATTTTGAGAGGGGAATCACTAATGACAACTTCCAATTCTATTTTATCAAAGTATGAACCCACTTGAAATAGACTCAGTGCTAACATACCAGAGCATAGAGTTGTTCTTAAGGATGTGAAATATGATTTGCGCATAGTTACATTATTTGCCAACGCTTCCAGGTATTAGTAGACTTGTTTCCCAAATAGGAATACCAGATTCCCACACCACATTTCCTCTTCTTGGTAAGGAGCACAAAAAGTAAAAGACCAACATACAAGCAAAGATCCAAATTGAAAGGGATAACCCTCAACCACTGAAATTCAGACATTTTTCGATAGATTTTCAAGTAATAGGCTACAGAAATCAAACTGCCTATTTTTCTTAACCATCATATGTGCAATGTATATAACAATAGCCAATGTCAAGCCTTCACAATTTGTAAAATAGATTTTGTAAGAAACATTGTACGCAACATACCTTATAGCCGAATCCAAAAGAGTGTTTATCAATAAAGCTCGAGTGTCTTTATTAATGCCAGTAAGTTCCTCCACATCTTTGTATTTCATGGTTTTCTTTCTAGGAAGATCCCCAATACTACATAAGCTATGAATCGCTTTGATCGCTTTCTTTGTGATTAGGTATTGTTTATCCAATACAATGTTATCATTCTTGAAATGATTCAACAAGAACAAAATAAACTCTTTATCATCAAACCACGAGAATTCTCCCCATAGATCCATACCTAGGGTTTTTATGCTATGTAATTCATTTTCCTTCAAACCTAGTTCCATTTCTTTCATTTTTCTATGATCAAATTCTTCCAATTCAACTCCTTTCAACTTTAGTGAAATGTCACCACTCAATTCTCTATCTATTGTTGTGCTTTACTTTCTTAAATTTGCTAATGATTAATCAAAACTTCTTTATTTTCCTTCTTCCCTTCTGCAAACTGAGAAATGATTTTTGATTACCTGTGACAATTTCTTTGAATTCTCTTCAGAGTTGCTTCTTCAAGATTTCTTTGAGATCACTTCAAGGAACCTTTCAAGTTCTTCAAATGCTCAATTGATCAATTTAGAATTACAAAATTCACCTTATACACCATCAATTTTCCCTAGAATGCATAAAATGTGGCAAACATCGAAAAGCTGCTAAAAAATTCTTCCCAACACAGAAAACCCTAATTCGGCCTACAAATTATTATTTCAACATTTTTTCTTCCGATTCCTTTTCCAAAACCTTTGATTCTTCATTCTTCACATTCCATCATCGTGTCAACTTCTTACATGTCATAAATCAAGGGTTTTTTATAATATTTTTGATAATGCTCCCCCTAAGACCATGCTAGATCTAGTTCCCAAATAAATCATTTGTACTAGATGAGGGCACAAACATATTAGTAGTTTCAAGTTATTCTTCCTTCTTCTTCCTTCTTCTTCCATATCTTGTTCATCTCTTGCTTCATTTCTTCTTTGTCAATCTTCTTTACTGGATCATTCTTCTCTACTGGAGTAGACTGCTTTCCCTTCTTACTTGTGCAAGCCTTTCAAATATGTCTATGTTTGTTAAAATTATAGTATAGACAACATTTTTTTTGATTAGTCTAACCTCCATTACTTCTCTATCTACATTGATTTGCTCTGTGTCCAAATTTGTTACAGGTATAACAGTATCCATTAAAATATTGATTCATTCTACCTCCATTAAACTTGTTCATCATCACTCAACTAATCATTCTCACCTGAGATTTGCATTCAGCAACTTTATGTCCAACCTTCTTACATCCAAAACATTTTCTAGTGAAGGGACCTAAAAACTAATTCTTCCTGCTCCTACATTCTATTGCCTTGTGACCAATTTTATTATAGGGAAAACAAGTACCATTGAAAAAGGGTTACCTTTGTGCACTAGATTGTCTCCTTGCAAATTTTATTTTTTGCTTCCCTTTGTTCTGAGTCATTTGATTTTCCTTGGAGCTTTCACTAGCAACATTTCCTAAGCTAGATTTGTCTTTACTTGGTTTCTATCCAACAAGTAGTTCTCCAAGCTTATCAGAGCTAGATCTAAAACTATGTTCATACATTTTCTCCTTTTCCAGTTCTATTCTCAAGTTTACTACTCCTGTTCTAGTTTAGAGCATTCATCAGAATTTTTTTTGTATCATTGTATTCAAACATTCTTCAATTCTCTTCTTTTCTTCTATAGTCACTTTTAGTCCAATTATCTCTTGTTTCAGCTACCCACTTACTTCTTTGTGTCTTTCCTTGAATTTCTTCAATTGTTCTTTCAACTTCTAGACACATTCATTTGCTTCATTAAGATTCTCTTTCAAATCTCTATTTTCTCTTTCCACTTTGTCAAGATCTTCAAGAGTAGTGTGAAGCTCTCCTTTATCATCCATTTGATCAACCTTCAAGATCCTCCTCAAGTGGTTAAGCTCTTCACAAAGGAACCAAAGCTCTGATACCAATTGTTAAACAAGCAGAGGGCAACTGAGAGGGTGGGTGAATCAATTGTCACACAAATTTAAATTCAAAACTTCAACACCTATCAATTCCACAACCACAGTATTCTGTTATTAAGTATGAGCATGAAACACAAATAACAGAAAGTAAATCAACACAATGAGCACCGGATTTTTAAATGGAAAACCTAATGAGGGAAAACCCACGGTGAGGATTAACTCACAATTTAAAGTAGTTTCAAAACTGAATATATAAGGCTCACTACCCTAAAAGGACTCATTGTTTGGATACAAAAGCTCACTGCTTACAAGGGAGGCTCATTGCCTACAAAATTGGGCTTCACAGCCAAAGTGAACTGAAAATAGTGCACCTAAAAGGTGTTGATGTAGTTCTGGTGATGATCAATAAACTGAGTTAACACACTTCATCATTTTCACTCTTATTCACTTTACCATTTACTACTACTTCATTGATCACAAACACTTTTTATGATATTCAACACCTATATATATATAGTCGATCTATCCACAAGCATCAATTAGGTTAGCCTAATTAGATGCATCTCTTTGCTTATGAAAAAAATACCAACTTATCAACTCCAAGTATTCACAAAATCTTCTCAAATAGCAATTCAAATGCTTAATACACTTCATCATGTCGGCATAGACGTAAGATAGGTCACACATATATTTGAGTAATAAAATTAATTCACCATATCACGACTAATCCAAGAAGTTGGCCAGAAATAGACTTTAATGCAAAAAGCAATCAACAGAATAATGCCAATACATCGTATGAGCACCAAAGCACATGAAATTTTGAACATACATGCCTTCAACAACTACAAACAGTTTCACAAAACCACAAGTAGTAATTGTCAACTATAGAGGATTGTGGACTAGAATACTAGAGAGTGTAGCTTGAAAGCTGGTTCAGATACCAGACCAAAATACTGGATCAGACACTGACTTAGACCTATAACCACAACATGGTGACAACACAAAATTGTAGAGATATTCGTTTAGTAACATACATCTATTATGAATGGATATCTATTTTCGATGGATATCCATTGTAAATGGATATTTATTTTGGATGGATATCTATTTAGCTTTGGTGTTTTCTATGAAACAATGTACATTCTACTCAAGCCTAGAAAAATTCAAAGCATATTTTCACATTTTTGAGGAAGTTAAAAATGCCATTTTTTCACATGACCACTTTTTGGACCCCTGTGATCTTGTATAGACCCAAAATATACCTCTCTTTTATTTGTTTAAGTGCAAAAAACACCTCAATAACTAAATACTTAACTATAATCTAGGTGCATGTATGGCTACTCAGTCTCATGGATGGATGATGAAAGAGCTATTTTTGAAATGGCTACACCATTTTGTTGGTGTTGTACCCAGGGGTGTCTCACCCACCAATAGGCACATTACATTTTCTACCATTAATGAAGCAAGGTCACTAGGCATTAACTTGCTTACCCTACCATCCCACACATCACACAGGTTGCAACCACTTGATGCTAGCATTTTTGCATCTTTCAAATAATATTTTAAAAATGAAAGAGTGGCATGGACTACAAAATATCCAAATTTAGAGATTAGAAGGGAAAAATTGGCAACACTTGGCAGTGACGCTTTTGAGAAAGCATTAACAGTTGAGAACATAAAGGCATGCTTCAAAAGAATAGGTATTTGGGCTCTAAATCTAGATGCATTGGTGGAGGACATGAGACCGAGTGAGACATTCTAGTTTGTTGCCCCCGAGGAAGCATATATTGTTAAAAAAATTCTATATCTATCCATCGATGGTGTGTCAGAAATTGAGATTGAATGTACAATTGGAAAACCAAGTTTTTCAACCAACATAGTCCACTTGAAACAACAAGTTTCTCAAACTAGAAATCTCCATTTGGAATGGTGGGTTTGGATGACCAGCATAGTCAACCAAGAACACCAATTTTGGGTGACCAAAATACATATGAAGACATCTCTCTTTCTCTACCGAGTGCACTAGTGGAGCAATCATGGTTGTTTGAGGGAACTTCAAATCTTAGAATTGATTTGCATGTGGATTTAGAATAAAAAATTTCAATGCCATATCCACCAGACAAAATGGGCCCAAATACCTTAGTTCATTTTTATGTTGATTGGGGAGAAAGTGAACCTGATCTATTAGGAGGAGCAGAGGAAGTGGAGGAAAAAACTAGTGAGGTGCAATTTACAAGTGAAGAAGATTCCATGGAGCCATTGGGAGGCCAAAAAAGTTCAGAACTCTCCCAATTTTGGAAGCTACCTATTCATGTAGTGAAGGATATTCCAATCAAGTAGTTGATCATGCGATTCAACTTCCAAGAGGATCCCAGGTCCTTAGCATAGATGACTACATGAAGTTGCTAAATGAGCAAGAGGAAAGGAATAAAAAAAATCAACAATTCAAAGATAGGAAGAGAGAGCAGATTGAACAGTGGAAGATTGAAGGAATTGCAACAAAGGACCTCAAGGAAAAAATGAGACTTTAAAGAGAATAACAACAACTAGCAACTGAGGTTCAAAGAGAACTGCAAAAGAATGAGAAGGAACAAAAAAGTGGGTAGGAAGGGATTGAATGAGAAGATGCAAAAAATAAAATGAAATGGAGAAGGATAGAAAAGAGGGAACAAGGGAAAGGCATCTCAACAATATTTTAATTCCCTTTCTTGACTATCATGCAATATTCATAGACTTCATGTCAATTCATTGCTCCCAATATTGTTCACCCTCGCCTACTCAAATTATTAGCCAACTGGTTGCAAGTTTTAGTCCTATTGATTCAGAGGTCACAAACAACACATTAGCAAATAACTTCCAATCATCATATTTCTCTTTTCCACTTTTATTTACTTAATTCAAATGTTAGAGTACAAACAATTTTGTTGTGATTTTTTTGAAGGTTTCTAACCAATGTAATGTTGTAAGTGATGTTTGTAATTGATTCTTAGATTGGGAACATTTTTGTTGCAATTGTTTTGAAGGTTTCTAACTTGAAACAACATTATGATATAAATACAAATAACATACTTGATACAAATATTTAGATCCCTTTTTTGAAACATCATTATGATAACAAATGGAAAAACACTATTATATATATGTACATACATACATATGTACACACATACACATATATAATCAATTCACAATGTATATGTAACTTGAAGCAACATTATAATATTTCTATATAACTTCAAACAACAGTATGATACAGATTGAAACAACATATTCAATAATATAAGAGTGAGTGTAAATGAAGAACAAACAAACCATACATCTAATTCATATGAATATAAATGAACAAGGCTATGTATGCAATGAAACAAGCAATGCATGTTATACTATCATATCCCTAATTCTAACTCTTACAACCCTTGGTGATCATGGTAACATATTATATATATGTATGTATGTATGCACATACATATATATATGTACATACATACACACACACACATATAATCAATTCACTATGTATATGTATCTTGAAGTAGCATTATGAGATTTCTATATATCTTCAAACAATAATATGATCAAATTAAAACAACATATTCAATAATGTAAGAGTTAGTGTAATTGAAGAAAAAATGAACCACACATCTAATTTAGATGAATGTAAACAAACAAGGCTATGTGTGCAATGAAACATGCAAGGCATGGTATACTATCATATCCCCAATTCTAACTCTTACAACCCTTAGGTGATCGTGTTAACTAATTATATATATGTATGTATGTACATACATACACATATATAACTAGTTCACAATGTATAAGTATCTTGAAGAATTAGTATGATATTTCTATGTAACATCAAACAATAGTATGATACAAATTGAAACAACATATTCAGTAAGGTAAGAGTGAGTGTAATTGAAGAAAAAAAAACCATACACCTAATTCAAATGAATTTAAATGAACAAGGCTATGTGTGCAATGAAACAACTAATGCATGTTATACTATCATATCCCTAATTCTAACTCTTACAACCCTTAGGTGATCATGTTAACTGATTATATATATGTATGTACATACATACACATATATAATTAGTTCACAATGTATATGTATCTTGAAGCAATATTATGATATTTCTATATAACTTCAAACAATAGTATGATACAAATTTAAATAACATATCCATACATGTAAGAATAAGTGTAATTGAAGAACAAATAAACCATACATCTAATTTAGATGAATGTAAATAAACAAGGCTATGTGTGCAATGAAACATGCATGGCATGGTATACTATCATATACCCAATTGTAACTCTTACAACCCTTAGGTGATCATGTTAACTGATTATATATATGTATGTATGTACATACATACACACATATAACCAGTTCACAAGGTATAAGTATCTTGAAGAATTAGTATGATATTTCTATGTAACTTCAAGCAATAGTATGATACAAATTGAAACAACATATTCAATAATGTAAGAGAGTGTAATTGAAGAACAAACAAACCATACACCTAATTCAAATGAATTTAAATGAACAAGGCTATGTGTGCAATGAAATAACTAATGCATGTTATACTATCATATCCCCAATTCTAACTCTTACAACCCCGAGGTGATCATGTTAATTGATTACTATATATATATATATATATATAATCAGTTTAGGGGTTATATATAACTTGAAATAGTAAAACGGTACAAACATTTATAACCCTTTTTTGGTACTGCATTATGATATTTGTATATAACTTCAAACACCATTATGATATAAATTGAAACAATGATTTCATAAGTTTGTAAAAGTAACACTATTGGAAGAACAACTAAATCATACATCTAATTGATTTCAATGTAAATGAACAAGGCTATATGAAACAATAACTTATATATCTCTACCATATATATGTATGTCTCCAATTTCCATATTTATATTGATAGTATTGGAGGTTGTTGTATACTCCACTATTGAGGGTTTCATGCACTTATCTTTTGGCCACTATTTGTATGTGTGTATGCAAATGGCATTGCTATTTATACATTCTTAAAGTAGTTGCAAATTAAGGATGATAGGTGGAATGATATGTATGTATGCAAATGTTATGAAAGAAAACCAAGATACGTATGAAAGTTAAGCATATGTTAAACATTATATACAATTAAACACAACATGCCATCTATCCTACATGGCACACATGCATACATACATATGTATGCACACATAATGTATGTATGCCATGCATATGTACACATGGATACATTTTAAATATTAATATAATATATAAATTTAGATAACTCAAATTAATACAAATTTAGGATTAAAATCCTATAAATGCATGTAAATTGATAACAAAATTTTAACCATAGCAACAGAGCCCAAAGTCATATCGAAAGGGTAGAGAGGATGATGGGGGAGTGGGTAATGTTGTGTGAGGGGTTCACGACAGTAGAGGACACAACTAGCCAAACTATAGGTGCATGAAACCCTTAAGAGCCCACCATATGAAACCCATAAATGGTATGTACATATATATACACATAGTCGGCCAAATGATAGGTGCATGATACCCTAAATACTAGGGTAAGTTTCATACATTGTTTACAAATATTACAATAGGTGTTATATATTATTTGACCAACTGTGTGTATATGAATACACACACACATATGTATATGTATAAATAGTTGTCCATAATATAGTTGCAAGAAACCCTTTATAGTTGAGCTTATCATAACCTCAAGTATTGTCAATATATTTCTTGAAATTGCATAGGAACACAAATGAGATGTCAAATATATATCAATTGTTTAATGATATTGCAATAGAAAACCTATATTTCTTGATCAACTGTGTGGGTGTGTACACAGTTGGCCATAATATAGCTGCAAGAAACCCTTAAGAGTCGAGCATATCATAACCTCAAATGTACTGTAAATATATTTATCAAAATTGTAGAGGCAAACAAACAAAAATTCACAACCTTCATACCATGTTTTAAGTGATATTGCAATTATATTAACCGTTTATTTTGGTCGGTTGCGTGTGTTTGTGTGTATATACACACACATAGTTGGTCACAAGATAGTTACAAAAAAAATTGAAAAAAATCATGCAATGGATAGATATCACCCTTTTGAGGTTGGAAGAAAACCTCACCTATGATGGCATAAGTTAATTATGTTTCCTTTTGGCAATAGAAGTGTTGATAAACACAAAAACTATGAAAAATGCATCACCACTAGTCATCTCTAGCCTCACCATCATTGGTCGTGAAGTGCACCAACACTGGTCCTTCAATGGATGGCTTAAAGTACAGATGACAAGCATGAATGGCATAGTAGAGAAGTGAAACCGGGCCAAATGAAATGCATGCCAAAGTGAATGGGAAAATACTGATGGCAAAGGGGAGTGGGTTAGTAAATGCGTAGTAAATGGGAGTTAAATTCGCCAAGACTAGTGTGGTGATAAATAGGAAAACACATACCATGTGTTCACCATTGGTCCATGCCACTTTTAAACTCATAAAATTTGAATTTTAGAAAAGGAGTCGGAAAAAATTGAAAAATATGTGGTAATTTTTTTGGGTTTCTAGGTGAACTATCTTGAATGTGGAAAATAAAAATTTGACTGACGTGAACTTTGTTGACGTGGATTGCTTGTACAACATAGCCTCGCCACCATCAGTCCCTCTCCCTTATAATACTCAACTTTATTGGTATTCTCGAGAGAAAAAAATTGTTACTTTTGATTACCGAGCTTTGAATGAATGAATGAATGTTTTTAATCACGTCCACAAGGCCAAGCAGCCTATGGGACCCTCAGCCTTTGATTTTAACACTTTCTAAACAAACTTGTTGAGAAATCGTACGGAGAGCAGGACATCTCATTCAATACGATGTACACTTGCATGTATTGACTTCTACGTAATTCAGACAGTTTGAGGATTGGTGATCGACTAATTTGGATGAATACGTGTAATAACATTTCCCAATTAATTGCACAGGAGAGTTTTCAGATTCCATGTTATTTTGAGCTGGAGTATAATAGAAAAGCTCAAAGTCACCATGATTCTGGGTCATCAATAACTTCTGAAACCTCCCTTTGCAATTTGATTTCTTACTGTTTTGAAGTAGTGTACCAACAATACATCTCAAAGTATAATAGTGTCTTTTCTATATAGAATAAAAAATATCTAACAACACAATTTTTTTAATATAGTTAAACATATTTTGAAATAATTAAATCGATTTTATTCATTTTTAGATAATTACATTCAATCATCCTTTTACAATTACTTAAAAGTTTAGTAATTATAAATATACGCACATTGAAATAAATTATATTTTTTTATTTTCATCTTCTTAGCATTTCTTAAACTTAGTCAAATATCTCATGCCTACCAAATCATGTGATCAATATTTTTTATAGTCATATTTACTAAATCTCTTTTCAGTGTATCATATATAGAATAATAACAAGATGCCAAATTTAAACACTCAAAATATAGAAAACAAATTATTTAATCAAAATATTTAAGTATATAGATATAATAACTTAAAATTTTAATGACAAAAAAATATTTAATCAAAATATTAATTCTTAACGTAATTATTCAAAATATTATAAAAATAGCCCCAATTATTGTTGGCTTATATGTAATATATTTCTTTGACTACATTTATCAAAATAAGTGTCTTACTAGAACAAAATAAAAAAATAGGATTCAAAGGTCCTTCAAAATGTTTATCTATCAGGTTAATGGGGAGTGTATGACTCATCCTTTTCCTTAACGCTCATTAACTAACTCTCTTTTCAACAAATTATATATAATGTAATAACAAGATACCCAATTTAAACACTTAAAATATAGAAAATAAATTACTTTCTTAGTATTTAAGTACATAGCTATAATAACTTAAAATTTTAATTACAAAATATTTACTTAAATTATTAATTCTTAAAATATTTTAAAAAAAAATAGAAATAATTCTTCAAATTATTATTACTTTAAATGTAATTTTTTTATTTGACTATGATGTGAAAATAAATGTCTTACTAGAGAAACATAATAAAGAGACGATTTCATTGTCCTTTGAAATGTGTTCTTTGTGGGGTTTATAAGGAGTCGGTGACCCATCTTTTCTTTTAGTAATCACCAATTCACATCTTTCAATGATCTTTGTGTGGATGAGTGCTTTTTATAGTCATGCTTACTAAGTCACTTTCTTTTCACTACATCATATATAATGTAATAACAAGATACAAAATTTAAATACTCAAAATATAGAAAATAAATTATTTACTAAATATTTAAGTATGTACCCAAATAAATTAAAATTTAACAACTACAAGGTATGTAACTTCAAATTATCAATTTCTAATATAATTCTTTGAAATATAGAAAAATTCCCCTAATTGCTAGGACAATTCTTTAAAATTAAATATAATCCTATTTAACATTTCTTAAACTTGCTCAATACTTTTTGCCTACCAAATATTGTAGTCAATAATTTTTATAATTATACTTAAGTACTATGTAACTCTATTTTCAATATATTGCATATAGTGTAATAAGAAAATGCCAAATTTATATACTTAAATATAGAAAAAAATATTTACTCAATGTTGAAATGCATAGCTATAATTACTTTAAAGTTTAATAAGTACAAAATATTTATAGAAATTAGTATTTCTTAAGATAATTCATTAGACTATAGAAAAATATTCATAATTAGTCCAAATGTAAATTATTTTTTAAGTACTTTGTCAACATAAATTTCTTATTAGGACAATAGAAGAAGATAACAAAAGAATGAGAGAATTCCAAGGTCCTTCCAAATATGTTCACTATGGGTTAATGAGGATTGTGTGGCTCATCTTTTCATTCAATGCATTTTCTAAGAGAGTCTTTGGAGGCAATGGTGTTATTTATATATAACCGGCTTCTATTTCATTCTACTTCATTGTCTAATTTTTGGGTTACTTGGGGCATCCACTATTTGTACATATTTACTTTGGTGGCTTAAATGATGAGACTTGTTTTTATTCCTTGACAGATTTGGTTTAAAATAAATTGTTAGATATTTCAAGGTTACCAATTTTTTAGTAGGTAAATAGTCACCTTCTTCATTGGATTTTATAAAATGAACACTTATGGTTCTTCTCATGGTAACTTGGGTGTACCGGTAATTAGTGGATTTGGAAAAAAATTGTTGGTTTTGCTAATTTCTCAAAATTAATACTAATAGTTAGATATAGGGTTCAATCCATCCTTGTGGTTGTTGATAAAGTATGTAGGATGAGTTGGAAGAAGATAATATGTGAGATGGATTCCAAGACTTTGGTATCTCTTCTTGATAATGGGAGGCATCATGAGTCTTCTTGAAAGTTGGCACTTTTTTGGGAGTAGATTCCTTGACTTTCACAACTTCCATCTCTTTTATTTGTATTCCTAGAGAATGAAATGTTTTTTTAGTCTGTTTGGACAAATGAGCCTCTATTGTTCATCACAACTAGAATGACATGGACTATGAGTCTCTTTCTTCTACTCAATCTCTATAGTTTCTTCAACTCCTTCACTATGATTTAGCTTGATCATTCTAGTATTTTTTCCCTAAGATTGTATTTCATCGATTTCATGGTTTCATTTGATTCTTGGAGGTGGTGCTCAAATTTGTAGAAAACCTCCTTAGATTTTTATCTTATAGAATTTAATAATAATTATTGCTCTTTGAAAATCCTTTTATAATTTTTTTCTAAAATCTTAATTATTATATTTATCCTATTTTAAAAAGAAAAGTTGACCAATTAATCTATGAATTAAACTTATGTAACATTTTTTTAATAACTTCCACTTTACTCAAGTCTCCATTGAAGCTATTTTTGTGATCAATAATACATAAATATATTATCATCATCGCACTCAATCTATGAAAACCAAAGTCGAGTTGACTCATATACCTTAACGAAAATATTTTATGAACTTCAAATCTAAAAATGTACTTCTCAAGATTATACTCAATGCCTAACAAAGAGCATGTACAATATATGATAGATTAATACAGTTTAGACAAATATAGCTGTGCCACGAGCATCTCTTCTATTAAAACTATATACAATCAGAGTAGCTGCTTCTTTCCACCCAACCTTGCTACTCGTGAAATAAGCTTGGCATCTTCAAATATCGTAATTCATTTATCCAATCATCTGTATCAATGTCGTCAAATATTTCATTAGTTTCCTGTATTAAGTAGCAAAAAGATTCTATAAATTTGATAACAAAATCTTCCACCCAAAATAAATAAAAAACAAAAAATATATATATTTTTAACACTGTCGAACTTTATTCGTACTAGGTACTGTGGAGAGAACAAATTTGTTCCTTCCCATTACCGGATTCGAACCCTACAAACCTGTTGAGAAATCGTACGGAGAGCAGGGCATCTCATTCAAATACGATGTACTCTTGCATGTATTGTCTGCGTCATTCGGACAGTCTGAAGATTGGTGATCGACTACTTTGGACAAATACGTGGGACAATGCTGCCCAGTAATTTCCACGGTAAAGCTTTCAGATTCCATGGTATTTTGAACTGAAGTATAATCAGCAATCTCAAAGTCGCTCCCAGTGATCAGCTCATCCACAAAAGACCCGCACCATGATTCCGGGTCGTCGACAATTTCTGAAACCTCCCTTTCCGACTTCATTTCTTGATGTTCTGAAGCAATTTTGGCAACCTCTCTGTAAGGATCGTTTCGTATTCTCACCGCAGTACTTCTGACTGGTACAGTTCGTAATACACAGTGATCCTCTGAACAAGCAGATGGAGGTTTCGACGTTCTACAGTTTTCTTTGGTTTTGGGAGGACTGTTTCCTTTCCTTTCCAGCTTTTTCACTAATTGAGTGTTCCAGTAGTTCTTGATCTCATTGTCAGTTCGACCCGGAAGTCTTCCTGCGATTAGTGACCATCTGCATTGATCAAAGGAAAATCTCACACTTAGAATATGCATGATACCTTTCCTATTCTGTAACTCTACAATCAAGACATTACGAAATTACCTGTTGCCAAGTAGTTTATGCATTCTGATAATGAGCTCCTCTTCATCGTCTGAGATGTTTCCACGCTTAATATCTGGACGGAGATAGTTCAACCAGCGTAATCTACAGCTTTTCCCGCACCGTTTCAGACCTGGGAATGCAAATTACCCACCGTCTAAGCAATTAAGAGGCCTACCGTTACTGGAATTCAGAGCTTATATCAGAAATTCAATTGAATGAACAAGTGGCTATACCTAGTCGGAAGATCAAATCATCCACCATCTAAGCAGTTAAGAGACTTACTGTTACTCGACTGTAAAGCATATATCAGAAATTTCATTGAATAGATGAGCAATGATAGAAAATGTTGTAATTCACCTGCTTTCTGTGGAAGATATCTCCATCCACCATTGCCATGAGTTGAGATGTATTTAGTTAGAATCGAATCCTCTTCAGCAGTCCATGCCCCACGATTAAGACCTGCATCTTTCGAACAGCAAGGAGTTCTGCCCATTCTATGTACTTTCCTTAACTTCCTCGATACGTCTGTTTACTTTCGTTGCACCGGTGGGATCAATATATTTCTCTTGAAGAAATCAACGCTGACATGACTGACCTGCATGTGACTTGAAGATAAGTTTACAAAAGTTGATTCTCTGCAGTCAATTGATCTTCATCAGTTTTCTTAATCCTATCAGTTGCAAAACATTCAGCACTAAAATGGTTTTCTTTTATTTTGTATGGATAGAATCCACTAAAACAAATTCAAGATAGTAGAATATCTTTGCGAACTTAAGATTGAATCGAAGAGTACAAAACAAGGAAAATAATATTGTATTCCGAAGGGCTGCGAATAATTTTGGGAATTTATTTAAACACTAAGTGGTGTACGGATCATGTTTTAAAATTTATAGAGATAGTTGACAACTACCATTCTGAAATGAAGACCCTCTGTTGAGAAGCCCAACGGCCAGCTAGGCGCCCACGCCACTGGCGTATCTTGATATCTTTTCCACACCAACCTTTTACAAGACAACTTTCCCTATCCATATGTCATAATTATTCTCCCGTAGCTATCACCGTACTTAGGACCACTAACTTTTTTAGTTTCTATGTCGACATTTTTACTGTTAGTTGTAATCAATTTTACGATATTGTGTTTTTTCAACATTGACTATTACTTCTCATTTTATTAAAATTGATAAATAGTTTAAAAATACTCTCAATATTATATGGGGTCAAATATTTTATTGTGTCTATCATTTGTTTAAGTGTATTACTGATTTCAAAATTTGGAGCTTGTCGAACATTTTGTTATGGGTTGCATAGTCTAAAGTAGATGTAAAGTCTAGTTGCAATTAGATCAAAAATAATTGGTCTGTTTGTTTGATTGTTAGGTATTTATGTAGAAATTATATGAATGGAGTGTTTTTCCACATTCTTTTTTTAATGTTGTTGAAGTATCTTGAACTTATTAGGGACATTTGTCAGCAAAGCAACTTTTCTTTAATTTTTGGGTCCCCTAGATTGGTGGATTTCACAAATGTTATTCAAATTCTTTATTATTCTATGTTAAAATTGTTCAATTAAGCTAATAATATAAAAACAAATTGTATCTTAACTTATCTCATCTTATCTTATCTCTAAAAATATATTATTTCCTAAATAGAAAACTTACATTTTTCTATATTTGATGATGGCTATTATGTGGAAGATATTGCATATACGTTTGTAGCCTTGAAAAAAAATAAAAATTAGTAGCAGTTGCATGAAGATTGTAGTTTTTCCTTAAAAACTAGCACCTTTCTCCCATGGACATTTCCTTATCTTATTGTCAGGGTTTTACCACATAAATTTGTGTCTTGTTGAATGCTATTCTACTATTCTACTGTATTTCTTCTTTTTCTCTGCAATGAACTTGTGTTACAATATTATATGATTATATGGGCTCATATTTTCTCAACAAGTGGTATCAAAACCTTTATTTTTTCAACAACTATGTTAGGAATTGATTTTTTTTTTCACATCAAATGGTAAAGGTTTCAAATGAAAGGTTCAAGGTGGAGAAGTTTAATGGAAAAAATAACTTCAAGTTGTGAAAACTCAAGATGCATGATTTATTGGTGCACCAACAACTACACAAGGCATTGGTAAGAAAGTCAATGAAACCTATAAATATGACTGATGAGGACTAAGAAAACCTAAATACAAGATATCTTAGCACAATCCAATTTTTGTTAGCATACAACATTATTTTCAATATTATTTTTGGAGAGAAAATAATAGTTGGTTTATGGAGTAGAATGGAGAATCTTTACATGAAAAGTCCTTGACAAACTAAATTTACTTGAAGAGATAGTTTTATAGTTTGTGAATGAAGGTACCAAAATATTGATCATTTAATTTCTTTCAATATAGTTATGTGTCAATTAACTAATATAGATGTAATTGTTGAAGATTAAGACATGGTAGTCATGTTATCTTTGAACTACTTAGTCACTTCCATTAGCTTTAGCACAACATACACTCTTGACTTTGATTCTATTAAGAGATCCATGTTGTTTAAAAGGGTGAAAAGGAAATCCAATATATAAACCTCCAACCTAGAAGCAATGGTGGCTAAGGGCTAGTCCATAAAAAAGGGGAGGATTCAAGAGGTAGATCCATATATAAGTCAAATGAAAAAAAGGTTATGACAAAATATTGGTAAAATAACAATCAAGGAATATCAAGAAATTTTTCTAGAAGAGGATAGAAGCCATAGATGAATAATTTAAGTGAGCTACTATTTCCTTAAGAGGTATGAATAGATCATTCTTGTGATTGTTCAAATTTGATATTTTTTGTTGTGATACATATGCTCTTCTTTATAAATTTTAGTGTTCTAAGTTTGACCCAAAATTAAACAAGTATATTTAATTTGGTTATGGTGACGGAGTTGAGAAATAAAAACTTGAAGGGAACACTATCTATTGAGAGGGGGGTGAATTAGTAGATCAAAAAAATTCTAGAATCCTTAAATTTTACCATAGTTATCAAAATATATTTTTCTTCACAGAAAATCCCACATAAGCAATTATGCATAACAAACAAAAAATTGTTGAGCATAGGTTGTCATTGATGTCAAACTGATGTTAGTAGGTCATTGTTGCTGACATTGATTATCAACGGGTGTCAAGGCTGTTAGATGTGAAGGTTGTAAAAAAGAACAAGATTGTAGGAGTACTAGAATTATCATTCGACATAAGGTTTTGAAAGCATGTTGTGTAGGTTGTCTAATCTATCATATCTTGTATCATGTCAGTTATAGAATGACTGCCTTTGGATAGTGTAATGTCATAAAATTACACCCTTTGTAATTTCACATACATTTTTGCATCTGCTTTAGTGTCCACTCCCTTAGCATTTGTGTAGGCTCATTTTAGCCCTTGCATCAACCTTTTTCTTCCCTCTCAAGATGCTCAGGACCCATTTTTTAGAAGCTACCCTTGTGCGCCAGCTTTGCATCAAACCTTGTGCTTTTCTCATTCTCATCATTTTATAGCATGATGTGTGTGGAAACTAACACACCGTATAGACATCCACGTGCCACACTAGCATCCCGTGACATTCTAACATTCAAACAACCATTTTTTGAGCATGTTTTCCATTTGTTAGCTCCTTTTGTCAATGATAACAGCCCAAGATGCCTCGTAATGGCTCAAGAAGTTTTATTTCCTTCCTCTTCTCCCTTTAAATACAATCTTTCCAATTCATTTGGGATTTTGGATTCTCTCTTTTCCCTCTTTACTCTCTTGCTTGCACATATCTCTTGCTTGTGACAACAGCTTCAAGCACTCTCACATTCTTACAACACTCTTTGCAACTCTCTTGGTTCTCACAACTATTGCTATTTAGCTTCCTTAAGCCTCCTAGGTGATATCTTGCTTACCTTGTATCTTTGAGCATCTTAGGATTTCTCACATCCATTATCTATTGCATCTCTATTTCATGATACAAGTTCTCTTCCTTGAGCAGGGATCGCTTTTATCACTCTTTCTTTCAATTTGTTTCTACTTATTTTCTCTATCTATCTAGTTGTCTGTGGAGGTGGGAACACCAAAAAGGGGGTTTGACTGAGGCAAACCCCTATATAGCCCAAACATTTTCTCTCAATCTCATGTATGTGGGTATTGAAGATATTCATGTGCTAGAGACTTCATTAATTAGGTTGATGTTGTTGGAAGAACCAAGAAGAATGATTATCTCCACAATTTTGTGTTGTCATTGATGTCACCATGTTATGGATGTAAGTCTAAGTTAGTGCCTAATCTGGTATTTTGGTTCGGTATCTGAACTAGTATTCAAGTTGCACTAACCAGTATTCTAGTTCACATTCCTTCATAGTCAATAGTTTATACTTGCATTTTTGGGAAATTTTTTATAGTTGTTGACATGCATAATCAAAATTCCATGTCCTCCGGTGCTCATACAACGTATTGGCATCATTTTGTTGATTAATTTTTGCAATGAAGTCTATTCCTGGCCAAATTCTTGGATTAGTGGTACTATGGTGAATTAATTTTGTTATGCGGATATATGTCTGACCCATCTTAGGTTTAAGACGACATGCTGTAGCATATTATGCAATTAAATTTCCATTTGGGAAGACTTGGTGAATTTTTTAAGCTGACGGGTTGGTATTTTTGGAAGAAAAGAGTTGCATCTAATTAGGCTGACCTAATTGATGCTCGTAGATAGATCAAGTATATATATATATATATGTGTGTGTGTGTGTGTGTGTGTGTGTGTGTGTGTGTGTGTGTTGAACAATTTAAAAAAAGAAGGGGATGAGAGAGTGTGTGTACGTATGATCAATGAAGCAGTAGTGAATGCAAAAGTGAAGAAGAGCGAAAATGATGAAGTGTGTCAAGTTAGCATATTGAGCATCACCGAAACTCTATCGGCACTAGTTAGGTGCACTATTCTTAGTTCATTCTGGCTGTGAAGCCCAATTTTGTTTTGTGAATCTTTTTGTAGGCAGTGAGCCTCCCTTGTAAGTAGTGAGCTTTTGAATCTGAATAGTTAGTCCTATTTAGGGTAGTGAGCCTTATATATTCAGTTTGATGCTACTTTATATTGTGAGTTAATTGTCACCATGGTTTTTCCCTTATTAGGTTTTCCACTTTAAAATATGGTGTTTATTATGTTGATTTACTTTAAGTTATTTGTGTTTCATGCTCATACTTAATAATAGAATTGTGGGGTTGTGGAATTAATAAGTGTTGAAGATTTAAGTTTGAGTTTTTGTGACAACTAATTCACCCCCCCCTCTCAATTGTCTTGTGCCTTTTAACAATTGGTATTAGAGCTTTAGTTCCTTGGTGTAGAGCTTAACTACTTGAGGAGGATCCTGAAGGTTGATTAGATGGATGATAAAGGAGGGATTTGGACTGCTCTTGAGGATCTTGACAAAGTGGAAAGAGAAAACAAAGATATGAAAGAGAATCTTGATGATGCAAATGAATGTGTTCGGAAACCAAAAGAACAATTGAAGAAATTCAAGGAAAGACATAAAGAAGTGACTAAGCAGTTGAAACAAGAGATAATTGGACTGAAAGTGACTGAAGAAGAGAAGTAGAGGATTGAAGAATGTCTGAATACAATGATACAGAATAAGTCTGATGAGTGCTCTAAACTGAAATAGGAGGTAGTAAACTTGAGGGTAGAACTGGAAAAATAAAAACTTTGTGAGAATAATTTTAGATCCAACTTTGATAAGCTTGGAGAACTACTTGCTGGACAAAAACCAAGTAAAGAAAAAGCTAGTTTGGGAAATGATGCAGGTGAAAGTTCTAAGGACAATCAAATGACTTAGGACAAAGGGAAGTAGAAATGAAAGTTTGTAAGGAGACAACCTGATGCACAAAGGTACCTCTCTATCAATGGTGTTTGTTTTTCTTATAATAAATATGGTCATAAGGAAATAGAATGCATGAGTAGGAAGAACCAATTTTCTGGTCCCTTCATCAGACATTGTTTTGGATGTAAGAAGGTTGGACATAAATTACTGAATGCAGATCTCAAGTGAGAACGATCAGTCATGAAATGATGAAAAAATTTAATGGAGGCATAATGAATCAATCCTTTAATGGCTACTGCTATACCTGTAACAAATTTAGACATAGAGAAAATCAATGTAGATCAAGAAGTAATGGAGGCCAATCTAATCAGAGAAGTTTTGTCTACTACAATTTCAATAAACCAGGAGATATCTCAAAGGTTTGTAGAAGTAAGAAGGGAAGGAAATCCACTCCAGTAGAGGAGAATGATCCGGTAAAGAAGATTGAAAAAGAAGAGATGAAGCAAGAGATGAATAAGATATGGAAGAAGAAAGAAGAAGAAAAATCTAAAACTACTGATGTGTTTGTGCCCTCATCCAGTACAAATGATTTATTCTAAAATTATACCTAGCATGGTCTTAGGGGGGCCTTTATCAAAAAATTATAAAAACCCCTTGATAAATGATGTGGCAGAAGTTGACACAAGGATGAAATATGAAGAACAAAGAATCAAAGGTTTTGAAAAAGGAACTGGAAGAAATCATGTTGACATGAAGATTTGCAGACCAAATTAGGGTTTTCTGTGTTAAGAAGAATTTTTTAAGTAGCTTTTGATTTTTGTCACATTTAATGCGTTCTAGGGCAAATTGATGGTGTATAAGCTGGAATTTGTAAGTCTTTTTTATCAATTGGGAATTTGAAGAGCCTGGTGTGATCTTGAAGTGATCTTGAAGTAGTTTGAAACAATTATAAAGGGAATTCAAAGAGATTATCATGGGTAATAAGGAATCATTACCCAGTTTGAAAAAGGGAAGAAGAAAAATGAAGAAGTCTCGATTAATCAGTAACGAATTTAAGAAAGAACAGCACTGGATAGAGAATCGAGTGGTGTCATTCCACTGAAGTTGAAAGGAGTTGAATTGGAAGAATTTGATCATAGAAAGATGAAAGAAATGAATCTAGGGCTGAACAAAAATGAATTAGAGAGCATAAAAACCCTAGGTATGGATTTGTGGGGATAATTTCTATGGTTTTCTAATAAAGATTTTATTTTGTTCTTGTTCAATCATTTCAAGAACAACAACATTGTATTTGATAAACCCTACCTAATTACGAAGGAAGCAATTGAAGCGATTGTTGGCTTATGTAGCATTGGGGATCTTCTTGGAAAGAAAACCATGAAAGATAAGGATGTGGAGGAACTCACTGGCATTAACAAAGGCCCTTGAGCTATATTGATAAACACTCTTGTAGATTTGAATGTAAGGTATGTTGCATATATGGTTTTTTATAAAATCTATTTTAGAAATCATGAAGGCTCGACATTAGCTATTGCAGTTTACATTGCACATATGATGGTTAACGAGAATAGACAATTTGATTTGTGTAGCTTACTACTTGAAAATCTATCTAAAAATGTCCAAATGTTGGTGGTTGAGGATTATCCCTTTTGGTTTGGATTTGTGCTTGCATGCTTGGACTTTTACTTTTTGAGCTCCCTACTAGGAAAATAAAAGGTTGTGTGGGAATCTAGTATTCCTATTGGGAAACAAGTCTATAGATTTTTGGAATCATTGGTAGATAAAGTAAGTGTGTGCAAATCATAGTTCACTTTCTTTAGAACAAATCCATGCTTCAGTATGGCTGCACCGAGGTTGAAGTGGGTTCATCCTCTAGTAAAAGAGAATTGGAAACTCTCATTAGTGATCCCTCTCTAGAATCGAAGAAAAGAAAAACTATAACTGAGAACATCATTGAGAAGGAAAAATAACCTTTTCCTTGATTCGAATCTTCTGATCCAGATGAGATTCAGTCGATGTTGGCTAAAGGAAAAATGAGGAAGATTGGTGAGTTATGGAATGCAGCCTCTCCTATTGACAGACTCAAAATTGATGATGCTTTGGTAGAATATCTACTTCGAAAAGGTATTGATGTATCGATTATCTCTGGCTCCTTACCAGAGAATTTAGTTGAAATTGTTAAAGAAAGAATGTTGGTTGAAGGTCCGAAAGGATGCAAGTTTGAAGCCTTTGTTGAAAAGAGATGCACTAAAGTGAAGTAAAGACTATTTGAACTTATCTTGGGAACAAAGAAATGAATTAAAGAAATATCAGATATCTACAAATATTGTCTTCGGTGGCCTACTATGGTAGAAAATTTTAGAAGTATGATTGAAGCAATTGAATCTGAAGTGAACAACATTGTAAAGAACTTTGATATCTTTGAAGACAAAGAAGGCAAACAAAGGCTGAGATTTGGAGAATTGCAAGCTGAACTAATTGTTGTACAAAGACAAAGAGATGATGTGGTAAAGACTTTCTAGCTCCTTAAGGAGATTGTGTCAAGGTCCAGTTAGACCATCTTTCTAGAATACTTACTAATGTGGAAGATTGTGAAAGACAGTACACATATTGGTCATCTTCTTTTACTCTGTTGGCCCTATTGGAAATCATCTACACAAGAATGGATTCAACTACGTTCAACTGGAAGAAGTTATATCCAGTTATCAAAGAAAGGTACAAGAAGGTGTTTGAGGTGAAAAGTGTCATTTTTACTTAAATCTTGAATATTCAAATTCTACTGTTTTGGTTGTTTTTTCAAGAAGAAAAGAAAGAGAAAAAGGAATCTGAATAAGATTGAATTGTTGCTGAATTGATTGCAAGTTTTTGGATGGCCATAAGTTTTTGGAAAATTTGGAATCTTCTTTTGAAATTTCAATGTCACCATGTTTAAATCTTTGTTTACATATTTTTGGTCGCCCTTTGCCATTGATGTCAAAGGGGGAGATTTTTGGGAGAGATTTGGAAAGATGGGAGAGATTGGAGGAAAGTTTTTGAAAATTTTGGCACATGTTGCCATCAATGACAAAGGGGGAGATTGTTGGAAGAACAAAGAAGAATGATTATCTCTACAATTTTGTGTTGTCATTGATGTCACCATGTTGTGGATGTAAGTCTAATTCAGTGCCTGATCTAGTATTTTGGTTTGGTATTTGAACCGGTATTCTAGTCCGCATTCCTCCAAAGTTGGTAGTTTATGCTTGTGGTTTTGGGAAATTTTTTATAGTTGTTGTTGACATGTATGATCAAAATTCCATGTCCTTTAGTTCTCATATGGCGTATTGGCATCATTTGATTGATTACTTTTTGTAATGAAGTCTATTCTTGGCCGACTTCTTGGATTAGTGGTAATATGGTGAATTAATTTTGTTATGCGGATATATGTACGACCTATCTTAGGTATAAGCCAACATTCCGTAGCACATTATGCAATTGAATTTCCATTTAGGAAGACTTGGTGAATACTTGAAGCTGACAGGTTGGTATTTTTGGAAGAAAAGAGTTGCATCCAATTAGGCCAACCTAATTGATGCTTGCAGATAGATTGCGTATATGTGTGTGTGTGTGTTGAATAGTTTGAAAAAAAGGGGAATGAGAGATTGTGTGTGTGTGTATGATTAATGAAGCAGTAGTGAATGCGAAAGTGAAGAAGAGACAAAATAATGAATTGTGTCAAGTTAGTCTATTGAGCATCACCAAAATTGTATTAGCATTGGTTAGGTGCACTATTCTTAGTTCATTTTGGATGTGAAGCCCAATTTTGTTTTGTGAATCTTTTTGTAGGCGGTGAGCCTCCCTTGTAAGTAGTGAGATTTTGTATCCAAAAAATGAGGCCTATTCAGGGAAATGAGCCCTTGGTAGTGAGCCTTATATATTCAGTTTGGTGCTACTTTATATTGTGAATTAATCCTCATAGTGGTTTTTCCCTTATTGGGTTTTCCATTTCTGTTATTTGTGTTTCACGCTCATACTTAATAACAGAATTGTGGGGTTGTGGAATTAATAAGTGTTGGAGATTTAAGTTTGAATTTTTGTGACAACTAATTCACCCCCCCTCTGAGTTGTCCTATGCCTTTTAACAATTGGTATAAGAGCTTTGGTTCCTTGGTGTAGAGCTTAACCACTTGAGGAGGATCCTGAAGGTTGATTAAATGGATGATAAAGGAGAGCTTTGAACTGATTCATCCCCCTCTCAATTGTCCCGTGCCTTTAATATATGTGAGCAATTTATCTCTCATTCTCTCACTTTATCATTTAAATAATTCACTTTATTTTAGTTCTATTATGTTATGTTATCTTCCTACATTCTGAAAGTTCCTAGTAATTAGATTGCTAGAAGTCATTTTGCTATTTTCTATGATATTATCAGTTTCTGGTTTGTACAAGATGCCAATGTGCCTTTGGGACTCTAGTGCATCATGCTTTCATCCTTGTTCCACATTGTCTTCCTTCAATCAGAAGCTCGCCAATTTTTCTAGAAAACCTCTATGGCCTACTCTTTCTAATTTTGAAACTCTTGCTATGTTTCTTGAGGTAGTTTAGGATAGTTCACCCCTTGTGTTTCTGTTGACAATAAGGAGACTCATGAGTAGCAAATCCCCCTTCTCTACATTTTGGTGAACCCAACATGAATTCCCCTTGTATATATATATATATATATATATATATATATAAAAGAAAAATCAAAGATTTATCCTTCAAAAATAAAATTTTCGGCGGGCTGCCTCAAACCCCATTCCATGCCATCAATAGTGATATGTGTTGAATTTCAGCAGGATTGTCTATATCTCAACTTCAAAATGTACTTTATATCTTCCATCTTCCTATGTCTTTCCAGCTTTGTTAAGAAGCTTCAAGAAGTTCTCTCACAAGCATGTGAATGTGAGTTTTTCTCTCCTTTCTTATTATTCTTTATTGATCCCTCTCCTGAAATTCCTTTTAAGGATATTTTGGTGCAAGAGGATGAAATCATTGTGTGTCATAGAAAAATGGCCCCTTGTCATTTTCATGGCCTTTTAGGTCTTGTTTCATGGTGTTTGATCTATTTTTCTATGATTTTATGATCCAACATGGCTTGAACATGCATATTTAGTTACTAAAATTCAAATAATGATGTCTTGTGAAGGTGTTGTGAAGTGTTGTAAAAAAATTCTACATTATTCTAGACTCTATTCATTAAAATTCACCTAAATCTCACCTTTTCATCACTAATCAAGTCTTATTTTAAAGTGTTGTAAAGTCTTGTAACAAGATTTCATGCTTTTCTAGGCACAACTTCACTATTTATCCCTTTCTCATGCTTTATTTGGTCCCTTTATGCACTCATATGTCTTAATTAAGTGTATTTTTAAATGTAAGCCTAACAAAAAACATTAAATACAACTTAATTCCTGACACCCATTTTTAGGTCCTCAGTGGACCCATTTGCCATGGGTGGCGAATAAGTCTCACTATGAAATTTCAATGATTTCAGTCAGCATCCACAACATTCCAAAATCATCAAACATTTCCAAAGTGCACTCTATTTTATCTCATCTCTTTCTGTTTTGCATTATTTCTTCATTTAGTTCATTGTTTGCATATCACAACATGTTTTCAAACATAGTTTACATATTTAGTTTTGCATTCATATTCATTCATTTAGATCACTCAATTGCATTTAGTTTACTTCATTTAGCTTATACAACATCATACACATCCTAATTTGAATGAACCCTTAGCATTTTTTGTCCTATCTTTCTCCTTTTAGGTGAAAAACCCTAGAAGAGCAAGAGAAGTACATAGGAACCAAAAAATCAATGGTTCACATTGATACATGTTTCTTAATGTTACTCTACCTTCTATTCATGATGCATTAAAAAATGGTGAACCTCTGAGTTTGTGCAAGATCACAGGGGTCTACAAAGTGGCGATGTAAAAAAAGAGGTGTTTTTAACTCGCCAAAAAATGCGAAATTCCACTTTGACATTTTCTAGGCTCAGGTAGAAAGTACATGGTGTCATAGAAAACACCTAACTAAAACAGATATCCATTCAAAATGGATATATGTTATGTTTAGGTCCATTTTTTTAATTTGGTTGGGTCTGGGATCGACTAGACATTTCATTTAATATATTATATTAATATTTTAATATAATTTTAATAATGTTTGAATATAACGGGCGGGGGCCCTAGCTCGGTTGGCTAAGTAATTCCGTTGCGGCTCTGCTGGTCACGAGTTCTAGTCTCCCCCCGTCCTGTGGTACCGGAGGGCGTGTCGCGCCAGCGCCGCCGGTCACGTTAAAAAGTTTACCAGGCGCACTGCAGTTTATAGGGGGTCGTGCTACCCGATTCCTGCAGTCTAAAAAAAATAAAATAATGTTTGAATATAACATGTGCATATCTAATTTGATATATTATTATAATGTTTTTTTAATTTAATATTGTATAATAATATATTATATTATAATACTTATATAGTATTAAATACTATATAACATCATATTAATTTATATTAAAAATAATATAATATAATATTAAATATATATATTATATATTAATATAACATTATAATATATTAATTATATTATTATATAATTTTAAATATATTATAATATAATAATATTGTAATATTATATTATTAAATAATACTAGATATAATATTATATTATAATATTATATAATATACATATTTAATTTATTTTTTATTTTTTATTTTTTTTTAAAAGGGGTAAAAACTTTATTGAATGTCAAAAAAGAGCGTTACAGCCAAAACCAAGGGTACAAGCCCAGAACCAAAAGAAGCAACACAACAAGCACATAAACAAAATCAACTATCTTCTAGTATCCTTCTATCCCCTCAAGGAACCCATCCAAATCCTGACAAAACTCAGGGGAAACCTGCACCCAATCCTCAATCTTCCAACCATTACCTTGCTCAAAAGCCCATTTAGCCAAGCAGTCAGCAACCTGATTCCACTCCCTCGGGATATGAACAAAAGAAACCGCCTCCATCCTGGAACTAACCTGAAGAATCTGCTGAACAATTGAAGCTAACTGCCAATTAATATCAGACATCTTTCTTTCATTCAAAAGATTAACCAAGATCTGTGAATCCACTTCACAAATAATCTTTTGCCAACCCAAAGCAAGGGCCCGCTCCACAACATAAAGAATAGCCAAGCCCTCCATGAGATTAATAGTCTTCTCCCCCTCATGAATAGAGAAAATAAATATCACTGATCCCCTTGAATTCCTGTCGACCCCACCAATCCCAGCAAGCCCAGGATTTCCTCTAGAAGATCCATCAGTATTGAACTTCAAAATTCCAATAGGAGGAGGTAACCACCTACCCATCCATTGCACTCTCATGTTCCCTTGCCTACCTCTCCTGGAACCACCAAAAGAAGAATGTATCCCCTGTAGACCTAATCTATCCACCAACTCAACATCCCCTTTCCCTAGGGGGAAAAACACTTCACTATTGGCCTCAACTGACTCCTGTATCATAACTAAGATACGCAACCACACTTGCTGACCCACCAATTTCACACTGTAGAATATCCTGTGATTCCACTCAAGCCAAACTTGCCAAAGAAGGAAAGTAGGTCCAGCATACCAAACTTCCTGCAAAAAAGAAGCCATCGAGGGGGGTCTTCCCATACTATCCTAGAATTCCACCAAAGAGGAAGCATGAACACAAGGATGCTTCCAAACCTCCCACCACCAATGCTAAAGCTACACAACAAAGGGGTAGCGGAAGAACAAGTGCGAGGAATCCTCTTCCTCAGTCTCACAAAGCACAAAAATTGAAGGCGCATGGAAACCACGTTTACGAATGTTGTCCCAGGTTAATCGCCTATTCCACACTAAAGTCCATACAAAGCAATTGCATTTTGGCCATGATAGCTTACACCACACCCTCTTCCACCAAGGAACCTCCACCCTAACTAACTTATGAGCCAATAACACCTGATAGCCACAAGCAAGAGAGTAAATCCCCTTAGGATTGTGTGCCCATGCAAGAATATCCTCTTCTAGTAGAGAGCTACAATGACTACTACAAAGAATCGTGTTAAGCTCAACACCACCTTCCTCCTCCCCCAAATTCGGCCACTAAGAGGGATCCTTCCAACTAGCCCTCTCCAACTGACCATAAAAAGAGGACTTGAAATCACTCACCCTAGACCAACCAACCGCAAGAAATCTTTGGCTTAAAGGAAGCAGGTGAGGAAACTAGGAGATAAGCAAAGGGAAACCATCCCAAGAATCTGAACAAAAAAGAGCTTCCGAACCCTGTCTGCAAATCCAAAATAAACCTTCCTTGATGAGGCTCGCACCCTTCTGAAGAGTACTCCAAATCACCAAACTTTTCCCCCCAAAAGGATACCTAAGGAGATCATGCTGAGGGGCTCCATGGAAATACTTATGAGATAATATCCTAGCCCACATCTGATCCTGCTCCATACACCATCTCCAAAAAATCCTAGCAGCCACAGCCTCACCGAACAATGTTGATTGTCGTAAACCCAGACCACTGTACTGCTTTGGACTACACAAATCTTCCCACTTGACCAGGCTCCACTTGGAGGATGATAAGCATCCAGCCCATAAAAACTGCCTTTCAAGAGAATCCAACTCCTTCAAAAACCCTATTGGAGCCACCTGAAGCATACATTTGTAAGTAGGGAGTGCTTGCACAACTGACTTAAGAAGTTGAACCTACCCATCAAAAGACAACCATCTATGTGTCCAATGATTGACTTTCACCTGAAACTTATCAATAATATTTTGCCAAGAGCCCTTGGGAAGCTGACCAATAGAAATTGGAATGCCCAAATACGTAAAGGGAGAACCCCTATATGAAACCACAATATATTAGTAATTCTTCTCTGAATGGAGGCGGGCATATTGAAGAAGAAGATGGAAGATTTATCCTCATTAATTAGTTGTCTCGATGCCACAAGGTAAACATCTAACAACTATCTCAGAATAGTAGCTTCATTGACAGTAGCCATCCCCATCAAGGCAGTATCATCAACAAACTACAAATGAGACTGCGGAGGTAGATCTCCACCCCAGTGCCAACCTTGAATGATACCTAATCCGACATTTCTTTTCAACAGACGCCCAAGACCTTCAGCAAGAAGAAGAAATAGGTACAAGGAGATAGGGTCCCCTTAGCACAAACCCCTAGAAGCCCCAAAAAGTTTAGAATGATCTCCATTTATCAGTACTGAGAAGGATACTGATGTAACACAACTCATGACCCATTGGATCCATTCTTCACAAAAACCAAAAGCAACAAGGATCTTCCATAGGAAGGACCATCTAACCCTATCATAGGCCTTAGCCATATCCATTTTAATGAACATTATCTTCTTATGGGAACTGGCCATGGAGTGGATGGTCTCTGTAGCAATAACAACCCCGTCCAAAATCTGTTGACTTGCAACAAAGCCACTATGTTCCTTTGAAATCAACACTTTAAGCCACTTCTTCAATCTCTCAGCCATTAACTTGGAAATAATTTTATAAACCACATTGCAGAGGAAAATAGGCCTAAACTGTGTTAACCTATCTACCCCTTCACACTTGGGAATAAGAGCAATGAAAGTGGAATTAAGAGCACGCAACATCTACTTGTTCCTCCGAGACTCCTGAACAACTGCCAAAAGATCCAACTTTATGATATCCCATAAATCTTGAAAGAACTCTATTGGGAAACCATCAGGGCCAGGAGCCTTTCCACATTTAATCTGGAACACAATCTCCTCTAGCTCCTCTAGAGAAATCTCCCTCATCAGATACTCATTTGCCTCCCTGGGAACCATTTGAGGGATACAAGAAAGAACCTATTCCTCCTCCACTGAACCCCCTTGATAATCCTCTCTGAAGAGAGTAGCAAAATACTATGATGCCTCAACCGTGGTTTCTTGAAATGAGACAACACGATCCCCCCTATCATTAACCAGCACAGAGATGGAATTACCATGCCTCCTAGCCTTCATAGAATTAAAGAAAAAGGCAGTATTTTTGTCCCCTTCCTGCAGCCATTCGACACATGCCTTTTGCTTCCAATAAACCTCTTCCCGTAATTGACATTCCTCAACCACCTTAAGATTCCTAGCCTCTTCTTTCAGAAGATCCTTAGAAACCCCATTCTCCTGAATCAATCTCGTAATATTATTTAACTCTTCCTGAGCAATAGCTTTATCATGAAAAATATTACCAAAACATCATTGATTCCACCTTTTAAGCTGATACTTGATGAACTGAAGAAGCTTGGCAAAGGTATAAATTGTTGTACCAAAAGCAGGTCTACCTATCCTCCACCACACATCCACTTGGTCATAAAGAGTAGGATCTCGTAACCACATAAGTTGGAATTTGAAGGAAGGAGAATGAGACACCCAAGCAAATATGATGCTAAGCTTGATAGGCCAATGGTTCGAACCCCTCCAATCCAAAATTTTAGAGGAAGTAAACCACAAGTAACCAACCCAATAATAGGAGACCAAGAACCGATCCAGCCTCTCAGCAACACAGTCCTCACTAGTCCTCTTATTATTCCAAGTAAAATGACCATTACTGGGCTGAACATCAATAAGATTTAGATCAGCCATGCTACCCTCAGAAGCAACATAGAAAGTTCCAATCTAGCAATTCCACCCCTTTTCTCAGATAACTCCACAATAGCATTGAAATCCTAAGCCAGAATCCACGGGTGGAGAGGAGCCAGGCTATGAAAAAAATGAAGGTGGGACCACAGAAGCTACTTACCCTGATAATCAACAGGCACATACACATTAGAGAGGAGAATACACTCTTCTATCATGAAGCATGAGGCCACCAAGGAAATAGAAGATCTAGAAGATATCCACCAGAGGGGGAAAATCCTCCGGGGGTTCCATAAGCAAGCCACCCCCCCAGACACATCGTGAGCTCCAACACAATGACACTCACCAAACTTCCACAGCTTAGGTACCATATTCAACATACTCTCCACAAATAATTTAGTTTCCTGAAGAAAAAGAATATCTAGAGACTGATTCTTAACCAAATCACGAACAACTTTTTGTCGAGGGCCACTATTCAAGCCCCTAACATTCCATGATAGGACAATCATTTCTGGTTACACAAGAAGTGTGAATCCAGGGTCTTGACTACCCCTAACTCCACCAAAGTTCCCTAGTTGATTTAATCTTTTCCATATCCTTTTCTCTACCCAGCTTGGGATTCTTCTCACCAACTCCTTTCTTTGGGTCCTTTTGCAGAATACCCATGCGAGAAGAGGACAAAGAGTTCTTTCCAGCTTCCACACCAGTATTTATGGGAAAAGGAGAACCCTCTCCCCCATGCTTCAAAAATCCAATAATAGGATCCGACCCAACCTGAACAATCAACTGTTGATCTGTACCCATCTGCCCAACACCTGTATCTTGCACCTCCTGAATAGCCTCCATAGGAGGCCCATCCTTTCCTCCACCCAAAGTCCCTTGATCCAAGTGCACCAAACCTGGATTCACTTCTTGTTGGCTAAGGTGATCCAACACCTCAAACCTGTTAAAAGTATCATCATCCTGCCTCTCCCCTGGAGTCCTCTTTTTCCATCAATTTCTATTATGAGTGTTGATAGGGATATATCCATCCTCTCTAGTACCATCACCCAGAATAGGCCCCTTCACCTTATCAACCCTAGGTAGATTGCGAGGTGGTTGGGAATATTGGGTCACCACTGGCTTAGCCCTAGGGCATTTGCGCTGCAAGTGTCCATATTCATGACAAAGTCGACACCTAAAAGGTAGAGTTTCATAATCTAACTGTTGCACCCATGTATATGTTCCTGCACTTACTTCCATAGAATCCGGAAATGGCATGCTTAAATCAATTTCTACACAGATACAGGAAAAATTCATTACCTTTTTAAACTGTGTCTGTTGTGATGATCCAACTGGTTTACCAAGCATTGAAGCCACCAAATGTAAAACATCCTCTCGCCAACATTCAACTAGAAACCATGGGAACCGAACCCAAATTGGAACTCTATTTGGGAGCTCCTCAGTTAGATTGAAGCTCGCATGCCACGACTTCAAAAATAGGCCCACTTGGTTATAGAAGTAGGGAGCTCCCTCAAAAATCCTATTCTGATCTGCCATGCAATCAAAGGAGACCATAAAGTAGTTATTCGCTAGGAGTCTAATCTCCATCTCTCCTTCCGGCATCCAGGTCCTCTGAGCCCAAGATTCCAAAAATTGCAATGAAACTCTTAAACCCATAAACTTGCAATAAAAGGAGTGCTTTGAATAATATTCAATATCATCTGCCAGCAACTCCATCGGGATAACCAAATTTGGTCTATCCTTACATCTTTCCAATCAACCATTAATCTTCGTAATCTGAGATACCCCAGACAACCTAGAGCCAAACTTCTCTTGATCCTGCACAAACAAATTATTATCGAAAACCTTCGCACCTTGTGTTAGAGTTTTTGAACCAAAAGCTGATCAGAAATCCATCTTGGGGTTAACCCCAGATGATTCCCCTCGAGACATGAACCCAGAACAAGACCCTAAGTGGGCATGCAAACCCCTAGAAAGAGATAATAGAGGAAAATGCCCACACGAGGGTTAAGACAAAACCCCTCTGGCTCCACCCACAACTCACTAAAACTCAAAAGTTTCAACTTCAGCTTCAAGAGGAAATGCCCTACACCCAATCAGGGCAACACACAGCCCCAAGAAAATGACCATGTCCCACACCAAATGCCCACACCACACCCAATAAATTGATTGAGCTTCACCAGGCAGCAACACATCGAACTCCACCTGGTTGCCACCACGCACAAGACAAAAGCCAACCCAAACCACTCGGTGTGAGCTAAACATTCACCACTGCGAGCCAAGGATAGCCAACAACGAAGGAAGGAATACACAACATGAACAACACCCTGAACATAGTAAGATCCTCCCTCGTCGCACTAGTAGGTAGACACCAAGAATGAGCTAGGGCATAGATGCCCTAGCTCGACCATCAGAGCACAGAAACAACATTAAATTTTTTCATAATATACATATTTTATATAATATAATATAATATAATATTATTATTTAATATTGTATTATAAGATAATATAATATATATATTATATAATGATATAATATATTATACATAATATAATACATATTATATTATAATATAATTTATAATATATTATATAATATAATTTTATATTAAAATATATGATTACCAAAAAACTACATATGCATAGTGGTCGAGTCTTGGTCTAGGACTTGACCAATTATTAAGAAAACTACATAAAAGAAATCGATATCCATTTTGTAACAGATATATGTTTCTTGTTCTATAAAATAAAAGAAAACCTGAATGCTCATTTTTCTTATATTATATTATATTAAATATATTATACTATAATATTATATAATATAATATAATATAATTAATATAATATTATAATATAATATAAATTATATATTATATATTATATATAATATATTATATAATATAATATTATTTAATAATAATATAATATTATATTTAATTATATTATATATATTATATTATATTATAATATATTATATAATAGAATTTTAAATTATAATATATGATTACCCAAAAAACATTGGATATGTATAGTGGTTGAGTCCTAGACCCGACCAATTATTAAAAAAGTACATAAAGGAAACAGATTTCCATTTCCTTTTCTATCGCATTTCAAAGGTATTTACACATTTTAATGTTTTTTCTTCAATTTATATTAGTTTTGCATTTTTTTTTATGAATTTTAGTCAAAAATATAATTTTTAATAGGTTTTTTTGTTGCATTAAAATGTTTCTTAATTTTGATTTTTTTAATCAATTAATAGGCTTAAAATGGTTGATCCTAACACTGCTAAACATGAAAGCCCTAACCTTGCTCAAAATGAAAACCCTCCAAATCCTCCTTTTCCATGATCGTTGTTTCCAAACCAGAACATGCCAACAATACATGAATATATTCATAGAAATTTAGATCAATTGAGAAATGTATGTTGAATTTATGATACACTCTCCAAGCTATGAAATATGAAAAATACTTTAGAAACAATCATTTCAAATGTTGAAACTTTGACAACTTAACATAATAGGTTTGCAAAGTGGCGAGAGGAACAAAGACAATTTTATGCCACTAGGTTATCATATGATGAGGTGAGGACACTTGATATTGGAATAGCCCAATTAGCTTAGTTATTCATGAATTTCAAAACAATATAGCTCGTAGATGTGTAGAAGCCAAAATTTTCAATTAAATGGTGCACACATAGAGGAATATTAGATAATTTCTAGAGATGTTGGTGAATGGTTTTCGATAAGCCACCCAACAACAATCTTGATGTCCCTCAGTATTTTCTCCAAAAATTATATGCTAAGTTTGTCCTAAGGAGGCATGTCAATTACTTTGACATGTGATATTTCTAGGGTGTTGGGAGAGGGATGCCACAAGATAGACCTAGAGCACACCAAGTCACCCCAGCTCTTCTTTCTCTACCTATTGTTTCCCTGGTTCCAGTACCTTAACCTTGGATTTCTTTAGATGCAGGGAGTTAGAGCATTTTTTCCTTACATTCATTGAGTGATCATTTGGTCATGTAGAGATGCCATATTTTGCAGTTGTTAGATTATGCATCCCATCATAATGGTGATGCACCTGATACATCCCAGCATGATGGTGATGCACTTGTTGCATCAAATTTGACTGGTACATTGCCCTCTTTGACACACATTTTTATGCCCCATTATTGCATGACATGCAACAATTTATGTTTGGGACCTCTTTGATGGTCCAATGAGGTTCCAATAGTCACATCTGACTATGAGGCATGTGCAAGATATTTCAAATGGAGGAGTTGATAGAGCACATAGTGGACCATTTTGCGGAGAGACATCGACTACCAGGGACGATGTAGGGCACCGATAAGACTTAAAGTAATTTCATAGTGTGTTTTATCTATATTTTTTCATATTTTATAAGAGATATTTGTACTGATATATGTTTATGTTAAATATATCAAGTTTTCACAATCCATTTTGTTGTTACAGTAAAATTTTTGGATTTGATTATGCTTTTCTTTCTCATCAATGTTTCCAATCACCCTATGTGATTCATCATCAAGATAAGAGAGAGCTAAAGGGAAAAATGATAAGTTGTAGACAAGGAAGAGCTAAAAAGAAAGAGAGGGTGGGAGAACAGGTAGGAAGACCAAATTTCAAGGACAAGGGTTGACTAAGAACAAAATAAAAATAACACTAAATAAACTACAAGAGGAAGACAAACTAAGAGATACAAAGAAAAAGAATTAAAGACTACTAAACTAGAAAACCAATATGATAAAAGGGGAGACATTTAAAATGAAAATTAAGATTAAAAGAGGAGAGCATTTAAGACAAAAAAAAAAAAAAGAGTTAATTAGAATAAAAGAAAATGAATTTTTTTTTACCAAAACAACCAAAGAAATCCTAACCATAATAATGAGAAAGAAAAATACAAATACAAAGATAGGAAAATGAATAATTCAAAAAGCTCATAGGATTAGACAAGATTTAGAATATAAAGGAGAATTAAAGGAGTTAATTGTTTTGAAAATTAAACAAGATTAAGATTGAAAGAAAAGCCAAGACAATTTAACTTATATTCAAAAGCAACTTAACACAAATAATACATTAGAAAAAAAATTAAGAAATAAGTTACCAATAAATCTCTTAAATAATAAGAAGAATAAATTATAAAATGACTCAAAATTCAAATGCAAGAGAATAAGATAGAAACAAAAAAAATAAAAAATAAAAAAAGATCGGAAGGAAATAAGAAACATAAAAGACACTAGAACTCAAAGAAACAACTACTTCAAAGATTATAAATTTTTTGGAAAAGAAAATGAGAAAGACAAATACAAACAAAAAGATAGGAAAATGAATACTTCAAAAAGCTCATAAGATTAGAAAAGATTAAGAATATAAAGGAAAATTAATCGAGTTAATTTTTTTGGAAATTAAACAAGATTAAGAGTGCATGAAAAGCCAAGACAATTTAACTTATATTCAAAAGAAAATTAATCCAAATAATACATTACAAAAAATTTTTAAGAAATAAGTTACCAATAAATATCATAAAAGAATAAGAAGAAAAAATTATAAAAGAACTCAAAATTCAAATACAAGAGAATAAGATTAAAAAAAGAAAAGATTGAATAAAAATTAAAAAGAGAAGGAAGAAAATCTAAAAGTGAAAGCAATAGGACCACAAGAGCTAAAGATTAAAAACCCCTAACCAAAATAGAGAGAAGACAAAAAGACCAAAAACATTCAACCATTTCATTTGGCCTAGGGACTCAGTATACATCATGATTTAAATTGTTATTTAGATGTTAATTTTGAAAACTATTATGTTTAAATACATGTACTACATAGATTGATAGTCTAATGTAATATTGTCTTTTATGCAGCAACCTAGTTCTTTCACAGTCACGTTGATTGATCCTAACCCTTTGGAAGAAGCTATGTTGACTGAGCCTGGTCAACCCATTGGAAGAAACTACACAACCTATATATATATTTTTTATATTCTCAACATTATGATTATATGTGCATGTGCATTTAAATTGTATTACATTCTTGTCATTTTTATATAGGAAACAATATTATCTACTTCATCTACCATGAGCCCATCGAGTGTAGAAGCATCACATTAGGTATGTGTCTATTTTATATCAATTGCAGATATTTACGTTTAGATTGGAGTAGATATATGTTTAGTAAATATGATTATTTGTCAAGAATTATATGTTAATTCATTTCATTTTTATATTACCTTCTATAGTCCTCTGCCTAACTCAACACTGTGACAAGTGTGGGACCATTTCTTTATATGAGGACTCCTAATTTTCCTAAGGGATAATCATATGCAGAACGTTTTGTAGAAAAGAGATCAAGAATTGAGGTAAACAAGAACTGTATTATAGATATAATATAATATACATGTAGTGATTTTGATGTTAAATTCATAATTTATAAATGATAGCATATAAGTTTCTATTTACTAGCCCATCTTGTCAACCATTCACATAGTTAATCTAATTTATGGTTTGAATTGATATTGTGCAAGAAGCTTCAAAGCAACTAAGTTCTTCGAGGAGGCTCAATTTTCATGGTCTAGCATAGGATTAGGATTTGATATAGATTGATATGTATTTTAGGTTTGATTGATCTTGAGATGGCATATCTGTGAGAATTTATAAAAATTGTAAAACTTGTTTGGAGTAGGCATATATGCCAAATTTGTATATGCATAAACACAATTATTCTACATTTTGATATATAAGAATTGATATTCGATCTAACTTGTTCCTCATGTGCATGTCTTTCTGCTTTGAATCTTCATAATGACATGTATAATTATCTTAGAATAGTTTAAAGTTATGATCAATAACATGTTATAGATTAATGAAATTGCATCTTAATAGAACTTATGAATTATGATTTGCAATCCATCTATGTTGGAGTTCATTCATATTAAGGTTCACATACATTACATTCCATTAGACAACATTTCTTTGAGGATTTTTTTCAAACAATTCACTACCTTTTCAATTGTACCACATTTTTCATACATGTCTACCAAAGTATTTTTATCAAACACTCAGTTTGAGAATACACATGATTTCAAGCTCTCTTGAATGAATTTACATTTGGCATTATTTTATTTTTTGAACTCCTATACTGAAGTGGGCAGCTGATTTTTATTTCAAAATAAGTTAAGATTAATGAAAAATGGTATGAGAAGCACTCTATAATATTTATTGAGAAGAAATGTTTAAAAATATGCCTTAAAGAATTATAGTCTCATAGGTAAGGAAAAAAATATGAAAAGAGCATATTATGACAATCTTATGGCATTGATTCTTTTCATTGATTAAAAACGTCAAACAAATGGATACAACTTAATGAAATATATATCATTAAAATGTTCATTCAAAATTAATATAAGATCATCTTGATAAAAATCAATGTCACTCAATGTGCATTCAAGCTTAATAACAAGTAAAAGGTATAAAATCATCATGAATAAGACTCACTATCTTTCAACCATAGGGGTTTGATGCAACCTTCAAATAAATTCCTTACAACTAAACAAGATACATGTTAATTAGATTGTTCATGTGAAATCTATACAATAGTCATGATCAATAATTAAGAGGTCACTCAACCATGATGCAACCATTAAAAAAACCAAATGAGTTTGATACAACCATTTAAAAAACCAAATAAAACTCCATGAAATGCATGTTATTTGACCTTCCACATGCAATTTATATTATCATAATGCACAACAATGAATGTTGCTAACCATAATGCATCAATAAGAAAACTATGCATACTATATGGGATTGATGCACACTAGTCATAATGCACTCTTTGCAAAAATTCAGTAACATTGATATGATATTTTCATATATGTCAATCAACCTTGACCCACACCAAAATTGCTATATTGCAATTTCTTTCTTATATGCCATTCAACCTAACACAATTGAGGTTTTGAATTTGGTAAGAATTTGTGTAGGAAAGGAAAGTGAGAGATGATGCTCAAGGTGGATTTGAACAAATGAGGTTTTTTTCCTAAGTGTTGAAAACTCTATCAAACAAAGAGATCTTGTTGTCTTAAGTGTTGAAATTGAAGCAAAACAACTGAATACTAAAATTAACCACTTACAAAATGAATGAAAAGATAAGAAGAATATTTTATCATCAATGAAAATGAGGTTAGTCTACTCTAAAAACAATTTGAATGCATCTGGATGGGTACATTTAGGATAGGCATGGTCTTGTTTCAAACCCAAACATGCTGAAATAGTTTGAGCTACACTGAATCGACAATATCCCTTAGGAGTCCAAAGTGCAAAAAGGAAACAATATTTGATGGGCTATTACTTGGAAATTGTGATGCTAAAACATTCTTCGTCTGAGGCTATAGGATCACATTGGGAATCTCTACAATAACCTCTCTTAGTTTTTTCTATCTCAGAGGATTTTTCCCGTGGTGATGCATTTTCAGTTGAGGAAAAAGTTGTCAAATGCAAACAGTGTAAAGTTGCAAAGTGGTACAATTTTTTCTTTGCAACTCATACAACCAAACAAACTATTCCAACATGTCTAGATGGGTACGTTTAGGATAGGAATGGTCCTCTTTCACACCCAAACATGTTGAATCACTCTGAGCTATATTCAACTAGCTTGATCCCTTAAGAGTCTAAATTGCAAAATGGATGCAATCTTTAATGGACTATTACATGAAAAATTTGATTCTTACAAACTCTCCATCTGAGGCTATAGGATTGCATTGGGACCCTCTATAATAAAATTTCTTAGTTTTTAGTATCTCAGAGGTGTTTTCTCGTGGTGATGAGTTTTTACTTGAGGAAAAAGTTGTTAGATGCACAAGTAGTGTAAAGTTACAAAGTGGTGCAACTTTCATTTTGCAACTCGTAAGACCAAACAGACTATTCCAAAATGTCTATATGTGTAAATTTAGGCTAGGCATGGTCCTCTTTCACACCCAAACATGTCGAATCATTGTGAGCTACATTCAACTAGCTCGATCCCTTAAGAGTTCAATGTGCAAAGTGGCTACAATATTTGATGGGCCATTACATGGAAACCATGATGCTTAAAAAATATTTGTCTAAGGCTATAGGATCATGTTGGGATCCTCTACAATAACCTCTCTCAATTTTTTCTATATTAGAGGCATTTTCTCGTGGTGATGAGTTTTCAGTTGAGGAAAAAGTTATCAAATGCAAGCAGTGTAAAGTTGCAAAGTGGTGCAACTTTCATTTTGCAACTCATACAACCAAACCATTTTCTTTAACATGTATGAATTGATATGTTTATGCTAGGAAAGGCTCTATTTTTCACCCAAACATGCTGAATCATTCTGAGATACATTCAACTGGCTCGATCCCTTAAGAGTGAAAAGTGTAAAAAGGAATCAATCTTTGATAGGCTATTACTTGGAAACTGTGATGCTTACAAACTATCCATTTGAGGTTGTGGAATTTTGTTGGGACCCTCTACAATAACCTCTCTCAAATTTTTCTGTCTTATAGGCATTTTCCTATGGTGATGAGTTTTCAATTGAGAAAAAAGTTGTCAAATCCAAGCAGTGTAAAGTTGCAAAGTGGTGCAACTTTCATTCTTCAACTCATACGACCAAACCAACTATTCCAACATGTTTGGATTGGTGGGTTTATGCTCTAGGAATGGTCCTATTTTGCACCCAAACACACTGGAATAGTTTGAGCTACATTGGATCAGTGATTTACCTTAAGAGTCTAAGTACTAGAAGGTAGCAAAATCTTTGATGAGCTATTACTCAAAAATCATCATCTAGAAACAGTGTATTTGAGGCTACTGGATCACATAGGTCCCCTCTACAATAATCTCTATCAGTTTTTGATATCTCTAAGGCATTTACCCATGGCATCGAGTTATCAGTTGATGGAAAAAGGGCTAGATGGATGTAGTGTAAAGGTGTGAAAGGGTTTAGGGTTCATTCTACTCCTTGTGAATAAGTGAATAAGTGAACAATTTGCTCAAATACACTTAAGTCATGAAGTACATGCATGAATACAAGTATACACATGAAAACACATAGGTTGTAAAGTATGCATTAGAATACTTATAAGTCACAAAGTATACACATAAGTTGTAAAGCGTATAGTTGAATACACGTAAAGTATGCACAATATGCATGATATCATCATTCAAGAATTACTATCAAATATAAGATTTACAAAATTCCACGTAGGCATACAACAAACAACCCTAATACACACTTATTTCCTAGTAGGGGGAGGAAATAGATCATGCGTTGCCTTCAAGGTTGACTGGATGGAGTTTCTATTGATTCGATTGTCTTTTGAATGTGCCCACTAGTCCTCCTTTCTTCACTCATCTAGAGATGCAACTGATAGAATAAGAATTATATACATTAATATATAGAAATCAAAAATTGTGGAATGCCATATAAAAAATAATCGCAAACAAATAATCATCACAATCTTCCACAATATTAGCACGTTGACATTCTAGATTGACAAGCATCTATAGAAACCATCAAGGTAGTAGTTAAACTACATACAAGAATCATGAAAATTTTCAATAATAGACCATAGAAGAGAAAATATAATGTCAAATTTACTAATCTATCACATGCCTCTACCAAAGGATTAGAGATGGCTATTGTTGTTGTAGATCCATGTTCCATCATGCCATGAACATCACAATATACTTCGAATGAAAAATCTATATGATCAAAATAGAAAATATGCTTAGAATAACAAGTCTATATTATTCTAAACAACCTAAATGATGATGAAATGGTAATGAAAACTAGAAAAGATGATTAGAATAACAAATCTATATTATTCTAAACAATATCAGAATGTGATGAAAAATATCATACCTGTCCCATTCAACAAATGATCTGCTACTCAAGTGTGGATGAAGGGTCATCTCATACCTTCAGAGTATCAAGCAAATCTTCATGATATACACTACTAATTGCCCATAGTTCCTTTTTTTTTTTTCTAGCATGATGTCTGAATAACTTAATGTTTGTTGCTATAACAAGGTACAAATACATGAGAATGGTTTTGTGTTTCTCATAGTCTTCAAATGTAGGCATGCTTTTCTTTCTAATCATATATGTTCACAACCAAGTTCTGAAAACAATTGAGCCTATATGATCATAAGTTTCTTATCAACAACTAAATATACTTAGAATAACAAATCTATATTATTATAAACAACCTAAATGATGATTAAATGTTAATGCAAACTAGAAAAGATGCTTAGAATAAAAAAATCTATATTATTCTAAACAACCTAAATGATGATGAAATGGTAATGCAACCAAGTTTCAGAAATAATAATTGAACCTATAGGATAGATGAACCCATCATCATATTTCATCATTTGTATTATCTTTTTCTTTCCTTGTACACATCATGCCAACCAATAGTTTGATCCCTCTTCATTCCCCTGTGGTGCTACAACTGCATAAACATGCCCTAGTTGTACAAGATCTGAAAGATGGTTGTATTCAAGTGAACTGTCCATTTCATCTTCTAGAGAGGATTGTGTGTAGATAAAGGGATTAGGTAGTTTGGAATCCATGTACGTACCCACTCACTTGAATCACATTGATCCCAATCACACTGAATACACTTATGAAAAAAACAAGCTAACTCTCGTGTCCATATGGTCTATGCACCTACATACGAACTTTGAAATGAATGCATCTTTGAAGAATCCTATTTTTTTTACATTCCAATTTGTCTCCCATTGTGCCCTCCTCAACTAACCAAAAGAACATACACACTTGTGAATCAAGTGTCCCTCCTCGTGATAATGGATAAGTACACCAATCAACAATAAAATGTGTATCACTAAATGTTGCACCACTTCTAATCTTCATTTGTTCCTTAACCAAAGATCTCTTCACACATGTACCTACACCATCATGCTCACCTTTTCTATTCCTAGCTTTAAAAAAACTCCAAATATGTGGTACACCCCTCTCTATATGCATCCTTCTCAACCAATAAAACATGCAAGCATTCTTGAATTTCCTTTTGTAATTATCTAACCAAATGAGATGTTAACCCATTGCAATATCTGTTTCCTACAAGAACTCAAAAAAGAATTCAAAACAATGTTGTCCAAACTTAAATGAATGAGATCTATCATCACTCATGCAAAAATGGTACTTCATGATTATCTTCCTATCCTCTTTTGTACTATCATTGGCATGTCTATATGTTATGTGGACAAAAATAACAATTTGAATAGAATTATAATATTGTGATTGTACTTCATTTTGTGGTTGCAATGTGTAATTTTCAGTAAAATCAACTACTGATATATTAGTTCCAATCAGGAAAGAGTTCTTACATATCTTGAATTGTCAATCCAACAATTGCAATTTGTGGCTATGCCTTGCATACTTATAGAAAATATTTTTCTTAAAATCAGAAATAAAATCAGCAATACTTGCCTCTCTTGCAACCAAATCGCATCTAGAATCTTCACCTCCACTCTTCAATGTCTATCTAACTATCTCAAACCTTTTTATCTCAACAATCTTGTTACCAAAGTCATGATCGCTACCCTCATGAAATAATGTTACAAACTTCGATAAACCACCACATTGAAAACAAATTTCATTTAAACAATCATTTCTATAAAATAAGCAACCATCACCTCTAATGCATAAAAATGAATCTAACAAGTCCCTAGATGACTTGGGAAGTTCCATTGCATGACACTCCTACAAAATTTCATCAGTATACATAGTAGAATGAATATGGCATAATAATTCATGATACATTGAAAACTCAACATGGTATTTACAACAATATGTATTACAAACATTAATAGGTACACTTGATAAAATGGCTTGCAAGACTCAAAATCCCTTTGTGATATTTGCAAATTTGGATGTTCTTGACAAAAAAAATTGTACAAATTTTTCTAGCTACATTCCAAGAAATGTTTAGGATGCGGTATGCGATCTCGATTACCAATTCTTAACTTTAAAACATCCTTTACATTCGGCGATACTCTAGAGTGAGAGTTCCAAAATTGTTCAATTTGAATCTTTACATTATTGGTTAGCTTCTTATCAACATGTGGAAGCCTCCCACTAAAAGCCCACATATCATTTTAAGGAGGACTATCGAGTCTTCCTCTTCTTGAGAGTGCTCTATTCAAATTTTTACGATTTAGATTTAAATAAATACAAGTTTTTCTCATTAAACTCAAGCCTTTCTCAAATGATGGCTTACTAGTGAGGTTGTGATCGCTCTATGAGTAGCCCTTTTATCTTTTTCCTTACTAGTCTTTCCAATAGAGGTTAGAGCATTAAAAATATTTTTTACAATAATACTATTATTTTCTTATTTATAAGTGACACAAATCTTCAATTTTCTTAATAATGGTATCATTTTGTAAGACTGAAGCAATTGCACAAAAAGTTGACATTTTTTGATTAATTTCTTATTAGAAAAGTATTCATTTAACATATTGGTAGCATACAAATGAACCATTGGTTGTGACCTTTTTCCTTGAAGATTATCTATTATGTTCTCACCTATTTCAAGCAATCATTTAGGGGTTCTCATGTAATTAGGTGTTACATAAGGTTCATTTTCAACAACATTTTCATTTTCAATAACAATTTCATTTTCAACAACATTTTCATTTTCAATAACAATTTCATTTTCAATAACATTTTCAGCAACATTTCTATTTTCAATGTGTTAGCTCTCAAAAAAATAGGCAAGATGCCTCAAGAGGTTTCCAATCTCTTGATACACTTTAGGGTAATAGACAAGGTCAAGAGATCTCAACCTTCTGCTCTTTAGGTGCTGCTAAACCTAGGTGGGTGTACCTTTCTAAATGAAGCAGACTTGACTTATGATTATCCCTCTTGCAATGAGTTGCTCATAATGGCAGATGGGAGTGAACAAATGAAATCAAACTTGATAGCAATAGCAATATTCTGATCTAAATCCTAAAATGCTCAATTAATAGATGTAGAGAAACAAAATGAGTTCAAAATGATGAAGTGTAGAGACCAGTGCCTTATTAGGTATGCAGAGTCAAAATGAAATCAAGATGAACAACACCTCTCTAGAGAAAACTCAAATTATCTGGCATATATTAGACTGTTTACAACTTGTATAAACATGCAATTCTGTAACTACTAAGCTTTACTTTAATAATCCAGATGAATCTCTCTGATTACTATGATCAACTCAAAGGATTTAATCTTTTCTTGAAAGAACCAAATGATTAATCACACAGATACAACAAATGTGTATTGATAAACTGAACATAAACTTGTTATGTCAATTTAAACAACTAGAAAGCATCAATCTTGGAGACAACTTAGCAGTATTTTCATTAAATTCAACATATAATTGACACCAGAAAAATGCAGCAACATCAATTGATTTTCATAAATACCTCCATTCTGAAATCATGCAACAATAGTCTTTGATCTGATAGTTTTATTCTACTATATCTACTTGCTGTATATCAAAATCTAATAACTGATAGATGATCATCCTTTTATAATTACAAAATTGCCTATTTATACACCAGCATGAGAAAATAAATCATAATGAAATATCATGTCGGCCCTCCATAGAAATCGTGCTCCAATCGAGTCGGCCTACAACGGTTCCCAAATGTATACATGTCGGCCACAACATTCAAATTTCTGTTATTCACCAATGAGATAGTCGCCAAGACAATCCAGCAGCTATGTCGAAGGCAATTCAATCGCTAATCGCTCTGTGGGTTCCTCTATTCTTTGTGTTGTTCACTTTCGCCATGACCCAATAGAGTCAGAGATAAGTCACATAGATTTCTTTATGTTTCCCCAAGATGCATTCTGTCATGTTTTCATTTACTCAAATCACTGAGACATAAGATATCTCTCACCGAAGTGTTCTTTTTGCTTAGTTCACAGTCACTGTAGCACTTAGACATCAAAGAGACGTCACGCAAACCACAACGTGTTTCACCGAAAGCCCCTTATTCATCTTGTGTGTCGCTATGATAAATCAATCTTCATACCGACAAGTCTTTTTGTTTTCATCGGCGAGACCGAAGGTCACTCACCAAGACCTCATATCGATATTGCTTAGTCTGGCCGAAACAATATTGATTCGCATAGTCGGTAAGACAATTCACACTCGCTAGGACCATATGCCACAAACCTCAACTCTTACTGATGTAACCTTTTTATCCTGTGTATTGGAGAGACATATCAATGTCGAGGAGACCTCTTGGAGATTACGTTATGTCATACAAAAGCATCCCGAACTCATTTTAGATCACCAAGAGAATGCAACACTTATACCGATAGAGACCCTCTTCCATTTATATCGATGAGACCCAATGAAATCGCTAAGACCTCCCTCTGATAACCCTTTGTTATATCGATATGCTTAGCTTTATCACCGGTCGGCAAGACACCTCAAATTCGTTGAGACCCCATACCGAATACAACACTCATGTTGATATGTCCCTTCTCTGTGTTTGTCACTGAGACCAAAAGAGTTCGCCAGGACATTGTACCGATGCCGCAAGTCTTGCCAATGTATCCTCATTCAAACTGTTCACCAAGACATAAAGCACTCGACGAAATATTATATCGATGACCAGACTCCTGCCCAAGTGTGAATCAACCTTTGTTGCCAAGATTGTGAGGAACTCCTACCAAACGGTGCCTGCAAGAAAATTTTGATCGCTGTGACATTGAATGAGTCTTTCCAAAAGGAAACACAGACTCATGTTAGCAGAAAATGCACAATGATTCGGGGAGACAATGGCATTCTTAGGCCGATAGGAACTAGAATGTAAAATATGCATGACTCAATGGATTATATGGGGCAACATGGGAAAAAAGTGAGTAGAATGATATGAAAACGAAACCTAGTGCTTATGATAAGGACATTATGGGAAATTAGGGTTAAGTAAAACTTGTGAAAATGTTCAAAAAATACAGTTCCAATAGTGGCTCTGTTTGGGGATGAATGATAACAAGATCATTACAAGGATCCAGATCTTTGGGTGAGCAGACCAGACACAAAATGAGCAAAATGGAAATGGACCAATAGAATGATGGAATGAATGCAAAATGAATGCAAGATGGAGGTGAACCAAAACCCTAAACTACTGTGCATGGAAAATAATTTTAAAGAGGATAAGCAAGAGTTGTCCATGCATTGGCAACCCTTAATCCTCTATGTTGCTCAAGAGAAGAATTGCTTCAATAATTGCCCATGAACAGGCAATTCTTGATCTTCACCAGCCATATTCTATAAATAGTATGAGTCTTCACCCTTCTTCCCAACAATAGCAAAAGGTCCTAGCCACAAAGCTTCAAATTTACCATGCTGGCCCTTCTCCTGACACCTTGCATTCCACATCAACACCAAGTCATTCTCTTCAAATTTTCTGTCCTTGGCCCTTTTGTCAAATAAATACTTCATCTGTGTCTGTAACTTCATGTTTTGATTCTGGGAAACTCTCCTTATTTCATCAAGTTCAACTAGTTGCTCCTTTCTTTCTTCCATAGGTTCAGGAATATCCAAGTCTTCCTGAAGGACAAACCTATAGACTGGTAACAAATTTTGTATAGGCATCCTAGCTTGTGTTCCATAAACCAATTCAAATGGGGACTTTCCAATTGCTTTCTTCACAGAAATGCTATCAGCCCACACGACCAGTTTTAATTTCGAATCCCAAGCCTTCTTGTTCTATCCCAACATCCTCCTTATAATTTTCAAAAGACTTTTATTGCTAGATTCAGCTTGACCATTAGCTTGTGGATGGTAAAGAGATGCATAAGAAATAGTAATACCATATGTGTCACAGAAACTTTTGAACTCATCTGATCTGAAACACATCCCATTATTTGTGATTAACCTCAGTGGTGCACCAAATTTGGTGAGAATATTGTCCATCAAGAAATTTGTCACCACTTTGCTTGTAGCTTGTTTAGTTGGGATTGCCTCTACCCACTTGGTAAAATAATCAGTGGCAACCAATATCCACTTGTATCCTCCACTTGATTTTTCCTATATCTCTCCAATGAAATCAATTCCCCATTGGTGAAAAGGGGCATCAGTCTACAAGGGTTGAAGTGGAAAAGCTCCTTGATACTTTCAGTTTTCGAGAGAACTTCTGGCAAGCTTCACATTTTATCACATGTGTAAAAGAATCATTAAAAACCTTTGGCCAGTAGTAACCTTACCTAAGAATTTTGTGTACAGTTGTTTTTGCTGAGTAGTGTCCTCCAAAAACTCCTTCATGCATTTTAGTTAGAACATGCTTGGCCTAAAACTCATCCAAACATAACAACAATATACCATCCCTATTTTTCCAAAACAGATCTCCATCCATGAAAACATATTTAGATGCTTGCAACTTTAGGGTTCTTTTTTGGCTGTCACTCAATCCCTCTGGACATTTTATGTACTTAAGGTAATGCATAATATCAGTATACCATGGAGTATGCTCAATGCTTGCAATTACAGTCTTTTCTTCTATATTACAAACCTGATTTCCTTCAATATTTGATTCTGCCATTAACCTAGCCAACCCTTGACCTCTTATTAATTTGGTAATCTATATCTCCATGTCAAATTATTGGATCTTATTAATCCATTTGTACCTTTTTCCTGTAACTTCAGATTGTGTCAGAATATCCTTGACATCTGCATGAGGGACAAAAGCAATCACCTTTGCTCCAACAAGATATGGTCTAAAGGCTCTTGTAGCTTTTACCAATGCAAACGCCTATTTTTCCATTATATCATACTTCAATTCATACCCTTCTAATGACTTACTAAAGAAAGACATAGGTTGTTCATGACCATCCTCATTCATCTATACAATTATAGCAATAATCGTATGCATTGAAGCGAATGAAAATATCTGAAAAGAATTTGTAAAGTCTGGAGATTTAAGGATAGGAGCTTCCTTGATGGCACTTTTGATAGATATAAAATCTTTCAAGGCCTCTGCAGTCCATTCCATTTTTTGTCATTTCTTCAACATTTTTGATATGGGCTTAATGATCTCAGCAAAGTTAGAAACAAATCTCCTAATGAAATTAATCTGTCCAAAGAATGACTGTATAGCCTTAACAGTTTTGGGAACTAGAATTTTGTCAATAGCTTCAACCCTCTCAGGATCTATCCCAATCCCCTCTTTTGAAACAATATGTCCTAAAAGCTTACCTCCTGTGACTACAAAATGACACTTCTTAGGATTTAAATTAATACCATATCCTAGGGCCTTAATAAATACCTTTTCCAAATTTTGTACATGATCTCCAACCTTCATCGAATAAGCAGTCAGGTCATCCTGGTACACCACCATGATAGCATTAATTAGATCTGCAAATGCCACGTCCATAGCTCTTTGGAAAGTCACTCCTACATTAGTGAGACCAAATGGCATTCTTATGTATACATACGTTCCCCAAGGAGTTGTAAATGTTGTCTTATATTGCTCAGACTCTCTGACCTTAACTTGGTTATACCTTGAAAGCCCATCCATCATAAAAAATAGCTCACACCCTATTACCTTATTCAATATAGCCTCCATATTGGGTAGAGGATAATTGTCCTTCAAAGATGCCATGTTTAGATTTTTGAAGTCCACACATAATCTGATGTTTCCATTTTTATTCCTCACAGGGACCAAATTTGAGACCCACGTTGAATGCCTGATTGGTTTAATAATTCCACCATCTCTGAGTTTTGCTAATTCTTCTTGCATCTTAGGCTCCAGTGTTGGATTTATGGGTCTTTGCTTTTGTCTGAATGGCTTAGCATCTAGCTTCAATGGTATTTCATGCTGAAATAAATCCTCCTTGTATGCTTTCAGATCTTCATAAGACCAAGCAAACACATGCTTATACTTTCTCATAAACTCTATCAACATTCTTCTAATTGTAGGGCTTATATTCTTCCCAATGTACACCCTTCTTGGTGCCATCTCAGTCCTTAAATTAATTTCTTCAATATTTTCCATTTTGACAGGTGTTTGCTTCATGAGGGACCGATCATTCCCATCATACAACCTCTCCAATGCCACCAAGCCCTTAGGAAGCTTTTTTTTTTTGAGTTGTAAGATCTCCTTGCCAAACATAGTTTGCTTCTCATCTACTTCCTCAACAAAAGCATTGAAGTCAATTTCTTGGGCTTCATATTGATCTATACAATTGAGGAATTTCAAAAGGTTAGAATCATCATTGAAAACCTTCCAATTGTAAATGTTGTCAAGAACAGCAGGCCTTGTTTTAAATTCAATCAGTGAAACCCCAGCCAATGTGATATCATCTCTTTTCAGTGCCACATTTGCTAGAAAATCATCCATTATGTTCTTTGATCTGTCAATCCACTCAATTGAAAAGGCATCGAATAATTCAATTGTGTCCCACACAACATTCCTATGCTATTTTAATATTTTGTGCTTTGCTGCATATTTGGATTTAATTTGTGAAACAACCAACTCAGAATCACCAAAAACAGTCAACAACTTAATCTTGTGTTTCACAGCTATGCTCAAACCTGTCAATAAAGCTTCATACTCTGCCACATTGTTTGTACATTCAAATTCCAACAAGAATGAAAATTTAAATGTAATACCTTCAGGAGAAACAAACACAATCTCAGCTCCATTTCCTTCCTGGCTGCAAGCTCCATCAAAATACATCTTCCACACTTCATTGCAACTTTGTGCCACATGCCTTTCAATTGGATCACTATTGATTAATTCTAGCTAGGAAGATTGAATCTTAAAACTTCCAAGATCAACATCACAAAAACAATTGATCTGATCTTGTGGTACACAGTCAACAAGCTGGTTCATTCTTGGCTCTCTATACAACTTGACTTCCTGACCATTCACTGGAATAGTAGCATAAGATAAATCAAACTAGACATTTCCTCCAACTGTTGCTGTCCATTGTCTTGACAGAAGCATACCAAACTATGGAGGAGTATCAATCACTGTGATATCTATATTATAAGTCACCTATGGATAAGTAGCTAGCTTGACTTCAACTCCTCTTTTTGGAAAGGCTTCTGTTCACTTTTATCATGCTGTTTATTTCTTGATTTCTTCACTATTCCTTGAGTCACCTTCTGATCCTTCATAAAGATTCCCCTAGGGACACCGTCCTTCTCATTTACTATTGTATTTCTCAACCAGTATTTACTCCTTGCTTCCTCAACTACAGCAACAGCCAGTCTCTCTATTTCTTCTTTGGTGAGTCTCCTCATATTGCATGGAGCAAGCACCTCAACAAAATGTGGCTCTGTGTAATCTCCCTCAGAATCAGAAAAGACCTGTTGTTCAGCCATATGGACATTATATTTCTGATTTGAAACATCATATTCATAACCTTCATCCTCTAAAGATGAGTACCCTTCCTCAGCATGATAAAATATGTTTGAAGTCAAATAAACCTTGTGATCCTCTCCATTATTTTCCATCAACATTCCTTCTTCTTGCATCCTTTGAGCTACAACACAATAGTCTGGAGAATGTAGTTTATCACAAACTTCACAGAAGTAATTATTACTCACCATGTAAGTTCCCTTCTTGCTCAATGGATCAAGAGTCTCTTTGTTTCTAGGCCTAGCTGTTATAGGTTTTCCATCGTTCCAGTATGTATTATAAGGCATATCATGCAACCTCGGCCTCTCATTTCTATATTTATTCTCCTGTCTGTACTGATAATTATTGCTTTGTTGAGGAGGCCTCGGGTTATCTCTTTTATTGATTATACCAGTAGCCTTCCTGTTGTTTTCAATTGTTAATGCTATCTTCTAAGCCTCACCTAGATCTCTTGGGAATCTATTCCTCAATTCATACCCTGTTTTAGGATCAAATGCATTCAAATAAACACTCAGAGCTACTGAATCTGGCAGCCTTGATCTAGGAGGTACCTTAGTCTGCAACTTGTTGAATCTTCAGTTGAAATCATAAATTGAGTCATTCTAATTTTTTTGAATTCGCATCAATTCATGAAGAGCTGCATCTGGTGCATTTTGATTCCCATATTGTTCTAAAAATCGATCTTGGAGTACTCAAAGAGAATTGATTGAGAATGCAGGCAAGCTGTTAAACCAATCCCTAGCTTCTTCAATAAGTGACATCATAAATAGCTTCATGTGTAAATATTCATATGGCACATCTATGTCCTGGATGAAAATGTTGAAACTCCTTAAATGCTCTTCAACAATGATTGCATTGCTCCCTGTAAATTTGGGAACCATACCCCTCCAACTGCCATCCATAGGGTAAGGGTATAACTAAAAACCTACTAAATCAAACTGTTAGATCATGGTTGTATATAGGTGAGGGGGACGAATAGGTGGACACTGATGCTGGTGCATGGGATTATTGTACTGTGCATTATACTGTGGGATAAAAGATTGACCAGGAGGTGGATGCATAGCTGTATGCTGTGCGGGAATATGAGGTGGATGATTTGGTTGATTATAGTGATTTCCTGTCTGATGGTGAGGAGACAATGGTGGATTTGAAGGCCCTACACCATGATTACCCTGCTTATGAGGTGGTACATACTTCAGGGGGAACTTAGCTGTCTGAGAAGTAATTTGGACTTTCTATAATGCAGCCTTCAACTCTTCTATCTCCTTCCTCTATGATTCAAGCTGTGCTTTTACTTCCTCAAGAAGCTCATGATTAATAGAGTCATTTTGGTTACCTTCCATCTTCTGATCATATTCATGTTGAATTTTGATTTGCTCAGCCTCTAGTTCAGCTCTAAACTTAGCCTATTTCTGAGGATCGAGAAAAAAGAAAGGATTTCTTTGATCTTTAGCGGTACAAAGTTCTGCACTTGAATTATCTCTCCATGTATCATATGTATCACAATGTGCTCTTGATGTTTTTTCTTTGCCAGTCATGCACATGTCCTCACTTATCCCTTTTCCTTTATCAGCCTTGTCATCTTTGTGTGTCCATTTACCACTCCCAGTAGGAGCTCCAATATGACCTCCCCTGTATTGAGATCTTCTTCCATTCATGCTTGAACAACTACAAAATTTTTGTCAGAGTCGCCACTCACTTTTGTCAAAAATGACAAAATACTTGATGCTTCTTATTCCCAGTGGATTCTGTATAAAGTTCATGACTCTATAATTAATGCCTTGATTTTGAATGTATCCCCAGTAGAGTCGCCAAATTTTTAGCTCTAAAAAACGCAAGCAAGATGCCTCAAGAGGTTGCCAATCTCTTGATAAGCTTTAGGGTAACAAACAAGGTCAAGAGAGCTCAACCTTCTACTCTTTAGGTGCTGCTAAACCTAGGGGGTGTACCTTTCTAAATGAAGCAGACTTGACTTATGATTATCCCTCTTGCAATGAGTTGTTCACAATGGCAGATGGGAGTGAACAAATGAAATCAAACTTGATAGCAATAGAAATCTTCTGATCTAAATCCTAAAATGCTCAATTAATAGTTATAAAGAAACAGAATGAGTTCAAAATGATGAAGTGTAGAGACTAGTGCCTTATTGGGTATGCGGAGTCGAAATGAAATCAAGATGAACAACACCTCTCTAGAGAAAACTCAAATTATCTGGCATATATTCTCTTTACAACTTGTATAAACATGCAATTCTGTAACTACTAAGCTTTACTTTAATAATCTAGATGAATCTCTCTGATTACTATGATCAACTAAAAGGATTTAATCTTTGCTTGAAAGAACCAAATGATTAATCACCCAGATACAACAAATGTGTATTGATAAACTAAACATAAACTTGTTATGTCAATTTAAACAACCAGAAAGCATCAATCTTGGAGACAACTTAGCAGTATTTTCATTAAATTCAACAGATAATTGACACCAAAAAAATGCTGCAACATCAATTGATTTTCATAAATACCTCCATTCTGAAATCATGCAACAATAGTCTATGATCTGATAGTTTTATTCTACTATATCTACTTGTTGTATATCAAAATCTAATAACCGATAGTTGATCATCCTTTTACAATTAAAAAAATGCCTATACACCAGCGTGAGAAAATAAATCATAATGAAATATCATGTCGACCCTCCATAGAAATCGTGCTCCAATCAAGTCGGCCTACAATGGTTCCCAAATGTATACATGTCAGCCACAACATTCAAATTTATGTTATTCACTAGTGAGACAGTCGCCAGGACAATCCAATAGCTATGCCGAAGGAAATTCAATCACTAATCACTCTGTGGGTTCCTCTATTCTTTGTGTTGTTCGCTTTTTCCATGACCCAACAAAGTCAGAGAGAAGTCACATAGATTTCTTTATGTTTCCCTAAGATGCATTCTGTCATGTTTTCATTTACTCAAATCGTTGAGACATAAGATATCTCTCACTAAAGTGTTCTTTTTGCTTCGTTCACAGTCGCTGTAGCACTCAGACATTGGAGAGAACTCATGCAGACCACAACGTGTTTCACCGAAATCCCCTTATTCATCTTGTGTGTCACTATGACAAATCAATCTTCATACCGACAAGTCTTTTTGTTTTCATCGGCGAGACTGAAGGTCACTCACTGAGACCTCATATCAATATCGCTTAGTCTGGCCAAAACAATATTGGTTCGCATAGTCAGTAAGACAATTCACACTCACCAGGACCATATGCCGCGAACCTCAACTCTTACCGATGTAACCTTTTCATCCTATGTATCGGCCAGACATATCAATGTCGAGGAGACCTCTTGGAGATTACGTTATGTCATACCAAATCATCTCAAACTCATTTTAGATTGCCAAGAGAATGAAACACTTATACCAATAGAGACCCTTTGCCATTTATATCAGTGAGACCCAATGAAATTGCTAAGACCTCCCTCCAATAACCCTTTGTTATATCGATATGCTTAGCTTTATCACCGATCAACAAGACACCTCAAATTCGTTGAGACCCCATACCGAATACAACACTCATGCCAATATGTCCCTTCTCTGTGTTTGTCAATGAGACCAAAAGAATTCGCCTGGACATTGTACTGACGCCGCAACTCTTGCCGATGTATCCTCATTCAAACCGTTCGCCAAGACACAAAGCACTCGGTGAAACATTATATCGACGACCAGACTCTTGCCGAAGTGTGAATCAACCTCTGTTGTCGAGACCATGAGGAACTCCTATCAAACGGTGCCTACAAGAAAATTTTGATTGTTGTGACATCGAATGAGTCTTACCGAAAGGCAACATAGACTCATGTTAGCAGAAAATGCACAATGGGTCAGGGAGACAATGGCATTCTCACGCCGATAGGAACCATAATGTAAAATATGCATGACTCAATGGATTCTATGGGGCAACATGGCAAAAAAGTGAGCAGAATGATATGAAAACGAAACCTAGTGCTTATGATAAGGACATTATGGGAACTTAGGGTGAAGGAAAACTTGTGAAAATGTTTAGAATATACAGTTCCAACACAATGTTCACATTTTCATTTTCAATTTCAATATGATGTTCAATATTTTGAAACTTTACTTCATCTTCACTTGAATTAACATTTAACGGCGAAAAAGAAGCTTCAACTTTAATATTTGTCATACCTTGTCTTCTCCTATAAATTTATCTATCTTTTTCTCTATATGCTTCAATTTGATCTACTATTAGTTTCTTTTTTCCTTTTCTCCTATGGTGACTACTACTCCCCATTGCACATGTTGGAGCTGTAGATTTCTACAATATTTTTCACATATTTTGCTTGACCCTAAGTTTCCATATGGTCCTCATCCTAAAACACTAGGGCTTGTTTTCCTATCATTCTGCTCATTTTTCGTCCATTGTATCCGTCGGGTCTTGCATGATTCACATCATGGTCTATGTTTCCCTAACCCATTTTGCATGTTTCAACTTGCATGAGTCTATATTTCCTATCAACAAGACTCATTTGGTGTCTTAGCAAATAGATTTTATCTATAGGTGGTTGTCAGCATAGCTTTGATAGGGTTTCAGTGACAGGAAGATGCATATTTCAGAAAGAGTTTGGGTGTCGTTGTAATGTCACGCCAAAATCATTTTGTCTTACCAACTGGTCAAAGTGAATTTTTATCGGTGTAGGACTTTGTTTCTGCATAACATCTTGGCGAGCTCTCGTGGTTTCACCAACAATCACATTGATTGTTCTTTTCGGCCAGACTGGGGGTATTCGGTATAAGTCATAACGATTTCCATTTGTTTCACCGATCGGCGCTTAAGGGATACATTTCGGTGTGAGATGGGGCTTTCAATATATCATCTTGGTGAATGACCTTTGGTCTCACCGAAAATGCATATGGAGACTCCATCGGTATGAAAATATTTTGGTCTTGGCGAACACGAATGACTTCAAGATACTTTGGTATGACATGGTGTTGTCTCCGATAGGTCTCGCCAATACTGTATTGTCTTGGTGACTAGGAAAGCAAATGGGACCTTTCGGTGTAACAGAATGATATCTCCAAGATGTCTGCCTGATGGATGAAGGTCACAACAACTCAAAGTACTCTCTAATTTCAGTGTGACAAGCAAGGGGTTACGACGACATTCAAGATGAATAAGGGTTTTCGGTAAAGCAATGTGGAGTCTACGAAAGGTCTTCCCAACCTGGATAAGTTACGGTGATAGTGAATAAAACAAGGGGAATGCATCGGTGTGAGATATACGTATGTCTCAGCAACAGGAAGGCACTTTAGGAAAAGTATGTATCGGCAAAACATAATCAAATCGATATGATATTTCACCAATGACAGAAGGCTATAACGATACACAGTGGAACAAATGGCTACTTTTGGACTTCGACATAACAAGCAGATGGTCATAGCGAATGCAAAGTAGGGGAACACTTCCAGGGAGCGATAAGCGTTATTTTTCCTTTGACATACCTTTAGGCCTATCTTGGCAATTGGTTGGCAATTAAAACCGAATTTCAAAGTGTTGGGCCGACATGACTAGGCCCAATTGTAACAGTTGATTGATATGGATTCTAGCTGACATGTGATCTCAACATATTTTGTTTTTGGATTGCTGGTGTATAAATATACACCCCAATTTTAATAGAAAAGAAGAAGATTTTATATTAGAAAAATACAGTAGAGTAGGAATGGGCATGGTAGAATAAAGTTCTCATTTTGGAGAGCATGGTGCATGTTTTTTAATGGTGGTTTCAATGAAATTCAGTTGGTGTGACAGGTTATTTTAGTATCAATTGTTTGTTATATCAATTGTCTGTTAAGCTTATTGGAAAGTATTGCTGAAGCTATCTCCAATTTTATTTTTTCTGGTTGTTTAAATTGGAATAACAAGTTTACTTTCAATTTATCTATGCACATTTGCTGCATTTGTGTGATTAATTAACTGGTTCTCTCAAGTAGGGATTAAATCATTTTCATTGATCATAGTAATCAGGAAGATTCATTTGGATTATTAAAGAAGAGCTCAGTAGTCATAATCTTGCATTGTTTATACAAGTTATGAACATATCATATGCCTGTAATTTGATTTTCTGCTAGAATAAGTTGCCCACTTTTGTTTCGTTTGACTCCACATACCCAACAAGGCACTGGTCTCTGCAATTTCATTATTTGAATTCATTCAATCTCTTTTTATCAGTTGATTAAGCATTCTAGGATTTAAATCAGAAGATAGTTATCAAGTTTGATTTCATTTTGTTCACTGTCATCTGCCATTATGGACAAAGCATTTTAGAAGGATAATCATAAGATAAGTTTGCACTATTCAGATAGGTACACCCACCTACGTCTGGCAGCACCTGAAGAGTAGAAGGTTTAATTCATTTGACCTTATCTATTACCCTAAAGCGTATCAAGAGATTGGCAGCCTCTTGAGGCATTCAGCCTGCGTTTTTGAGAGCTAACAAATTGGCGACTCTACTGGGGATTATATCAAAAAAATTGGTTGAAGACCACATTATAGAGTCATTGGAGGAAAAGTTGTAATTTTCAGAAAGAGTGATTCCACTGGGAAATAGATCAGAAATAATGATTTTCCTACTTTTAGAAAAGTAGGTGGCGACTTTGAAAGAATTTTTGCAGTTTTTTAAACATGAATGGAGGAGGATTTCAGTTTAGGGGAGGTCATGCTGGAGCTCCTCATGGTTAGTAGTATGTGCCATATTATCATACACAATACTATGGGCTGATGTACCAGCATCCGTATCCGCCTAGTGCCCCCTTCATCAGCATACAACAATGATTAGGCAATTTGATTTTTCAGAGATTCAATTATCCCCTTATCCAATGGATGGTAGTTGGAGAGGAATTGTTCTAAAGTTTGCAGGGTGTGATGCAATCACTGTTGAAGATCATTTAAGAAGTTTTGATGCTTTCATCCAAGATTTGGATGTGCCCTACGAATATTTATGCATGAGGCTATTCATGATATCACTGGTTGAAGATGTTAGGGATTGGTTCAACAGCCTACCAGCTATCTCTATTGAGTCTCTCCAAGGATTTCAAGATCAATTCCTTGAGCAGTTTGGGAATCTAGGTGCACTAGATTATGCTCTTTGTGAATTATTGCACATTCAGAAAGATCAAAGCAATACAATTTATGATTTCAATCGAAGATTCAATAAGTTGTAGAATAAAATACCTATTGGATCAAAGTTGCCTGATTCCATAGTACTGAGTATTTATTTGAATGCATTTGATCCAAAGACAGGGTATGAGCTTAGAAATAAATTCTCAAGAGATTTGGCTGAAGCACAGAAGATGGCACAAACAATTGAAAACAATAGGAAGGTTGCTGGGATAATCAGTAAAAGAGATATTCATAGGGTTTCTCAGCAAAGCAACATATACAGGAACGAAAGGCCAAGGTCGCATGGCATGCCTTATAATATAGACTGAAAGGACAACAAACCTATAACAACTAGGCCTGGAAGTGAGGGAGATTCTGATCCATTGAGCAAGAAAGGAACCTATATGGTAAATAACAATTACTTTTGTGATTTTTGTGATAAGCCACATTCCCCAAATCATTGTGTTGTAGCACAAAGAATACAGGAGGAGGGAATGTTGATGGAAAACAATGAAGAGGATCACAAAGTTTATTTGACTTCAAATACCTTTCACCATGTTGTGGAAAAGAACTCACCTTTGGAGGATGAAGGTTATGAATATGATGTTTCAAATCAGAAGTACAATGTCCATATGGCTGAACGGTAGATCTTTTATGATTCTGATGAAGATTATACTAAGCCATGTTTGGTTGAGGTGCCTGCTCAATACAATATGAAGAGACTTACTGAAGAAGAGATGGAGATACTAACTGTTGCTAATCAAAAGGAGACACAAGGAATTGTGAGCCAGGCGTTGTCCCGGGGAATAAGGTATGACAATACTATCAATGTTGAATCCAATAGCTATATTTTTGATGAGTATAGAGAAATTGATCAGATGATGCATCCAATGGAAGATAATACATGTGCAAACAAGAATGATTCCTATGATTTCCTGCATGAGAAAGGTGAAAGTACAAGAGGTTTCTCTTGCATAATAGATTGTCACACAGAGAGCAATGTTTGTTGTGAATATTCTGATGCTGATGATGAACCTGAGGATTTTTATTTGCAATCAAGGGACTCTTCTACTTCTTATAAGGATCTAGATGAAGAAGCAATGGGAGATGTTGATTCATCAGATAGTAAGTATAAAACACCTCTGACTGCAGTTGAAAATTATGAAGATACATTTGATCATGATGAGGTTTGTACATTTGAAAGTGATTTCCAAATTTTTTCAAACTCATTGTATGATGAAGAGTTAAATGAAGATCAGATGATTTTTTCCAAGGTGTGTCAATGAGTATGTTTCAGATATTTTCAAATCCATTCTATGTAAAGGAGGAAATAATTTCAAACAAGCAAAATAATGGAATAAATAATTGTACTAATGATGTTTTTGATTTTCCATTCTCTGATGGTATTGGATTTCTGTTTGATGATAGTGATGAAAATATAGAGATTTGTTCACTTGTTAGTGAACATATTGCAGATTTGTTTACTTCTAAATACCTGGGATGTGCACATGATGATTTTGAAGTTCTGTCTCCAGCTTACTTTTGTTTTGACAGTGAAAAATCTTTGTGTAAAGATTCTTATGATTCCCTGTGTATTTCTTGGAATGATGGTGATATTTTTGGTGTTTGTCAGAAGTCTGCTTCCATTCGGGATGAGGTATGTGATTTTGAAATTTCTAATTCATGTGAAGAAGACATTTGTTTGCATACCAAGGATGATAGAAGTTCAGATTTTATTTCACATATGCATGATATGGAGGATATGAGTCATGATATAGTGTTGTCTCCAAATAGAGATACTGAAGAGGTGCAAAAGGTTTCAGATAATGTTGGTTTGACAGAGTTTTTTGTTTTTCAAGAGAAGCACTTTGATGACAAATTTTCAATATAGCTGGGAGAGTGTTTTATAATACATAATAGTGAGAGAGATAATACAAAGTTTTACATTAAATATGTATGCATTTTGTATGCTGACAGAGATCTGTTTGATGATGAAAAATATAAATTATAGAATGGTGTAGGGATTTTGGGCCAAGCTGAGCATAGTGATTCTCTAAAAACTTACAGTGATAGGAAAGATTGCATCTGTGTCTTCAAGAGAAATCTGACGAACTTAGAACAAAACCAGGTATTTGATAGGGGAAAATATGATTTGAGTTTCAGATTGTAACAGCTCAAGATAGGAGAAGTTAACACATAGAGGATTGAGGGTTGCCAGTGCATGGACAACTCTTGCTTATCCTCTTCAAAATTCTTTTCCATGCATAGTAGTTTAGGGTTTTGGTTCACCTTCCATCTTGCATTCTCTGCATTCATTTCCATTGCCATTTTTTCCATTTCTGCTCACTGGTTCATCATTTGTGTCTGGTCTGCTCACCCAAAGATTATGGATCCTTGCAATGATCTGACTATCATTCATCCCTAGATGGAGCCACTGTTGGAGCTGTAAATTTCTGCAATATTTTTCACATATTTTGCTTGACCCTAAGTTTCCATATGGTCCTCATCCTAAAACACTAGAGCTTGTTTTCCTATCATTCTACTCATTTTTCATCCATTGTATCCATCGGGTCTTGCGTGATTCACATTGTGGTCTATGTTTCTCTGACCCATTTTGCGTGTTTCAGCTTGCATGAGTCTGTGTTGCCTATCGGTAAGACTCATCTGGTGTCTTAGTGAATAGATTTTATCTGTAGGTGGTTGTCGGCATAGCTTTCACAGGGTTTCGGCGATAGGAAGATGCATATTTCAGAAAGAGTTTGGGCGTTGTTGTAATGTCACGCCGAAATTGTTTTGTCTTACCAACTGGTCAAAGTGAATTTTTATCGGTGTAGGACTTTGTTTCTGCATAACATCTTGGCAAGCTCTCATGGTTTCACCGACAATCACGTTGATTATTCTTTTCGGCCAGACTGGGGGTATTCGGTATAAGTCATAATGATTTCCATTTGTTTCACTGTTCGATGCTTAAGGGATACATTTCGGTGTGAGTTGGGGCTTTCGATATATCATACTGGCGAATGACCTTTGGTCTCACTGATAATGCATATCGAGACTCCATCGGTATGAAAATATTTTGGTCTTGGCGAACACAAATGACTTCAAGATACTTCGGTATGACATGGTGTTGTCTTCGACAGGTCTCACCGATACTGTATTGTCTTGGTGACTAGGAAAGCAAATGGGACCTTTCGGTGTAATAGAATGATGTCTCCAAGATGTCTCCCCGATGGATGAAGGTCACGGCAACTTGAAGTACTCTCTAATTTCGGTGTGACAAGCAAGGGGTTATGGTGACATTCAAGATGAATAAGGGTTTTTGGTAAAGCAATGTGGATTTTGCGAAAGGTCTTCCCGACCTGGATAAGTTACGGCGACAGTGAATAAAACAAGGAGAATGCATCAGCGTGAGATATCGATATGTCTCAGCGACAGGAAGGCACATAAGGAAAAGTATGTATTGGCAAAACATAATCAAATCGATATGATATTTCATCGATGGCAGAAGGCTATAACGATACACAGTGGAACAAATGGCTACTCCTGGACTTTGGCATGATGAGCAGATGGTCACGGTGAATGTGAAGTAGAGGAACACTGGCAGGGAGTGATAAGCATTATTTTTCCTTTGGCATACCTTCAGGCCTGTCTTGGCGATTGGTTGGCGATTAAAACAAAATTTTGAAGTGTTGGGCCGACATGGCTGGGCCCGATTGTAATGGTTGATCGATATGGATTCTAGCTGACATGTGATCTCAACATATTTTTTTTTCGGATTATTGGTGTATAAATATACAGCCCAATTGTAATAGAAAAGAAGAAGATTTTAGATTAGAAAAATACAGTAGAGTAGGAATGGGCACGATAGAATAAAGTTCTCATTTTGGAGACCATGGTGCATGTTTTTAAGTGGTGATTTCAATGAAATTCAGCTGGTGTCACAGGTTATTTTAGTATCAATTATCTATTAAGCTTATTGGAAAGTATTGTTGAAGCTATCTCCAATTTTATTTTTTCTGGTTGTTTAAATTGGAATAACAAGTTTACTTTCAGTTTATCTGTGCACATTTGCTGCATTTGTGTGATTAATTAACTGGTTTTCTCAAGTAGCGATTAAATCCTTTACATTGATCACAGTAATCAGGAAGATTCATTTGGATTATTAAAGAAGAGCTCAGTAGTCATAATCTTGCATTGATTATACAAGTTATGAACATATCATATGCCTACAATTTGATTTTCTGCTAGAATAAGTTGCCCACTTCTATTTCGTTTGACTCCGCATACCCAACAAGGCACTGGTATCTGCAATTTCATTATTTGAATTCATTCAATCTCTTTTTATCAGTTGATTAAGAATTCTAGGATTTAAATCAGAAGATAGTTATCAAGTTTGATTTCATTTTGTTCACTGTCATCTGCCATTGTGGACAAAGCATTTTAAAATTATAATCATAAGATAAGTTTGCACTATTTAGATAGGTACACCCGCCTAGGTCTGGCAGCACGTGAAGAGCAGAAGGTTTAATTCATTTGACCTTGTCTGTTACCCTAAAGCATATCAAGAGATTGGCAACCTCTTGAGGCATTCAGCCTGCATTTTTTAGAGCTAACAGCACAAACAAAAAAGCACACACAAATGATTGTAATTGCAAATAAATTGTAAAAGAATATCTCAAAAGTTGAATTTTGTTTGATACAGATAGAAAGCACGAGATTTCCATGATAGAAAGAATGTAGGGACCGTTGGAATGCTCAAAATGGTCCCATTTTTATTTTTTATATAACTTAGTAAATGGATATTCATTATAAACAAATATATCTTTGATTTAGTTTTAAGAATTATTATATGTTATGATATATATATATATATATATTTATATTTATTATATACTAATATACTAAATTAATTTATTATATATATTTATATTAATATAATATAAATTAATATTATGTTATATAAATTAATAATATATTAATATATATATATGATATATTAAATATATAATATATATTATCCCACTCTCTCTCTCTCTCCCTCTCTATCTCTCCCACTCTCCCTTTCTCTCTCTCCCTCTCTCTCCCACTCTCCCTCTCCCTCTCTCCCACTCTCCCTCTCCCTCTCTCCCTCTCTCCCTCTTAGGTCTTTCTCTCTCTCCCTCTCTCTCCCTCTCTCCCTTTTGTTATAATAATGAAGAAGGTTCCCTTCGAGTTTGTTGTAATTGATGCCAACATTGGTTGGTAATTGACTAAGTAAACTGTACGTCCATGTTGATCCGATATTTTGGTCTAGAAATCTTCTCAGTAAAATGAAATCCTATGAGTTTTTGATATGTTTCTCAAGAGTTTCAATTATAGGTATAAATGAGTTTTGTGCGAGTTTGTGTGATCTGGTTGAGTTATCCAAGTGATAGAAGTTTGGTACTCTTTTGGCTAACAAGGTTAAGAATTGGTTGTACTTTGTGTGTTCCTTATTAGGTCTAGGCCAACCTAATGTTTGGGTAACACATTTTGTTCTATGCGCCAAAACGAATTTTGTATTGAGCTAACAAGACATTTTGAATTTTGGGTGTTCACATTCAATTAGGCCAACCTAATTGATAAAGGAAAACATGACCATATATATATGTGTGTGTTTGATGAACAAAAAAAATACAGAGGTGTGTGTGTGTGTGTGAAGATATAGTACATGTGAATACAAGTGATGGAATGAATGAAATAATGCAAAATGATTAATGATGATTATATATCTACAACCAGAGTAGAATTTTGGTATATAATTGGAATTGTTTCTGCACTTTGTAGGTGCACCCCTCTTGTTCATTTTTGGTAGTGAGCCATACCTTTTGTATCTTGGCTATAAGCAATATTTTGTATTCATGTTGTGAATGTTTCAAAGAAAGTGACTCCTGGTAGTGAGCCCTATAATATCTTATGATTGGTTATACTATATTGTGAGCTAATCCTCACCGTGGTTTTTCCCACTTTGGGTTTTCCACATAAAAATCCTGGAGTCAATGTGTTATGATCTCTGTTGTGTTTTTGTTCACTATTGTAGTTAGATGTGGATTGTTAATTGGATGATTAATAATTAATTTTGTTAGCATAATATTGATTCACCCACCCCCTCTTAGTATTTGATTTGTTGAATAATTGGTATCAGATCTTGGTACCTCTAAAAAAGTCTTATAGCTTGAGGAAGGTCCTAAAATTTGAATACATGCTAACAAAGGCTATCTTGCTTCTCCAAAAGAAAACTTTGTATCTGAAGAAATCAATGTTGCTCTTGAGGAATTGGATAAAAGTGAGGATGAGAAGGAAACTTTGAAAGGAAATTTGAAGGAAGCAAATGAATGTATTAGGAAGCTGAGAGAGTAGATCAAAAAAGCTCAAGGAAAGGTATAGAGAAGTCAGTGACCAACTAAAAACTGCTAATGAAGACATTACCAGACTAAAGGTGCAAGTAGAAGAGAAGTGAATTGAGGAATGCCAGAAAACTGAGATTCATAACAAAATTAATGAATGTACAAAACTTGAGCAAGAAGTGGTAACCCTAAGAGTTGATCAGGAAAAGGTGAAAGCTCATAAAGAAAGATTCAATACAAGTTGTTCAATGCTTGATGAGTTGACATATCAGAAACTTGCTAAGGATAAAAGTGGTATAGGACTTGAAGTAGGACAAAGCTCAAAGGCTAAACTAGTTTCTAACAAAATGGACAATTAAAAGAAATTTCAAGGCAATACTTATCAGATCAAGAACCATAGGAACAATACCAAAAGGATCCCTACCTGATAGCCTAATGCTCAAAGGTACCCATCTTTTAATAGTTTTTGTTTCTCATGTAATAAATTCAGTCATAGAGCAACAAAATGTAGAAGTAGGATGAACTAGAATAGAATGAGTCAAAATGTTGGATTCTTTACTAGACAATGCTATGTTTGCAACAAGTAGAGCTACTAGATGTAGAAGCCAGATAATGATGAAAATGTTTAATGCTAACATAAGGATTCAATATTTTCAAGGCTACTATTATACATGCAATATTTTTTGACATAAGGCTAATCAATGCAGGTCAAGGATGAATGAAAATTCATTTGATCAATGATATATTGTGTGGTACACTTAAAAAAAATAGGACATATCTAAAAATTTTGTAGGAATAAAGTTGGGAAGATACCTGGGTATGTGCAGGATCATCATGGAAAAATAGGCCCTTAAGTGGCAAAAAATTTAGAAAAATCAGAGTTATGCAACTTGACATAAAAATTTGAATAAGTTATCTATATTATTTCAAAAATATGTAAGAATAGAATTTGTAGAAATTTGAATGTAGTTTCTAAACTACTAGGTTTGTTTTAAAAATAAAAATCTATTTGGTGAAAATTTGAAATTTCAATGTAGTAGTACTTAAATTTTAGGGAAAAATAAGAAGTAGGTGTCTATCTGACCACCCTAAACACAATAAAATGATAATGTTTTTTTATAAGATTTTAGATATAAGTAGAGGACTCATGCCCAAATGTGATGCGTATTTTTTTGTAAATTTTTTCCAAGTAAATAATTAATTATGATTTTTTTATTACAACTTTAAAAAAATGTAAAAACTCGTTTGTCTAACCACCTTAACTTGGTCAAAAATTCATGAAATTCAATTTTTCTTTTTTTAATCCTATAGTATGCAAAACATAGAATGTGACACATGTTTTGGATTCAAAAAATGTGATATCGTTTGAAAGCTATAGATGTTTTTCAATTAGCCTATCAATCAGGACTTTAGTTATAATTCGAATAGAAAATTAATAATAATTACTTATTAAATTCAAATTAAAGCATAATTTATATTGGTAGAAAGCTGAGAATCTCCTTTAAAAACCCTTTTTGTTTCATCAATTTTTGGTACAAAAAAAGTTGCCAGCCACATACCCATTGTATTGCCACTTTTTGGCCCATCATGATCCTGCACATACCCACCTAATCCAAAACTAAAGAACAAGCCTGTGAACAAAGTAGATCCTAAAGAAGGAAAGACATGGAAAAAATTTTGGAGGAAGAAGGAAAAACCTAAGAACAAGGATGAATCAAATATCCCTATATCTGCATCCAGTGTAGATACCTCTTCCAAGAACTGAACCCAGTAATCGTTTGATGGGGAGCAGTCGCAGAAAAATAAAATGAGCCCTAGATATATGAGGTGTCATGTCATGACACAAGGATATGTGATGTGAGTGATTATTTTGAAGGAATTGGAGAAAATACCAATAGAAAATAAGCAAATCAGGAGAATTGCAGAACTCTTCTTGGTTTACAGTGTGTTTCATAAAGTAGTTGGCAACATTAAAGCTGAAAAGCAATAATGCAAATTAGGGAAAAAATTGTAAGTAATAAAGCAAGAGTCTAAGTTAAAGAAAAGCACATTTGTACAATTTGGAAAATGTGCAAGATGAAGTAAGATTGAAGGTGATTTAGTGCATCGTACATCAAACCCCTAGTTCTCGGTAAGTAGAAAAGGTATTCTTTGTTAACTAATTTTTTTGGTTTTAAAGTTGAAGAAAAAATTTATTTAGAATTTTCAAGATTATTTGGGGAAGATGGCCACTCCTACTGTTGTGGAAATTTTTGAGAGGCCTCAACCAAGATTCAAAAGATGTTCATGGATAGTATATGAAAATGACCCCATGGGTGCGTTATCGCACAATCCAAGCCATGTGCTACCCATTGAAGACACAAGAACTTAAATTCATGGGAAATTAGAAGAATTCAATCATTAGGAGTTGAAGGATTTGTGGGTCAATGAGTTGACTGATGATTTACTACTTAAGGTGGAATATGAAAACCTAGTTTGAAAGAAGTTGAATGTTTGGAAATAGTTTCCAAACTTCTCTAGTGAGAGTGAGGTGAAGTTTTTTAGAATGGACCTCAGTAGGGTTCATAGCAATATTGTGTGGATAAATGAATCAGCGATTATCAACAAGGAGGAAATTGAAGATGTCACTGGTCTTTGTGACACAGGTGCCATTCCAGTTCTAAAAGTGATGAAAAATGATGAAGCCACAAGGTTGACTAGTGCTAAGGTTGATGGGAGAGCTTTAACCACAAATTCTATTATGAACTCTATTATCAAGTATGCTTCCATCATGATTGGGTAGAAAATCTACTTCACTAACATAGAAAATCTAGTATTAGCCACAACAATTCACACTGCTTATGAAATGGCAGCGAATGGAAAGGATTTTGATCTCTGTGAGTTGCTTAGGTTGCAACTTATGGGAAACCTGAGTTTTTAAATTTGGCACTCTAGTTGTTTTTTTGTTATTCTATTTTTTGAAGGTGATATCAAGAAGAAAAGGCATAATGTGGGACAAATCCAAATCGATTACTCATCATGTTTTTTGTCATCTTGAACCATCAATTTTTGTGTAGTCTATGTACTTATATTGCACTCTTAGGGTTTTTCACCTATAAGGAGAGAGATGGACCCAAAAACTATGGTGGTTCACTCAATATAATGTATGTATGATGAAATTATGACTAAATGCAATGATTGAAATGCAAGAAACTAATGAAAGCTATTGAATTTTGAATGGAAACTAAAGAATGCAACTTGCTTGAAAACACCTTGTCCTATGCAGAAATGGACTAGAAATGTGAACAAAACTAAACCGAAAAGGATGAAACAGAAAGTGTGCACCTGATATATGGATGGAGATTGAAAAAAAAAATTGGAATGTTGTTGATGCTAATTTTTAGGCCTGGTAGGACTCATTCACCATTCTGGGCGAATCATTCCTAGTTTTGTGAAACTGTTATGGACCCTGTTTCAGACAAATGGGTATCCAAACATGCAGAAAACTAAGATCAAGCCTGGTAGTGGGTTTCATTCACCACCCATGGTGAATGAGTGCACTTTTGAATTTCTAAAGATTCAAAGGTGGAAACAAGAGCCTTTTGTCTACACTTTTTGCTTCTCCAAGTGTTTGGTTCTAAAACTGTCAAATTCAGGCCTGAAAATGATTTTTTGTGAGTATTTTGACTTGACTAATGAAGATATGAATTGAAAAAATTTGAAACTTGATCTTAAATGATTTCTAAGTCTCCAAGATGCCTAAATATACAAACACACAAGACAAGAAAGATAAATGTTGGATGTTAGGGCATGGGGGTTTGCCTTGGTCAAACCCCTTTTAGGTAATTAAACCAAAATAGAGAAAGAATGTAATGAAACATGCAATAATGGATTAAATACCATGCCATGATGTTTGATCTTGAATTTATTCAACAAAACATGAAGAATCTTCCCTTGAATTTCTAAAAATTGTTATCTTAATGACTTGAAATGATGAAACCCTAACATGCTTGACTTGAGATGGAAGAATGATGGATGAATAATGAATAATGGCTATGATTTAGGGTTTAGAGACTTGATTTTATAGGAAATTCACCTTATTTACATGTTAATTGGAACCCTAAGGCCGACATGTAAAAATAATAAACTTAAATTTTAGTTTTTTCCTCTCAAAGGTCAAAATTGACCCAAATGGGAATCATTCGCCACCTTGGGTGAATTAGTCCCACCTGGTAGGGACTCATTCACAACAAGTGTCTAATTAGTCCTAGTGGAGCCCATTTGACATCTAGGATGCTAGGAAGTAAGGAAATTAGGTTTGTATGATAACTTCATTGGGTATTTCATCAGATTATGCCTCAAGATGCACAATATGGGGTAATAGGGGCCTATTAATGATCATGTAAAGGTCAATCAGGGCTTGGGACATAAAATTCAATGTGAAAGTGTGATTAAATACACTTTACAACACTAAAATGTGGTCCACATAGCCTAGGAAGGCACAACATCCAGTGTGAATGTGCAAGACACATTATAACAATAGATTAAGATTAAGTTTAGTTTACAAGCCTTCTACATTATTGTGATAATGTCATTAAACACATTTTATAATGTTATATTAAGGGAACATGGGTTTATTAAGTCTAGAAAAGTGTGAAAGTCCTTTACAACACTTTACAACACCTTTGCAAGACATTGTAAAATGCATTTGAAAGTGTCCAAGGCCTAGTGTGTATGTGAAACACACCTCAGAACACTGAATCAAGGCCTCATTAAGTCCAATTTATCATCAATTATTCTCCAAATCAAGAAATTTTCCTTTTTTCTATGGTACGTTTATCCCCCACTTTAGTGAGAGGATGAAATTGCATCAAACTCACACTAAAGTAGACATTCAATAGAGATCTAAGTGTACAGATGCAAATGACAAAGAATGACAAAGATCAAGAAGGCAGTCAAGCCCCTAGGATCCAAGATCCTAAGTCAAACCATCGAGATACATAATCATCCAATGGAAAGAAAGATAAAATTGAAAAGGTGGATCAAGCTTCGATCATTTGTCTAGGTAGTTGTGGATTAGATCTAGGTTGTTTGTCCAAAAAGAAAATGCATACTCACTAGGGTGATGAAACTATAGGTTGTGCACTGAGTGAGAAAGCCCAATAGGTGAGAAACATATGCTCAGTTGGTATGTACTGACAAACACATAGGTGGCTATGGGGAAAGTTGTGCATCGGAATGGGTTTCCCGCTCAACCATACCAAAGTTGTACCTCTTGATAACTTTAATAAGGTGCCACAAAGGAAAAATGATTTTCGAGCTCTATGAAGTAAGAAAAACTTTGTATGCTTGACACTCATAGACATTGTTAATGAAAAATAGTGTAAGGAATTTTCAAATGGACTTTGCTTAGTTCGTGCAATGTCTCATCTTAGGGAACATCATGCTCAATGTCTCTAAGAGAGGATAAGTGCAACAATTTCATCTTGTTTCAAAGAGAGGACAAGTGCAAGGTCTCATCCTGGGGAACATTGTGCCAAATGTGTCCAAGAGAGGAAATTGCAAGAAAAATAAAATCACACAATGAAATGTGAGTGGTGATGTATGCCCTCCAATTTAAATCAATTGCAAACACCAAGACTGTGAGCAATTTCTTTAAAGTAGAAGAAGAGGGCATGATAGCTTACTCGGAAATCCCTATGCCAAGTCATATGTTTCCGATAAGTTGCGTCATGAAAAAGGGTAGTATGTCACATGCGAACCAAATTAAGGCATGTTGTCCACATCCAAAGCTTGCTCCAATATGTTCATGAAAGGTTAACGACTAGCCAAAGGAGACCAAAAAAAAGTCGTATACGAGGACAAGGCTAGCGAACCCCTTGCCTCCACTTAGTGCGGGACAAAGGTGAGCCGAAATGATTGATGAGATGAATGGTAGAGTGAAAATTAGTATCAATTAGTGGAATTAGGTGCCCCACATAGAGGGAAGCATACCAAACTCCTGAAGATTCAAAGCATTACATTCATTAGTGGAGTGACCATGAACTCTATTATAGGAGAAAAATGAATTCTTGTAAGAGCATTTGTTTCAAGTTCTAGGGGGAAGGGTGATCATGTGATCTTGGAGGAGTCTTGACAAGATGCCATCTTGATCAATGGTAGAAGGTGGTCTTGTGGCTTGCGTCAAAGATACATCTTGCTTAGTATTAGATGTCATACTTACACAAGTTTCACTAGATTGCGAGATTTTTTTCTCACTCTTATAGGAGGAGGGAAAATCTATCGAATGCAAATCCTTAGTTTCTTGCGAGATGAAATTGAAATTAAGCAAAGGTGTATTTGTTGGTTGGATGGATTGTAAAGTAGAAAATTCAAGACCACTAGTGTCTATCAATTCAGAATGTTTTACAATTAAGGATGAATTAGAAGAATGTGATGTAGGAGTGCTGACATTGATTGAAGGCTTGGAAATTTCTATCAAAGGGAAATAACCAAGACCTTAGGTGGTTTGTTGTGTGTTAGGATCTATAGGGTTGTGGATACCTTTTTCTTGAGCACCACATCCTTTTCCACTATATCCAAGTTGTTTCATAAGCTCATAACCGCATCCATAAAGTTTCTTCATTGCTTTGGAAATTGGTGGTTGTTTCGGATTAAGTGCTTCAAAGTTTGTTTTGTAATTTACTTCTTTGTCTAAAGTGTTTGAGGTGGATGCTTTTGAAGGATCATCTTATTTTTTGTTTTCTCTATTTGAAACTTTGTGTATGATCTGGTACTCACCCATGAATTCATGTTCAAAATCCAAGGAACCCCAATCATCTTCTAATAGCTTGGAAACTTGTTCAATATGTTCTTCTTTGTTGTTATAATGTACGGGTTCCACTCGTGTAGTTGATGTTGATGTGTTTAAGGAATTTTCTTTGTTTTTCTCAACATCAATTGTGTGGACTATGTTGTTGTAGATGTATTTCATTTTGCGATGAAGAGTGGAAGTCACACCTTTCATTGCATGAATCCATTGTCTTCCGAAGATAAGATTACATGAAAGTTCATAAGGAATAACATGTATTGGTGTATTCAAGGTGGCCAAGTCCAACGGTAAGACGTATAATGATCACCCCTAGGGGTTTCTTTTTGACATTTTCAAATCCCTTAATAGATAAAGAATCAGGTTGAATGGTTGATTGATCAATGCCAAGCCTATCTAGAAGGGTCACACTACACACATTAAGAGCATAACCGTATCCACAAGATTTTTCTTTATCCCTTTTCATTTGTATTGTGCTATGATCATGAAGGCTTCATTTTGTTTTTGCACATCCAAAGAGGGGAGTTCACTTTGGTGGAAAAAATGTTAGCGTGTAGTTCTTGAATCATGGCTGCTATATTAGTTGGTGGCACATTAGAAGGGACATAAACTTGATGTAAGGCTATTTGGATCATGTTGTGATAGTGAGGGGAGGATTGAATAAGGTTCCACAATGATATCTTAGTAGGAGTATTCTCTAGTTGTTCAACAAGATTGTACTCCTTCCCACTAGGAGGTCCTGGTAAGATAGGATTAGGGATGATAGGGTTAGGAAAGGTTAGGAGTTTTGTGGTTGGTTGTGGTGGTTGTGGATTGTTTCGAGTGTTATATGTATGAGCAATGGTATTATGACTCAGTTGTTGTGAAAAATTATTTTGAGGAGGGTAAAGGATCAGTTCAGGTTTATTTTTATTTTGTTGTTTGTGTGAAGGTGGGTAGAGAATTAGAGGGTTGTTAGGATGTTCCACAGGGTATGTGTGAGGTCCATTGATCAAGGGGTATCTAATGGACACTTGTGCATTCATAACCTCAACAGTCTTGGTTTGATGTATCTCTAATAAAGGGAAATCTAAAATCACCTTTTTATTGGAGGAACACACATTATTATTGCTGTCATTTTCTAGCATCATGATATTATCCCTAGAAGGAGAGTGTTTAGGAGAGCAACAAACCACATGTTCTTGATAGGTAAGGCTTGGTTCTTCCGCAATAACTTCATCACCAATAGGGGAATGATCAATGATGGAATTATCAAGAGGGGGATGATAATGAGAAGGTGTTAGTTGAGTTTCCATTGTCTTTAATGTCTCATTCTCTTATTCCATATTATCTACCCTACTAGATGTAAGGAAATCAATGGAGCACATCTCATAGAAACTCCAAACAGTAGTGCCTTCGGTAACTTTAATTTCAATTAGGTTGCCTCAAAAACACATACTACTATGTCCTAAAGTGGAAATAGACACAGTTAATTTCCCACATTAATCCTTCTAAGAGAAACACATGTAAATTCAATAGCAAGCAACAACACAGATGAAAGATACTACAGAAAATAGAACACAAAGATTTTATGTGGGGAAAACCCTTTCGGGTAAAAAACCCCACTCTCCAAAGTTCAAGCCATTGTATTATTCAGCAACAAAAAGTTACAATACAGTTTCAGGATCTTAGCCTTTTAGAGATTACATCTTGTTCATTTTGGATATAATTGGTAGCAAAATTTCTCAAAGAGATGAAGAGAGATTCTAGCATAACACTGCCTGATCTCTTCCTCTGCTTCGACCTCATGGCCTCAGACTTTCGGTTAGCCACTTGGTCCTCACTCTATCATTCTCTCACTGGATCTCGACTCTTCAGCTCCTTGGATTATCAGCCCTCAACATCAGAATGTCCAATGCATACATTTATACATTTGTTCTCATCTTCCAGCCTCTAAGAATCGGTTTGTTTCCAACTATCGGATCACAATTATCGAATCATCCAGCTCAACATCATAGATGTTTCCACTTCTTTGCATAGAAGATAATACATCCAGGTCACACCACATTGGACAGTCATCCAAATGGTCAAGGGTGTTCAACCTATGTTGTCATGTTGGTGAGACACTAACCGTGTCTCCCCGATGCCACAGAGCCCATATCGTCATTATCGCCAAGAGTCTTGACTATCGACAAGACATTATACCGAGTCCAGAGAGCTATCACTAAGACTTCGTCCATGTCACCAAGACCTCACACCGAAGATCACAAGGTATTCCGAAGAGTTCATCAGTCGGCAAGACTATCGCTCTTCGCCCAGACATTACACCAAAGTCTTCAAGTCACATCGACCTCAACATTCTCATCAGCGAGACAATCATCATTCAATGCGACTTCATACCGATGTTCAAGGTCATTCCGAAGTGTAGTCGACAAGACTAACATCTTTCACCAAGACATCATACCGAGCCTTCAAGTCATACCGAACACTGAGTAGTCACCAAGAGTCATACCGACATCGGGATTCCCATCGACAAGATAATCACTCTTCGCTAAGACATCATACTAATGCCTTCAACTTACCCTAAAGTCTTCTGTCAGCCAGACATTCCACTCTCGCCAAGACCTCTCACCAAGTCTTCATGTTGTTTTGAAGCATCCACCAGTCAGTAAGACTCATCACTTTCACCAGGACTTCATACCAAGGTCCTAAGTCATACCAAGCACCCCAATCACCAGTCGGCAAGACTTTTGTCTTTTGCCAAGACCTTTCACTAAGTGAACATGTCATACCAAGTTGGAAAGACATTTGAATTTCACCAACACATCTCAACAAACATAACATGTCATCCCGAAGACTATCAGCGAGACTCTCCAAGTCGCCAGGACTTCATACCAATCATCTTGAGCTACTCTGATGACTTCAGTTGTATTCCCATCGACGTGACCTTCCTTCATCGTTGAGACTTCTTCCTGAGACCTTGTGTTACCCCAATGACCATATGCTATCAGTGAGACATTCCTCATCAATATGAGTCACACCTAACATCCAAGACTCTCCCTGACACCTGATAAGAACATTTTGTCAGCCAGAGGTCTCCACTCGACAAAAGGTCACAATGAATACATCTAGGTCACAATGATAGACTTCATTCGGCAAGAGATCAGCTCTGTTTCAACAACATGAGAAAAACACAAGGTTATTAAACTACTAGTCAGCTAGACAACAGGAATGTCACAGTGACCATGCTTTCTCAGAGGTTTCAGCCTATGAGATTGAGGCAATAATTCCAACAATCTCCCACTTGATGAAGATCACACAGGCACCTCCAAAGCAACCAGAAACTAGGATCACTCTAGCTTCACCAGTTCAGACCCCGCAATACTCAAGACACCTGACCAACAAGTCTCCATAGATAATAGTCCACCAGAAAATCTGCAACAAAGACCAGGCATCCAACTACAACTCACTGACCAACAAAGCAACCGATCACAGCCTTCCAGGAAACCACATAGATCTCAAACATGCTCTTATGCTCCATCAAGAATTCTGCTCCAACATTCAAGATGTCCACCATTCAGGAAACAATCCTATCATCTTCCAACATGCCACCTGTGGAAGAAGGATACAATGCCAAGGTGTATAAGCACCATTCCAACAAACACAAGAAAAATATCCCAGTGATACCATCAACAAGATACAACTACCACTTCACTATGCTCAAAATGCTATATAGAAGCAATATCAACTTGAAAGCTTCAAACAGAACACAACAGTGAAGTTATTCTCCATAAACAAGATATAAAACATCAGCTAGAACAACAATTAGATTGATTGCTTCCATCCAACTGATAAACCCATGTGACTGGAACTAGCACTCATAGCTCGTGCTATTCCATCCAATCTCACATACCTTGAAGGTATCACTATTAGTAAACTTCTACCAATCCATAGCCAACTCATTAACAACAAATACAAGCTCCAAGTGTCAACCAGTTGAAGAAGACAAGACACATACAGGAACTCCCACTGCCTGAGTAATCCAGATCTAAAAGATCAAAGGCATTGCAAGTCTACCAATACCAGCACATAGAAAATGTAACCCTGTAGTACCAAGGAAAAATCCAAAAATGATATGCACAACCTGCAACAACCTACCACACGAAACATTTCTCTCACCATAAACCTTCATGGCCACAGAGATAAACTCTGCACATCATCTTCCTGTAGAGAATCCTCCTACATACACTTCTAACATCCAGCTGTGCCAAGAATGATCTTCTTCACATCCCAAAAGAAAGCCTTAACAACATCCATCCGTTTAATCGCCAAGATCAAACCATCTTTAAAAACAACATGGATGTAGGCATCTCAAAGAAGATCAAGCTAGTTCATTCCGCATTTCAGGAAATCAGCCCATACAACATCTCCTACCAATTCTCATTAGTAACAAGGAGATAAAACAAAATTGTACATCTTTTACTATGAATCCTCCAGAACCATTAGACAACAATTCAAGATCCATATCATGAAAGTGAACTTAATAAAACACATCTGAAAAATATAATGGGCCAAATAACTTTCAGATAAACTACCGAGTAGACCAAGAGTGGGAACGAGAATACTCCTTCAAGATAAACAAGTCATCATGACTAATCCAAGAGCAATCTCCTCATAGGTCTCTTATTGAACTCACGTTCAACCAAGGTGTGGGATTCTCAAACTTTCTGCTAAAAATTTCATCAAGAATAACAAGCAACAACATTTCTCTTATAAGAGAAAGACAACCTCACCTTATTCTTCATGTATCCATGAGTACTAGCAACCGATCATCTCATGCTAAAATTCACCTGCATTACTATACTATCATGAAGTTTCAAGCAAATAATCAAAGCACCCAATACACAAAGAATTGCCAGACCACTGTCAAAGCTCCAATCATCTAAATCAGGAACTTATCATGACACCATGATCTACATATCCCCTTAAGAGATACCATGCTTCAGGTGACCTCACCATTGTCTCAAGTATAATTCATAGTGCAGAAGCAAGAGTATACCATGACATAAAGAAAATAGACTTAAAAGACAAACATCACCTGTCAAGCACCACCAACACCTTAGCCAAAGACTCCAAGTGTCCTCCATGGATCCAAGATGTTGCACATCTTCAAGTAATGTCAATGCAAATGTGAAAGAACCCTTCTATAGCAACATGATCTAAGAGATCTCCCAAGAAACATCGGCAAAACTAAAGAAGACCATTCACCACCACGTGATGAATCCACAGTCACTGCTAAAGCTCCCACTGAAATGTGACACTTGAGCTCTCCAAGCATCATGACCACCTGCTACAGGTTCCCATAACTGACTATTCAGGTACTCAATAGTATCCATCCTCTCATCTCAAAGCACCACACCAATGCACAAGTGACCACAGACAAGGCCATCTAACAAGTTTGCACCAACAATGAATCAACCTCGTGGATATAGACAGTCCACTTCTGAGTTGTCTCACAACAACCATGTAGGTAAAGACAGCCCACAACATTGCACAACCTGCATATCCATTCAACAGAAACATGTAAACCCATCATCACATTGGAAATGAAAAACTAAGATCTCAAAGAGAATAACCACGTAGACAACATGACTCAAACACCAGATCATGCCAAATCTGATTTTCCAATCATGTCCACTACGAGCACCATAATCAAGGAACCCACAAGCACCACCATAGGAATGCTAAGTGACAAATAATGTACCAACACTCCCATGCAGAGAAGAAAACACACCTCCTCAAACCATGCACCAAGCATGCATGCAAAACTGCAACTATCTCATCCAACACCACCCCATAAGCTAGGGTCTAGAAAATAGCTCAACAACAACTCCACAAAACCACAAGTTTTGCTTACCCATGTAAAACCTACAAAATCATAGAGCCATGCAAGTACAAAACATCCTTAGAAAGAAAACAACAGTTTATAAGAATCCAGGCCCCTCTCAGACCAACTCTAAAACCATGCACATGCACATGCATCCGAGAAAGAGAGAAATGCTATTTCAGAAGCTTGCAAATCATCTAATGATTAACTCCATAGCCTTCAAGCATTCAAGGTTAAAAGGAAATAGTGCCTTCCAACACTAGGAACCACCACCTAGCAAAAACACTCTCTTCCATGACTAAGAAACAACCTAGGCTTCTCCATATCACCCAGGAGCCTGACACACAGACGCCCAATATGAAAGATTTACTGCTACACAGCCACAAAGCAAAGAAATCCACCTCACACTCTAAGGTTATACTACTACCAACTAGGAGACACAGATCACAACATGATCAACTCCCTTTTCCATCTTGACCATCCTTCAAGTTGCATGATGTCTTAGAATACCACAAGGCTTCCACTCATCAAAGGATCAATACATCAGTCCATTCCTCTAGATTTCTTTCAGCCTATCAAGCTAAGAAATTTTCACAAGAGAAATACCCAAAACCAACAACCAGAAGATGGCTCTGATACCACTTGTAAGGAAATCAATGGAGCGCATCTCATAGAAACTCCAAATAGTAGTTCCTTTGGTAACTTTAATTTCGATTAGGGTGCCTCAAAGACACGCACTACTATGTCCTAAAGCAGAAATAGACACAGTTAATTTCCCACATTAATCCTTCTAAGAGAAACACATGTAAATTCAACAGCAAGAAACAACATAGATGAAAGATACTATAGAAAATAGAACACAAAGATTTTATGTGGGGAAAACCCTTTCGGGTAAAAAAACCCCACTCTCCAAAGTTTGAGCCATTGTATTATTCAGCAACAGAAAGTTACAATATAGTTTCAGGCTCTTAGCCTTTCAGAGATTACATCTTGTTCATTCTGGATACAACTGGTAGCAAAATTTCTCAGAGAGATCAAGAGAGATTCCAGCATAACACTGCCTAATCTTTTCCTTTGCTTCGACCTCATGGCCTCGGCCTTTCGGCTAGCCACTTGGTCCTCACTCTATCACTCTCTCACTAGCTCTCAGCTCTTCAACTCCTTGGCTTATCAGCCCTCAACATCAGAACATCCAATGCATACATTTATACATTCGTTCTCATCTTCCAGCCTCTAAGAATCAATTTGTTTCCAACTGTCAGATCACAACTATCGAATCATCCAGCTCAGCATCATAGATGTTTCCACTTCCTTGCATAGAAGATAATACATCTAGGTCACACCACATAGGACAGTCATCCAAATGGTCAAGGGCGTTCAACCTGTGTTGTCATGTATGTGAGACACTAGCTGTGTCTCCCCGATGCCACAGAGCCCATATTGTCATTATCGCCAAGATTCTTCACTATTGGCAAGACATTATACCGATTCCAGAGAGCTATCGCTAAGACTTCGCCATGTCGCCAATACCTCACACCGAAGATCACAAGGTATTCCAAAGAGTTCATCAGTCGAAAAGACTATCGCTCTTCACCCAGACATTACACTGAAGTCTTTAAGTCACATCGACCTCAACATTCTCATCGGCGAGACAATCGCCATTCGATGAGACTTCATACCGATGTTCAAAGGTCATTCTGAAGTGTAGTCGGCAATACTAACATCTTTTTCCAAGACATCATACCATGCCTTCAAGTCCTACCGAACACCGAGCAGTCGCCAAGAGTCATACCAACATCAAGATTCCCATCGGCAAGACAATCTCTCTTCACCAAGACATCATACCAATGCCTTCAAGTTACCCCAAAGTCTTCTATCGGCCAGAACTTTTGCTCTCGCCAAGACCTCTCACCAAATCTTCATGTTGTTCCGAAGCATCCACCAGTCAGCGAGAGTCATCTCTTTGGCTAGGACTTCATACCAAGGTCCTAAGTCATATAGAGTGTCCCAATTACCAGTCGGCAAGACATTTTTCTTTCACCAAGACCTTACACTGAGTGAACATGTCATACCGAGTCGGGAAGACATTTGAATTTCACCAAGACATCTCAGTGAACACAACATGTCATCCCAAAGACTATCGGCGAGACTCTCCAAGTCGCTAAGACTTCATAGCGATCGTCTTGAGCTACTCTGATGACTTTAGTTATATCCCCATTGGTGTGACCTTCCTTCATCGCTAAGACTCCTTCCCGAGACCTTGTGTTACCCCAATGACCATATGCTTTCGGTGAGACATTCCTCATCGATATGAGTCATACCAAACATCCAAGACTCTCCCTAACACCGGATAAGAACATTCTGTCGGCCAGAGGTCTCCACTTGACAAAAGGTCACAACGAATACATCTAGGTCACAGTGATAGACTTCATTTGGTAAGACATCAGCTCTGTCTCAACAACATGAGCAAAACAAAAGGTTATTAAACTACCAGTCGACCAGACAAAAGGAATGTCACAACGACCATGCTTCTTAGAGGTTTCAGCCTGTGAGATTGAGCAATAATTCCAACACTAGGAGAGCTTGTAATATGTTCATCCAAGTTTGAAGTTTGTAAATTAGCTTCATCACAAGTGGTGGGGGCATCAAGAGAAAGACCACTATAGTTGTCAAATAGATTATGCCAAATGGTAGGAGCATTAGGGAAGGGAGGGTCACGATTCTCATGAATCTTAATAGGTATATCTTCTAACATCAACCTATCCTCTTTGCATCAAGGAGGAATATTATGAGATATACAAGTTTGATGGTCATGACTATGGAGACTAGGTAAGGTGATTTTTAGGAATGTTTCTATGATGTCATGTTCTTGTTGTCTAACATCTTCCATAGGGGAATGGGGAGATGGACAATCATGACCCTCAATGCTTGTACCTCCCTTCACCAAGATACCTTTGTCACTAACATGAAAGGTATTGGGAGAAGAACTAGTATGATTGTGATGATTGTCTACACTACCATTCTCACCAATGGGAAATGTAAGATTAAGGATTGTACCAATGGTTTGATCATGTTTCTTAAAGTCCTCATTATTGTAATCAAAATTGTACTCATAAAATGGAATGTTTTATTTATGCAATTCATTTTTAACCAAATCAAAGCCACATCTTTTGAAAGAAAACATGCTATGATGCAATGAAAAAATGAAATGTTTAAATGCAATTTTCAGATGTGAGACAAGTAATTTGTTGATTACATTATTCAACAACCTAAAAAATGAAATGTTGGAAATGCAAATGTGAAATTAAAAAATGCATGGAATGAGCTATTTTAAGCTAAATATAATGAAATGCATGTTACAGAAACTCAAATAAATGAAACAGGTAGGTAATGGCACTAAACATAAGATGAAAAACAGGGTTTTTAGTTATGTAAAGGGTAGTTTTAGGGGTGAAAAGGGGTTGATTCGCCCAAGGTGGCGAATGAGTCCCAGTATGGACTTTTTTCAGAATTTTGAAAAAAAATTGAGTGATTTTTATGTTTTTTGAGTTCTATGATGTACATCTAAGTTAAAAATGTAGAATTTCAGAAAAATTAAATGAATTTAGATGCCAAAAATGAAACCTAAATGCACTTTTCTTGAATGCAAAATTTGAAACCCTAGAATGCAACTTAACTAATGCAACATGCAATGCAAGCTAATTCTAGGATGATGATGGACTCCAAATAAGACAAGAGATTATTCAAAAAGTAGGTTCACCAAAATGAACCATCATTTTTTGTGTAGTATATGTACTTCTCTTGTAGTCTTCAGGTTTTTCACCTAAAAAGAGAGATAGACCCAAAAACTGTGGTGGTTCACTCAATCTAATGTATGTATGATGGAATTACGACTAAATGCAATGATTGAAATATGGGAAGCTAATGAAAGCTATTGAATATTGAATGGAAACTAATGAATGCAACTTGTTTGAAAACACCTTGTGTTATGCAAAAATTGACTAGAAATGTGAACAAAACTAAACAGAAAAGGATGAAACTGAAAGTGTGCACCTGAGATATGGATGTAGACTGAAAATGACTTCTAGAATGCTAATGATGCTGATTTTTAGCCTTGGTGGGACTCATTCGCCATTCTGGGTGAATCAGTCCCAGTTCTGTGAAACTGCTCCAGAGCCCATTTCAACCAAATGGGTATCCAAAAATGCAAAAACTAAAATCAAGCTTGGTAGTGGGACTCATTCACCACCCATGGTGAGTGAGTCCACTTTTGAATTTCTAAAGATTCAAAGGTGGAAACGAGAGCCTTTAGTCTGCACTTTTTGCTTCCCTAGGTGTCTAGTTGTGAAACTATCAGATTCAGGCTTGAAAATGACTTTTTGTGGGTATTTTGACTTGTCCAATGAAGAGCTGACTTGAAAAAATTTGCAACTTGATCTTCAATGATTTCCAAGTCTCCAAGATGCCTAAATTTGTAGACACACAAGACAAGAAAGATAAATGTTGGATGTTAGGGCATGGGGGTTTTCCTTGGTCAAACCCCTTTTAGGTAATTAAACCAAAATAGAGAAAGAATGTAATGAAACATGGAATAATGGATTCAATACCTCACCATGATGTTTGATCTTGAATTGCTGCAACAAAATGTGAAGAATTTTCCATTAAATGTCTGAAAATTGCTATCTTAATGACTTGAAATGATGAAAACCTAATTTTCTTGACTTGAGATGGAAGAATGATGTATGAATAATGAATAATGGTTATGATTTAGGGTTTAGAGACTTTATTTTATAGGAAATTCACCTTATTTTCTCATTACTTGGACCCTTAAGGCCGACATGTAAAACTAATAAACTTAAATTTTAGTTTTTCCTTCTCAAAGGTAAAAATTGACCCAAATGCGACTCATTCGCCACCTTGGGTGAATCAGTCCCACCTGGCAGGGACTCATTTATCACATGTGGCGAATTATTCCTAGTGGGGCCCATTTGACAGCTAGGATGCTAGGATATAAGGAAATAAGGTTTGTATGATGACTTTTCAGGTATTTCATTAGATTATGCCTCAAGATACATAATATGGGGTAATAGGGGCCTATTAATGATGATGTAAAGGTCAATTAATGCTTGGGACACAAAATTCAATGTGAAAGTGTGATTAAATACACTTTACAACACTAAAATGAGGTCCACATAGCCTAGGAAGGCACAACATCCAATGTGAATGTGCAAGACACATCACAACACTAGATTAACATTAAGTTTATTTTACAATCCTTCTAGATTTATGTGATAATGTCATTAAACACATTTTATAATGTTGTATTAAGGGAACATGGGTTTATTAAGTCTAGAAAAGCATGAAAGTCCTTTACAACACTTTACAAAACCTTTGCAAGACATTGTTAAATGCATTTGAAATGGTCCAACACCTAGTGTGGATGTGAAAAACATCTCACAACATTGAATCAAGGCCTCATTAAGTCCAATTCATCATCAATTATTCCCAGAATCAAGCAAGTTTCCTATTTTCTATGGTACACATTTGCACAATGTAGGATATTTTAGGGCACAAAAAAGTTCCCTAACTGCATTCTTTTTTGTATTTCAAAACGAAATGCATTAAAGAGGATGGATTCCAAGGAGTTTTGTAAAGAAGTATGAGAAGGAGATAAAATTCCTTGTATCTATAGATGAATGCATCATTGAGGCTATAGAACCCATAATTCAATTGATTAAACATCTAAGATATGAAATTGAAGAGAAAATGGAAGAGAGGTACATTGAGATTCTATTGGCCAATCCTAAGGACTCCTCTCTACCTAGGCATGGTACATATCAAGAGAATTCTATTGAAATTCATCTGTAGGCTACTACAACTAAAAGAAGAAAGAAGGTTGAAGCTTTCTTCCAAGGTGTAACGTACACTGAGGATGAGATAGAAAAATTGAAGGAGGTGATTGATGAAAGCAAAGAAAAATTCATTGAATAGCCCTCTGGACCCAGAAAATCAAGAAGACTATCTTCCAGTTCTACCACCCCAATAGTGCTAATGTTGAGAAAGGGAAAGGAAAGAATAAATTATCCTTGTATCTATTGATTTTTGTGCCTCTACTAGTCCTATACCAAGGAATCTAAGAAGGACATACTTGCAACTACACCATTTGTTTCTTCAAGAAGAAGAAGAGTGAAACAAAAGGATGATAGGAAAATAATTTTGAGTGATGTTGTTGAGGAAGAAATTGGACTTTTCTTAGAAGAAGAGAAACAACTAAAAAGAAACATAAGAGGTAGTACCTCTAGTGAAGGCTCTTGGCTAAAACTAGAGTTGAGATCTCCACTGATGAGGAGACAGAGGAAGAGGAGGATGCTTACCAAATCCATGTACACAAAAAGAAGAATGAAGAAGGCTCATCTGATCCTATGAAGGGCATGCTTGTTTCTCCTTGGGTAAGTGATCATCCACCCCTAGGTATGTGTAGGAGCATCACGGAAAAAATAGGCCCTTAAGTGGCAAAAAATTCAGAAAAATCAGAGTTAGGCAACTTGACGTAAAAATTTGAATAAGTTATCTATATTATTTCAAAAATATGTAAGAATAGGATCTATAGCAAATTGAATGTAGTTTCTAAACTACTAGGTTTATTTTTTTTTATAGATTCTACTTGGTGAAAATTTGAAATTTTAATGCAGTAGTACTTAAATTTTAGGGAAAAAATAAGAAGTAGGTGTCTGTTTGACCACCCTAACCACAATAAAATGATAATATTTTTTTATAAAATTTTAGATATAAGTAGAGGACTCATGTTCGGATGTGATGCATATTTTTTTGTAAGTTTTTTCCAAGTAAATAATTAATTATGAATGTTTTATTACAAATTTTAAAAAATATAAACACTCGTATGTTTGACCACCTTAAGGGTATGTGCAGGATCATGATGGGCCAAAAATTGGCAATATGATGGGTATGTGGCTAACGACTTTTTTTTACCAAAAATTGATGAAACAAAATGGTTTTAAAGGAGATTCCCAACTTTCCACCAATATAAATTATGCTTTACTTTGAATTTAATAAGTAATTATTATTCATTTTCTATTCAAATTATGACTAAAGTCCTGATTGATAAACTGATTGAAAAACATCTATAGCTTTCAAACAGTATCACATTTTTTGAATCCAAAACATGTGTCACATTCTATGCTTCGATACTATAGGATTAAAAAAAAAAAATTGAATTTCATGAAGTTTTGACCAAGTTAAGGTGGTTAGACACAAATTTTTATATTTTTTAAAAGTTGTAATAAAAATTCATAATTAATTATTTACTTGGAAAAAAATTACAAATAAATATGCATCACATCAGGACATGAGTCCTCTACTTATATTTAAAATCTTATAAAAAAATATTATCATTTTATTGTGGTTAAGGTGGTCAGACAGACACCTACTTCTTATTTTTTCCCTAAAATATAAGTACTACTGCATTGAAATTTCAAATTTTCACCAAATAGATTTCTTTTTCTTTAAACAAACCTAGTAGTTTAGAAACTACATTCAATTTTCTATAGATTCTATTCTTACATATATTTGAAATAATATAGAAAAATTATTCAAATTTTTACGTCAAGTTGCCTAACTCTGATTTTTTTGATTTTTTTGCCACTTAAGGGCCTATTTTTTCCATGATGATCTTGCACATACCCTTAACTTGGTCAAAACTTCATGAAATTCTTTTTTTATTTTTTTAATCCTATAGTATGTGAGGCATAGAATGTGACACATGTTTTGAATTCAAAAAATGTGATACCATTTGAAAGCTATGATGTTTTTCAATCAGGCCCTATTGAACATGACTTTAGTCATAATTCAAATAGAAAATGAATAATAATTATTTATTAAATTCAAAGTAAAACATAATTTAAATTAGTGGAAAGCTGAGAATCTCCTTCAAAAACCCTTTTCATTTCATCAATTTTGGGTAAATAAAAATTCGCCAGCCACATACCCTACACATACCCATAATATCGCCACTTTTTGGCCCATCATGATCCTACACATACCCCCTAGTTCTTGGAGCCTTAGTAAACATTATGATTGACAATAATCTTATGTGAATTGCTAGGTTATATGATAAGGTTGATGATGAAGGGAAAGAAGCCATCATAAATGCTTTTACTCAGTATATAGTTATTGGTAATATAAATATGGATACCATATAGTCAAAAGTTACTAAAAATGTGTGGAAAGAGTTAGTACTTAGAAGGAAAGAGGCTTTGAGTGTTGATGAAAAGATTAGAAGTGAAGCCTTAAAATCCATTAGTTCAACTTATTCAAAGATAAAAACTACAAATTTGCAGAAAGACTGTTCTACATTTTTTAGAGGTAAGCAGAGAGTTAACATGTTAATGACTAAGGAAGATGATTATATGGAAAAAGTAAGGAAAGAAAATTAGGATGTGATTAGGAAATTAGCAAGGATCTATGGGAAAAGAACCAGTTCTTTGTATCACACTACTCAGACATAGGAACATGCTATGGTTGAAAAAGTATTGGATAACCTAGTCTTGGAGACTATTGGTGAGACACTTGGTGGTTTGGAGACCCCTACCCCTCGAAATAACACAAAAGAAAATACAAGTAAGAGGTTTGATGATTGTCATAGAGACCATTTCGGTGAAAAGAGAGAACATCAAGAATCTACCAAAAATAGGGAAGAGAAAAACCAAGATGAAAGTCAAGGAAGTAAGGACAAGAAGAATAATGACAAGGATGATAAAGATAGAAGGGAGAAAGAAAATAGAGATAAGTCCTTTAGAAATTCATTCAGAGAGGAAGAAGATAAAGAAAAAGAATAGGAAGAAAAAAAAGAAGAAAAGGAAGAAGAAAATAAGAGAGGGGACTTGATAAGGAAGCCATTCTAGCTGAAAAGAGAAAAGGAGAAATTTCCAAAGGCCCTGAACCATCAAAGCCATCTGAAGAATCATCCAAAAGTACTCTTAAAGGTCTTCTTTCAAGACAAGATGTAATCCAACCTACACTTCTACCTTAGCTAGTAAAGCTACCATCTCACCAAGGTTATGTGAATTTAACAAAGATTACACCCAGTGATAGAATAAAACTAAGTGACACTTTTCTTAGATTTATCACACAAGAGGCTACATAGTCATATCAAAAGGGAAATGAATTAATAAATGAGGATATCAAAGCTTTATAGGAGATATCCCCCAGTGTTACTTCAAATAATTCTTCAACTCTGGTTGAAAATTTGAGCCTTATAGTTAATTCTGTTAAAGAGTACACATATAATCTCAAGAAATAAACTATAAAAGATGAGTTGAGTCTGCTAGAGAAAATACTATTTTTTTCTGCAAGAGAAATGTACAATTGCACATGAAAAGGATTTGAAAACTTTGAAAGAGGTAAGAGAATATGATTAGGAAGCTCAACTATTATTTGTTTACTACATGAAATGGCCAAAATCTGTTCGAAGTATCAGGGATTTAATGGACTCAATTGAGTCTAAACTTTCAGATGCTTCTAGAGATTATAAGATTGCAAATGATAAAAACTATGCTAGGTGGGTTTCTATTGCAGATCTTCAAAGTAAGTTTTTCATCTTGCAGAGGCAGACATAAGATTCTATGAGATGATATGCCTATCTTGGAGACCTGGTGATGTCTAGGAATGTCTCTATATCAAATGCATTGATGGAAGTAGAAAAACTTTAGAAGATGAACATTTCTCCATCCACTCCAGAAGAAGGAGAAGAATTTCTGGTGGAAATAGAAGCTCTACAAAATACTTTGTCCAAGGAAAATGGATTTTGGGATGATGGAAAGCCAGCTTGGGAAGCGATTCTCAAGGAGTTACAGGGTGCTCCTAGTTCCTGATTTGAAGGTTTTTTTCTCTTGGTCCTTTGTCCTTTTTGTCAAAGGGGGAGAAGAGGAGAAGAGGAGAAAAGTATGTATAAAGAATCTCATGTTATATGTTTATGTTCTATACATATGTTAGGGGGGGTTGAGCACAACTTTGTTTTGAAGTTTTGAAGCAAGTTTCATTTTTGGCACATGTTTCCATCAATGAAAAAGGGGGAGATTGTTGGAAGAATAAAGAAGGTTCCCTTTGAGTTTCTTGTCATTGATTCCAACATTGGTTGGTAACTAACTAAGTAAATTGTGCATCCATGTTGATCTAGTATTTTTGTCTAGAAATATTCTCAGTAAAAGAAAATCCTATGAGTTTTTGATATGTTGTTCAAAAGTGTTAGGTATAGGTATAAATGAGTTTTCAATGAGTTTGTGTGATCCAGTTGATTTATCCAAGTGATAGAATTTCAGTACACTTTTGGCTAACAAGGTTAAGGATTGGTTGTAATTTTTTTGTTCCTTATTAGGTCCAAGTTGGCCTAATATTTGGATAACAATTTTTTTTCTGTGTGCTAAAAGGAATTTTGTATTGAGCTAAAAAGGCATTTTGAATTTTGGGTGTTCACATTCAATTAGACTGACCTAATTGATAAACGAAAACATGACCATGTATATATCTGCATGTATGATGAACATAAAAAATATAGAGGTGTGTGTGTGTGTGTGAAGATATAGTATGTGTATGCAAGTGATGCAATAAATGAAACAGTTTGAAGAGATTAAGGATGATTACATATCTTGAACTAGAGAAATTTTTTTGGTATTTAATTGGATCTATTTCCACACTTTGTGGTTGCACTCCTCTAGCTCATTTTTGGCAGTGAGCCATACCCTCTTTATCTTGGCTATAAGCCATATTTTATATTCAACGATAGTGAGTCCTGGCAATGAGCCCTATAATATCTTATGACCTATTATAATATATTGTGAGGTAATCCTCACAGTGGTTTTTCCCACTTTGGGTTTTCAACATAAAAAATCCTAGTGTCAATGTCTTATGATTTCTCTTGTGTTTTGGTTCACTATTATAGTTGTGGCATAGAAAATTGGACACTCTTGAGAAAAGAAACAATTTCACGCTTAATTTGGACCTACTTTTGAGTACCCCTATATTATTCATCCTTCAAAATAACATTTATAGGCCCCTAAGACCCATCATTTTTTATCTAGAGGCTCATTTCACTTGAGAAATCATCTAAATCCTGACAAAAAATAATCAATTCATTCATATCCTAAAAACCCACCTTCAAAAACCACTAGTGGGGCCCATTCGCCACCTTGGGTGAATGAGTCACATCTAGTGGGACCCATTCACCAAGGGTGGAAAATGAGTCCCTTTTGAGGGAAATTTCAATTTTGAGCAAGAATTTAATCAATTCAACTTAATTTTTCAATGGATGTTGACCTCTTAGGTCTAAATATTGGGAAAATTAGGTTTTGATGCCTATAAATTCAAATTTTAAGCCATTTTTCACATCTCTTAGTCATTCTTACAAAGCAATTTCAAAATTCAAGTTTGAGGAGTCTTCCACAATAAGTTTCATTATCATTTTCTACAACAAATTTGAAGCTTTAGGACAAAAATTTAGGGTTTTTGTAGGTCTTCAAGCTCACTTCTTGATTAAGATTCAAAATTGTAAAGAGTTGATGATGGATTCCTATGGTGAATCATGAAGAAATATATGTTGAGGAGATGTAACTAGCCATCAAATCACACCTAAAGACTTGTTTTCAAAGTGATTCCATCTTCCATTTTCTCTCTATAATCAGACTTAAGGTTTGCACTTCATTTGCATGTCATTTACATCTATTTTGATATGTTGTAGGATTTTTAGGGTTGAAGTCTTGCATCATTCAAATCAAATTTTCTCATCTTATTCTAACACAATAGAATAGGGTTGTGTCATACTTCAAACTTCCTAGTCTTTAACACACTTAAGGCTAGGGTTTTATGCATATTTTTATCCATTCAGGGTTTGATTACCCAATTAGGGGTTTCACAAAGGAAAACCTCCCACTAGACAATAATTTTGAAGCCATTTTACAAAAAAATATTAAGATCTGGACAATTTTGGGTTTCTGTCAAAAAGTGTTATATAGGTGACAAGGTGTAGGCTTGAGATCTAAATTTGCAGAAAAGTGAAAAAGGGTTGATTCACTATCAATGGAAAATGAGTCCCACTTGAGGTGGATGGAAGAGTTAACTACAATTCCAATACCCAGTGAGCAGAAATCAATTTATGGGCAGAAAACCTTGACCTAAGACTGATTTTCCCAAGGTGGCGAATGAGTCCCAGTCAACTCAAAAGTCAAATTTTCTAGATTTGTAGATTGCTTTCCAAACATCTTCAGTCTTGCAAGTGCACACATTTTGAATTATAACTTTATGTTTAGTTTCATTTGCATTTTCATTCATCTTTTTAAGCTTTTTGCGAATGTCACTAAGTTTTCAAACATTGCATATTTCATTGGTTTTGCATTAATAATTAGTCAATTACATCACTTAGTTTCATTTAGATCATTGAATTTAGTCTTAATCACATCCTAAATTCCTCTATTTGAGTGGACCACCTCAATTTTAGTGTTCTATCTCTCTCCTTTTGGCTGAAAATCCCTAAGAGTGTAAGAGAAGTACATAGAACCACAAAATGGATGGTTCATTACAATGAACCTACATATTGAACATTATATATTTTTAATTTTCATTTGCATTTTCATCCTAGGACACAATCACATTATCTTTTGCATTGTTTTTACATCCTAGGGTATCTTAAAATTGCATTAGTGAAACTATCATTTAGAGTTCATTATTGCATTTCATTTCATTACTTCGTTCCAAAAATATGCTTTTTTAGTCTTTATTTGTAGTGTACAAACCTGGACACATCTAGAAAAGTTAAAAAAATCATAAAAAACTTAAAAATACCTCCCCTGGGCGAATTAGTCCCACTGTAATTTTTGCATCAATGTTTCTAGAATTTAGTTTCTTGATTTGCATTTTTTTGTTTCCTGCAGTTCCTTTTCTATTATATCTAAATCACTTGCATAAGCATCATTATCTTTCATGGAATTTATGGATAGTATTAGATTTTTTCAAGTTTCCTTTTCAGTGTTAGTTCCTAGTTCTTTTAAATCATATTCATCAATTTATAAAAAACAAAAAAATAGAAACATCAAACCAACCTTTCAAACAAATGATTCAATTTAGAAACACCATCTCATCCAAGACTCTTAGTAGTGATGATGTAGATAAGTTAAATGAAGTCCTTCAGAACTTCCTCTTACTCACTTCATCCTCTAAAGCTTTCCATGAAAAGCCTAAGGCAATTAAGGATAACTTATCTCTCAAACCTATTGGTTGTGATGACTTTGACCTATTAGATGAAGCCCTTCAGGACTTCATATTGTCTAAGTCATCCACTAAGGTTTGTTGTGACCAACCTAAAACAATGAATGTTAACACCTCTAAAGTTTATCTTGTGAAGATTAAACCAATTGATGATAACTTACCCTTCAAACCTTTTAGTCGTGATGACCTTGAACTATTAGATGAGTCCCTTCAGGACTTCATCTCACTCAAGTCATCCATTAAGGTTTTTTGTGAATAATCTAGAACTAAGGATGTTAATTTGATTCAACCTCAACCCATTCTTTACCCACCTTTGCAAAAACTTCACCCTTCCAATAAACCTGAGTTTACTCTTTACCCACCTAAAACTGATGTGTTGCAATAATCAAGTAATTTTACTATTGCTCATACATATAATACCTGCAACAATCCACAACCACCACAACCAATCCCACCCTCTTTACCTTTACCTAATCCACCTAGTGCTCCTTGCTTTCCCTCACACACAAAGGAGTACGATCTTGTTGAACAACTCAAGAATACTCCTGCAAATATTTCCCTTTGGGATTTACTTTAGAATTCACCAAATCATCACACTATCCTTCAAACAACATTACAAAAAATTGTGGTTCCTCCTGGTACAACTTCAAATGATGTAGTAGCTTTAATTCATGGAATGAATAAAGTTAATCTAGACATTACTTTCCATCAACATGAGCTCCCTCCTTTAGAGCTATTAAAACAAAATGAAGTCTTTATGATAATTGCTCAATTCAATCCAATTGGTATCACAAGAACTCTCATTGAGAATGGTTATTCCATCATTAATGTGTGTAGTGTGAATCTCCTTTATAGATTGCATGTTGAAAAGTCACAAATAAAACTTGATTCCTTATCCATTCAAGGATTTGACAATACAATAAAGCAACTTCTCGGTGTAATCACTTCTCCTATTATAGTTGGGGTGGCTACTATGCAAACTACTATTCATGTCATTCTGTATGATCTTTCGTATAATATTCTTTTAGGAAGACTATTGATTCATGAGATGAATGTAGTTCCTTTGACCCTTCATCATATAATGAAATATGTCTATAACATCAACATTTATCAAGTTGAAATAGACCCCGACCCTAAAAGTTGCTTGCAACTTGAAAAAGGAACTACTAGTCCTTTGAATACATTAATTATAACATCCAATATAGAACCTCTTGAAAATGAACAAAAAGATGAGGAACAAGTGTCTAAATTATTTGGTGATGATTGGGGATCTTTAGAATCCACACCTTCATTTATGTGTGAATACATAATCACAAAAAAGAAAGATGAGAAACAAGAACAACCATTTGTCATGTCAACTCAGAATTCAAAAAAATCTTCTTAAACATCTATGTCCTCTACTTTGGAAGAAACTACAACACACACAACAAATTTTGATGAGATAGATTATCAACCTCCGCCTAATCTGAAATAAATGGAAAGTCTTTATGGGAAAGGCTATGAACTTGTGAAACAATTAGGATATACTGGAAAAGGGTGTGGAAAGCATGAACAAGGTATTTGTGTCCTTATAGAATCTAATACAAAAGAGACAAAAATTGGATTGGGATATTCTTTTTCTAAGACGACGAAAGCCACTCAACGACCATCTTTGAATATCAACACTATTACATGTCAACCAAAACACAAAGTTACAATCAAACATCCTAAATTTCTTGATATGAACATATCACCATCACGGTAGTATGTTGACAATGATGAAACTCTAAAACAAATGTTAGGAGTTTATGATAACACATCCTCTACTACTCCCATGACATGAGTTACTTGTGTTGTAATTTACCAAGAAAAAAGATAGTGATATCATTGAAGAACCATATGATCCTGAAGTTCCTAAATCTAATTCACTCCCATTAAGAGATACAATTGATGTGCCAATAGAAAAAGATGATAAAGACAAAGTTATTAAGATTGGGAAGTGCCTTGGCGATGAAGAACAAGAGGACACTACAACTTTGCTTCGTGATTTTCTTGAAATTTTTGCTTGGAAATATTCTGATATACTAGGAATTGACCCAAAAATTGTGACACACAACATTTTTCTCACTGAAAATGCTAAACGCATTTTCCAAAAGATACACAAAATGCACCCTAACATAGCCTATCATGTTAAAGTAGAGCTTGAAAAACTCCTTGATGCAGGATTCATTCAACCTATTGATTATTCTCCTTGGATCTCAAACATTGTCACAGTTGCTATGCTTGATAATCATATTAGGATATGCACAGACCTTTGTGACTTGAATAAAGCCTCTTTAAAAGATGATTTTACAATTCCTAATATTAACATGATCATGGATTCAACTGCTCGACATGCTTTGTTGTCATTCATGGACAGATTTTTTGGTTATAATCAAATCCTTATCAATCCTTAAGATCAATACAAAACTGTACTTACAACTATTTGGGGAATGTTCTATTGGGTTGTGATGCCTTTTGGATTAAAGAATTCTGGCACAACTTATCAACGAGAAATGGCCTTGATATTTCACGATTACATAAATAAAATATTGGAAGATTATGTTGATGATATCCTTTCTAAATCCTTAACAAGACAAGACAATGTAAATTTTCTTAAAAAAATATTTGAGTGAATACGTAAATATAACATGTGATTAAATCCGAAAAATTTTATTTGGTCTAGATAGTGGTAAAATTTTGGGGTTTGTCATATCTCACAGAGGAATTGAGGTGGACATGAAGAAAATTGATGCCATTATTAACATGCCACCTCCTAAGAACATTTCTCAATTGTGCACATTACAAGGCCGAATTCAAGCTAACTATCATTTCATTGCATCTTTAGCTGATCACACATTACACTTCATGCATCTTCTCAAAAAGGATGTGCCCTTTTATTGGAATGATGATTGTAAATAATATTTTGAGAGTTTAAAGGAATACCTTGCAACTCCACCCATTTTGCAACCCACAATGCCAAATAAACTGTTTATCCTTTACATAGCCACATTAGCCCATGCTCTTGCAACATTGTTGGATCAACAAGATGATCATGCAAAAGAACATCCTATTTATTACATTAGTCAAACTTTAATTGATTACGAAACTTGATACTCACCAATTGAAAAATAATGTTTAGCTCTTGTATTCACTACTAGTAAATTGTGACATTATTTACTAAATGTTGAAGTACAAGTCAACAAAATTTGATCCCATTAAGCATATTTTGAGAAAAATAGATATTTCTAGATGCTTAGCTAAGTGGGAGATGTTAATTGAGTTTGAGCTTAAGTTTGTTTCACAAAAAGAAATCAAAGGACAAGCCTTAACCGATCACTTAGCTGATGCTCCTTCTCCTCTCACTTTACCTAATCATGAGTGCTTTCCTAATGATAGTGTCCTAACCACTGATGTTAAAACATGGGAATTGTATTTCGATGGATCTAAGTGTAGAATAGGTTATGGTGTTGGAGTGGTATTTATTTTTCCTAACATAAAGCCCATTCCCTTGTCCCATCGATTAAATTTCTTATTTACAAATAACACAACTAAGTATGAGGCATTCATTGCAAGATTGCAAGCTGCTTTAACCATGGGTGCTAAGGATATCAAGATCTTTGGTGATTCACAATTAGTCATCAAACAAATTAATGGGACATATCAAACTAAACATGAAAAATTATCAAAATACAAGGATATTACAATGAAACTATTAGATAATTTTGAATCATTCACCATTGATAACATCCCCTAAAAGGACAATCGACATGCAGATGCGATGGCGAGTGTAGCCTCTCTTATATCCACACATGATCCTTCAACAAACTTCACCTTTGTTATTCAACCCATCATGAAACCTTCGATTGATACCTGAGTAGAAAATATTTTAATAGTAACTCAAGATGACTTGTGAGAATGGTATGAGACAATATACAATTATTTAAAATATGGTACCATTCCTGAGCCCACAATGACAAACACTCGCAATTGTTTATGTAAAATAGCAACCAAATACATAATCCTCACTAATGTGTTGTATCAAAGATCCTTCAGTGGTCTCTTACTAAGGTGTCTTAAGGATTATGAAATTTCTATAGCCCTTGAGCAGGTTCATGCTGGTTCCTATGGAGGTCGTTTTGGAGAATGGTCGTTAGTGCAAAAACTCATATGTATGGGATATTATTGGAGACATATGGAGAAATATTGCTTCACTTATGATAAACAATGTCATAAATGTCAAGAACATAGCAATTTGATTCATGCTCATGCTTCTGAGCTCTATTCCCAAATTCCCATTTGGCCATTTTCAATATGGGGATTGGATCTTATTGGAAAAATTTCACCACCCTCTTCTTGTGGACATATGTTTATCATAACAACAACAAACTATTTGACAAAGTGGCTGGATGATATTCCTCTTGGATCTACAAATGTTGAAGTAATTTGTCATTTCATACTGGAACAGATAATTGCTCGCTTTGGACTTCCTTCTACAATCATTTCAAGCAATGACACCCCATTTAAGAATAACAAGGTTAAGAAATTTCTTAAGACATTCAACATCAAACATCAATTCTCTACATTGTGCTATCCACAATCCAATGGAAAAGATGAAAGCACTAACAATATTCTTGAACAAATCCTAAAGAAAACTATTAACAAACACCATAAGGATTCACATACATAATTACATTATGCACTTTGGGCTTATCAGACAAGTGTTAGACTATCAATGGGAACTACACCCTATAAATTTGTTTATGGTACTGACACAATCATTCCCTTGGAGTTATAAATTCCCATGCTGCAAATTGCTCTCCAAGACCTTATTGATGATGCCACTTATAATGATCAACGATTGCACCAACTTGAAATGCTCGATGAAAAGTGTATCAATGCTTTTGAGCATCTCTAGGCTTACATTAAACAATTACAATGAAAACAAAATACTCATGTCATTCCTCACACATTTCGTAAGGGTGATTTTGTTCTTTATGAAAATCAATGTAATACTAATGCTGACCATGAAGACAAAGATAAATTCAGCCCTAGTTGGTTAGGACCTTACATAGTTGGTACCAGTTATGGGTCTAGTGCTTATGTATTAACAAAGCTCGATGGAACACCCCTTAAGGAACCTATTAATGCCACACATTTGCATTAGTATTACCTTCAATTTCTTTGAATAGTATGATTAATAAAGTAGTGTTGTCTAAAGTTATTTGGTTAAATTCTAAATAACTTTCACATTGCTTCATTCTTGACAACTGACCATGTGTTTCTCTTGAACACTAAAGTGATTATTTAATTTTATAATTACTTTAGGTTTCATACTATTCATCCTCGTGTTATTTTAATTTCAATCCTTATATGAGTTATAGGTGTATCTAATTTAACATATTCTCTTTAATTCAACAATGTTGTATCTAAAGTGAAACTGAAATATGTTTTACATTAGATCACATCAATCATGTTAAATCATGTAGAAATTAATTAAATAATCTTACCACAAGTTATTTAATTCATCAAATTTCCATTTAACATTCAAACACATTAAGAAAAATTATAACAACATCCAATGTGCATGTGTATATATATATCAAAAGTTTTATATAAATCTCATCTCAATATCATATAAAAAATCAACAAGATCTGTGAGAACTAGACCCCTTGGGCTTTGGCACTCATGATCTAGTCCTTGAACATTGTGAGATGGTCATGTGTGATCGTGAACGTGACCCACCAACTCTGAGTGCATACTCTAGACCCTATACTCAACCAAGAGCCACAAGACAATCCTCTACCATTTGATCCCTCTCCACTCGTAGTTGTGCTAGCTCTACATGCAGTCTATCAACCTCTACTGAAGTTTGCAATGACTATCCTACACTCTTAGCTCAATGAAGTCATCTCCTCACACTATCATAAGTTTTTCAAAACCTCGTGAAAGGTTTGAGTGACTTTGGCTCCTCCTCCACAATTGGTGGGGGCACGTAATCAAGGTCTATCTCCTCCTCATCGATGGATGTAGGGACTATCTCTACGATAGCCTCACGATAGAACTCTCACTAGTCTCTCATCACTCCTACAAGGTAGAAACAATACACAATTAGTACACATCATCATGCTATATATATATATATATATAAATAAAGCGTAAAAACAAAAGTACATGCATAAACTCAAATATCATCACCTATGTCTCCAATCGGCTGAGGTATTTCAACCTCATCCTCTTTGGGGGGCATTGATGACATACTAGCCTCTCTCTAACTATGGGCACTGATGTCTACTATAGCTATTGCACATGATCTAGTCATACAAGTGCGAGAAGACTCTCCATGCTCATGTTGATCCTCAACCGCTATCTCATTACCCTCACTCAAGGGTGGATCCTCCTCATAATACTCATCATCCTCATAATCCTCATCCTCTCCTCCATCCTAGTCCTCATAGTCAGGATTGGCACCTAAATAGTACTGAACATTGATAATGTCAGTAAATATATTTATTGGCCTATATTATACATCCTTGGCCTTGTCCTCTGGCTCATCTCCATCATCTAGTGCTGGTCCTACATTACCTATGGGGACATCCATGGGAAATATAGGAGTTGATCATGTCACTGACCACCACTCCTCATGCTCATCTGTGCTACTGACATCATCAGTGTGAGATACTGGTGGTTGATCGTGATCTGAATCATCGGAGTCACTCTAGATGACATGGTCTATAGTGAGCCAAATGGTATCACCAAGCCTTCGAGCACTCCACATTGATCATCTAATGAAGGGGAAAACCCTTGGTGGTGTCTTCACCTACCCAAACTGACACATGAATCACCCATAATAGAAAGGTCATACAACATAGTCATACCTCCTAGCTGAAAATTTGTCCATCTGCATCCTCCTCAAATTTCCTATGGGATCTAACCACTATAGTGTGAGTAGATAAGGTATCCATAGGATCTCATCCTCCTCCAGCTAGACATATCTCACCCTCCAAAAATGTATATCTTTGTACTGCCACAAGCACCATAGAGGATAGCCGAAGGCTCATGGATATCCTCTAGCTATAGCAAAAGGGAACCTGACAGGCTTGGCCCATGTAATATGATCAAGGCACCACACTTGCAGAAGCATGTAGTGCACCATACTATCAATCTCTCTCAAAAAAAATTGGCCAACATCATAATAAATATGTGCTAGGATGCAGCGTCCCTAAGCATAGGCTGTCCTATGCTCTACCATCCCATGAATCAAGTGTACCAATCCTCCATCCAAGTGTGTCGCTCATCCATCAGGATTCAGACAAGAGCCATTGTGTGCATCATAATCCATCTCACAATGAGGGCTTGTGAATATATAAGCATAAGAAGCTTGATTCACACTCTCATGAGATCATCCAAGTAGTACTACATGTTCGCCTTCTTCTCCTGGAATGATCATTCTCCTCAAAAATATACCCTCTCTCGAATAGGAACTCAAAGGATCTGTTGTACATCCTTGAGGGTGATGGTCATCTCCTCAATTGGAAGGTGAAATGTAAATGTTTCAACATCCCAGCGCTAGCATAGGACCATCAACATGGCATCATGGTATCTCATAGGTGGCATCGAATATGCCAAATAGATGCCTACTGCTTGTAGATGCTCTATCTCTGTTGTTGACAGTGTTGGGGAAAAATCTCTAAGAAAACTAATCTACCTCCCCCCTAGCTATTGTCATGACCGAGTGGGTACCTATCAAAATCACAACAATATGCTCTAAAAATTCATCTAACATCTTCATTTTTTACAGTTTTCATCATCCAACTATGCTAAAGTAGATCTAATGTGCTTTTCTAAAGGCCCTCAACACTTTAGAACCATTTTGGGACACTTCACAAAGAAATGGGACACTTCACGAAGAAATGGGACACTTTGCGAAGAAACGAGACACTTTGCGAACAAAAGAGACACTTTGCAAACACATGCAGCCTTTGTGATCATCATCTTCAGGCTCATCCAGTGGGGGTGTGTAACCCCGTCTACTCGACATCTTCTCCTCTCACTCGTCACTTTAAAGCTAAAATAAGGTAAAATGCAATAGTAAGTGACAAATTACTCTACTTTACCTCTTTTAACCTATTTCCATCACTTCTACTCTTATGCAATAAAATATCTTTTCTTCAAAACAACATAACGTGAGCTAGCAAACTCCATTTTTTATGTTGTTTGATGTATTGGCATCATGAGTCCACACCCAACATCATCAATCATCTATTGTAATGTGGCATGGTACTTAGAAATTCCTTATGGTATGATCTTCCTTATTCAACGTGGCTAGAATGCTACCTTGATTCCACCTTTGTAAAGCAAGCGAAATCAATGGGGGGCATACATCTACCCTCGAATTGGATTCCTAGGAGTTAGATAAAAGGTTTTTTTGAAAATTAATGAATGTGGGTTGTAGGATGTAGTTCCTAATGTTGTGGTTTTGCAAATAACTACACTGGGGGTTTCATTCTCCCATCTTTTGAATGAGTATCCTTTTATGCAATAAAGTGTACTGTTTAGAGTCCTTTAGCTTACATATGCACGTAGATTCATATGGGTGCTAAAGTGGGGGCTAAATGTGGTGTAGAAAATTGGACACTCTTGAGAAAACAAATAATTTCACACTTAATTTGGACCTACTTTTGAGTACCTCTGCATTATTCATCCTTCAAAATAAAATTTATAGGCCCCTAAGACCCTTTATTTCTGATCTAGAGACCTATTTCACTTGAGAAATGATCTAAATCCTGAAAAATAGAACTCAATTCATTCATATCCCAAAAACCAACCTTCAAAAACCACTAGTGGGACCCATTTGCCACCTTGGGCGAATGAGTCACCTTTGAGGGAAATTTCAATTTTGAGCGGGAATTTCATCAATTCAACTTAATTTTTCAGTGGATTTCAGCCTCTTAGGTCTAAATAATGGGAAAATTAGGTGTTGATGCCTATAAATACAAATTTTAAGCCATTTTTCACATATCTTACAAAGCAATTTCAAAAGTCAAGTTTTAGGAGTCTTCCACAATAAGTCTCATTATCATTTTCTACAACAAATTTGAAGCTTTAGGACAGAAAACTAGGGTTTTTGAAAGTATTCAAGCTCATTTCTTGAACAAGATTCAACATTACAAAGAGCTGATGATACATTCCTATGGTGAATCATGAAGAAATATAGGTTGAGGAGATGCAACTAGCCATTAAATCACACCTAAAGACTTGTTTTCAAAGTGATTCCATCTTCCATTTTCTCTCATCTTCAGAATTAATATTTTCACTTCATTTGCATTCCATTTACAACTATTTTGATATGTTTTAGGGTTTCTAGGGTTCAAGTCTTGCATCATTCAAATCACATTTGTTCATCTTATTTTAACGCAATAGAATAGGGTTTTGTCATACTATAGACTTTCCTAGTCTTTAACACACTTAAGGCTAGGGTTTTATGCAAATTTTGTATCCATTCAAGTTTTTATTACCCAATTAGGATTTTGACCAAGGAAAACACCCCATGAGACAAGTTTTACGCAGTTTTGCAAGAATTTTCTAAAATCCAGTTTCAGGTTTCCGTCAAAAAGTGTTGTAAAGGTGACAAGGTGCAAGTCTGAGATATGAATTTGTAGAAAAGTGAAAAAGGATTGATTCACCATGGCTGGTAAATGTGTCCCACTTGAGGTGGCTGATAGAGTTAACGACATATTCCAGTACCCAGTGAGCAGAATCAATTTTTAGGCAAAAAACCATGACCTAGGACTGATTCGCCCAAGGTGGTGAATGAGTCCTAGTCAACTCAAATGTCAAATTTTCCAATTTTCCAAAGTGCTTTCTAGACATCTTCAGTCCCACAGGTCTACACATTTTGAATTATAGCTTTCTATTTAGTTTCATTTGTATTTTCGTTTATCTTTTTAAGATTTTTGCAAATGTTACTGTGTTTTCAAACATTGCATATTTCATTGGTTTTGCATTAATAATTAGTCAATTTCATTTAGTCTTAATCATATCCTACATTCCTCTATTTGAGTGAACCACCTCAATTTAAGTGTTCTATCTCTCTCCTTTTAGGTGAAAAATCCTAAGAGTGTAAGAGAAGTGCATAGAACCATAAAATTGATGGTTCAGTAGTTAGATGTGGATTGAAAATTTCTCTCTCTCTCTCTCTATCTCTCTCTCTCTCTCTCTCTCTCTCTCTCTCTCTCTCTCTCTCTCTCTCTCTCTCTCTCTCTCTCTCTCTTACATCTCTCCCCTCTATCCTTGTAGTTCCTATCTACTATAAACTCTCTCTCTCCCACTCTCCTCCCTCATGTCTTTCTCTCTCTACCTCTCTTCTCTCCCACTCTCTCACTCTCTTCCTCTCTCCCTCTAGGTTCTTTATCCTCTCCTACTCTCTCTATCAAGTCTCTCCCTCTACCTCCCTCCCCTTTGCTCTCTCAACACTCACTTTCACTCTCTGCTCTCTCCTACTCCTCCCTCTCTCTGCTCTCCCCACTCTCCTATCTATCCCTCTCTCTCTCTCTCTCTCTCTCTCTCTCTCTCTCTCTCTCTCTCTCTCTCTCTCTCTCTCTCTCTCTCTCTCTCTCTCTCTCTCTCTCTCTCTCTCTCTCTCTCTCTCTCTCTCTCTCTCTCTCTCTCTCTCTCCTCTCTCTCCCACCTCCTATCTCTTACCGCTCTCTCCCTCTCGGTTCTTTCTCTCTCTCTCTCTCTCACACACACACCCTCACTCTCCCTCTCCCTCTCCCTCTCCCTCTCTCCCTCTCTCTCCCTCTCAATTATTTATCTCTCTCCCCCTCTCTCTTTCTCCCACTCTCCCTCTCTCCCTCTCAGGTCTTTCTCTCTCTACCTCTCTGCCTCTCCCACTCTCCCTCTCTCTCTTCCTCTCTCCCTATAAGGTCTTTCTCTACCTACCTCTCTCCCCCTATCTCTCTCCCTCTCTCCCTCCATCTATTTCTCTCCCTCTTTCTCTCCCACTCTCCCTCTCTCTGTCTTAGGTCATTTTCTCTCTCCTCTCTCCCACTCTCCCTCTCCCTCTCTCCCACTCTCCCTCTCACTCTCCCTCTCTCCCACTCCCCCTCTCTCTCGCCCATTCTCCCTCTCCCTCTCTCCCTCTTGGTATTTCTCTCTCTCCCTCTCTCCCTCTAGGTATTTCTCTCTCCCTCTCTCCCTCTCAGGTCTTTCTCTCTCCCTCTCTGCCACTCTCCCTCTCCCTCTCTCTCCCTTTCAGGTCTTTCTCTATCTCCCTCTCTCCCACTCTGCCTCTCCCTCTCCCCCACTCTCCCTCTCAGGTCTCTCTCTCCATCTCCCTCACTCCCTTTCAGGTCTTTTTGTCTCTCCCTCTCTCCTACTCTCCCTCTCCTCTCCAAATACCCCTCTCCCTCTCTCCAATTTTCCCTCTCCCTCTCCCCCACTCTCCCTCTCCCTCTCTCCCTCTTAGGTCTTTCTCTCTCTCCCTCTATCTCTCATCCCACTCTCCCTCTCTCTCTCACCCTCTCTACCTCTCTCCCACTCGCCCCCATCTCTCCCTCTCTCCCACTATCCCTCTCTCACTCCCTCTCTCCCCCTCTCCCTCTCTCCTGCCTCTCTCCCTCTCCCTCTCCTCTCCTCTCCCTCTCCCTCTCCCTCTCCTCTCCCTCTCTCCCTCTTGGGTCCTTTCTCTCTCTCACTCCTCCCCTCTCTCTTCCTCTCTCCCTATCCCTCTCCTTCTCTCCCTCTCCCTCTCTCTTCCTCTCTTCCACTCTCCCTCTCTCCCTCTCCCTCTCTCACTCCCTCTCTCTCCCCCCCCTCTCTCTCTCCATCTCTCCCTCTCTCCCACACTCCCTCCCCATGTCTCTTTCACCCTTTTAACTTATATATATTAATATATTAATATAAATTAATATATTAGATTAATATTATTATAAATATTAATTATATATATTAACTTATTCTATATAGTATATAGTATATAATTTATAATATATATTATTAATATATAATAAATGTATTATATTAATATATCATAATATATTATATATTATATATTATATAATAGATTATATAAAGTATTATTTAATATATATACTATATGTTATTTCTTATACTATCTCCCTCTCTAGCTTTGGCACTACTACTGATATCCAACATATATTTTGTTTTCAAATTTTGAACACAGTAATTAAGAATTTTTTTATCAAAATCCTAACCTCCCCTTTAATGGCCATGATGGCAATATTGCCCTTTAAAAAAAAATAACATACACATCGAACATACCTCCGCCCTAATCAAAGGCGACAACTCTTCTTTCTCCAGTGAATACATCATGGAAGCCATAAGTTATAACTACGACCATTGGCTCAATAATTATTTGCATGACATTGAGGCCTACAATCGATCTTACTATCATCCTTTGTGGCCCTCTTTTGTACATCATTAAAATAAGAAAGCATAGTACAATAACCATATTCTTCACCTTACATTAAAATAAGTTGCATGGATGAGGTCTCTTCAAGTGCAAAAAAATATCTCTAAGGACCACCCCACTCCCTCCCAACCTAACTAGATAACTCACTCTCCCCCACCCTCCCCCTCTCTCGCTCCCTCCCACTATCTCTCTCTTGGGTCTCTCTAGATCTCTCAAGTCTCTCTCCCACTCTCTCTCCCTCTAAGGTCTCTCTATGTCTCTCTATCTATCAAGTCTCTCTCTCTCTAGTCTCTCTCCCTTCCTCTTAGGTCTCTCCCTCCCTCACAGGTCTCTCTCTCTCTCTTTGTCTCTCTTTGTCTCTCTTTGTGTCTCAATCTCAGTCTCTCTCTCTCTCTCAGGTCTCTCTCTCTCTCAAGTCTCTCTCCCCCCTCTCAGGTATTTCTCTCTTTCTCTCTCTTTCTCTCACTGTTAGGTCCCTCCCACTACCTCTCTCTAGTCTCTACCTCCCTCTATCTATCTCTCTCAAGTCTCTCCCACTCCCTCTCTCTCTCCCTCTAATTATTTTTATCTATCTCAAGTCTCTCTCTCTCTTAGGCCTCTCCATCCACTCTCTCTCTCCATGTCAAGTCCCTCTCTCTCTCTCTCACTCTCTCTCCCTCCCACTTAGGTACCACTCTCTCACTCTCTCCCTCCCTATCCCCCTCTCAAGTCTCTTTCTCTCCGTCTCTCCCTCCCACTCTCCCTCTTAACTCTCTCTCTCCCCCTCAAGTCTTTCTCTCTTTCTCTCTTTCTCTCTCTCCCTCTCACTCTCTCTTCTCTCTCTCTCTCTCTCTCTCTCTCTCTCTCTCTCTCTCTCTCTCTCTCTCTCTCTCTCTATGTCTCTATCTCTCTACCTCCCTCCTCCCACTCAAGTCTCTCTTTCTCTCTTCCTCTCATTCTTAGGTCTCTCTCTCTCCCTTTCCCTCTCAAGACTCTCTCCCTCTCAACTCTCTCTCTCTCTCTCTCTCATCTCTCTCTCTCTCAATTCTCACTTTCTACCTCCCTCTTAGGTCTCTCTGTCTCATATCTCACCCTCTCTCTCTCCATCTCTCCCTCCCTCTTTCCTCTCAACTATCTCTCTACATCTCTCTCAGGTCCCTCCCACTCCCTTTCTCTCTGTTGTGAAATTGTCACACATCAATAAGTATATAATATATACTATGTAGTATATAATATACAATATATAATATAATAGTATCTAATATATAATATATCTTAGTATATATTAAAATATTAAATATTATGTATTATAAATAATATAGGTAACTAATATCCATTCTAAATGGATATCCATTTTTTCTAAAAAAATCAGTAGGCTCAAGATTTGGATCGAGATTTTCTTCAAGACTGCCTATCCCTAAAAGTCAACCCAAAAAACATGTTTAGAAATTTTTCTTAGTTTTCCAAAGTTCACCCTTGTGGATGACAATTTTTTTTTATTTGAATTTCATGAAATGAAAAGGGTTTATAGAAAAAATTGTTAGCTTTCCACTAATATAAAATATGCCATATTTTGAATTTAATAAATAATTATTATTGATTTTCTACATACATTACAATTAAAGTCCTGATTGATAGGATGATTGAAAAAATTCTATAACTTTCAAACTACTTAACATTTTTCAAACCTACAAGATGCATCACATTCTATGTTTGGCATACTATAGGATAAAAAAATTGAAATTCAATAATTTTTTACCAAGTTATGGTGGTCAGACACACATGTTTTAATAATTCTAAAATGATCTAATAAAAAAATCATAACTAATTATTTACATGGAAAAAAATTGACACATTCGGGCATGTCTCCTCTACATATATTGAAAGATTCAGAAAAAAACAATTATTTTTTTCTTGTACTTAGGGTGGTCATACATACATCTGCTTCTTATCTTTTTCTTGAAAATTTAGTACCACTACATTGAAATTTCAAATTTTTGGAAAATAGATATACCTTTTTTTTCCAAAAAAGGACTAGTAGCCTAGAAACTACATTCAATTTGCTACACTTATTTTGTTACATATTTTTCAAATTATGTTAATAGCCTATTCAAATTTTTATGTCAAGTTTCCAAACTCTGTTTTTCTGAATTTTCATTTCCACTTAGAGGCCTAGTTTGGACCCCCATGATCCTGAAGTGTCCCCTCCTCTTCATTCCAATGCAATCTCTTCTAGGGAAATTTCATTAGTGAATGATGAATCACATATTTTTTCCAATCCACTCTCTTCTAGTGATGATTCATTAATGAATGATGAAGCTCCTCTCACATAAAATCCTCCAAGGATAGATGTTGAGAATATTTTTTTAAATGGTTCCTCTATAAGTTGTAAGGAATCTATAAATATAATATGTCTCTGCCACCCCTCAATGGCCTAAGAGACCCGTCATTTATCTGAATCCAGACAGTCCTTCTCTTAAAAGGATTTTTTCTATTAATGGTGTTCCATTTAATAGTGATTCTCCATATCCTTCGAAGGCTCCCTCTTATAGAGAATTAGTCGATACTTATAATACTAGGAGGAATAAAAAAAATATTGATCAAACTACTTATTTAGCACCTTCTCAACTAAGCCTTCCTCAATCACCTAAACCTATGACTAAGGCATCTGGTTATTACAATATTTTCGAGCAACTCTGTGTTACTCCGACTAAGATCTCATTATGGGACTTGCTTCAGTTTGCTCCAGTTAATCAAGGTATGCTTCAGGAAGCCTTGCAAAAGATCCTCTTGCCTTCTTCTGTTAGGCCGAAAGAGGTTAATATGTTGATAGCTCATATTCATGTGGATTCACCAAATATTATGTTCTATCCTTAGGAACTCCCGCCTTCAAAAATATGGAAGCAAGCAAACACTCTTTAATGATTATAGTCAACATTAATAAAATTATTATTGATGTTGGTTCGATGCTCAATGTATGTAGCATTGATCTATTTCCTAAGATTAATATTGATTCATCTTCTCTTGCTACTTATTCTCTTGTTGTTCATGGGATTGATAATGTTGGTCGGCATACTTTAGACATGATAGTCTTTCCTTTAAGTTTGGGACCTCTTACTGTACCCACCCTCATATACATTATGTCATAAAAGTTACCATATAATCTTCTTCTTGGTAGACCATGGATTCATACTATGGGTCCAGTCCCATCTACCTTTCATAAATCTATTAAGTTCATTTGTAACAATTGAGTAGTCACAGTCAGGGTTGTCCCCGATGTTGTGCACTTATGTGAGATGGAAGCTACCGATCAGGCTTTGATTGTGCCTACTCTTATCTCTTAAGTGTCTTCAAATGTGTTGATGTCTACTCTAGTAGTAACCATTACAAGGGACACTCTTGAGATAGATGTCCTTGAAGAAGATCCTTATAAAGAAAGAAATCTTAAGTCTACTCTTTCTACTTCTCAAAAGAATGCATCTCTTGATGATGATTGGGGTTCCTTTTAATTTATAGATTCCTTCATGGTGGAATATAAAGTCAATCCAATCAACTTAAACCTTCTGATAACATCATTCAAACCCATTATCACATATGATTATTCTTCTATATCATGGGATAATGTGAGCAATAGTTGTAATTTCCTTAACGTCGATCCTCCTCCTTTTGAGGAAGATGACCACACTTCTATTAAAGAGGCTAATGTTGGCACTCCTGTCAAAAACGCTAATGTTGATCCCATAGAGGAGTATAATCTCCATTTCTGGAATAATTTTCTCTATGAAAATCTTCCTCCTTGTCAAGATTCACAAACACATTATGGCCCTGGCTTCAAGCTTGTCTCTAAATACGGCTATGGCATAAGGGTTTTAGTCATAATGAACAAGGCGTTTAGGTCCCTATAGAATGTGCACCTTGTAAGCGTAATCTAAGGATTTCTTGCTAGATTGAACATTATAAATGAAAGCCATGGTTGAATGATATGAATTTTTCTCAACATTTCTCTCTTGGATTGATTTATCCTCCATTGTCTACTATCTTCATGTCTTCTTCTTGTGAGTAGTCAAGATTTTCTCTATAAGAGAAAGGGTTGCTTCCTGCTCCTCATTTTTTATCTGAGCAAGAGTCTATTTTGTTGAGGATTCTAAAATCCCACTTGATTACTCTTCCTCCTCCTACACATAAGAAATTCCATTAACATGATAAAGAAAAGCATTCTGGCCATTCCACTAGTGAATTTAAGACCTTGAAGGATAAAGTACAACTTCATGATTCTAGTTTCATCACTCATCTAATTGTTGATGCACCTACCTCTTCTTATAATGACAAGTGACATCGAGGTCTACCTCTATCCTGTCCATTCTAAGCATCTTCTCATGAGTTTCTTACACCTCCCTTCTATCATACCTTGCATGGTTCTCCTCCCCTACATCTTGGGGGAAGCAATAAATTAATCTCAAGATGTGTGTCCTTCTTAAAGGACCCCCTCTCTTCTCTATGTATTTTAAATGAAGTGTCCCTTAAGTGGACCCCTTTTCTTTTGAAGGGTTCCCAAGATACTCCTTTGAAATATTTTCTCTTAGATGAGTTCTATGGCATCTAGTTTAGGGTTAGCCTAACTAGAACTATATTATATCTTGGTGTATATTTTGGGGGTAACTTGATTAGACCTATCTTTTCTCTAACTTTCCTATAATGCAGCTTGTAGTAGCCATATGATTTTTTTATTAGTCTTGCTCTACAAGACCAAGAACTTGTAGAGCTCCTTTGCATCAAGCTGAACTAATGAGGGACAATCAAACTCTGCGAAGCCTCTCACATCGGCCTTCCCTTAGTATCAAGCACCTGGGGTTCCTCCTATGCAAGTTAGAGGACCTGTAAAGCACTTTTCACCCTACGAGATCTCTTTGTTCAACTCAGTAGGAGAGAGTACCTACATAGTTTTTATTCACCTTCCATAGGTCTATGGTTCTATGACACATTTGTCCAAACCTCCCCAGGAGAGAGTACCTATAGAGTCATCTATCTTGTAATTTTCATTCCTTTATAGCTCTTAAATTCTCTTGTCTCTTTTCTTCCCAAATTGTGTATACCAGATTAAAGACTTGCATCTTCTTCATCCTAAGTATATAATTCTTTCTCTCTTCAACATTGGTTTCTTCCCTATCTCTTATATGTATTCTTCTCTTGAAGCAACCAATCCTTAGATTCTTCTCTCCATTTGAAAATTCTTCTATGTGTTATTTCTTAATTTAGGGATGACACATAGTAATGAGACAACCCTTTGCATCGAGGTCTCTTTTACTTTTTTGACTCAAATACTTTAGGTTTTTGTGTGCCTGACATATGTGTTTTTATATGTTCTAACCCCATGGTGTAATGGATTTTTATGTTATAACCTTGTTTTCTTGCATAGATCCTTCTTTTCTAATATGTTTCTTTTGTAGATCTTCAGCTTGAGGGCATGCTTCCTTGGTTCAAACAACTATCTACTTCCTCTATAGAATCCTTTTAGCATCATGATGTTATTTATGTTTAGTTTATTTCCTTTAGCATGCATATTAGTGTATATTCACATGCCCACTAAAGTGGGAGAAAAATGTAATGTCAGAAAATTGCACCCTTTGCAATTTCACATACATTTTTGCATCTACTTTAGTGTCCACTCCCTTAGCATTTGTGTAGGCTCATTTTAGCCCTTACATCAAATTTTTTTCCCTCTCAAGATGCTCCAGACCCCTTTTTTAGCAACTACCCTTGCACATCATCTTTGCATCGAACCTTGTGCTTGTCTCGTTCTCATCATTTTGTAGCATGATGTGTCTGGACACTAGTGTGTCATGCAAATGTTTGTGCACTACACTAGTGTCCCATGACATTTTAACATTAAAATGGTCATTTATGAGAATTTTTTCCACTTGTCAGATCCTTTTGTCAGTGATAACGGCCCGAGATACCTTGAAACATCTCAAGAAGCTTCTTTTCCTTCCTCTTCTCATTTTAAATGCTATCTTTCCAATTCATTTGGGCTTCTAGCTTCTCTCTAGTTTCTTGGCTTCTCTCTTTTCACTCTTTACTCTCTTGATTGCACACATCTCTTTCTTTTCACAGTAGCTTCAAGCACTCTCACATTCTTACAACACTTTTGGCTCTTAGAGCTATTGCTCTCTCTCTAGCTTCCTTAAGCCCCACAAATGATATCTTGCTTACCTTGTATCTTTGAGCATCTTTGGATTTTTCACCTCCCTTATCTATTGCATCTCTATTATGTTATTGGAGTTCTCCTGCTTGAGCTAGGATCTCTTTCATCACTCTTTCTTTCATTTCATTTCTTCTTATGATCTATATCTATCTAGTTGTCTCTAGAGGTGGGAACACCAAAATGAGGGTTTGATTGAGGAAAAACCCTATACATTCCCAAAATTTTCTCCCAATCTCATGTATGTCGGTATTGAATATATTCATGTGCTAGAGAATTCATTACTTGGGTTGCTATGAGAAATTTGTATCTCTTATTCTCTCACTTTTTCATTTAAATGCTTCACTTTATTTTAGCTCTATTATCTTCTCTTATCTTCCTACATTCTAGAAGTTCCTATTAATTATATTGCTACTAGTCATTTTGGTATTTTCTATGATATTCTAAGTTTCTAGTCCATATGAGATTCCAATGTGCCTTTGGGACTCAAGTGCATCATGCTTCTGTACTTTTTTTGCGGTGTCATCCTTTGAATGGGAGCTCACCAATTTTTATAGAAAACCTTTGTGGCATGCTCTTTCTAATTCTAAAACTCTTGCTCTATTCCTTAATGTATTTTAGGGTAGTACGCCCCTTGGGATTCTCTTGAGAATAAAAAGACTCATGAGTAGTGAATCCCCCTTCTCTATAGATAGTTCATGTATTTATTATACCATGTTGGGTATGCAATGAACATGAATGTGGTGGTTCAGAAGGATATCTTTTGGTCACATTGATTAATATGATTGGAATTTATTTCATAAATGTAGTGTTTCTCTATGGTTTGGAAGGAGAGTGTACCTACACTAGTCCTATCAGTTTCCTATGTTTCCAATGATAAGACTTAGTATGTAAGGAGTTTAAAGTAATAGAAGGTTTATCAAGCTATTCAAAGTTTGAGGTATGTGTGGTAACAACTACTAGCATGAAAAATTCGAATCAAGTGTTTGGATTGAGGATAGGACCTATTTAAGGTTCTCGTGGTGGTGCATGGAATCAAGTTCTCTTGGTGACAAATTGAGATTGTTGTATTAGACATTTCACGTAATTTGAATTTATGTCCACCCTATGTTGTTTAGGTTAGTGGAGATCCCTAACCGATATAGAAGAGTGTTAATGTAATATCATGTATATATTTCATAAGAGTGGGATGTACAATAGATGCATTGTTAGGTATCTAAGTGTGTTTCATAAGAGTGGGATGTACAATAGTGCAATGAATGGAAGGTATGTGACAAAAATGTGAAGAAAAGGAGTGCAAGTTTTAGTGGGTCCTTGTCAATGTGAGAGAGTGTTTTTTGTGTCTCTAGAGTTAAATTTCAAATACATCATTATTTTGTATTGTCATAGGATTGGTCTTCTACCTTTCGTATTGTGCCAACAAGGATTGGTGTCTCTATTTCGATAGGGATTTGTGTCTCCTTTAGGTTGGTTCCTACTGGCTCTTTTGAGGATTAGTGTCTTTGATAGGTTGGTGGCTACATCACATTGTAAAATTCACTCATTATATTCCTTCTTGTTAGAGTTTCTCACTATGGTTTTTTGAATTTTAGGTTTCCATGTAAATATGGTGTTATGTTTTTTCTTGTGTTGTGCTTTACTTACTAGCTTGTTTATTTTTGTTCTCTTCATTTAATAATGATGAAGGTTTCTTAAATTATTGAATTTTTTTGGATCTACTAATTCACCCCCCATTCTTAGTAGATTGTGTTCCCTTCAATTGGTATTAGAGTAGCATGTTCCTTTTCTTATGGATCTAATTTTTATTTTTGGAAAGTTTTAAGATGAAGTCATATTTGATGGCATAATAAAGTTCATCTGGAAATAAAGTACTATTTTCTTATGGATCTAATTTTTATTTTTGGAAAGTTCTAGGATGAAGTCATATTTGATGGATTTAGGGATGGGTATCTTGATGATAATTGTAGAAGGATATAAGCCTCCTAAAAATCTCCCTCCTCAGGATCAAGCATGAAAGGGGATCTTGAGCTCATTTCTAAGGTTAAAAATGTTATTTTATGTGGTTTGACTAACACTAAATTTTTAAAAGTGATGGAATTCAGAACAATAAAGGAAATTTAGGAAAAGTTAGAAACTATCTATGACGGTGACTATAAAGTCAACAATAAATGTTTTAGACTTATCGATCTTAGTTTGAAGGTCTGAGGATGAAAGAAGATGAGAACATTGCTACATTCATGCTCGGGGTTGATGAAATTGTGAATCATATTCGAGGTCTTGGTGAAACCCTAGATGAGAAGGTTGTTGTGGAGAAGGTACTCATATCCCTACCTAGAAGGTTTGATCCTAAAATATCTACTATTGAAGAAGCTAAAGATCTGACTACTTTAAGGATGATTAAGTTGCATGGAACATTAATTGAATTTGAAATGAGATTTGAAAGTGAAGATTTAATAAGGAAAGGAATTGCTTTTAGAGTATCTTTAAAGCAAGTTGATTAAGATTTTGATTATGGAACAAATCTAGAAGAAGCTAATTTTGTAAGGAATTTGCAAAGAGGTTCTGATAAGTGTAGAGGTAAATTACCTTTCAAATGTTTCAATTGTGGAGAAGTTGGAAATTTTATGGCCAAGTGTCCTTATAAGAATACTAAAAATATTGAAAAGAATGGAAATCAATCTTTCCAGAGAAGATACAAAGGTTAAAGAAAACATAAGAGTTTCTATACTAATGAAGAAGATGATCTTATGAAGAACTTATTATGGGCTAGAAAATAAATCAAGAAGTTGAATGTTAGAATCATAAAAGAAGAGAGAGCAAAAGAAAGAATATCAAAAGATTTAAAGAATGCTAAAAAGATGATTATTGAATTGAAGACTCGAGCAAAAGAAGCAAAAAGAGTTGAAGAAGTTTTGGTAGAGAAATTATTATCAGGACATAGACACTATGAAAAGCTTGAAGAAGAAGTTGTTCTAGTCAGAAGAGAGCTTGAGAAGGTAAATCAACAACTACAGTTGAAGTTGAAGTTCAATAAAAGTACTAGAAACTTAGATCAAATATTGGAAGGTCAGTAAGCTTTGTATGGAAAAATTAGTGTAGGTTTCGATGATCAAAAGAAAAAATTACATAATAACTAGAGAATATTACCAAGGTGTGTCTGAAGATGGCGGGTTCTAGAAGTTCAAAATCATAAAGGAAAATGACAAGTGATGGTAGTATGACTCAAAATGATGGATTTATTCAAAGGAATAATACAAGGAGGAGATCCATCAGATAATTATAGAAAAACCAGGTCACATTTTTTTGTTTCTAGTTATTATTGTAGTTGTAATGACTATATACATAAGGAAGTGGAGTGTAGAAGAGTTATAGTAAGAATAAAATAATATTGTCAACAATAATGTGGATGCACCTCTATAAAAATTTAAAGTCATTTATCTCAAGTGAAAAAATTCTAGACACATTTAAAGGAACTACAAAAGAAATTTTGTGAGTTCCTTGTTACTAGAAAAAGGAAGAAGTGATATTTCAAAGAAAGTATGCAAGAAGGCTGTTGAAGAAAAATAAGTTTGAAAAGTGCATGATTGATAAGACTATGGTACATTTTCATAAATGGATTATTGTTAGTTGTTCATTTCAAATTCATGGGGCTATGATGAATGCTGACATTCCTTAGTTTCTATATATTCTTCAAATTTTGAATAAAATAGTGACTTTGAATGCATACAACTCCTTATTAGTTTTTTCTATTTGTCCAACAATAACAATATCACTGGTTTCTCTTAACACCATATATTGTAAACCGAATTCCCACTCAATTTCAAATAAAAGTGTTATATCCATCTCCCATTAGTTTTCCCTTAATCATGAATCCCTTAAACATAAGAGTTAGCTATCCTTTAGAAGGTTTTTAGGGTTCATTGGGAAAAACACAAACATAATATATTCTTTATCTTTCATGCATTCCATCTCTTTTATTCATATTCTTAGAGAATGGATTTTTTTTGTAGGATGCTTGACCAAATGGGAATTTGATGTTAATTGCTTCTAGAATGTCAGATATTATGAATCTCTATCCTCTAATTAATCTTTGTAGTTTCTTTAGATCCTTCATTTTGATTTGGTTTGATCATTTTGTATTTCTTTTCAATATATATATATTTTTTGGTTTCATGGTTTGCATTAGTTCTTGGAGGTGGTGGGTTTGTAGAAAAATCCCTGGATTTTTATCTTATAGAATTTAATAATAGTTATTACTATTTAAAAAACCTTTTATATTTTTTTGGATTCTTAATTAATATATTTATCTTTTTAAAAAATCACAAATTAGGTTAAGAGAGTAATTCTCCTTTCCTCATATAATTAGGCTTACATAACACTTATTTGATCATTTTTACTTTACTCAAGTTGTATTATTTCTAGTTTCCATTGAAGTTGTTTTATGATCAAATATATATACGTATATTATTCTCATCTCACTAAACCTAGCATAACCAAAGTCAAGGTGACTGAAGTACTTTAAATAAAATATTTTATGAACTCCAAATTTAAAAATGTACTACCCAATATTTTACTACAATCCTTACTAAGAACATGAACAATATATGATAGATCAATGAAATTTAGAGTAATAGAGCTATGTCAAGAGGTACTCTTCTATGAAAGCTATATAAAATTGAGAGTTGCTTCTTTCCACCCATCCATGCCAAACATTCCTACTCTTGGAATAGGCTTGAAATATTTGAATTTTATAACTCATTTATCCAATCATGTGTATCAATAAAGTTAGCATTATATTAGTTCCATGTAATGGGTGATAAAAATGATTCTATAAATTTGATATAAAAATATTCCAACAAAAATAGATTAAAAATTAAAAAACCTAAAACATTTTTCCCACTTTAATGGTACCAGGGGAGAGGGGGCCATAGTGGTACACCCTATCTTTGGAGGTCCACATCTAGTGCTACATGGACAAAAAACCTAAAAGAGTTACCTGCTACGTCACCTTGCCACTTATGCATCTGCCAATTTTTCTTTTTTAATTTCCACCACCCCTCTACTTGTCACACATCAATTGGTCCATGGTGTTCCTAATGGGCCCATTTTGGGGTTTTCTCGATAGTGGAGTGGGTCTACCTCCGGAGGAACAATGAAAGAACAATGCATTAGGCCAGTCGAGCGCATTTTATGTGAACACATTTCCACCCCAAATGTCTATTTGAGAGCATTAATCTTGCCTTGCCCCCTTCATTACCTCCACTGGGAAAATTTCCTTGTGCATCCCTCCATAGTTAGTCAACTTGAAAAGTGTGTAATTTGAAGATCAAGGTTCATTCAATGCTTCAAATTCTCACATGTTGTTGGCAAGAGACACTACACAAGTGATCTGGTGTTGTCATTGATGGAAACCCTAGTTAGTGATCCTATCCATGCGTCAATATTTGCTTGTATCGGAAGATAGATTGAACATTAGTGATTAACTGTTAAAGCTAGAACAAAGCATTCAACAAAATTGTGTTCATCGATTCATATGCAATTTTTTGTTATCATTTTGTGTTGTGGATCTTAGGGAAGGTTTTTTGATGTATAATCTATGTTATAATTGAATCATAGAGCCTCATATTGATTGGTGTGCAAGTTAGAAGATCCGATTTGATGATTTTTTGTTTATTAGTGCAAGAAGGCTGACTAAGTGAATGTAGCATGTTGTGGATGTTTGAGATGATTTTTTTTTAAGTGTTTTGTGTTTGAACATGTTGATTTGGGTCCTCACTATGTTGTGGCCAACATTGGTTGGTGCACATTAAAAATTATTTATGGATTGAGCTGACAGTTTGTAATATTTTATTATTTTGTTGAGCTGACTCGTATTTGATTAAATCTCTTGTTGCAAATATATATATATATATATATAAGTGATTGTTCATATCATTTTGAAGTGTGTTTGTTGATGTGTGTTACAATGAGATGTGAATTTCAAAAGGATTATAGAGTGATTATACATAGTTTCATTTGTGCAAAAAACTATTTGTGATTTGAATTAAAGCAGACGAACTTTCAAGAGAAGAATCAGACAGAGTGTGAAGAATGCTACAAATGTGCTTAACCAAAACTATGATTGGGCATTAGTAGATGCTATCCCCTCATTTCAAGTCTTTTGGATGTAATCCAAATTTTTTGTAAGACAGTGAGACTTCCTTTTTTTATTTGAGTAGTTAGCTCTAGGTAGTGTGCCTGAATGAATGTGCATTCCCTTTTGTAAACACTTGTATTTGAGTATACTCATATTGTGGATTGACCTACACCTTGGTTTTTCTCCTAACAGGGGTTCCACTTAAAAAATCATTGTGTTATGGTGTTGTGGTTGATTTCTTTGTGTTCTTCCATCTTTCTTTTGGTTCAATGCTATAAGTCATTTAAGGATCAGGTTAATAAAGTTAAATTTTGCATAACACTTATTCACCTCCCCTCTTAGTGTTCCTTGATTCCAACAATTGGTATCAGATTCTAGTTCTTTAGAAGAAGTTTAATAGCTTGGGAAAGATCCAAGAATTTAATTCAATGGATTCTGGCAATCTTCAACAACTGTTGGTGGTCCTAGATGATATTGATCAGTCTAAATCTAAAGTTCAGGAATTGCAAGGAAGCTTGATGAATGCTAAGAAATTCATTCAATCATTTAAAGACAAAATCAACAAGTCCAAGGATAAAATAAGGGAAATCTGTGATCAAATCAAGCAGAGGGAAAGTAAAAGCATGGAAGATGAACAATTGAGTCAAGCCCTGAAGGAAAAGATAGAAGAATGTGAAAATTTTACTAGAGATAATGTTGTCCTAAATCATGAGATGGAATCTATTGTGATGAGGATGATCAAGGAGATTGAAGACAAAAAGAAGAATGAAGAGAAACTTACTCAGTCTTTGAAAGAGAAATCAAAAGAATGCAGCTGAATTACTGATGAACTCAATTAGTTGGAGCTTGAATTGGAACAATCTAGAAATAATGAAGAAGAACTTGAAAAGAAAATTGTTACTCTCAGGAATGAACTTGCTACTGCAAATGATTTCAAGGATAAGTTCAAGATTAGCTCAGCTAAGCTTGATGAAGTAATTTAGAGTCAGAGGACTGGAAGTTACAAGCGAGGTCTTGGATATGAGAAAGGAGAAAGCTCTGGATCTGGTCAAAGGAATTTTAGGATAGAAAATCTAGAAGGTATCCAGTAAGACAACCTAATGCTAAAATGTTTAATGGATACTATTTTCTTTACGATAAATTTGGTCATATGGCTGCTCAATGTAGAAGCAAAATGAATTCAAGTGGTCCATCATTCTCTGGTCAATGTTTCAATTGTAATAAGTATGGTCATAATTCAATCGAATAATGAACAACTCTTTTAATAGAAATGTTAGATGTTATGTTTGCAATAGATTTGGTATTGCTAACTAGTGTAGATCAAAATCAATGGAACAATTGGTTTGGAATGTGGTGTGGTATGGTCACATTGCAAGATTTTGTAGAAGTAAGAAGGGTCTAGTAAACAAAGGGAAAAATGTGTAGAAGGATGATAATGGAAAAGGAAAATTTACTATGGATGAGATCATGAAGCAAATGAAGAAGAGTGCCTCTAATGTAGAAAATAATTCCACACAAGAATCTGGCACTAGAAATTCCTTTGGGGATTAGTTTAAGGCCTTTGGCCTAGGGGAGTTCTCAAGAAAATATTTTAACCCCCTGCTGGTAGTTGGAACTGGGATGTGGCAGATTGAAATGGTTGCATTGATGATCTATAGATGTTTTGGAATCTCTTGTGGAGAAAATTTGTGCAAAATTGAAGGTGCGCAGAAGAATTTTCTTTCACAGTCTATGAAAACAGGGTATCTGAAAGACCTAGGGAAAAAGCATTTATTGCAATGAAAAAGTTAGGTGTGTGAATGATAAGTTTGGAGAGCTCTACAAGTGAAATTTGGTGAGATTCAAGTCTGAAGGAAATTCAACAATCAAACCCTAATTTGGTGAAAGGTATTTATCCATAAACTCATGAACTTGAAAATTATGGAAATGGATGCTTCATTGGTAGTTGATATCAAGGATAGACCCCATCCGAAATTCAAATGGAACCTATTCAAATCCATTGAAACAAAACCATTAGGTGCATTTTCTTCTGTTTCGTATGGAATTTTTCATATCAAAGATATTAGGGCATACATTCATGCGAATGTTGAAGAATTAGGAAGCTCCCAATTTCTCAATCTATATACAAATCACATTTTGGGAGAATATTTTTATGTAAAACCTGAATTCAAAACTTTGGAGAAGAAGTTCACTCAAATTGTGAAGTTTTCCATGTTCGAAGAAAATGAATGGGTTTTGCACATATTGAGTCAAGTGCATGCCAAATTCATGTGGTTAAGTTAGCCTTTCAAGATTACAAAGGAAGCTATAAGGAATGTTACTAGTCTAAATTCATCTAGTGGGTTGCTGACATTGAAATCTGTGAAGAACCAAATAGTCATAGAGGCAACCGGTTCGGCTTTTGATAAGAGAGACATGACAATCAATGACATCATTGAAGTAGATGTTAGATTTGCTTCTATTGTTTTTGGTTACAAAATCTATCACTCTAGTCGGGATAGTTTTGTATCTGGTACTACAATCTATGCAGATTATGATCTATGTGAATTACTACAAAGCCAGTTAATTGAAAATCTTGGAAAAATCAAGAAGGGCAAGAAAAATACTTTCAAGTATGGAAATCCATTGTTATGTCTATTCTTCTACTTCATGAATGAAGTTTTGGGAGTTGGTAAAGTTGAATGGCAAGGTAATAAACTAGTAGCTATTCAAATAAGAGACATGTTATATAGAATTGGTGACAAAAAAGCTAGGAAAACTGCTATCTAGGGTTATTTCAAAACAATTCAGAGTGAAATGCAGGCCAGGGAAAGGATTCGTACATCCATTGTGGAAAAATACAAGAAAACTATTTTCTTCATGGTTGATATTGATCAGTGTTTGATGGAAGCAGTTGAACCTAGAATAGTTTGGATAATGCCTATGGGTTATGAGGTTGAATAACACATTTTGGAGTTGTATGCTCAACACTTGCTAAGTAAACCTCAGGATTCAATAGAAGAAAGGTTTGGTACCTTTGAAGAGAAGGATATGAAAGTGCATGAAAAACAAAAGAATCCTATGATAGTTTGGAAGGTGATAAGGGAAGTTGAAGCTTTTGTAGAAAGGATGGGCATATCAGCTGAAACAATAATGGAAGCTAGGAGGAAAAGAGAACAAGCTAAAGAAGGAGAGCCATCTAGAACTAAGTCTGCTAGTCCAACAACATCCTCTACCAAATCTAGATCTACAAGGAGCTCTACACTCTCATCCAGTCCTACAAAGAAATCAAGCCCTATAAAATCTCAAGTCAAGACATCTGGTAGAGAAGGAAAGAGGAAGAAGGACAAAAGCACAAGAGTCTATGCTATCATTACAGATAATGAAGAAACTGAATTTGATGAAGAGGTAAGAGAAATCAAGCAAGAGGGGGCAAAGCATCAAAACTATCTAAGGACAAGTCCTCCGGTGAAGAGAAAGCAAAGAAAAAGATGAAAACTGATAAATTAGGTATGTCTATAGAGGAAGTGGAAAAAGCCTTGATTAAGGATGGTAATCTTAGACCATTTTCTAAATGGTATGATACTTTTGATAGTGCCAGTCAAAGAATTCTTGAAGAAGCTACAATAAAGTATTTGAATACTTTTAATATGACTCTCATACAAATAATTTTAGACTTACCTAAAGGTCTATATGAAGTTTTAGAAATGAGAAGAGTGAATGTAAGAACTAAAGAAGAGAAAATGAGAGAATTCATACTTGTTGATCTATGTCTGGTAATGTCTATAAAAGAGATGAAGAATATCCTCAATGAAGCTAAAAGGGATTTTATGAGAAAGAAAAGGGTGAATAAGCTTATGATCAGACAAAGTAAAGAATTTGCAAAGGATACTGATAAATCCTTAAGGCAATTATGTTAAAGAACAAATATAATGTTGTTTCTAAAGAAGTGCATGATGAAAATGTTCCATCTTATCCCAAAATTGAAGAGTTGAAAGAGGACACATTTGAGGATACTTTGAATCCTCTTGACATGCAAGATACCAAAATTACTATGGAGATTGAAGCTCCTAAAGTTGTATCAATTGAAGAAATAGAGATTCCTAAAGCTAAGAAAGAATTTGTAGTTGAAGAAAAGAAGGCTAAGGAAAAGGAGATTCTTGTGGAAGCAAGAGACACTGCAAAGGTAGTGAAAGAATTTTTAGAAGAACAATAGGAGAAGTTTGAACCTAAACTAGTTGAAGGACCTATCAACTTGGCCACTCTATCCTATTCAGAAACTGAAGGTAGAATCTTTTTCTCAGGCCAAGGCAAGGGAGGAGATATTGAAATCTCACATTGAAGATAGTGAGCTATTAAATCTTGCATCCGGTATTTTGGAGAAGATCATTCCTACATATGTCAAGGATTCATCCCATTCTCCATCCAGTCAGCTGAAGAAACTTATCAACTTTGTAAGTACTCACTTTGAGTCTCTTGAAAAGTTAGCTATGGATAAAGTTTAGAAGGAATTTGATGCAAAAAGGTTCAGTAGACTAAAAGGTATGATTGCAAATGATAAATCTTTGTTAGCTACCTATGTAAATAATATTCAAGGTGCTCTATTTGAGGGAGGAAATATTTACAAGTCATGCTTATCATTGTCTAAATTCACTAAGGACATTGAAAATAAAATGAAGGAATATGAGAAATAATTACCAGATATTTCTCAAGCTTTTAATCCTCTAACTAGTTCTATTGGTAAGAAAGAAGGTCAAGTCATAAACCTACTTGACAAGATTAAAATTCTGAAGCATGAGAATGACAAAATTGTTGAAAGGGCATGCGAGCTTAGAGGACAAATTGGTCCTAAAATGGAGACAATGCTTAGTGCATTGAAGGAAGCACATAATGCTATGGATGTCAGTGATCCAATGAACCTTGAGTCAGTAGAGATGCAATCCTACTTGTTTTGTGGTCACATGACTATTTTGGAAAGTCTCAAGAAAGGTTGGGACACTAGCTTAAGCCTGCTGAAGAACAATTTTGTAGACATATTCAAGTTTTTGCAAGTTAGTGAAGAATGTTTGTACATATGTAGTTTGTCTATAGCAATTTCATATGAATTTTGGTATGCATATTCCTATCTTTGTCATTGATGTCAAAGGGGGAGAGCAGGATAGTGAAAAATGTCATAATCATCTCAGGGGGAGTTGTGTTTTGAAGTTTTGAAGGTTGGCAGTGTATTTATGTTGGTACTAATTCTGACACTTAGTCATTTTTCACTAAGTGTTGCCATCAATGCCAAAGGGGGAGATTGTTGGAAAGAGACACAACACAAGTGATTTGGTGTTGTCATTGATGGCAACCCTTGTCAGTGATCATATCTGCATGTCAGTATTTTCTCATACTAGAAGAAAGATTGAAGATTAGAGATTAATTGTTAAAGCCAGAACAGAGCATCCGACAAAATTGTGTTCATTGATTCATATGCAATTTTATCTTATCATTTTGTGTTGTGTATCTCAGGGAATATTTTTTGATGTATAATCTATGTTATCCTTGAATCATAGAGCCTTATATTGATTGGTGTGCAAGTTAGAAGATTTGGTTTGATGAATTTTTCTTTATAAGTGCAAGAAGACCGACTAAGTGAATGTAGCATGTTACAGATGTTCGAAGTGGATTTTTTTGAAGTGCTTTGTGTTCAAGCATGTTGATCTGGGTCCTCACTATGTCGTGGCTAACATTGGTTGGTGTGCATTAAAAATTATTTATGGATTGAGCCGACAGTTTGTAAATATCTTATTATTTTGTTGAGCTGACTTGTATTTGATTAAATCTCTTGTTGCAGATATATATAACTGATTGTTCATATCATTTTGAAGTGTTTATTTTGATGTGTGTTGCAATGAGATGTGAATTTCAAAAGGATTATAGAGTGATTATTCATAGTTTCATTTGTGTCAAAAAATAATTGTGATCCGAATTAAAGTAGATAGAGTTTCAAGAGAAGAATTAGATGGAGTGTGAAGAATGCTGCAAATGTGCTTAACCAGAACTGTAATCAGGCATTAGCAAATCTATTCCCTTAGTTCAAATCTTCTGAATGTAATCCAAATGTTTTGTAAGATAGTGAGTCTTCCTTTTTGTATTTGATTAGTGAGCTCTAGACAGTGTTCCTGAATGCATGTGCATTCCCTTTTGTAAACACTTATATTTGAGTATACTCATATTGTGGATTGACCTCCACCATGGTTTTTCCCCTAACAGGGTTTCCACGTAAAAAAAACTTGTGTTATGGTGTTGTGGTTGATTTATTTGTGTTCTTGCATCTTTCTTTTGGTTCAATGCTATAAGTGGTTTAAGGATCAGGTCAATAAAGTTAAATTTTGCAGAACACTGATTCACCCCCCTCTCAATGTTCCTTGATTCCAACACATGTCTTTCTCATCGCCATTCCTTTTTTTTAGTTTATTCTAGAGTCTTTTTCTTTTTAGGTACCCATACATGTTTAGATCTCCTTGATTCATTGTTCAACTTTGCATGATTCATTGTTTGGCTCTACACTTTCAAAATCTCCCATTCTCTTTTAGGTGAGGTTTTTCACCTCATTAGGCCTATATACCATTATCTTTTGTTTCGGTGATATTTCTCCATGCACTTATATCTTTATGTTCTTCATTGCACAAAATTTTATTGTGTAAATTTATTTTTATATTTGATTGCTTCTATGAAGTATGGGAACAGTTTCACTAGTTTTTCATTTATATTTGACTATTACTACGAAATATGGAAAGGGTTTGACTGGTTCTAATTTTGAGCATTTTTTGTCATGCACTTATATTTGTGTGTTCATCATTGCACAAACTTTAACTCTACAATTTTCTTTTAATATTTGTTTTTTATTCCAAAATATGAAAGTGGTTTTAGTGGTTTTTATTTTTAAGATATTCTTCCATGCACTTATATTATTCAGTTCTTCATTGGACAATAATTCACTATGCAATTTTCTTCTTATAATTCATTATTACTAGAAAATATGGAAAGCGTTTGATTTTTTCTCATTTACAGGGTTCTATGTCATGCACTTCTATTTGTGTGTTCATCATTGAACAAACATTAACTTTGAATTATTTTTTTAATATTTTTTTTTGTTCCAAAATATAAATATGGTTTCACTGGTTTTCATTTTGAAGATATTATTCCATAGACTTGTATTATTCTATTCTTCATTGCATAATAATTCACTCTATAAATTTATTTTTATATTTGATTGTCACTATGAAATATGGAATGGTTTGAGTGGTTCTCATTTTGAGGGTTCTATGTCATGCATTTATATTTGTGTGTTCATCATTGCACAAACATTAACTCTGCAATTTGTTTTTACTATTTTCTTTTTATTTTGAAATATGAAAAATGGTTTCACTCGTTTTAATTTCGGCGATATTATGTCATGCAATTGTATTATTTTATTCTTCATTGTACAATAATTCACTCTATAATTTTCTTTTTATATTTGTATATTACTACAAAATATGAAAAGGGTTTCATTGGTTTTCATTTCGATAGTTTTATGTCATACACTTATATTTGTGTGTTCACCATTACATAAACTTTAAATCTACAATTTATTTTTACTATCTGTTTGTTATTTTGAAATATGAGAATGGTTTCACTAGTTTTCATTTCAAAGATATTCTTCTTTGAAATTGTATTATTATGTTATTCATTGCACAATAATTCACTCTACAAATTGGCTTTTATATTTCATTGTTACTATGAAATATAGGAAAGGTTTGACTGGTTCTCATTTAGAGGGTTTTTTGTCATGCACTTCTATTTATTTGTTCATCATTCCAGAAACATTAACTCTATCATTTATTTTTAATATTTCATTGTTATTCCAAAATATGAAAATCTACATATATATCCACATATCTATTTATATTTGTGTATACATGTATATATAGATATATGTAGATATCTATATATATAAATACACGTATATATACCAATACATGTATATTTAAATACATGTTTATAAATAAATATATATGTGTGTGTATAGATTTTTAGATATATATGTTGCATAGACACATGAGGTGGTTAAGCCATGTAATGAACCCAAGAAAAGTGTTGCACAACACAAGGAGATCAATGATGCACACATTACAACAATATATAAATACATAGAGAGAGACATGTAGATGCATATGTAGACACACACACACACACAAACAAAATAACACGCTCCAACACACACATATATATGTCTATATATATTTATTTATATATCGATGAACCATGGATTTTAGGGGTATGAAATGCTATGTCTCTTTTGCTTAATTAAGGTCTTTCACCTAATGGAAAGAGATAGATCCCACACCTAAAATATGGGTGGTTCACTCAAACTAATATATGTATGATGGAAATATGCCTTCATGCAATGATCTACATGGAAAAAAATGATAAAATTGATTTAATATTTATGCAAAACTATTGAAATGCATGTTGTTTGAAAACACATTGTGATATGCATAAAACACCTAGAAATGAATGCAAATTGTAACAAAAATGCATGAAACTAATAGTGTGCACCTGGGATCTTGATGGAGGCTGGAAATGACATTTGAAATGCTGTTGATCCTGATTTTTAGGCCTGGTTGGACTCATTTTTCATTCTTGGTGAATTAGTCCCAGATCTATGAAACTATTTTGGAACTCGTTTCAGACAAATGGGTATCCAAAAATGCAGAAAACTAAAATCAAGCTTGGAAGTGGGACTCATTCACCACCCATGATGAATGAGTCCAATTTTGAATTTATGAAGATTCAAAGGTGGAAATAGGAGCTTTTGGTCTACACTTTATGCTTCTCCAAGTGCCCGGTTCTGAAACTATCAGATTCATGGCTAAAAATGTCTTTTTGTGGGTATTTTGACTTATCCAATGATTATATGACTTGAAAAAATTTGCAATGCAATCTTAAATGATTCCTAAGCCTCAAAAATGTCTAAACCTGCAAACACATAAGACAAGAAAGATAAATGTTGGATGTTAGGGCGTTGGGGTTTGCCTTGGTCAAACCCCTTTTAGGTAATTAAACAAAAATAGAGAAAGAATGTAATGAAGCATGCAATAATGGAGTAATTGACTTTCCATGATGATTGATCTTGAATTTCTACAACAAAACATAGAGAATCTTCCCTTGAATGTTTGAAAATTGCTATCTTAATGACTTGAAATGATGAAACCCTAACTTGCTTGACTTGAGATGGAAGAATGATGGATAAATAATGAAGAATGGTTATTATTTAGGATTTAGAGAGTTTATTTTATAATAAATTCACCTTATTAGCCTAAAAATTGGATCCTCAAGGCCAACATGTAAAAATACCAAACTTAAATTTTAGTTTTTCCCACTCAAAGGCCAAAAATGGCCCAAATGGGACTCATTCGACACCTAGCATGAATTAGTCCCACCTGGTAGGGACTCATTTTCTAGCATTAATCAGTCCCACCTGGTAGGGACTCATTTTCCACAAGTGGCGAATTAGTGCCAATGGGGCCCATTTGGCAACTAGGATGTTAGGAAGTAAAAAAATAAGGTTTTATGGTGACTATGTTAGGTATTTAATCAAATATTGCCTCAGGATGCACAATATGGTGTAATAGGGGCCTATTAATAATGATGTGAAGGTCAATTAGGGCTTGGGACATATAATTCAACTTGAAAGTATGATTAAATACACTTTACAACACTAAAATGAGGTCTGCATAGCCTAGAAAGGCACATCCAATGTGAATGTGTAGGACACATTACAAAACTAGATTAACATTAAGTTTATTTTACAAGGCTTCTAAATTGATGTGAAGATGAAATTAAATACATTTTATAATATTGTTCATTAAGGGAAAATGGGTTTATTAAGTCTAGAAAAGTGTGAAAGTCTTTTACAACACTTTACAACACCTTTACAAGACATCATTAAATGCATTTGAAAGGGTCCAAGACCTAGTGTGGATGTGAGAAACACCTCACAACACCAAATCAAGGCCTCATTAAGTCCATTCTATCATCAATTATTCCCAAGCCAGGCAAGTTGCCTTTTTTCTACGATACATTTAGCCCCCACTTTAGTGAGAGGATGAACTTGCTTCAAACTCAAACTAAAGTAAACATTCAAGAGAGATCCAAGTGTATAGATACAGATGACAAAGAATGAAAAACATCAAGAAGGAAGTCAAGCCCCCAGGATCCAAGATCCTAAGTCAAACCATCAAGATTCATAATCATACAATGGCAAGAATGAGAAAGATGAAAATGAAAGGGTGGATCAAGCTTCAATCATTTGTTCAGCTAGTTGTGAATCAAATCTAGGCTATTTGTCTAGAAGAAAATGCATACTCACTCTAGGGCAATAGAACTCTTGGTTGTCTATCGGGTGAGAAAGCCCAAAAGGTGAGAAACATACGCTCGGCTAGTATGCACTCACAAACACATAGGTGGCTATTGGGAAAGTCATGCCTTGGAATGGGCTTCCCGCTCAACCATACCAAAGGTATACCTCTAGATAACTTTAATAAGGTGCCACAAAGGAAAATTATATTCGAACTCTATGAAGTAAGAAAAGCTTCGCATTCTCGACACTCATAGACATTGTTAATGCAAAATAGTGTAAGGAATGTTCAAAGGGATTTTGTTTAGTTCATACAAGGTCTCATCTTAGAGGGAATTGTGCCTAATTTTTCCAAGAGAGGATAAGTGCAAATAGTCTCATCTTGTTTCCAAGAGAGGACAAGTGGAAGGTCTCATCCTGGGGAACATTGTGCCAAATGTGTCCAAGAGAGGGAATTGCAAGAAAAATAAAATCACACAATGAAATTTGAGTGGTGATGTATTTCCCCCACTTTAAAGTGGTTGTGAATACTAGTACTATGATAAATTGCTTTAAAGTAGAAGAAAAAGACATGAGAGCTTATGCAGAAAGCCATATTCCAAGTCATATTCTTCCAATAAGCTACATCATGAAAAGGGTAGTATGTCACATGCAAGAAAACTTAAGACATGTCGTCCACATTCCAAGATGCTCTTATATGTACATGAAAGGTTAATGAAAAGTCAAAAGAGGCAACGACAAGTGACATACGAGGATAAGGCTACATAACCCCATGCCCCTACTTAGTGTAGGACAAGGGTGAGCTGAAATGTTGAATGAAATGCCTGCTAGAGTGAAAATCAATATCAATTAGAGGAATTAGGTGCCCCCACATAGGAAAGCATACCAAACTCCTTAAGATGTTGTATTTTACTACTCAAATCCTTGCATTCATTATTGGAATGACCATGAACTCTATGATATGTGCAAAATGAAGTATTTTAATAGCATTTATTTTGAGTTCTTGGAGGAAGAGATATCAAGTGATTTTGGAGGAGTATCGACAAGATACCCTCTTGATCAATGGTAGAAGGTGGTCATATAGTTAGTGACAAAGATACCCCTTGCTTAGTATTAGTTGTCATATCTACACAAGACTCTTGAGATTGTGAGATTTTGTTGTCTCCATTATAGGAGGATATAAAATCTAACAAATTCAAATCATGAATGTTTTGCAAGATGACATTGAAATTAAGTGAAGGTGTATTTGTTTTCAAGACCACTAGTGTTGATGAGTTTAGGATGGATGGTAGTTAAATTTTATTTAGGAGTATGTTTTGTAAGATTGTTGATGTTGAGTGAAGGCTTGTTTATCTTGATCAAAAGACAATAACAAAGACCATGAGTCATTTTTTTTGTGTTAGGCTCTATAGGGTTGCAGATACCTTGTTCTCAAGCACCACATCCCTTTCCACTATATCCAAGTTGTTTCAAAAGCTCATAACCACATCCATAAAAAATTTTCATTTCTTTTGAAGTCGGTGGTTATTCATGATTAAGTTCATCAAATGTTGTTGTGTAACCTGATGTCTATTGTTCTAAGGTGGTTGAGGTGAATGCTTGTGAAGGATTATCTGAGTTTTGTGTTGAAAGAACTGTAGTTTCCTTTCCCTCACTAGAGTCTTTGTGTATGATCTAGTATTCTCCGAAGGAGGTGAGTGTGAATTCTAAGGAACCCCAATCATCATCTAAGAGCTTCGAAACTGGTTCCAGATGTTGAACAGGGTCCACTTGTGTGGTTGGTGTTAATGTGATCAAGGGATTCTCTGTGTTTTTCTCAATTTTTAAACAACTATTCAGATGTGGGTCACCTTCAAGTGTGTACACTTTTTTGTTGTAGATGTATTTAATTTTTTGATGAAGAGTAGAAGGTACACCATTCATTGCATGTATCCATGGTTTACCTAAGAGAAGGTTATATGCAAGATCATTAGGCATAACATGGATTGGTGTTTCTAATGTGGCCACTCCAATTGTAATAGGTAACACGATAACACCAAGTGGTTGTTTACTGATATTTTCAAATCCCCTGATAGATAAAGGATCAGGTCGAATGTTTGATTTATTGACACCAAGTCTATCAAGAAGGTTCACCCCACATACATTAAGAGTGGAAAAAATATCCACAAGAGTTCCCTTAATCCCTTTTCATTTGTATTGAGTGATAATCATAAAAGGTTCATTTTTTTTTTTCACTTCCAAAGGAGGTAGCTCACTTTGGTGGAAAATATGTTAGCATTTATGGCCTAAATGATGGCTGCTATATCATTTGGTTGTGTATTAAAAGGGAGAGGAACTTTTTGCAAGGCTAATTGGATCATGTTGTGATAGTGAGGGCAGGCTTGAATAAGGTCTCATAATGATATTGAGTAGGAGTATTCTTTAATTGTTCAACAAGATTGTACTCCTTTCCACTAGGAAGACTTGATAAGATAGGTTTAGAGGGGATAGAATTAGGAAAAGGTAAGGGTGTTGGGGTTGGTTGTGGTGATTGCTGATTATTTCGAGTGTTATATGTATGAGAAATGGTATTATGACTCAGCTCCTATGATACATTATTCTCAGGTGGATCATCCCACAATAATGGGTTACACTTTTTGGCCAAACTTGACATTGAAATCAACATTTTCAAAGAAAACTTCACTTTTTGACACTTATTGTAGGTAAACTATTAGGAATTTGAAAATGATGTAAACTAGTGATTTGTGAGATTTTTTCTGTAGATTTTAAATGTTTTTTTTAAAAAATAAAATAAAATTGTAATTGTAATTTTTTTGCATCTCCTTTGATAACTAGTTTTTAATAGTAAACAACATTTTTAAAAAGTGGTGTGTACTTGGGCTAGCATAAATGTTTTTCTACAAAGGATAAAATTCTAATTCTTTTGAATTTAGTTTGGTGACACAAGTATCTAGTGCTTTAATTTTATTTCATAGCATTTTGTTAAATATTTTTCTTTTAATTAAGTTTTGAAGTCAAAACATTTATAATTTAGGCATAGGTGCACTTCGGCTCACATAAATTTTTTGGTATGTATTGAAATTCAATTTTTCTTTTTTTGTTAGAATGAGGACATCAATACCTAGTGCGTATATATTTTTCAATTTTTTTCCTTCAAATTTACTATTTTTCCACAATGGTTTTTCATCGAACTTGATGTTCAATGAAAAGCCTATGTATAGTAAAACTAAAAAATAAAAAATAAAATAAAAATAGAATATATTAAATTTATAGTTGTTGGAAAGCACGTTTTGATCACTACAATCATCCAACTTGGTTTATCAAGTTGACTCCATTTGCACCTCCTTCCCAAGCTTCGATAGTCAAAAAAATGAATAAATTTTGAAATGGTGGAGGGGAAGGTGAAAAAAGGGGGCTCATTAGAACCCCCCTTCATTAGAAAGGGGGTTCGTTCGAACCCCCCTTATATGGTGCAAAAGAGGGTTCATTAGAAGGGAGGGGGGTTCATTAGAAGGGGGGTGGTTCATTCGAACCCCCTTCATTAGAAGGGGTAAACCATTTTAATTTTTTTTATGAGCATTTCTAATTTTTCTTTGTTTAAAAAATTGTAACCCACTATTGTGGGTTTACCTAGGTGGGTAGAGGACGAGTTCAGGTTTTTTTGGAGTTTGAGGTTTATGTGAAGGGGTAAAGAATGAGTTGAGGTTGAATAATTTTAAAATCCCTTAGCAAGTGAGAGTTTATATTATTATTTTGGTTCTTGTCTTGCATCATGATATCCTTCCTAGGAGGAGGGTTTTGAGGAGAATGAGAAACCAAATTTTCTTAAGATTCTAAGGTTGGTTTGTCGAAAAAGACTTCATCACAAGTAGGAGAATGATCAATGGTTGAATTTTCTTTCCCAAGAATGGTTTTGTTAGGTGAAGGGGGACAACTAAGATTCTTATGACCTTCATGGAATAGGTTTTCTAACATCAAAGTATCATCTCCAAAACAATGAGAAATACTAGGAGAAGAATAAATTGTAGTGTCATGATCATCCAAGGTTGGGTTATGTTGGCTATGAATATATTTTCCACTAAGAGAGGTAAAAGGAGAGAAACAACTATGACTAGATCAAAACTCTCATTAATTGGTTCTTCTACTAAAATATCTTCGTCACCAAGAGGAGAGATATTATGAGAAGAAAAATTATGATCATTCAGAATTTCCAAAGTTGTATTCTCTTACACTAAAACACTCTCATAGGGAGGGGATAGGAAATATTTCTTAATATGTTGAAATATGTAAGGTACTAGCATTGTTTGAATAAAAATGAAAAGCACATGTGAGCATTTCATGCAATGTTTCAACAATATGAACAATGTATATTCAAAGATACAAATTTTTTTTATCTAATGTATGCAACAACTTAAGAATGTAAATGATGTATATTCAAGAATGATTTTATCGATGTTATGAAAAATTTCAGAAATATAAGCATTTTCAGATGTAAGGATGTTTGCAATTGAAGTGATTTAAAGAATGAGTAATCTAAAATGATGTTTTTGAGCTAGATGCATAAAATTAATGTTCCCAAACTTTTTAGACTTATAATATATGATACTAGGAGACTTAGGAAGCACAAAATGAGGTTTCTGATGTTGTAATAGATAGTCAAAAATTTGGAAAGGGACTGATTTTCCTAGCATGGCGAATGAGTCCCAGTAAGGGTTTTTTTGCCAAATTTTTAGAAATTTTGAATTGTTCTGATGTGTTTGATATTGTCTGATGCAGACCTAAGATGTAGATCTAGAATTTTAGAAAATTTTAAGGAAATGATATGCAGAAAAGCAAGCTAGAGGAGCTTTTCACTAATGCAAGTTTTTGAAACCCTAGAATGCAAAACAATGCAAAATCTAATGCATGCAAGCTATTTATAGGATGATAATGGACTCAAAATTAGAAAATAAAGTATTCTAAAAGTAGGTTCAACAAAATGAACCATAGATTTTAGGGGTATGAAATGCTATGTCTCTTTTGCTTAATTAGGGTCTTTCACTTAATGGAAATAGATAGATCCCACACCCAAAATTTGGGTGGTTCACTCAAACTAATATATGTATGATGGAAATATGCCTTAATGAAATTATCTAGATGAAAAAAACTGATAAAATGGATTGATTATTTATGCAAAACTGTTGAAATGCATGTTGTTTGAAAACACATTGTGATATGCAGAAAACACCTAGAAATGAATGCAAATTGTAATAGAAGTGCCTGAAACTGAAAGTGTGCACTTGGGATCTTGATGGATGCTAGAAATGACATTTGAAATTCTTATGATACTAATTTTTATGAATGGTAGAACTCATTCACCATTCTGGGCGAATTAGTCCTAGATCTATGAAACTATTCTAGAACCCCTTTCAGATAAATGGGTATCCAAAAATGCAGAAAACCAAAATCAAGCCTAGAAGTGGGAAAAATTTACCACCCATGGTGAATTATTTTAATTTTTAATTTCTAAACATTCAAAGGTGGAAACATGATCTTTCGGTCTACACTTAATGCTTCTCCAGGTGCACGGTTATGAAATTATCGAATTCGGGCCTGAAAATGAATTTTTGTGATTATTTTGACTTATCCAATGAAGAGATGACTTGAACAAATTTGAAATGCAATATTAACTGATTCCTAAGCCTTTGAAATGTCTAAAAATGTTAACACACAAGACAAGTATACGAAATGTTGGATGTTAGGGCATGGGGGTTTGCCTTGGTCAAACCCATTTTAGTTAATTAAACCAAAATAGAGAAATAATGTAATGAAGAATGCAATAATGGATTAATTACCTTTCCATGATGATTTTTCTTGAACTTCTATAGAAAAACATGGAGAATCCACCCTTGAATGTCTAAAAATTGCTATCTTAATGACTTGAAATGAAGAAACCCTAACTTGCTTGACTTGAGATGGAAGAATGATGGATGAATAATGAATAACTATTATGATTTAGGGTTTAGATATTTTATTTTATAGGAATTTCACCTTATTAGCCCGTAAAGTGGATCCCCATGGCTGACATGTAAAAATAATAAACTTAAATTTTAGTTTTTCCCACTCAAAGGTCAAAAATGGCCCAAATGAAACTCATTCACCACCTTGGGAAAATTAGTCCCACCTAGTAGGGACTCATTCACCATAGGTGGAAAATTAGTCCCATTGGGGTCCATTTGACAGCTAGGATGCTAGGAAGTAAGAAAATAAGGTTTTTATGGTGACTATATCGAGTATTTCATCAAATATTGCCTTGAGATGCACAATATAGGGTAATAGTAATGATTATGTGAAGGTCAATTAGGGATTGGGACACAAAATTCAATGTGAAAATGAGATTAAATAAACTTTACAATAATAAAATTAGGTCCACATAGCCTAGAAAGGCACAACATCCAATGTGAATGTGTAGGACACATTACAATAGTAGATTAACAATAAGTTTATTTTACAAGCCTTCTAAATTGATGTGAAGATGCAATTAAATATATTTTATAATATTGAATTAAGGGAAAATGGGTTTATTAAGTCTAGAAAAGCATGAAAGTCTTTTACAACACTTTACAACACCTTTACAAGACATCGTTAAATGAATTTGAAAGGGTCCAAGACCTAGTGTGGATGTGAAAAACACCTCACAACACCAAATCAAGGCCTCATTAAGTCAAGTCTATCATCAATTATTCCCAAGTCAAGCAAGTTTCCTTTTTTCTATGATACAATCGATATGTATATATACATTTATATACCTACTATAGGCACTCAAAATATCTTGATCGACATCATGCACTTGATTTTGATTAACTAAATTTGATTCTTCTTTGATCATTTCTTTACTAATCAATTAATTTAATAATCTTTATTTAATTAATTCATCAAAATTTCTCTTTGATTAAATAAATCAACTTTATCTAATTAAATCCTAATGTTCTTCATTTAAATGAATAAATCAAATTTATTTAATTAAATTACCAATCTTCCAATATCCTCTCATTTGATTTAAATAAATTCAAGCATTTAAATTAAATGTCACAATCAACTAAGTTCATCTAAGTTAATTTATCCCAGATTAATTAGCTTGTAACACTAATCCCCCATTCCTCTAGCTTTTGCAAGTTGCACATGTAAATCAATCTATTTTATTTACTAATTACCCTATTTTCATTCAAATATGGCATATTCTTGGAATATTCCACTTATTTGAATTCTCCCTCCCGAAGGAATTTTGTCCTCCAACTTGGCATTAAAATCTCTTACATGTCCTCTCCTTGAACCAACTTGGCATTAATTCCTCTTACACCTCTTGTTACACAAGTCACCTCTTCAAATTCAAATTTCATCTACATGCATTTAACATGCACATTGTTCAAAATGTGCTCAAATCTCCTTCATTAGCATTTTGAAAAGTGGCACAATTCCATTGGTCCCTTCTTTAATCCCACATTTATCCTATTCTTCATTCTTCAAACCTTCTTCATTATAAATAGAGGCCTTCTCTATTGTTCCTTTCTTTCTATAGCTTTCTTTGTTTTGGATAGGGTTTTTGGTACCCTCAAAACCAGTATGTAAGAGGTTTCTAGTCCCCACAAAACCTGTTTATTGTTAATCAAGACACAACTTCATGCAAATCCATTATAGTCATTTGAGTTCAAAGAATTCATGATTTCATCCATAGTTTCATCCAAGTTAGCATAGAATTTCATCATCCATAGCTAGGTTATTGACATTTTACATCAAGAATCATACCTCTATCATCAAGCTTATCAAGGAACTAGGAAAGGGCTTCTTTCCACATTAAAGAAGCATCAATTCCCCTATGTGATGCTAGTTTGAGCTTTTAGAATAAATTTTCATTAGTAGTTTATTTAATTACTTTATTTTGATTTCATGTTCTTTTGTTTGAATGAATTTCATGGGGAATGATTATTTACATTTATTTAAGGACTAATGTTTGCTTGTTTATCCATGTTTGAGCAGGTATAGGAAAAAAATTCTACACATACATTGTTGAACACCTAAAATACTGAGAGGGAGGTGGATTAGTATTCCATTAAACCATTCAATTACAAGCCATCCAATTATTAAAGAATATGTTACTACAATTAGGAATGAAGACATTGAAAATAACATAATATCACATGACAAATGAACACCAAGATTTTTATGTGGAGAAATCAAAATGAGAAAAATCACGGTGAGGGTTAACTCATAATATAATATATCTATCCATATAGAATATTATAATGGATCACTATGAGGACGCACTATCCTTGAAGGCTCATAGCTTGAAATAATTTACAAAACAAAGTATGGCAACACTGCCAAGAGGTGAACTAAGATAGAATGGACCTTCCTTGTGTTGGAGTTCAGTTTTGGTGAAGCACTAAATACAAACACTTCTTTGTACAATATAATCAACAATTTTGGCTACACATACATAAAAATTCACACATTCGCACTCTCTAAATTTCATCCATTTCTTGTCTCTCATCTTCACCACCTACATTCCCATATACTTCTCAAAAATTTCCTTACATATATATACCATATACATTCACATACACTAATTAGGTGGGCCTAATTAGAGTAACCCAATATCAAATCAAAATTAACTCTTTTGGCTTTAACCTCAAAACATATTCATCTTTTCATCCAACACAAGCATGTAATGTATGATATCCATCGAAACAGACCTAAGATAGATCCCTTTAGTATTCACAACACATAGCTAATATTTTTAATTCAAATTCATAACTAGGTCAGCCAAAGTTATCCCTAAAAACCAAAGACTTCAAATGTATATGCAATTCTCCAAATGTGTAACCCCAAAATTTGTTAACACATCGAATTCTCCTTTAAATCACATCAAATAACGTATCTTCAACTCCACAAGACAAAACAATTAGTCATGAGAAATTTATGAATCTACCACATCAATGCACTATACATAAACTTATTTTAATCCTCATATCAGGATATTGTTACTCATATCTTCCGAGTGCGTTCACATATCATCATAAAGCTTCAAGGTAAGATGAATCTTGTTGTCATGAATTTATGTACAAATTCCCATAGAGATATATTTCTTTTTTGCTAGAATCTAGACCAAGTAACTGACACATGAAGAACCAGTATATAAGCAAAATACTATCTACCAAACTAATGGTAATTGTATCTTTCCAACCATATAACCAAGCCAACCAAAGTCTTGTTCATATATGCAAATGATGTTAAGATAGAACATATTATCAACTTCTAAATGGATCTTATAGGATAAGATAATTTGGACCAAAATATCATATCAATAAACTTCTAGTACCAGATTAACTTAGCTCGAACCATTATTATCAAAGCAACCATTGATCTATAAAAGTAGTGTACATCACTGACAATCTTCCAATTTCCATGTTGACAATTTTGACATCAATGAAAACCTTCCAATTACCAACATACATACATATCTATATATACATATGTATATATATCTACATATACAAGTATATCTACACATATGTACATATGTATATATAGATATATTTATATTTAATGTATGTATGTGTACATATATATGTAAATATATATACATATATGTATATATATATATATATAAATTTTCTCTACTATCTTCCCTATATATATGCCAACATATGTACATGGCATGACTTCAATTCTTATTTCCTATGAATAGTCAAGGAAAATAAACCATTTAGATGTGTCCCACTTTCCCAACAATGCAACACTCAAGGAAAATGAATCGTTCAAATTTGTCCCATTATTCAAATTCTAGCACACAACTATTGTTTCCTTCTCCTCTTTTACCACCTACAACAGCCAAAAAACAATGTGTTAAGGCCGCCATAATCACCTGAGAAGAAAATAAGGATTGCACACCATAAATACTTACAAAATCTACAATTGAAGGTACCAAAACAAGTTTTCAAATTTCAAAAAGGAAAAAAATTGAATACGCCAAACAAAACCAGCATTGATCATATAAAGAGGTCTACAATTTCAAAAATGCATTACTCAATCTTTACCAATTTCCATTTAACACATCTCAATTCAATATTTTGATGTAGGAGTATCTAGCAGTGTAGGGAAATCTTGCATCACCCAAAAAAAAATTGTTTTCTTTATTTTCTTTAGTTGTTTTGAGTCCCATGATGGCACTTAAGGGGTATAAGACTGTCACGTGTCAAAAATAGCAAAAAATGGGCACTTACTATTTTTAGTAATTTGGCCTAAATGGGCTCATATGGACATGAAAATTTACCCCAAGGAGTAGAGTTGAAAAAAATCTGATCACAAAAGAATCACCTCAATACCTTGTATTATTTGGGAGAAATTAAAGTATATGTCTTGAGAAATTTCTCCAATACAACTTCAAATTTAGATATAAAATTTTAGAGGCCCTGAAACAACTCAAAAGTGGTCAAACCAACCTATGGTCAATTTGCATGTTGTAGATATTGTTGAGAGCTTTCCAATGATATGAAATAATATAAAATTGGACACTCAGATCAAAAGTTATGGCCCCATGAAGTTGGTCCTCTAAAAACTGAATTTCATGAAAATTTCTTCCTAGGCCAGAAATCAAACAGTGGGACTTTTGGCGCTAATACAAAAAGGGGAAATTTGAACTTTCTAGAAAATTCTAGGGTAGTTATTGGGGAAAATAAAAAGGGTTAAGTGAGGGTTGTAGAAGGCGGCCCTGATAGTGCAAACTGTGGCTCTGAATAGTTTTTTTTTTTTCAGAGTTGATTTGTTGTAATAAGTCAAGCCCATGAGGTTGTAGCATGTAAGCTTTCAATCTGTAATTTCATTATCTAAAAATAATCGAAAGTGAATCATTTTCCTATCTCACATCTTTTGTGTTGGTATCTATTGTTGTGAATTCTGTGGGTTCTAGGCAGTGTGGCCCTTATCAAGTGGTATCACAACAAGAGTTCCTAAGCCTATAATAGAGCACTAAACGTGAGGCAGTTGCAGGAGGACCTGTGAGTGTGGGTTGATTTCAAGATGCCTCCAAGACTTGCCCAGTATGGCAAAGGTAGAGGCTGAGGTGGTGGAGGAAGAGATCCACTTAGAGATGAAATCAGAGCCCTTAGAAGGAAATTAGAAACCTTGCAACAAGAGGTTCAAAGAAGAGATGTGCAACGAGATAGAGATAATAGTGAAGATGAAACAAAATAGGAAATGGAAGAGGAAGAGTAGGATCTAATGGATCCTGGAGAAAGAAGATTGATGCGACCAATCTCAAGCATTGGGAAGAGACCCAAAATGGAGGTTTCAAATTTTAGTGGAAATTTGAATCTTGAAGAATTGATTGATTGGATCAATGACATGGAGGAATTTTCTGAGTTTGAGGAGATTGAAGATCCTCACAAAGTGAGGTTTTCAAAGAAAAAATTGAAAGGTCATGCCATTATATGGTGGAAAGAGGTCCAGTTAGAAAGAGGAAGCTAAGGGAAAGAAAAAATTTCCAAATGGGACACAATGGTGTCAAAATTGAAGAAATAATTTATTCCAGTCGATTACAAATTGGGTTTTCTTAAGAAGATGCAGAGCTTGAGGCAAGGGACAAGGGAAGTGAAAGAATACATAGAGGAATTTTACAAGGTTCTAATTTGGATAGGACATTCTGAGGTGAATAAAGAGAAATTTTCTCATTATATTAACAGGTTGAAGCCAAGGATACAAGAAGAATTGGAACTGGTAAGAATGACCACCATTGAGGATGCTTATCAGTTTTCTCTAAAGGCTAAAGAACAATTGAACAAGAGGTTTGAGAACAAACAAAAAGGTGGAGGCCATGAAGGAAATACTGGTGGATGGTCATATGGAGGTTGAAATGAAGATCAAAAGAAGGGTGAAGGCTCTATTAGCAGCCAAAACCAAAAAGGAGATAACACCTTTCATCCTCGTGATCAGAATAATGGAGACAAAAGAGGAAGAGGAAGATATGGAAAAGGACCAGGGAGAAGAGGCTTTCGTGGAACCTATTTCCAATGTGGAGAAGAAGGACATAGAGCCTATGAGTGTCCTCAACATAAAGGAAGGAAAAATATAAGACCTTAGGGTAATGTACGAGTTGCACATGTAGATGAAGATGTTGAGTCTTCACATTCTAAGGATGCAGAAAGAGGAGAGGTTCTTGTTACCAGAAGAGCCTTGGTGAATGAGGAGAAAGAACCAAATCAAAGGAAGAATTTGTTTCACACCAGATGTAAGTGTGAAGGTGAAGTTTTCAATGTTATTATTGATGGAGGTAGTACTGATAACCTTGTCTCAGAAGAAATGGTTAGTAAGTTGCGGTTGGAGAGAAGAAGGCATCCAAAACCATACTGGATTGCTTGGTTGCACAAGGACCATAAAGCCTTGGTAAATGAACAATGTCTGGTAAAGTTCAAGATTGGAAATTACCATGATGAGGTATTGTGTGATATTATGCCTATGGATGTTTGTCATATATTGTTAGGTAGACTATGGCAGTTTGATTGGCGAGAAATACATGATGGACATGCCAATACCTATTCTTTTTCAAATGATGGGGTTCATCATAAGTTGAAGCCCTTGAAAGAGGTAGAAGAAAAGGTATGCAGTAATGCAAGAATTTGTTTGGTTGATGGAAGAATTTTTCTAAAAGGTATGAAGCATGAGCATATGTGTTTTGCATTGATCCCTAGAGTTGATAAAGAAGATACTACTAAGGCACCTATAGAGGTTTCAGATTTGTTGAATGAGTTTGAGCTATTATTTCTAATTATATACCTGAAGGTTTGCCTCCCATAAGAAATATTAGTCATCAGATAGACCTGATTCCTAGAGCCAATTTTTTTAATAAGGAAACTCATCGTATGACTCCAATAGAGAGGGAAGAGTTGAACAAAAAAGTGCAAGAGTTGTTGTAGAAGGGATTGATCAGAGAGAGTTTGAGTCCATGTGTAGTACTTGCAGTACTAGCACCAAAGAAGGATGGGGAATGGTGGATGTGTACAGATTCTAGAGCCGTCAACAAGATCACCATCAAGTATAGATTTCCCTTGTTGAGAATGGATGACATTATGGATTGTTTGAGTAGAGTTGAGTACTTCACAAAGATAGATTTGAAGATGGATATCACCAAATATGAATTAGAGAAGGATATGAATGGAAGACAACCTTTAAAACCAAGGAGGGCTTGTACGAGTGGTTAGTCACCCCTTTTTGGCTAACCAATGCACCAAGCACATTTATGTAGCTTATGAATGAGGTATTGAAAGAATTTTTAGGAAAATTTGTTATTTTTATTTGGATGATATTTTTATTTTCAGCAAGACATTGGAAGAGCACTTGCTACATATCCAAAGAGTTTTTGAGAAGCTAAAGGAGGATAATTTGTTGATTAATTTGAAGAAATGTTGTTTTGTGAATAGAGAGTTGGTGTATCTACTATTTTTTGTCTCAGCTGAGGGTATTAAAATGGACCTAGAGAAGGTGAGAGCTATCATTGAATGGCCTATCCCAAGGAATTTTACAGAGGTAAGATCATTTCATGGTCTAGCAAGTTTTTATATAAATTTTATTAAGAATTTCAGTAGTATTTGTGCACCTCTAAATAAAGCAATGAGAGGGGATAGAAAAGAGTTTAAGTGGACCATAGGAGCAACCAAAAGTTTTGATATGCTGAAGAAGAAAGTTATAGAGCAACCTGTTTTGGCCCTTCTAGATTTCAATAAGGTCTTTCAGGTAGATTGCGATGCTAGTGGCACTACCATAGGAGTTGTTTTGAGTCAAAAAGGTAAGCTTGTTGCCTATTTTAGTGAGAAGTTAAATGATGCTAAGAAGACATATTTTGTCTATGATCAAGAGTTTTATACTATAGTTCAGGCTTTGAAGAAATGGAGACATATTTGTTTCCAAATGAATTTGTTTTATATACTAATCACCAGGCTTTGCAGTATCTCAATAGTCAAGGAAAGTTGAATCAAAGGATCTTAAAATGGGTTGAGTTTTTGTAGAGTTATACCTTTTTTTTAAGCACAAGAGTGGAAGTTCAAATAGAGTTGCAGATGCCTTGAGTAGAGGGAAAAAATTGTTGATAGAAATGAATATAGAGGTTGTTGGGTTCAATGAAATCAAGAGTTTGTAACCTGAAGATCCAGACTTTGCAAAAGCTTGGAAAGCTTGTTTGGAACCTGTTACATTGCATAGGAAGAAATGGTTGGATTTATTAATCCAATATGGGATTTTTTTTAGAGGAAGCCAATTTTTCATTCCAAGGAGTTCTATGAGAGAGAATCTAATCAAGGAGAAGCATAGTGGAGGATTGGAAGGAAATTTTGGTTGATATAAAACGATTTCTCTTGTCAGTGTTAATTATTATTGGCCATAGTTACAACAAGATGTTAAGAAGTTTGTACAAAGTTGCATAGTATGTCAGATGGCGAAAAGAACAAGTCAGAATACTATATTGTATCAGCCATTACCTGTACCTAAGAGGCCATGGGAGGATATTAGCATGGATTTTATTCTTGGCTTGCCAAGGACACAAAGAGGGAATGATTCCATATTTTTGGTGGTGGATAGATTTTCAAAGATGGTGCATTTCATCCTATGTCATAAGACTAGTGATGTTCATTTTGTCGAGTTGTTTCTCAAAGAGGTGGTGACACTGCATGGTCTACCAAAGAGTATAGTTTTAGACAGAGATACCAAATTTGTTGGTTATTTCTAGAGGACATTAAGGAAGAAGTTGAAGATAGATTTGAAGTTCAATTCTACACACCATCCACAAGCTGATGGACAAACAAAGGTGGTGAATAGGATTTTGGGAAACTTGCTAAGATGCTTAGTTGGAGATAAGCCCAAGGGATGGGATTTGATTATACCACAGGTGGAATTTTCTTACAACAATTCTATCAATAGGAGTGTTGGTAAATCACAATTCCATATTATATATGGGAGTAGTCCAAGAACTACTTCTAAACTAAGAAAGATGGATAAGGGAGAGAAGAGTAGTGTTGAGGTTGAATATTTTGCTGAGCACTTGAAGAATTTACATGAAGAGGTGAAGAAACATATCAATAATATAAACTCACAATAAAAGGCTCGAGTAGATCAAAAAAGGAGGTAGAAGGAGTTCTAGGTAGGAGACAAAGTCATGGTTCATTTGTGAAAGGAAAGGTTTCCATTTGGTACATAAAAAAAGTTAAAGATGAAGAATTTTGGACCATGCAAGATCCTGAAGAAACATGATTCAGGAAAGGCCTATGAGGTAGAGTTTCCTAGTGGAATAAACATTTCTCTTATGTTCAAAATTGCTAATTTGATAGAGTATCATGAAGGTGATATAGAGGAGGGGTTGATAAAAGAACAGTGGAAAATTATAGCACCTACTTCAGAGAAGGAAGTGATGGAAGAAATCTTGGATAGACGTGTGGGTAGAAGCACAAGAAACAAGAAATATGTAGAGTACTTGGTGAAATGGAGATGAAGGCCTATTGAAGATTCATCATGGTTATCTGAGGCTGAGGTTAACTGTATTGGTTTCCCTCTAACTCGTGAGAAGTGATAGGGTCACTTTTCAAATTACCCGGGGTGTCAGATGCAGGAGCATCCAACGGTGTAGGGAAATCTTGTATCACCCAAAAAAAAAATGTTTTCTCTATTTTCTTTAGCTGTTTTGAGTCCCTTGATGGAACTTAAGGGGTATAAGACTATCAAGTGTCAAAAATAGTGGAAATTAGGCACTTATTATTTTTAGTAAGTTAGCCTAAACAGGCTCGTATGGACGTGAAAATTTACCCCAAGGAGAAGTGCTGCAAAAAATTTCTGGTCGTGAAAGAATCACCTAAATATCCTGCACAGTTTGAGAGAAATTAAAGTTTCCATCCCAAGAAATTTCTCCAATACAACTTCAAATTCAGATATAAAACTTTAGAGGCCCCAAAACACCTGAAAAATGTGGTCAAACCGACCTACAATGGGTTCAAGCATTGTAGAGCTCGTTGAGATCTTTCCAATGATATGCAATAATAGCAAATCAGACACATGGATCAAAAGTTATGGCCCCGCAAAGTTGGTCCTCTAAAAAGTGAATTTCATAAAAATTTCTTCCTAGGCCAGAAATCAAACGACGAGACTTTTGGCACCAATACAAAAAGGGAAACTTTGAACTTTCTAGAGCATTCTAGGGCAGTTATTGGGGAAAATAAAAAGGGTTAAGTGAGGGTTGTAGAAGGTGGCCCTGATAGTGCAGATTGTGGCTCTGAATAGTAGATTTTCTTTTCAATGATGATTTTGTTGTAATAAATCAAGTCCATGAGGTTGTAGCATGTAAGCTTTGCATCTATAATTTCATTTTCTAAACATAATTGAAAGTGAATCATTTTTTGTTCTCACATCTTTTGTGTTGGTATTTGTTGTTGTGAATTCTGTGGGTTTTCGGCGGTGTGACCCTCATCATATTCATATCTACATTTTCTTGGAGGTAGTGGAAGAAAGAGTAGAAGTAGGAGCAACATCACACAATAAAATTACAAGTACATTCTAATGCTATTATTTTTTATGCCTATGAATGCCAATCTATTTAATGCTATGCAAATATTTTTCAAAAAATCATGACTCAATATCTAAGGTTTCAACCTAACACTATTTACATTGGGTTTTCCATTTTTATCTAAGGGGAGTGTGGGCTCTACTAATTTTATATTGTTTCTACATTTTTTAATGCTATGAGCCATTAAAAGCAATTTGGATTGTATGTTGGTTGTGTTAGATGGGCTTTGAATATTCTATGACATGTAAGACTATGAATAAGTATTTGTGTTTGGGATAAATATAAACCAATTATGAAACAATTCTATCTGTATAGTGATTAAACAATTTTTGTTTACTTTATGGATAGAAAATGTCTTGCAATGGATAAATTAAGGTGCTCTTATACATCCTATGTGTGGGGGTCCATGTGGACCAAAAACCTAAAAAAAATTACTGCCAAGTCACCCTACCACTTGTGCATCTACCAAATTTTTTTACACATTTCACCATCCCACCACTTGTGACACACCGAATGGTCCATGGTGTTCCTAACATACCCATTTTGCACAAACACTACCTCTTTTTTTTTTTTTACTTTTTTACAATTGGATATTTGGGGTTTCAACTTGATATAATTTATATTGGGTTTTTCAATTATATTCTTTATGTCTAAGAATTCCAATCTATTGTATGTGATGCAAATGTTCAATTCTTAATGCCTAGCAATTCCTATCTCTTCTAAAGGATGTTTTTGTCTATTCCACTCTTAAATTGTTCTTGAATTTCTTTATTTAACTCATATAAAAATGTTGCTATATATGTATATATCTATTGAAATATAATTATAATTTAGATACACTATTATGATTCTTTTAATTAGCAATTCATTTTAGACATATACATTTGTAGTTACACAAACAATATATATATAACTATATCTAGCAATATATATATATATATATATATATATATATTCTTTGAATATCAATTTCTTTAAATGTGTTATTTGTTTCAATCTTATAGAGATTATGGTATATTTGGCTGACACTTAGCCATTTTGTGTCTTGTTCACTCTGCTTGATTAGAGCACAATTTCAATAGATGTTTTGCTAGGCCCACTCTTCCTTCTACGACTTTCTGATGGTGACTTGCAATTGAAAGGTATACAATTTATTTACTATTCTTTCTATATTAAACTAAACACTACTACATGGCATTGATTGATGCCTCCTTTTATTTGTTCTTGCAAGATTGAGTTGGAGAAAGTTAGCATATAGGTGACTACAACAAGCCACATCATCAGCCAAATCCATACTATAGAGGTGAGCTTTTTAACCCCACTAAGGCTCTACCATTGTCTCTTGTTAGTTGTCACTTTTTTCATAATATTTATTTCATTTGTAGTGGGTGTGTTGTGTTTCGTAAGTTGAAGATTATTTTTTTATGTCAATGATTTTGAACAGAATATTTAAAGTTTTTTAATGGTTTTCCATAGTTTGAAGGTTCTCTTGCTTTCTTGGTGCATCCACAATGTGCTCGATGGTGTATATGGCATCTAGGGTGTTTATGAGAACTTAAAAAAAAAAAATTCATAAACACAGTCACTTTTTAGGGAAAAATATAGTTCTCTTCAGGAATCACTATGACTTTAACGGGTTTAGTCTTTTCATTTAATTTCTATCAATACCTATATATCTATATAACTTTCAATCTATCTATCAATCTATGCATATATATATACACACACACACATAGATATATATATATATATATATATATATATATATATATTTATTTGTGTATATATGTATACATATATGTACATGTAAGATACACACACACATATATATATATATATATATATATATATATATATATATATATATATATATATATATATATACATATGTATGCACATAGACATATATGTGCATACATATGCAAATAGATAGATAGATATATATATATATATATATATATATATATATATATATATATATATATATATATATATATATATATGTACATATGTATGCACATACATATATATGTACACATATATACATATATATAGATATATGCACTACATAATTGTGAAATACAAAACTGCCAAACGAATTATTGTGCAGGGAAGAACAAAATAATACAATTGTATGGAAGAATATCCCTGAAATGAAAATGACTTAAACCCTTTCCATATTTCATAATAATAAAAAAATATTAAAATTAAATTAAATAGTTATTTTTTATATAATTATGAACACAATAATAGGGGAGAGCACCCAATAGTGGAGCACCCTACCTTGGTAAGTCCACATGGAGTAGAATTAAAATCAGATTGTTTGCCATATTATTTATGGCATATGCTATAGTCCAATTGGTCTGGCATGTTCATGACGTGCCCATTTCAATTCCTAACCATTTGGTATTAAATGGTCTCTTTCATTATGTAAGTAATATATATATATATATGTAGTCCTGAAAGTACCTTCATAGTATAGTCTTCATTTATTCCCATTACATTGTTGTACTCATGCATCCAAACATACCTCAAATTCCTCTCCACCCTTCACTCCTTCAACCTCCCTTGGCATGTCTCCCTAGTAATACCCTCACAATCAACTTTAATTATGTTCTAAGTGTTAACTACTAGTAATTGAAATTTAACCAATATATTCTAATTAGTATTTAGTAAATTGAATCTACATTTTTTTGACGTTATAAACATCCAGGATAAATCTAATGTTGTTTTTTGTTTACAAAATGAGAGTAAATTCTTATAATTGATCAAAACTATACATTTTCAAGAACCATGGGCAATACAAATGGATTGAAATAGTGACTTCACCTTCACGTATAATTTTCTCTATTGTGCCATCCTTGAAAGCATAAAATGCTAAATTCTACTATACAATCACTATCTGAATGAAGCAATGTTTTTTCAAGATGAGAACCCAAACAAATTATCTTCAGATCAGACATGGAAACATGTTAAATTTTACAAGGCTAGAGACAACCTTTGATTCATTTCATAATATAACAATTTAACCAAAATTAGATTTCAATGTAAACCTATTATATATAATTTTAAGTACATTCTACCAATTTATATGAATAAATATTTTTCCTTCAACTAAAATTACATTTCAATTGATCTATGAATATAAAAAGTAAAGATTATATCTCGTATTTCTTTATGAAGTGCTTTGTGGGTGGTATTATTTTTTGTTGTTTTGTTGTGTTAGATTGTTGTCCTTTGTTATTAGATTTTATCAAGCCAATAGCCTTGTACATGTGTTTTCTGAAATATTGTATAAGATTGAGTTCCTTGGAATGTTATATCTTACAATTAATTATCTTTGAATCTATGAAAAGATTATATATGTTGGAATTGTCAATTTGGCAAGTTAGGTATTAAAAACATAATATTGATTGTAAACAAAATTGAATCATATTTTAATCCTTGTTGAATTTAGGCATGTCTAGTAGATCTTTTGAGTGACTATATGAAATATCTTCTTATGTAGTTTTAAATGTTAGATTATCTACTTAGAATGTATTTTTAGTATGTAGATTATATCACAATCATAGAAAGGTAATCACATAGTATGGGTCTAGTAGTGGGGACAATAGTAGTCCTCAATGAGCCCCACAATGGAGCCCCTTAATGTCTAATTGTAAAACAATTTTTATCCATAAAGTAAACAAAAATAGTCAAATCACTGTGCCAATAACAAAATACTTCAACCAAGTTATACACATCATGAATAGGCTAGTCCTATTGAAATGAAAGCATTGGTAGGAATTAAGAATTGAACCAAAAGCAATTGATCTCATATGTAACTAGAGGAGGATGGGTGTAACAATCACATTTGCATTGACTCTCATAAACACTATAGTTTGACTAAAATTTACATTGCATACATCAGATTGGAGTGGATCACAAAATAGCATAGTATAACAATGACATTGTATATCTAACATAATTTCATTGAAACTAATAAATAGTTTTAGTTCTAACCAAAATGCTATAGAGTTACAACTTGCTAACATTGGAATTCCCAACCACAAACATGATCTTCCAATGCACAAACAAAAAAACCAAAAAAAGGAGGAATTATACAGTTGGTCCTTCCCAACCTCAATCAAACATTCCAAGAAAATAATTTGGAGATGTGTTCTCATCTCCTGCTATTGCATTTTGACTTGTCATTAAGTGCTTTGCATTTTTATTTGTAAATTATGTGCAACTTACATGTGATGGGGTTTATTGGTGATCAATTCAATCTGGAACTAAAAATTGAGTGCAACTTACTTGAGATGGGTTGGGACTCAAACACACATTACCTGTAGCAAATTGAGGGATGCTAATGTTCATTATTTGTTGGAATGAACCATGATTTTCTGATAAGGGGGTTGTGGAACTTTTTAACCTTTTTTCTCACAACAATTCCCTATGGGAAACCTTAATTTTTCTTTCCTTTATATCATGTTCTTTTGAACCCTCTCTTGCTATTTCTTCTACTCTCTTTCCTTATGTTAGATTTCCTTATCAATTTTCCTTTGCTCCTTCAACTCCAAGGCCACAATCTGTGTTGCCATTTTCTCCTCATTATGTCTCTCATTTATAATTTTTTATTTCCTCTATTTCTTTTTTCCTTTGCTCCTATTGCATTAAGAGAGTCATGTAATCATCAACTGTCAACAACTAAGACTATCATCTCACATGAACAACCCCATCAATAGACTTTCTCATTCTTGCATTGACATTGTGAACTGGCAGCTTCAAGAATTTAATGATTCACATATCAATTTGGGATTTGATTGTTTCAGTGATTTGGGAGTTGATGAACTCCTCTTGCTCACCAAAACCTTGAGTTTCCTGGTTGGAATTTTCATAGTAATGTATTGTTTCATTTGGAAGTGTCATATTTGGAGATGGGAATGTAAAATTCCCCAACTATTCTTCACAATGTAAGTGAATTTCTTAGGCTGGTTATCCACCATGCCATAAATTTTTTTATCTATATTTAAATGTGTAGTATTATTCTATCCACAATATTGTACACCTTCCCACACTTGAATTTCCATTGCACTCTACAATTTCTATGCAACTTCATATGTTGAAACAACAACACCCAAAAGACTAAGGATGTTCAACACTGTAAAAACAACCTCTACTATATTGAATTGATATGTCTTGATCATACTCATGTTTTCCACCAAGGCATCAAGTTTGAGGGGCCATATCCCCATCCTTTTAAAACCTACTATTATGTTCAATGTTATCAATGCTCTTTGCAGTGACTTGTTTCCTAGCTCTACCAAGTTTTCCCTTTTGATTTCAATGTTTGGGTATCTACTCAACCATGTAGCTCGTTCAGATTTAAAATGACTTGAAGGGTGATAACATGCTGACATATAATGGTTGTGACTTGTGTGCCATGTGTGGGTGCTACCACAATAATGAGATACACTTTTTGGAACATCCTAATTTTTTTCCTCAAATCACATATGTTTAGAAAATATAATGATTTAAGCATTGAAAGGTTTCATTTAAAGGATTTTAATTAAAGAGGGTTCTATCAAACCCCCTTAGATAGAACCTCACTAGTTTTAAACCATACCTATAATGGAGTCTCCTCTACACCTATCAAAACGTTGATAAAAACCACTTTTGATTTACCTTTTGAGAGATCAAATGAATTCATTTAAAATTCATTTTTTGTAAGTATGTAGCCCTTATACAAGCTTCCCAAAAAGTATAATTTTAAATATATTTAACTTGATTATTATATTTATTTTTCATTTCTTGTGAATGTAGGTTTTTCAATGAACATCAAGGTCTTTGTTTCACACAAATAGGAAAATAGATAAAAAAAAGTTGTAAAAAATTGATGTCCACTAGGTATTAATGTCCTTATTCCAACAAAAAAGAAAAGGTTAATTAAAATGTATACAAAAAAGTTGTGTTACACAATACACCTCTACCCAAATTATTATTACTCTAACTTAGAAAATTAATTTAAAAAATATGCAACAAAAAGTTATTAAAAAATATCCATTCCCTAGATGTTCGTGTGAAAAATTTATATTTTAAAAATAGGAATTGTATCATTTCTATAAAAAAAAGTTAGGCGTTACACAATAAACATCACTTTTTAAAAATGTTCTTTAGTAGAAAAAATAAGTTATTAAAAATTACATAAAATGATTCATGATTTATTTTTAAATTCTTTTAAAAAATATAATTATAATCTACACACAAAATCTCATAAATCACTACTTTGCTTCAACTTCAAATTCTTAATGGTTTAGTTGCTATAGGTATAAGAAAGTGAAGATCTGGTGAAAAACATTGACTTCAACATCAAGTTTGACCAAAAAGTGTAACCCATTATTGTGGGATCAACCATGTGTAGGAAGTGTAAGGAGGTTAATGCCTAACCTCCTTGTCTCTTGGATAGTTGTCACTACAACGTGACTTCTATGGCCATAAAAAATGAGAATGTGCATGTTAGTTGGTGACACCCCTAGAAGCAAGTTAGAAAAATGTTTCAGAAACTCCATAAAAGGGTATTTTTTCATCCATACATGTGGCTAGGTTGCCATACAAGCAAATGGTTTGCAATTAACAATGTAAGTTTGCAGCCCCTTCTTTCCCTTGAACAAATAGTACCTCGATATTCTTTGACCAGTCGTAATAACTAAACATAGAATTGTTATCCATTGCCCACTCTTAGGAATTATATGAGATGTTCCTACTACCTCGTCATTCCAACACCCTCATTTATCCATTTATGCCATCTTGAATCCCCATTTCATCATAGTTCCATATTCTATGTGGACCATATAGGTTATTTTCATAGGCTATTGGCATTGTTTTGTAAAATCTAGCTACTACTATGGGTTAGAGGTATACTTACCTATTCTTGTCAAGATATTTTGTTGTGTGTAATGTCAATTCTAGATGATGCATCTTGAATCTAGTCCACTATGATTTTCTAGATAGCCCATCCTTGAAAGGGTTAGGTCTAGTTTGGAAGATTTTCCCAACCCCTTTCTTGAGATTTATAATCTCAAGGCCATGGCTATCAGTTGTCATCTCTTTTCACCAATCTATTATAAGACCCTCCTCTTCTATGAGGATAGTTGGAGGACCCTTCTTTTAAGTTGTTGTAAGCCTTCCCAACCAATTGTTGAGCGTTGTATCTAAGATTCTACATTTTTTGGAAGAATCCTTTATCAACATCCCATTGTCTTTCGCATCTCTACGGCCCTATTCATGTCCTCTATTGACGATTTTTTCTCATGTTGTTGTTTTCAACCTTCTTGAAGGTGCACCAATCTCTGGAACTACCTGAATAGGTTCAGGACTATTGTTTTCTTCTACAATAGGTTCTTCCATAGGGGGGATTGTAACTACTTTTTTACGTGTACATAACTTTGTCTTTGGAGTCTTCTTTGTTGGCTTGGTCCTCATTTGAGCCTTATATTGCACCTATAGATATTACAAAATTTATTTGAAGCAATGATAAAAATGATCATTGAACATTGTTCAAGTCACAGTGATGCATGAGCAAACTATTTTTCTTTAATGTGCATGTTGATAGTTTGCAATGCAATTGTTGGTATTAGTTTGATTTATATTTCATCTTATTAATTTGTTTATAGAGAAAAACCTGATAATAGTTTTAACTAAAAGCACTTTGGCTTATGCACTTAGACCACTTTGGGTATAACAATCACATTGTTTACAACAGAAAATTATTGACATTCATAAATAGAATAATATGAAAGCCCATATATTGAGTTACAGGTGACTGTGTGACACATTTACATGACATATAATAGATTAGCATTTGGAGGTAAATATAATATAACTAAAATCGCATTTTCTTGAGCACTTATAGAAAAATGGATGACACAATAACATCATATAACATAGAAAGGAATTAGTGGGCATTAAGTATTGAAGTGAAATGACTTTGACCATATTAGGTGTAACAATCACATTCTATGGAAGCTAAATGTATTGACACCCATAAATAGTATATTAAGATTTAAAGTGTAATATCTTAGAGTGAATTAGGTGTAACAATCACATTGCATGGAACAAGAATGCATTGAAAACCATAATTAGCAGGCATTAAGAATTGAAGTAAAATCAGGTTAGAGTAGATCAAGTGTAACAATCACATTCTATGAAAGAGAAATCTATTTAATATGTTGTTCATTTCAAGCATATATACATATATGTATATATATGATAATATATATGTGTATATATATTCATACACATATATTTCACAAATAGTATAGTGAGGCATGAACGAACATTGGTTAAACATTGTTGAAATGAAAGATAATGATACATACATAGTGGGGTAGAAAACCTCATTTGAAAGATAGAGGAAGATTTTGAGAGTGTGGAGCCAAACAATGAATTGTGTAGAGCTAAACATATATGGATTCCTAACTAAATGAAGAGTCCAGAAAAAACATAGTGCTAGGCATTAAGAACATATACATTCTTTGGTAGGCATTAAGACATGAAATGAATTGACTTGGTCTTGTGCACTTAGAGTAGATAGGGCATACAAATCACATTGTAAGGAACAAAAATTCATTGGCAACTATAAATAATAGAAGTTGAAAGCCCAAATATTGAGTTACAAGGTGGTAAGTGATAAAAATTTGTAGTGCATACAAATGGTCTATATTCCTAGGCACATAGATATTAAAAAACCTAGAAATTGAATTGAAATGACTTGACATTCATAAATAATTTAAGTTGAAACCCTAGATATTTTGTTACAGGTTGTTGTGAAAAATATCTACATCACATACAACTTTTTTGCATTCCAAGGAATAAATAAATATTATAAATGAAAAACCCAATGTAAATAGTATAAGGTTGAAACCCTAGATATTTACAAATATGTGAATTTTTTTTGCATAGCATACAATAGATTGGAATTTGTAGGCATAAAGAATTAGTCATGGTAGAATACTTGTAACTTTATAGTGTTCTACTACTATTCATTTTGCTCTATCTTCCACTCCCTCTAGGAAAATGTAGATATTAATATGAAAGTGAGATGTGCTAAATGAAAATTGGTAAAGATTGAGTAATGCATTTTTAAATTTGTAAATCTCTTTATATGTTCAATGCTGGCTTGGTATGGAGTCTTTAATTTTCATCCTTCGTTTTCAAATTTGAAAACTTATTTTGGTGCCTTCAATTGCATATTTTGCATGTATTTAAGGTGTGCAATGTTTTTTTGCTTCTTAGGGGTTTTTGGTGGCTTTAACACAATTTTTTAGTGGTTAAAAGTGGAAAAAGAGGAGAAGGAACTAGTAGTTTTGTGTTGGGATTTGATTGATGGAACACATCTAAATGATTGATTTTCCTTTGGGTGTTGTGTTGCAGGGAAAGTGGGATAGGGGAGTGGGTTCGATTGGATTTGGTGATGAGATAGTCTTGGCTCTTAGATGTTATCGTGGCATCAAATCTTTGAAATTATTGTTTTGATTAGATTAAAATTGGAAGGGCTAGTACCCATTAAAAAAAAACCGTAGAAGCAAACTAGGAACTCATGAGCAGTGAGAAAACCAAAAAAGTAAATAAAAAATAAAGCTTAAAAATATTGACCAATAGGAAAATAAACAAAAAGAAACCCACAAAGCTAGGACTAGCACAAAAACACCAGACACCTATATGTCTCCCAATAAATTGTGACTAGTGATCGTATTCCATTCCTACTCTAGGAATTGGAGCTTCTTTTTGAAAGTCAAAGGCTCATGTTGAATAGCCTAGGTATCCGTTGTGATGTGACAAGATGAGGTGTCCATCTTCTTTCCCTTATTCTTTTGTGTGAGACCATCATCCACACCATCTGCTAGCTGCTTCCCCTGGCTCTTCCTTAAGTCATCCTAAAAAACCTAAAGGGTGAGGGCAATATTCTTCATGTTTTCTTTATTGTAGTAAGTGGTAATCCTCAAGCACTACATGGTATTCTCCTAGTTCTAGTTGATGGCATCAATCTCAATCAAAAGATTCTTCTTTACTTCATCAGTACCAACAATGGCCTGAAGATCATTCAACTCTTTTTCCCACCTTTCCCACCTCTCAAAAGAACTAGCCAAGGAAGTAATTATGTCCCAATGCATCTTATTGTCCACCTCCCTAGACCATAGGACCTTCTGATCAAGAACCTTTCCTTCTAGAATTTTGATTCGTTCTCTAGTTGTGACCAACTGACCCAAGAGAAATTTCATAATACCCTTCTGAACATTAATATTCTCCAAAAATTCATTCATTTTTTGCTTTGGTAGGGAGGTGAATCAACCGAGGTTCAATAACAGGTTCCTCCAAATTGATGTAGTGGCTAGGAGAATTTTCAAGTTAGGGTTAGAAATGGGAGGGGTGTTGGGAAGCTCCAAGTATTGGCCCTAAGCCAAGGAGTGAACAAGAGAGTTATCTGGGTATAGATTCCACAAATTTTCATCATCATTAGAGTTATAAAAATCCTCTGACCCAGAAGAAATGGACATGGGTGTCGGATCTGTTGATCATCAAAGATTGCACCTCTCCAACAACCTTTTGGGAAATTAAGTGAGTGGGGGACTAATTTATGCCTCGGGTATGTGTAGGATCATCATGGAGAAAACAGACCCTTAAGTGGCAAAAAATTTAGAAAAATCAGAGTTTGGCAACTTGACAGAAAAAAATTCAAATAATTTCTCTATATTATTTCAAAAATATGTAAGAATAGAATCTGTAGCAAATTGAATGTAGTTTTTAAACTACTAGGTTTATTTTTAAAAAAAGAAAATCTATTTGGTGAAAATTTGAAATTTCAATGCAGTAGTACTTAAATTTTAGGGCAAAAATAAGAAGTAGGTGTCTATTTGACCACCCTAACCACAATAAAATGATAATATTTTTTTATAATATTTTGGATGTAAGTAGAGTACTCGTGTCCCAATGTGATGCATATTTTTTATATTTTTTTCAAAGTAAATAATTAATTATGAATTTTTTATTACAACTTTTAAAAAATATATAAATCTCATATGTCTGACCACCTTAACTTTGTCAAAAATTCATTTTTTTTAAAATCCTATAGTATGCGAAGCATAGAATGTGACACATGTTTTAGATTCAAAAAATGTGATACCGTTTAAAAGCTATATATGTTTTTCAATTAGCCTATCTATTAGGAATTTAGTCATAATTCAAATAGAAAATGAATAATAATTATTTATTAAATTCAAAGTAAATCATAATTTATATTGGTGGAAAGATAAGAATCTCCTTTAAAAACCCCTTTTGTTTCATCAATTTTGGGTAAAAAAGAAGTCGTTAGCCACATACCCTACACATACCCATCATATTGCAACTTTTTGGCCCATCATGATCCTACACATACCCCCTCACTGAATACCTTTGGGATTTTTATAGAAATCCAACTCTTCTTTGTGTTTTGGAGAAAAGGGTAGAAGAAAATGTAAACATAAAACATAAAAATGGTGATGCGCCAAAGGTTTTAGAACATTTTAAACCCAATTCCTTTTCTATGAATGATATATTAGACATAGAATGCCACAAACCTTCATTGTTGGTAAGAGAATGAATAACAAAGGCTAAATACAAGAACAATGCAATTTTTCAAATCTCCCCGCAGGTAGTGTTCATTAAGGTCCAATCAAGCATATAAGTTTCCAAGGTTAGCAGAAAAGCATTTAGTAATTACATAGACCCTTCCTCTTGGTATAGCATAATATGAAGAAACAATAACCCTTAAAGAAACTAAAAAATTTCAACCAACATAATCCAATTTCCACAAGTTATTATCATCCCACATAACTCTACAACATGGAAATCAACTACTCAAACTACTTGAATTAAGCTTAACACATTGTTTCATTCTAAATAGAAGCATAAAGAAGGAAACTTGACAAAGGCCATACTGTGCATAGTTTCAAAGATTTCTTCCAAATAGTTTATGCTTAAATATCAAATGAACTTACAAAACAAAGGTCGGATGCCAATACAATAATAGTTTGAGTAAAAACAATATAGCATGCCAGAGAAAAGTAGTGTTCTGCCAATTACTTCTAAAAATATAACTATCTTCTAAGGAAAACTAAAATAACTTTTTTACTAAGAAAAGAAAACTCGAACACTCAAACTCTTTCTTCGAACCCCTTCCTCAGTCGCCACCTCCCATTTATAGTTGAAAAGAGAGAGGACAACCACCACATCCTAGAACTAAATATTTCCAAATGCCAACATTTGATAGCTCACAATCCAATCTTATATCTCTTTTTAGGTCACGACAATCTTTGCTCATTAATTCTCAACTGCCTCATTTATGTCATTTTAGATATTTGGAAAATATTGCTATCTAAAAGCAATCAGATCCTAGAAAACACCCTGGAAGAAATTTGGTTGACCAATCACATAGATCAGTGGCACCGACTTGAAGTTTCCATCCTAAAAAAAAGGAAGACCGAACATGCTTCGACAAACTCCAAAAGAGACCACTTCTTAAAGTGAAATTTTTCTATAGCAAAGAGATGACATGTCAAGCGGGTGAGGATTTTTAGGTTTAATAAAATTTCCCCTGAGAAAATATCGGTTGAGCTAACATGTGTCTTGGCCTTCTTCTGAAAGGAAGATGATAATAAAAAGTCATGCAACCACCATGTGGCACATTGTACACATTTTGGAAACACCTTTTCTTTGCGCATAGACTCATCCCAAAACAAAAAATATATAAAATCCAGAAATCAAAAAATGATTAAGGAAAAAATTGCTTCATAGTTCTAGTGACTCATAGGGGGCCTTCACTTGTGGAGGCAAATACCTAGGGCTCTAAAAATTCTAGGAGTTTGAGGAAGGTGGTATGCTACACTTCCCATTCCAAATCAGTTGGCCAGATAAGAGCACAGATGATCTTGTATGCTTGGTCTAGCTCGTAGACTTACTTGAAGGAAATAACTCCCCATCTTACTGAAACCGCCCCAAGGTGATAATAGAGATGAGAAAGAGGAAAGATCTCACACTCAATTTCATCGATGGTGGGAATCACGCTTGAACATGGGAGTTCCGTAGAAGTATGGACCTTATGTCTGATTGCATCTGTGATCTATTCAACCGATAACAGATCTCCATCCATTGAGAAAAGGGGAGCCAAGTTGTAGCTAACAAGAACACTAAAATCTTTCCAGATTTCATTGATACTTTTTTTCAACACTTCCTAGCATTCGTTGCATCTTCCTACGATCTTGTGGTCGTTGATGATCTCTTTTTCTTTGTTGGAGGTGACCCTCTGATCTAGGATCCCTGCACTTTTTAGAACCTCATCAGTGACCACACACAATCTTGAAATTAGGCTTTGTGATTTCGCTACTCAAGGAGAATATATCTGCAAAAATTGGTCATCCATCAGGCTAACCTTTCCATTTAATTCCCACACATGCCTTAAAAATTGTAGGGTTGGCTTGAGAACGGCAACTAGAACGATGATCCTTTTCCAGTGTTGAGATATTAAATTCTTTAATATCAGGAAGGTCCCAAACCCTTGTGTAGCAGTTAAATCCTAATGGAGCTGAGCTTCTCTCACTCTTACATTCTCCTCCGTTTGATTCTTCTCTCATAGGGAAATCACTAGTTCAGGCCTCAATCTTTTAATATCTTGGTCATGAATTTGTAGAGCGAACATGATCTATTTTCTTGATTTTTATCATTCTACCTAGGCCTTATGTAGATCATCAGAAGCTTGAGATTGGACATCTTTAGGCTCTCTCTTTATGATTTCCTGAGTACATTTGTACTCTACATTTTTCTATCGCTCAGTAGCAAGTTCAACTCTTAACTTTTCAATTTCAACATATAGCTGAACCTATTCACCTAGGGCCTCTTAGAGCATCCTAGTTGCTTCTCCTTGTAGATTTTGTATCTATCTTATGTGGGCCATTTTGAAATCCCTAGCCTTGATCTCTATCTGTAGCCTGTTCACTATTTCCTTTACATTCATCAACTTCTCCTCACACTTCAATTTCCTATCCAACCTTTCATAATCAACATATACCACATTCTAGGTGGCCTTAGCTAGGACTACTTGGTCACAAGGGGGAGTTTCATTAAGATCCAAACCCATTGCTCTGATGTTTTAATCCTCCATCTACATTTGTCCTTCGGGCTTGGACACAAACGGCTTCATTGTAGTGATCAACAGAGAATTCCACTCTTCATTTAAGCAAGCTTCAATCTTCTTGGTAGCAAGTAGCGCAACATTTTTTAATAGTCTTCTTCTTTCTAACCTGTCGAGCCCACTTTGTTGCATAAAAATGATCTTGGAGAATTTGAGGGGTATCAATGTTTGTGCTACAATGGAAGCACTTGGAGGGAGATCAAAAAGGGTGACAGAAGGAGAAACCTCAGATGTATGAACATGTGGGGAGGAAAATGGAAGTGTAATCATGGAAAATGACGGGATACTAAATTGAGATTGGGAAAGGGAGAAAATAGTAAGAGTGGAAAAAGACACAGGTGGAAGGAGAGATGTTTTCCTAGAAACGAATGGACCTAGAGTAATGGGAAATATGGATGTTTCAATTCTTTCAATGGTGGCCCTTGATAGGGTGATTAAAGAATCAATAGTAGCCAAAGAGGATGTTGCTCACTCAACACGCGTGGTTGCTTCACAAGATTGATTAAAAATGGTGGGGGGTGTATTTAGGACCAAAATATCAAGTTTTTTTGATGGACGGCTCTTCTCCATAGATGGGGGTAGAGAAGTAACTAGAGATATAGAGGCAAGAAGAAGAGGGGGAGTAAAACTTACTTGGGCTGCGGCGGTTGAAAAACTATGCAAAACAAACTTTGCTTCTTCTTCTCCTATGGCTGATACACTGGGTTTTCCCAAATATTTGACTTATCTTTTCTTCACATGGTTGGAACTAGTATGATCTAACCCTTTGGTGGCCGATCACACTTAAAATTGACATTCAATGACCATAGCGGACCTTCTTGGGGATTATTGGGTTCTTTCCCTTTACTTTAGCCACTAGTGGAGGATGTGACTTGTGAGTCCTTTTCCTTCGACCCTTTTCTTTTGTCTAATTCCTAGGGCCAAGAACCATGGTGCAAAATTTTCTCCTCTTCAATCTCATGACTTGTCTCTAGATTGCTATTGTCGGTATCAGCCTCTTCATCATAAGCCTCTTCAAACCTTTCATCATGTGGCTGAAAATCTTTGAACAGGGAATTGAGGCATCTCGTCTCTTGTCAGAACCTCCAGAAGTCTACCTTCTTCCTTTCTAACCATCCATTGCACTTCAATTGTGTGTCAAGGTATTTATCCATTGGGAGATTCCTCTAATATTATGCCTACACTACATAGAAATTCATCCATTTTGGTTGTTTGGATGGTATGTGGGCCAAGTCAATGTATACTTCTAGCCTTTCCCGAGTCGTATTCTTCCTTGACTCAAAATATTCCTGACTCTCATGTTTCAAAGTTGAGAGGTGCTTGACCAGATTGTGTCCCACGTGTCCCAAATTAGAACTAAGCCTAAGGCCACTAGTTTATTTGTAATCTCACCCTCTTCCTTCTACCTTCCTAGTGTTACCTAAATGTTGGTAATGTTGATGGGGATCAGGTATAACTTTGTCTTATTCCTTTTGATGCCATAAGTATTGTCAGTAAGGGTTGCCTATCGGCATGCCTCTAGAGTGAAAACTCTATCTATTTGAGGACACAGAAAAAGTATCCCTTTTTGCTTGCTTGATTTGGGATTAATTGACAATAAATTGGACTTAATGAGGCCTTGATTTGGTGTTATGATTTGTTTTACACATCCACATCAGATCTTGGACCGTTGTAAACTAAATAAAATGCATCTAATAATGTCTTATGAAGGTGTTGTAAAGTGTTGTAAAATACTTTCACGCCTCTCTAGACTTAATGAACCCATTTTCCCTTAATTCAACATTATAAAATGTATTTAATTGGATTATCACATTAATCTAGAAGGCTTGTGAATTAAACTTAACTCTAATTTAGTGTTGTAATGTGATTTACACATTCATATTAGATGTTGTACCTTTCTAGGCTATTTGGACCCTATTTTAATAGTGTAAAGTGAATTTAATCACAGTTTCACATTGATTTTTGTGTCTCAAGCCTTAATTGACCTTCACATCATCATTAATAGGCCCCTATTACCCCATACTGTGCATCTTGAGGCATGAATTGATCAAATAACTGACTAGAACAATCTAGAAACCTGATTTTCTTATCTCCTGACCTTTCGGCTAGCAAAATGTCCCCTATGGGACCCATTTACCATTAGGGCTGAATCATTCCCATCCAAGTGGGACCCATTCACCCTTGATTGCAAATTAGTCCCATTTGAGCCATTTTTGGGGTTTAGGTGGGAAAAATTGGAATTTAAGTTTTATTTTTCTCCATGTTGGCCTTGGGGATCCAATTAATGGGAAAATAAGATGAATTGCCTATAAATATAAGTCTCTTAACCCTAATTCACAGTCTCTTAACTCATTCACAACTCATTCATCATTTATCTTCCACTTCAAGTGAAGCAAGCTATGGTTTCATCACTCCAAGTCATTCAAGATCACTTTTCAGACATTCAAGGGTAGAATCTTCATCTTTTGCTACAAAAAAATCAAGATAAAATCATCATGGCAAGGTATTAACTCCATTTTTCATGCTTCATTACATTCTTTCTTCATTTTGGTTTAATTACCTAAAAAGGGGTTTGACCAAGGCAAATCCCCATGCCCTAACACCCAACATGTATCCTTCTCTTCTTGTGTGTTTGCAGATTAAGCCATCTTCAAGACCTGGACATCATTGAAGATCAAGTTGTGAAATTGTTGAAGACATCTCCTTTTTGAATAAGGCAAAATATCAACAAAAAAGTCACTTTTAGACCGAGAAATCATATTTCCAAATGTCGACACCTATAAAGATCTGAGGTGCAGACTAGAGACTTCAGTTTCCACTTTTGGATTTTCAAAAACTCAAAAGTGGATTGATTCACCATTGATGGTGAATGAGTCCCACTACTAGGCCTGAAATTTTTTTTCTACAGTTTTGGATACCCATTTGTCTGAAATAGGCTTCAAAACAGTTTCTTAGATCTAGGGCTGTTTCGCCCAAAATGGAGAATGAGTCCCAATAAGCCAAATTTCCAGCATCAACAACATTACTAAATTCATTCCCAGTCCCCATCATGTTCTCAAGTGCACATGTTCAGTTTCATTCATTTATGTTACAGTTTGCATTCATTTTCTAGGTGTTTTCGTATATCACAATGTGTTTTCCAACAATTTGCATTTCTTTAGTTTTTACTTAATAATCAATATATATATTTAGTTTTCTACATTTATAACATTAAATATAGACACATTGCACCCACATAACACTAATATTTGAGTGTAAACATTTCCCATTTTGGCTTACCTATCTCCTTCTAGGTGAAAAACCCTAGAAGTGCAAGAGAGTATTATGGTGCCAAAATCTTTGTCTCCACTATTACAAACTTGGGGAGTCTGAAAGGCTCCCTAGTGAAACTATGGAAATGGAGAAAAGTAAAATCATCACCCAGGAAATAATCCATGTGGGTTGGTAGAGTTTTCATCCAATGCAAGATATCAAGAAAAAAATGGCCTACAGGGCATGGGAGCAAATCTTGAAGTACCAACCTCATGGAATAATCCACAAACCAATAATATTTGCATGTTTTTTACAGTATATAAGTCCACATAGAAACTAGCACATAGAAGAAATTTACATTAGGCCTAGACATTGGCAAACTTTTCTCCTTCAAGTCAAAATTTTGAAGCAAAATCAAGTGGGCCAAGAAAGAAGAATACCTAAATTTATACTCAGTATCATAGGTCTTCGATATCTCTAGCATCCCTTCAGCTATTGCATCAACAAATTCATAATAATTTTGACTCTTCTCCCTTTTAAGCATGAAACCTAGGCCCATCTATAAGTAATGGACATCCTCATCATCATCAAGGCCATAAATCCAGGCCAACATTGAGAAAACAAATTGTGTGTCTTTCTTGAATTTTTTGCACGCAAGAGGAAAAGAAAAGTGATTTTTCTCCATTATTTCCTTCATTTCTTCCTCATAAAATCTTTATTTCTTGGTTATTTACTTCCATAAATTTTCCATCATTTCCTCATCAAATCATTGGGTGCCCCAAGTTTGAGGGATTCACAACATATCTTATATGGTTGCTGCATAAATTGTAACTTTGAGCCTATCACTAGTAATAGTTCTTGTCTCCTTGTTGAATCTCTTGGCACATGCATCGACTAGCGCTAGGCATGGGTGTACAAAAGGTAACATGAACTATTGAAAACCATAATTTTAGAGTCAAGACGTGAAACCTTTAGACAACCCATGATCTATCATTCTTTGGAGTGCCCCCTCCCTAAGGTTTTTAGGGTTAGCTGCCAATTTTCGGTTGAAAATGTTGTTGGTGAAGTCTTACACCACCTCTCTTCTAATTTGATTATCCAGTTGTACTAATTTACAAAATTCAAATGGCCATGCATCTAGCACTGGGGAATTAGAAAATGAACTCCTCCTAAAGATATCCGCATAACCCAACCTTTTAGATGAGGCTCCAACCTTTCTACTAGATGTTGATGGCTCTGCCATGGCTATGTCAAGAAGTTGCAGAGATTTTTTTCAACAAAAATGTCACTTGTTTTTTGCTACTTAGAAAAATCTTCCTTTTGGGTGTAGTTAATTCCTTTGCACGTACATACAGTTAAGGCTCTACCGCTACCACTAGTCTATTAAATGTTGCCACCAAGGTGATACATGTGGATTTGGGATTTGTATCTCTCAAGAATGCCAAAAATTCCATGAGAATGGAATTAGTACATTCTCCTCGTTGCCTCTTTTACAAATAAGCTCATTACATTGAGAGGTGTGCTTTTAGCCATGAGAAATATGCCTATTTACTTTGTCAAACTTAGCGCATTAATCCATGTCTTTTCACATAAGAAAACTAGCTAGTGATAAAGATGGAAAAGGACCCATGTCAATAATTGGCATACAAGAGCATTTACTCTCAATGCCCAAATTTATTTCTTAGGACCTCTTGTCATATTTTTCGTATGATTCATATCTTTCCTGCCAACTGTTTTGTTATTTTCTCCGTTGTTGTCAGGCCAAAAATGGACATCCCATTGGTTTGGTTTGTCGACATATCCTTTATATATATAGCTATACCACCTTATTGCAATATTCATGTGAAAAGAAAAAAAATTAAGTTTAGCAAGGTTTTCTTGCTATCTCCCATTCCACTAGCTTCTACTACTTTGAGATAATATCGGTTGGCCTAGGTACTCCTGTTCAGATTCTACCACAGAGGCCACAATATAGCCTTTTGGGGGAGGTCACTTGTAACAAAATTAAACATATAGTGAAGAAGTGTGACCGCCTCGTTCTCGTTGCATTCCAGTGGGTAGTCAGTTTTGACAACCTTGAGGATGAGAACTAGTTTAGGAGAAACTGCAATGTTGTTTCCCACTTCATCACCTCCCTACTTGGCCTAAAAAATTTCAATCCCATGATAATTGAGTTGTGCCACAATATGTTCAACTCTATACTGCTAGAAGGGCTCATTAAAATTGTGCAAGTGGCTATCCTTGGTGGCCGCATTCTGAGTGCCATGGATATATGCAAGCATGTGGATTATGGGATAGACATACCCTGCTTTCCCTTCCTCACTGAACTCTGCAACATGGACCTTAAAGGCAAACATTCATCATCTTTGTCGATGGACACCTTCGTACTGTGGTAGTATGGCATGGAACATGTTTGTGGGCTAGACTGAAAGAAACACTTCGAGTTTTTGTTGTATAGTTGTGGCAAGGAGAACTGAGGTCTATGTTGTGACAAGCTTGCATGTGCTATGTCTTCCACCCCATTTTCCTCTTGATAAATAAGAAGAAGAAGAAGGCTCGACGATGAGGCATTTTGACTACTACAATGGCTAGAAGTGTAGCATCATTGGTTTTTGCACGTTGCCTCCTTTTTGCTTCTTTTTTCTTTAACTCTTTTTGGGTTTCCTGAAGAGAGATTTATATGTTTAAATCTAAGCCTCGAGCTTGTATTACATTATAACTTTTTTGATGAATAATAATATAATACAATAATTTTCTACTTCCTCAATGCTTTTCTCATGGCATATGATCAAAATTAAAACGCATTTACAAAAAAAATTACATATGGTACATAACTATGATTTTTTTTAAAGAACTGTGTATTTAATGGAACAATTTTAGATAAATAATGCTCAATAGTATATCCAAAGAATTACCTTCCATATCTTCAAGCTCATACACAATATTTTATTTGCATGTGTTGATTCAGAAGGGTCCCTTCCATAGCACTTCAAATTTTGTGTGTTGTCCTGGTTTCATAGTGCACTCATCATACTTTAGTACCAAGATCCCTTCCCTAAAATCTATGTTGGAGGTATTTTTATCGAACCACCGCTTCACTTTTTGTTGGCCACCGATCATGTCTCCATGAACCCTTTCTCTATCTTCCTCAAGTTTGAGGAGGTCTGCTAACCTTACTTCAATCCCACCGCTTTCTTCAACCTCTAGGACTTTTAGCAGTTGCAAGGTAGGGATTTTTATGGAAATAGGTAAAACTACCTCTTTTATGTATACTAGTTCATAAGGAGAGGCCTTCAAGATCTTCTTGGGTGTAATTCAGTCTTCCCATAGAGCAGCTTAGAGGTGCTTGTGCCAATTTCTTTGTCACTCTGACTCGATGCGCTTGATTAACCTAATTAGGTTTTTGTTGGTCGACTCTACTAACCCATATCTTTGTGGGTAGTAGTTTGATGGAGTTTTAAGGTAAACCCCATGTTTGATAGAGAAATCTGACATCCTCAATCCTACAAAATCATGAGCATTATTGGATATGATAGTTTTTGGCCAACCAAATCAGGTTACCAACTCTTTAAGGAAATTGACGATCTCACCCTTTGTAGCATTTTTTAGGGAAATAGCTTTTGTCCACCTTGTGAAGTAATCAATCACCGTAAGGATCCACTTATGGCCAACACTAGAAATAGGGTTTATCATTTTGACAAAATACAAACCCCATTGAGTGAGGGGTTCTTCAGTTACAATTGGGCTCAAAGGTAAGGCAAAATTCTTTCTTTTACCAACAAAATATTGGCACTGAGTACACTTTTGCACCAAATGGTGTGCTTTGAAAAAAATAGAAGTCCAATAATATCATGCTCATTATCTTTAAGGTGGTATTCTTGGCAGAGAAATGTCCACCTTTAGGACTACTATGAAATTCATTAAGAACTCTTTCCACTTGTGGCTTGTCGAAGCATCGAAGTAGGACACCATCATAATTTATTTTTAATAATATACCTTCAATTAACACATACCTAGTCCCTTACAGTTGGTAGTATCATCTTTTGTAGGATAGAAGGTTGATCGGGTATTGCCCCTTTTTCATATATTGTGGTCCATCTGCTACCCAAGACTCGTCGGACTCGAACTATTTTGTGTAGACTTCATTAGTCTCCTTTTCATCTACAAAACTTGATTCTTATGCAAGGTACTCACACATGCCTCTTCCCCAAACCAGCTTGGTTGGTCTAATGTCCACATCATACTCTAGGATCTTGGTCATCTAGTTTTCCCTCTTCTCAATTATCTCACCTTCGGTGATGTACTCCCACAAACTAGGGTGTGTGACGAGAATAGTGATTCTATTGGCCAACACCAAGTGATAGAACTTCTGTAGGCTTTTAACAATGGAAAAAGCATGCTTTTCAACAAAACTATACTTGGCCTCATATCCTTTCAAAGTCTTTGAATGGAATGCGATAGGCTATTCTCCATTATTTCCCTTGTCCTTCCGACTGAGTACCGAAGTTATGCTATGTTGGTTTCTGTATACATAGAGTAGAAAATCCTTGGAAATGTCTAGGTTGGCCAACACCGAAGCAATAGAGATAGCTACCTTTATCTACTCGAAAGTTGCTTTACCCTCGGGGGTCCATTTGAACATAAGGTTCTTTTTTAGCATGAGCATGATAGGTCTCGTGATGCATGCAAAGTCTTAAATGAATCTGCTCACAAAGTTGATTTTCCCTAGGAAAGACTGTAACCCTTTTTGATTCACGAGAAGGAGAAACTCCATTATTGATCTCTCTTTTGGGGTCTATTGTTATTCCCTCCTTTGATACCACAAAATTGAGTAGCTTACCTTGGGGCACTCTAAAAAACACATTTTTTGGGATTTAAGGAAATCATGAACTATTGACACTTCTGGAAAAACTTTTCTAGATGATCAAAGTGATCATCCTTTGACATTGAAAATACCCTTAATTCATCTAGATATATTAGAATAATCAGATTAATTAATCCTCTAAAAGAAATATCCATTGCTCATTGAAAATTCGCACCAGGAATTGAAAGTCCGAACAAAATTTTTGAAAATGCAAACATTCCTCACTTAGTGGTAAAAATTGTTTTATATTGGTCACCTTCTTTTACATATACTCGGTTACAACCCAAAAAACCATCAAGCAATGAAAACATCTTTGATCTAGTCACAGTCTACAAGATCTGCTACATTGATGGCAAAGGATAGTGGTCCTTGATAGAGGCTTTATTCAAATCTCTGAAATCAACACAAAGCCTAATATCACTGTTATTTTTCCAAAATAGTACCATATTAGACACCCAAGAGGAATATTTAATCAGATATATGATTCTTGATTCGATCAATTTGGTGAGCTCTTGCGTCATCAATGCTTTGACCTTAGGATTGACTGGCCTTTGTTTTTTGTCGAATGGGATTTAATCCTTCTGCCAAGTCAATGGTATGTTGAATTATTCCTGAGTCATACCCTCTAATATCATCATAGGTCAAGGTTATAACCTTGTCATACCTAGAACATAGATCTTTTAGTATTTCCTTGTCTTTTTGTAGAATGTCCCTTCCGAATTTCAACAAATTTTTCGCTTCCGAAATGGAGCTCTTCATAATCCCTCACATCTATCATGAACCTCTATTTTCTATTTCTTGCATCCTCATAGTCAAAGAGATTCTCAAGGGAGATTAAACCTCAAGGAAGCTTATTTCCTTTAATCTAGATAACTTTCTCTTCAGGAGATTCTACTCCTCGTTGTTAACAATCTGAAGCTCTTCCTGATTTCTATAGAAAGCCAATTATTTGAATATCATCTTCAAATACCTAATAGTTTTGATCATTTTCAGGGATTTTTGGTCGGACGATGATCTATACTACACTCTATTTTGTTGTTGAATTGGAAACTAATTTGAATTGTGAACCAATTAAAGCCATCTGATTTGTGACACTATTTTGAGATTGAGGAATAACCTATATATTGAAAGCTTCAAAACCTTCAATCATATTCCATATTCAATGTCTATATGACTTCATTCTTGTATTCTTCATAGCCGCTTGCCCATGGACCTGGATCACAACTAACTCTGAGTCTTTGAATCCTTGCATTCTCTTTACGCCCATTTGTTATACAAGAATCAGAGCATGAACTAAGGCTTCATATTCAACATCATTATTTGAGCAAGAGAACTAAAAATGAAAATCCTTGAGGGTCTTTGATCCTATTGGGAACACTAATCAGTCACCCACTCCAAAATTAGCCTTGCATTTGGCACCATCAAAGTATAGGGTCCATAGATGGTTGTCACCTGAATCATCATATTCCTCTCGATCCTTTATCAATTTCGGAAAGCCTTAATCATCATAAAAAATCACATAGGTGCCTAGCCTCATTGCGTTAAAGTTGTCAAACGGGTCAAATTTGATGAATTGGTTGAGGAGGACCTCCTCTTCAGGAGTCTGATCACTCGTGCCTTCTTCATCTTCCAGTATCTCTATGTGTAATATCTCTCCCTTTGTGAAAAGGAGGTATTTGTTGCTTCAAAACATAGGACTACACTGTCCACTATGTGTTCTGGATATAAAGATTCAAACAAGATTTTCATCTTTTCCCCATGCTTGGTCGTCAATATCAGTTGGGACAAATCGAGCCCCAAATACCAACCAAGCTTTGTGGTGAAATCTCTTGAGAGACGCATCCTGAAGACTAGGGGAATTTATATTACCAATACTTCTTGTGAGACCATTTGACTTGGACATGAGAAGAGGGTCAAAGATAGATCTTTTATTTGACCTATAGTCGGAACCTTCTTGTCATCCAATTGCATGATTCCCTTCTCAAGTGGCTCATATTTAGGTTTCAGGGCATCATCCACTTGCTTTGGCATGATTGTTGCACTAGCTCCCAAATCAATGATATTATTATGCAAAATTTTATCTCCCACAAATAGTGTTAAAAAGAAAGGTGTGTGTTTTGGCTTGCTTACCTCTATCTCTTTTGCATTATCTGAGTCACTCACAAAAGCTATGGATTTTGGAGCTTGAGGTTTTGACATGGGTTCTTTATCTTTACTTTGATTGCATGATGGAGTTGCATCCGTCTGCGGTACTTGTTATTCCTTGTTTAATGTTTCCTAAAGTAAAGTCTTTGTTCAATAATGGATATGACATCCCACATAGATATGTTAGTAGGAACCTTCTTTAGTTGTTCCACCACATTGAGCATTCTGACTAGTTGGACCTTGGGCTTGAATTGTGGTATCTCTCTCATCTTTGGAGGAAAAGGATAATCATGAATGGTCTTGGTATCTTGTCCATCTCCTTCTTTGACAACGATAGAGTTTGTGGTTGTTGACTAGGTTAGCCTGTGGCCTATGGGGCCTACTTTTATTGTAGTGGCAGTTGACATGTCTAAGGATGTGGGAAAGCTTGTTGTACATATTCTCCTATGAGCCTTCTTTTAGATCTTTTGTTGTAGTTTGACTGTACTTGTGGGGAACTAGTCATCAGAGCTTCATTTGTGAATACAACAACTTCTTCCTCCATCGACAAAAATAGTTCTTGGTTGGGCACAATATCCAGCTCTTGCTCTAAAGGAATTCCTTTCATTTATGCTCTAAAGAAGGAATTTTCCATTTTAGGGGATTCATATTCTTCCACATTCAAGAGAACACCCTTGTTTCCTTGTTCCATTATCTTTTGTTACATATTTCCCCTTAGAAAATTTTGGGGCATGTGACTATCACTACATGGGAAGCACCATATGTTCTCGTCTTCCACCAGGTTGTTCTGACATGGGATTAACTCTTTAGTTTGGTTGTCGTTGAATGCTTGTAGCAACATAGTGACCAAGAATATCTGGTTTGCAGATTCTGTTTGTAGAATTCTGCCCTTGATAGGTTTGAGTTGCTTGCTTCAGAGGTACCGCTTGCTCTCATTTGATGAGAATGAACTCATTAGCGAAAGACTATACAAGACTCTTCATATCATTGATGTCCATTGCTATAGAGGAAGAGCTCGACATGCTTGGATGTGTAGAGGGGTACACAAACATGGATTGCGAAATGTCTGATGTCACCACTTGTGTACCTGAAGTGCTTGTAGTAGCTTCTTCCTGAAGACCACCAGAGATTTCTACAAATATAGGCATCATAGGTCATGGTGGAAGCTTTCCAACATCGATCAAACTATTTCCTACATGCACAACTAACTCATATGTGTCAAGTAAGATATCCCCTTTCATGGAGGTTATTATCACCACAATGTCTGAATTGAAGGCCTTTAGGTAGAACATGAACACCATCACAACTGGCAGCCGAACAGTCATAGGGATTCTTTTCCAAGTTTTGTGGAACCTAGTGTTTCATGGCTTCTTGTGGGGCTCTTTTGATGGTGATCAATTGATGTAGAAATTAAGAGTGATCTCCCCTCTCTAAGAAGTGTTTGAACAACCTTTCTCCAAGTTGATTCCAAGAGCATGGATAAAACCGAAAGCCAAAGATTGATACTAATCTTGAGCTTTCCTTTGAAAAAGGCAGCCAATAGTCTAAGAGCAACATTTTCCTCTACTATGTTATGTTACCCTACATACCACTACTATATCTTGAAGGTGTTTAGAGGGGGTTCTAAAGTCTTCTCTAGAAAATTTTGGAATAGCCTTGAGGGCGTTACCGAGTATGGAAAACCATACATTTGGGGGTGTAGATGATTGTAGTGAACTACCACTATCCTAGGTTATGAAATTTCTAGGAGCAGGGGCAGCTATATGAGGCATGGAAAAAATATTCCTATGAATAAGATATATTGGTATTCTTATTTGGAAATTTCACCCCTAGGTGGGGTAGATAAGGCTCTAGATTCTGGGATCTTAATTCTCGCTCTATTACTCCTTACTAGTGATATAAAACCTATAAGTCTTCTTCTCCTAGATAGCGAGGTGGGTCACTGGGAGTACTGGAAATGGCCTCTTGAAGATGCTCTTGTTCGGATTCTAGGCATGAAATTTCCAGGTTCTTTCCTTGGCTTGATTTAAGAAATATTTCAGACTTCTAATAAGACGTTCAAAAAAATTCATGTCCCATCAAGTGTGCTAGGAGAATAACTCTTGATCATCAAAGCTTGTGCCTCTCTAAAAGCCTTATGGGAAATTCAGTGAGTGGGGGACTGATTTGCGCCTCACTAAATATCTCTGGGATTTTCATAGAAAGCCAACTCTTCTTTGAGTTTTGGAGAAAAGGGTAGAAGAAAATGTAAACATAAAACATAAAAATGGTGATGTTCCAAAGGTTTTACAACATTTTAAACCCAATTACTTTTCTATGAATGATATATTAGACACAAAATGCCACAACCCTTCATTGTTGGGAAGAGAACAAACAACAAAGGCTAAATACAAGAATAGTGTGGTCTTTAAAATCTCCCCATAGGTAGTGTTCATTAAGGTCTGATCAAGGATAAAAGTTTCCAAGGTTAGCATTAAAACATTCAAAAATTGTATAGACCCTTCCTCTTGTTATAGCATAATATGAAGAAACAATAAACCTTAAAGAAACTAAAAAATTTCAACTAATATAATCCAATTTCCACAAGTTATTATCATCCAACATTTAAGTCTACAACATGGAAATCAACTACTCAAACTACTTGAATTAATCTTAACACAATGTTTCATTCTGAATGAAAGCATAAAGAAGGAAACTTGACAAAGGTCATAATGTGTATAGTCTCAAATATTTCTTCCAAACTATTCATGCTTAAATATCAAATGAACTTAGAAAACAAAGGTCAGATGCCAATCCGATAATAGTTTAAGTAAAAACAATATAACATGCTAGAGAAAAGTAGTGTTCTGCTAATTACTTATGAAAATATATCTATCTTCTAAGCAAAACTAAAAGAACTTTTTTTGTAAGAAAATAAAACTTGAACAATCAAACTCTTTCTTTGAACCCCTTCCTCAGTCATCACCTCCCATTTATATTTGAAAAAAGAGAGAACCACTGCCACATCCTAGATTTATATACTGCCAGATGCCAACATTTGATTGCTCACAATTTGATCTTAGATCTCTTGTTAGGTCATGACAATCTTTGCTCATTAATTCTCAACTGACTCATTTATGTCATTTTAGATAGTTAGCAAAGATCGCTATTTGAAAGTAATAAAATCTTAGAAAACAACCGAGTAGAAATCTGGTTGACCAATCACATAGATCGGTGGCACTGACTCAAAGTTTCCATCCTGAAAACAATCAAGACCCAGCATGCTCTGACAAACTCCAAAAGAGATTGCTTATGTTCGATAGAAAAATGGATCTTAGACATTTTCATGGTCATTTAGGTCTTTTTCCTTTGATGCTTGGCCTATTTTTCCTAGATTTAATGTTGAAATGTAACTTATGTGTTCACATTAGGTCCTAAATATTCAAATTATGATGTCTTGTGAAGGTGTTGTGAAGTGTTGTAACACATTTTTACACTTTTCTAGACTCTTCTTATTATATTTCATCTAAAATTACCTTTTTATCCCTTACCAAGTCGTATTTTAAAGAGTTGTAAAGTCTTGTAACAAGTTTTCATGCTTTTCTAGGCTTGTTATCACTATTTACACTATTCTTATACTTTATTTGACCCCTTTATGACTCTTAAGCTTTAATTAACTGTATTTTTGAATGTAAACCCAAAAAACAACATTAAATGCAACTTAATTCCTGACACCCACTTACAAGCGTGTATGTGTAGGATCATGATGGGCCAAAAAGTGGCAATATGATGGGTATGTGGTTGATGACTTTTTACCCAAAATTGATGAAATGAAAAGGGTTTTAAAGGAGATTCTCATATTTCCACCAATATAAATTATGCTTTACTTTGAATTTAATAAGTAATTATTATTCATTTTCTATTCTAATTACGACTAAAGTCTTGATTGATAGGTTGATTGAAAAACATCTATAGCTTTCAAATTGCATCACATTTTTGAATCCTAAACATGTGTCACATTCTATGCTTTACATACTATAGGATTAAAAAATTAAAAGTTTAATTTCATGAAGTTTTGACTAAGTGCGGTGGTCAGACATACAAGTTTTTATATTTTTTAAAAGTTCTAATAAAAAATAATAATTAATTATTTAGTTAAAAAAATTACAAGAAAATATGCATCACATCGGGACACGAGTTCTCTACTTATATCTAAAATCTTATAAAAAAATATTATCATTTTATTGTGGTTAGGGTGGTGGGATAGACACCTACTTCTTATTTTTCTCTAAAATTTAAGTACTACTACATTAAAATTTCAAATTTTCACTAAATAGATTTTTTTTTTAAAACAAACCTAGTAGTTTAGAAACTACATTCAATTTTCTACAGATTCTATTCTTACATATTTTTGAAATAATATAGATAACTTATTCAAATTTTTATGTCAAGTTGCCTAGCTTTGATTTTTCTAAATTTTTGGCCACTTAAGGGCATGTTTTTCCATGATGATCCTGCACATACCCAAGCCTAGAGTGGGACCCATTCACCATGGGTGGTGAATGAGTCCTTCTTGGCTCCAAATTCAAAATAATTCAAAATTTATTTTCAATTTTTATTCAAAAATACCTTATGTCAGCCTGTGATGTATTATTGGGTAATTAGGGCATAAGTGTGTACAAATAAGTGTTTTTCCATCCATTTGAACCCCCATTCATTTTTTCATTCAGTCATTCAACATAAATTAGCATTCTTGCATTCAATTCATGAAAGCATCATCCAATCAAGCAATTATCAAGTATCTTGGAACATCCATTGACATATCTTCAGACTTCTTCAATAAGGTTTTGGTGAGTTTAGGACATTTGCATGTTGTTTATTCATCATTCCTTGCTTATTTCATTTCATTTCTTTATTAAGGGTTTTATTACCAAAGTGGGATTTGACCAAGGATAAACCCTATACTCTAACCCTAATGTGTGTTTGCAGACTTTGTATGTAGATTTATCAAGAAAATAGGTGTTGGAAAGTGGTCAACAAGTCATCAAAGTGTTTTAAGTAAACTAAACCCTAATTCAAGCTCTGAGACAACCTACAATTTCCATTTTCTATAGACTTGACTCTGTCAACCCAACAAGAAGGCAAGTGTAGATCTGGAGCTATAGGATTGACCTTTGAATTTGTAGAATTTAAGTGGAGGGATGATTCGCCATCAGTGGTGAATGAGTCCCACCTGTAGGCTAGAAATTTTTAGTTTTTCATAATCGAGTTCCCGACATTTGGAAAGCAATTTCAGGTCTTTATACTAGTAGGAGGACTGATTCACCATCAGTGGTGAATCAGTACAACTGGTCATCAACATTGATTTCTACTAGTTTTCATAATCTTCCAGGAACAACATTCAACTTTCAGGTGCACTCTGTTAAACATCATTCAATTTTGTTTGCATTAGTTTATGTTTTTAGTTAATTTTTTACATATCACATTGTGTTTTCATACATTGCATATTCCATTAGTTTTGCATTAATAATCAATCAATTTCATCACTTAGTCACATTTATATTATAGCATTTAGTGATAATCACATCATACATTCCTTTATTTGAGTGAATCACCTCAATTTTTGGGTTCTATCTCTCTCCTTTTAGGTGAAAAACCCTAAGAGTGTAAGAGAAGTTCATAGAACATCTCCAAAATTGATGGTTCAGCTTCTAAAAGCACAAACTATTTGTAGCGAAGAGATGACATGTTGAGCGAGTAGGGATTTTTTAGGTTTAAAAAAAATTCCCTGAGAAAATCTTCGTCGAGCTAACACGTGTCCTAACCTTCTTCTAAAAGGAAGATGATAATCAAAAGTCATGTAGCCAACATGTGGTGTGTTGGTTTTTTTCCCAATACACCTAAAGAATATCTAAATAGTAGCCATCTCCTATATTCAAGACCCTTAAAGTGAATGGCCAACTAACAAGATTTAGTCGAAGACTAGAATCTTCTAGACTTCAAGCTTTGTGGGACCTAGGAGGGTGTTCCTTTTAGCATTTCACTTGACCATCTCAATAAATGACATAGCAAGTCACATATTAGATCCTATAAAGGGTAAAAAACACAATTCACTCAAAGGTTGGCTGGTCTTCAAGAAAATATCCATCAATTTACCAAGAATGTGGAAGATATTCCACATACATGCTTCATTGTAGACAAATTTTAAAAAGGTTTGTATTCTAACCCTGAATCAATATTCCAGTACATTAGTATCAATCAAAAATGCAAATACCAAGACAAATAGACTAGTTCCTTCATCGATTGGGCAATAGAGTCATACACACTACAACCTGTCATGCATAAATTCTTTTAAATCTGATATTTATGGACTATTTCCACAAGGACTTGTGTTATGGAAACTCTCTGCATATAACTCATAACTTCTTACCAAATTCTTAGTAAATCAATACAAGTTCATGACCCCATTTAAACATTTAATTGATTCATTGAACCAAAGAAAAAATGAATACATACATTCAAATGAAACATTTGAAGATGAACCAAATATGCTTGATATTATATTCAAAACTTGTAGAATGGTTTACAAAGAAGAGCAGATGAAATATATATGAAATTTACTTTTGATGTCAATAATTTCTACATAACTATTTTAAGATTTTCATATGTAAAGTTCAAAACCCAAGAAAATTTTACTATCCTATTCTCTGGTATTCCTCTATTATCTACCCTTTACATATCGGACCTAAAGACTCAAAATATTAGAACCCCTGCAAATGAGCCCTAAATTCCCTTTTATAGAACAAGGGAGCCAACAAGCTTCAAGCTCGAAATGTAGTTAAATTACAAAAAAATCATTTCATACCAAATTTCAACTTCATTTCCAAAATTCCCCACATGATAATTCAATTGAGATGGGGAAAAAAAAAATTGTTGCAGCCACCATGAGGAAGAAACAAAGTGCCACCAAAATTCCTCAACCGCTAGGTAAGCAGGAAGACCGACGTCCATATCACCATGAGGGCACACAAACAATGTTCAAGGCCCCAAAAAATTTCCATGCACACATAGAGAAAATGATCACCACAGAAATTATTAATCAACCCAAAAAAATTCATTCATCACCACCCTTTCACTAACCAGAAACCCTCTTACCAACAACATGCACACCACGGTACATATGGCCACTTCGTGTTGTAGCAAGGGTTGGGGATGAAACCTTAACCTCAGCTTCACCTTTTTCCTATTTCAACATGCCACCATCTTGTCCACTCAGAGTCCTGATAGCCAAAGGAGGGATATATAACACCTCTGCCTTAGGGGATAGAGCTTAGCCTAAGGTTGTGAGGTACCATCGGTAACTAGAATTCGTCTCTGTTTCATACTCGGATGGGCTATCAGTAACATCAATACGAGAGTTCTGCCGACTAAAGGAGCCATGCCCATACCTAATTTTCATCTGCATTTTGTCAGATGGCCCAACAACTTCCTTCCATTTTGTTCCCATTACTTCTAAGCTCACAGCCTAGGCTTTCATTTGGCGGTTGCATCTAGTAATCACAGGAGAATATTTCTCGACATGGACGCTCTTGTGAGCACTTTGTGTGAGCTCCAGGTCTATTCCATGAGACTCCTACAAATTGAGTCTAACAGACCTCCACATTAGGATGGATGGGGTGCCATCCTTACTCATTCTGGTATAAGAAAGTATACACTTGAACTTCAACTCTCTACACAAACTTGAAGACTTGACAACTTAAGTGCTATGGTGAAAATAGCAACTCGCCAGTTCTATTTATTAAGAAATGTGATGATATGAATCATCAATGCTTAATGAAAAACACATGCGCAAATAGGTAAATTCATTGGCATGCGTATTGTCACCATTTAATTCACAAGTGCATGGAAATCTATAGATCACAGTTCATGATTGCCAGCAATTAAGTCTCTACACACACAGAGATCAATTTGATTGCACTTGCAGAGAGTGTAACATTACTTCCCACTAGTTGCAAAATGAAATGACTATCACATGTCATTTTCCAACTTTGAATATTGACCATTGATCTCATGATGAGATGGAAGCTCAAACAACTCCATTTAGGTTAACAAGGTTTGAAAACCAGTAGTGCTTCACTAATTTGTCTTCAGCCAATGGAATTAACCCACCTCATATGACAACTTCTCCATCAGTGAGCTCCATCCATCTTCACAAACTGAGTGGATTGATCCATGTTTCAAGATCTCACTAATCTTGTGGCTTTTAACAAGCATTCAGTTTCTCCTCGCAAGCCAGTGGGGAACGGTGGAGATTATCCCTAACATTTGATCTCAGTCATTAGATTAGAACCACACGCCATAAGCTTGATAGTGGAGACTGGGCCCCACGTCCATATGAAGACACACATCTTCATCTCACTGTTCTCATGGCTTTTAACGAGCTGGCATTTATCACCAGTGAGCTAGAAGGGTATGGTCAGGATCTCTTTCCACAACCTCAAATCCCAAAACCTGCACACATGGTAAGATTAGCATTTAATAAAGGGCCTTAGTTAGGCTGATAGTGACATGACCCTTGAAATTTGATGACTTAAGCTTAATTCATCGAGGAAAATTAAAGCCCGACTTAGGAAATAGCTAAGGTCAATGGTCCGACTGGGTGATCAATGCTCTTAACTGAAGGGTCTTGTGGGCAGACACATACAATGGCTTCAAGTGATGACTTAATGGATTGGTAACTAGAAAATCAAGTCAACGAGACATTAGAAGACTTGAATTATTTCAAAGGAAAACCCTACACACACATGGGGACAAGGGTTTAAGAAGCAAATAGGGTCAATAGGTTGCTTAAAAATTGGAAAATTTTGGAAGCTCCATCAGTGGCTCATGCTTGGGGACCTATACCCCCAGTGGGTATAGTGAGAATCTGAATCTCAGGTTGAAGCAAACCAGGTTAGAAGACTAAAACCAAGAGCATGCTCGAACAATCCAAGAAGACATAGCAGAAGATAAAGACACCAAACCAACCTATGTACACTATTTACATAATATATATTGCAATTCATTTCCATAAGGTGGAGGCCCTAGGCCCCCAAAATTCAAGGACAATTATTTCCTCTATCAAAGACTTTGGCTTGCTTTGCTGACAATGGGTCCATATGATCATTGTGCAATTCCAAATTACTAGCACCATCGCAATCAACACTACCTATGACATTTGATGTAATATTACCATACTTGTCCCTCTCCACAATGGGTTCATCACACTGGACTAGGAAGGTGAAACCCTCATATTCCACTTTCTCATCAAACTTGAAAACCTCATAGACACTTTGGCTCACACTTGGCCAATATTTTGTAAGCTTAGGAAAGAGAAAAACATGATCAGGCATATCCTCAACCTATTTGTCACAAGTGTTGTCTTCATGAAATGGAAGAAGTTCCATGATAAGGTCCATAAGGTAGGCTACATCTGTAAAGAATTCCACTGCAGCTTCATACTAACTTATATCATTCCCCTAGTTATATGTTCCTTTGAATTGTTCCTCACAGGGATGAAATAATCCTACAATATTGACATATTCTACAAAATCATCAAATAATTCCTTCTCTTCAACATAAAATAATGTTTCCCGAGTGTCCATGTCCTTATCCTAATTCATCTCTTGATCTCCTAATATTGGACTTCTCTTTATATTAGGGCTAATATCACTGTGTGGAACACAAATAGCTAACATTTCAATTATCTTTTCAAGTACATAGCTAGTCACCATAGGGAAGTCAACATAATCAAATACATCCCTTTTTACATCCATGCTACATCCAAGGTTGACATCATAATCTTGGACTCCTTTAGCATGTAATTTATTGTCACATTTGGATGTCATCAAATCTAATGCATTCTCTTGATGCTTGACAAGTACAATTATTTTAATCACATGTTGGGACACCAATTCACCAATATTTGTATTGCCTCCTCCATTTAGTTGGGAAAGTACCAAGTACGGAGTAACTTTTTCAAAGGTACGGTTTCCAACCCTAACACTACCTTGATTCTTGTTTGAACAATCCATAACACATTCACTAAAAATATTTTCTAAGTACTCATTAGGGTTATCTTCGAAAAGAGGATTGCCTCTACACCAATAGGAACTATCATTTATAACTTCAATGTTCATTGTGGGTTCATCAAACAAGGGATTTTCCCATACATCCATGATAATTGGATGTATCTCATCTTTCTCATCATCAAAATTCCAATAATTTTGATCATTAGTGCATTCAAATTTAGTGTAATCACTTGAAGAACATAGAGAAACATTCTCTACATCCTCCTCATCATTTGCACTCACAATAATAGACCCACATTCAGAAAATTCTTCACATGAAGAGTACTGCTCGCTTCCTAGGAAACACACACCCTCAAGGTTATTAACATATCCCCTACTAGAGGCAAGGGATTCCACCTCCACTTCATATGAAGAATCATATTCAATAGAAGACTGTCCAAACTCGATCTCATCAGCTTGATTCCTCATTTGTGCCACATTATTGAAACCAAGTGTATTTCCATCACTAACTAGTCCATGATAAGTACTAGCTGAATTAACTTAGGAAGTTTCATCATTTACCCCTTGCATCTACTCACAACTTATAACATCCCAAGGGAGATAATTAGGTACTACCTCCTTATTTTCACAGTCTGTTTCTCCATCCTCATCACTACTACATGCACTTGCTTCTATGTTGCTTGTAAAACAACATCATTCAATAGTCAGCTACTCAAACTCTGATGCTCCTCTATGATGTGTCAATCTTAACATGTGATCCTCATCTCTATGGCAATTGTTGCTCCCATTTTTTGAAACAACAAGGGTCATGCAACCCTGTTCAATTTCTTCCACAGTGTTTATCCAATCCACTACTTGATCAAGACTATGAGGTTTCTGAATTTTAGGTCATTGGCTAGATCTTGATATATAAGCTACACAAAAAGAATTAATGCACATTAAATCACTAGGCCTAACACTCTTGTGTATCTCCATCAGAACATCCAAGAATCTTGAAAAAATGTCATATGGTGACTAATTTGCATGTCTTTTCATTTCATATAAATTTCCAACAAAGAGAATCAAATCAAACTTTCCCATCCTTGGTTGATGTGAGGTTGATGCTCGCTCATGTATTGCATCTATCGAGAGCAATGTAGATGTAATATCTATGGGCTCATTTTCTTGGAAAACCCTTTTACCTCCTGATCTTCTTGGTTCAATAGCTTGAATACTCCTAGAAATACTACTAGCAATCATAGGTCCCCTCATAATTGAGTATTTTAAATTGTTCTCAATATTTATGGTCTCTTAGTAAGCTTGTTGTAAGGTGGCAGTCTCTTTATCTCTCAATAAGAAGCTCATCTTACTATCAAATGCTCCAAAATATTCAACCAAACACTTTGCATCATTTTTTCTCATATGCTTTGGGATTTCCCTTATGACCTTGGAAAAATTAAGGTTGAAAGTAGGGACCAATTCTTCCCTACCCCTAGAAATCTCAATGAAATTATTTCTTGCAACACTTGGGTTTATTGTTTCACCAAACTGGTCCATGAAGGTTGCCATAAGTTCATTCCAACAATGTACAGAGGAAACAGGAAGAAAAGAGAACCAGTCTCTTGCATCTCCCTTCAGGGATTGAACAAAATAGCTTCATCACATCTTTAGGGTCTATTTCATAATCACCCATCACATCAACAAATTCTTGCACATGCTTACTTGTTGATTCTGATTTGTCACCGCTAAATCTTGGTAGTTTGTCCCCGACCTTGGGTGGTACCACATTTGGGTAACCACAAATATTGTAAAAGTTGATAGCCTTGTACCTATCAATATTGAAATTACCTTGGTGAGACAATGACTATTCACCTTGCATACTCTTCTCCATATTTACAGTAGATGGCGTGAATTGACAATTTACTTTTAAGTCTTGAAAATAAATTAAGAATATACCCAACAATTATACAATCTCACTTCAATCCCTTTTACAGATTCGATCCTAAGACCTTGAGCACATGTATTTCTTACAAATGTTGCCTAAAATCTAACAATTTAACATGCTTCTTTCATCATTATGTAGGAATTTAACTTGTACATAAAGCATGCTAAAATATTACTATCATTCCCTCATCTAGGGCTAATTCACTCATTAGGGAATCATTTACATATCCAGTATGGGAAATTTATCTTGATTTACCAATAATATGCTCCTACTTCTACAAATTCTATGAAAATACCTAGTAATTTAAAGCATGTGGCTATCCTTTTCGTTGTAAGTTGTAGATCTGATCAATTAATATAAGCTTTAACAGGTTCTTTGAGTCAGACTCACCACCTCCTACTAGAGGACTAAACTTCAATTGGGATGAAGTTTCTTTACAAGTAGTACACATTCTGGGCTATCTTCCATTGTAGAGTCATGTTCGGATCCTTTAGTCTTTGCTGCACTCAAACTATTTTCCAGGTTCAAGAATTTGTTATTATCCAATCAAGATGTTCATGTTCGCTTCACCCTTTTACTCTACACTTTGTATCTGCATTTGGAGAATGAGAATTTCCCCAGCAGAGTCGCCATTTTGTTTGTATTTTTCCCAGTACACCTAAGGAATCTCTAAAGAGTAGCCAACTCCTATGTTCAAGACCCTCAAAGTGAATGGCCAACTGACAAGATTCAGTTGAAGACTACAATCTTCTACACTTCAGACTTTGTGGGACCTAGGAGGGTGTTCCTTTTAGCATTTCACTTGACCATCTCAATAAATGACATAGCAAGTCACAGATCGATTCCTATAAATGGTAAACAACACAATTGAATCAAAGGTTGGCTGGTCTTCAAGCAAATATCCATCAATTTACTAGGAATGGGGAAGATATTCCACATACATTTTTTCGTTGTAGACAATTTTTAAAAAGATTTGTATTCTAACCCTAAATCAATAGTCCAGTATGTTACTATCACTCAAAAATGCAAATACCAAGACAAATAGACTAGTTCCTTCATCGATTGGGCAATAGAGTCATACACACTACAACCTGTCATGCATAAATTCTTTTAAATATGATAATTATGGACTATTTCCACAAGGAATTTCATTATGGAAACTCTCTACATATAGCTCGTCACTTCTTACCAAATTCTTAGTAAATCAATACAAGTTCATGACCCCATTTAAACATTTAATTGATTCATTGAACCAAAGAAAAATTGAAGACATGCATTCAAATGAAACATTTGAAGATGAACCAAATATGCTTGATATTATATTCAAAACTTGTAGAATGGTTTACAAAGAAGAGCAAATGAACTATATATGAAATTTACTTTTGATATTAGTGATTTCTACATAACTATTTTAAGATTTTCATATGTAAAGTTCAAAACCCAAGACAATTTTACTACCCTATTCTCTAGTATTCCTCTATTATCTACCCTTTACATATCGGACTTCAAGACTCAAAAAATTAGAACTCCTACAAATGAGCCCTGAATTCCCTTTTATAGAACAAGGGAGACAACAAGCTTTAGGCTCAAAATGCAATTAAATTACATAAATTTCATTTGATACCAAATTTCAACTTCATTTCCAAAATTCCCCACATGATAATTCAATTGAGATGAGGAAAAGAAAAATTGCTATAGCCGCCATGAGGAAGAAACAAAGTGCCACCAAAATTCCTCAACCGCCAGGTAAGCAGGAAAACCGATGCCCATATCACCACAAGGGCAAACAAACAACGTTCAACACCCCAAAAAGTTGCCACTCACGTAGAGAGAAAATGATCACCATAGAAATTATTAATCAACCCAAAAAAAATCATTCACCACCACCCTTTCACTAACCATAAAGCATCTTACCAACAACACGCACACCACCGTACACACGACCACTTCATGTTGTAGCAAGGGTTGGGGATGAAACCTCAACCTCAACTTCACCTTTATCCTATTTCAACATGGCACCATCTCATCCACTCAGAGTCATGACAACCAACAGAGAGATAGATAATACCTTCACCTCAGGGGATAGAACTTGACCTAAGGTTACGAGGTACCGATAGTAACTAAAGTCTGTCTCCGTTCCACTATTGGATGGCTTGTTAGTAACATCAATAGGAGAGTTATGTTAACTAGAGGAGCCATGACCATACCAAATTTTTCTCTACATTCTGTCAGATGGCCTAGTAGCTTCCTTCCCTTTCATTCCCATTACTTCTAAGCTCACAGCCTGAGCTTTCAGTCGGCGGCTACATCTGGTAATCACGGGTGAAGATTTCTTGACATGAATGCTCTTGTGAGCACTTTGTGTGAGCTCTAGGTCTATTCTATGAGACTCCTACAAATTGAGTCTAACAGACCTCCGCATTGGGACAAATAGGGTGCCAGCCTTACTCATTCTAGTACAAGAAAGTATGCACTCAAACTTTGACTCTCTGCACAAAATTGAAGACTTGACAACTTAATTGCTATGGTGAGAATAACAACTCGCCACTTTTATTTATTGAGAAATGTGATGATACCAATCATCAATGCTTAATGAAAAACACACATGCAAACTGGGAAATTCGTTGCCATGCGTATTGTCATCGTTTAATTCCCAAGTGCATGGAAATTTGCAGATTGCACTTCATGATTGCCAACAATTAAGTCTCCACACGCATAGAGATCAATTTGATCACACTTGCAGAGAGTGTAACATTACTACCCATTGGTTACAAAATGAAATGGCTATCATGTGTCATTTTCCAACTTTGAATATTTTCCATTGATCTCATGGTGAGATGGTAGATCAAACAGCTCCGTTTAGGTTGACAAGGTTTGAAAACCAGTAGTGCTTCGCTGATTTGTCTTCGGCCAATGGAATTAACCCACCTCAGATGACAACTTCTTTGTTAGTGAGCTCCATCCATCTTCACAAACTAAGTGGATTGATCCACATATCGAGATCTCGCTACTCTCGCGACTTTTAACAAGCATTCACTTTCTCCTCGTGAACCAATGGGGAACAATGGAGATTATCCCCAACATTTGATCTCAGTCGTTGGTTTAGAACCATAGGCCATGAGCTTGATAGTGGAGACTAGGCCCCATGTCCATATGAAGACATGCGTCTTCATCTCATTGTTCTCATGGCTTTTAACCGGCTAGCATTTATCACCAACAAGATGGAAGGATACAGTTAGGATCTCTTCCCACAATGTCGAATCTCAAAACCTACACACACGACAAGATTAGCATTTAATTAAGGGACTTGGTTAGGCCGACGATGACGTGACCCTCACAGGTTAATGACTTAAGCTTAATTCATCAGAGAAAATTAAAATATGACTTAAGAAATAGCTAAGATCGATGGACCAACTAGGTGACCGACGCTCTTAACCAAAGGGGCCGGTGGGAAGACGCCTACGATGGCTTCAAGTGATGACTTAATGGACTGGTATCTGGAAAATCAGGTCAACAAGATGTTAGAAGAATTGAATGCTTTCAAAGGAAAACCCCTACTCACACATGGGGACAAGGGTTTAAGAAGCAAATAGGATCATGGGCTACTTAAAAATTGGCAAATTTTGGAAGCTCCATCATGGCACATTTCACACCTTTCAGAAACACTTTTTCTTTGAGTGAAGACTCATCCCAAAGCCAAAAACATATAAAAGACCAAAATCAAAAAATGATTAAGCCAAAAATTGTTTGACAAGCTCCGACAGGGGAGTGCATTTGATAGGGACAAGGGTATTATCATTAACAAGGGCTTTGCCCCGAGCTCAGGTTCTATAGCGAATGGTAAGAGTAATCGTTGATAATGACAGAGGGGTTGGGATCCCCAAGGAGGTTGGTGGGGTCAAGGATAGTCAAGTTCTTGCGCATAGTAGTAGGCGAGGAAAGCAGCATAGAATGAAACTTGCATAAGCACAAAATAAGGCCTTGGTGAATCGGTAATTTCTTGCATTTGGCTTGGACATTCCTAATAGACTGCTTAAGTGAAGACATAAGCCAAAAGGGGAAATTCATCTTAATATTATACCTAAGATGATTGAGCATAGGGAAAAGGTGGGCATGGAAGTGGCAGAACTACCCTTCAAGAGTGACGTACCTCATAAGAATTTCAGCAATGGTGTTCCAAACACTAAGCAGGTCCACGCAATTAAAACCATTATGCAAACTATTCACCTTCTCGCCCTCTTTCAGGAATTATTTCATGTCATCCTAGTAATGGCTTTTTGACTCGCGCAGAATGAAAATCCCTTCCAGATAAATCCCCATAACCTCTGCATTAAGCTCAGGGGTCACCATAAAAGAAACCCTACCAACAATAATAGTCCCATCCACCTGAGTTGGTGAACTCCAAAGATATTTTGGGGTTAACACCCTGCATCTACTCCACATAAAAGGCCAACTTGCCCCATTCAAGAATAACCCAGACGTCCTTATCTTGCTTCCAACCATCACAGTTTGTAGGTTCATCCTAGACCAAATCCCCTCCCATCACAAAACCCACAAGTTTTAGAGCAAAGAAATACTAGGAATGGAAATGGCTATACAAAAGCCAAAGCTGCAAGTAATAGTAAAAGTCCATAGATTGATTAGCGGGCTTAAGTTGCTATAAATGACGAGCATGGCAACCATCAAAACAAGCTGACAACAAATCCAACTTGATCTCATTTTGATACTACTTTGACATCATTTTGAATTAATTCAAGCACCTGACTTGGGATATGGAGGATATTACCCATTTTACTAAATTTGGAGTAAAGGTTGCAAGATTTTCTAAGGCATCGACAACTTTAATTCCGCTCCTATACACGTGATTCACACTTTAATTCCCAAGGGCAATCATGAAATTGCAAGCCAAAAACATGGGGTCCTAAAGAGTCTAGCGGGAAGAGGCAAGCCAAGTCAGCATAAGAACCGTATTTCATGAGTCCCCTTCAATGATTAAGTTAGAGAACCCAACTTGTGTGGCAATTTTGATGTCGGGGAAGGTGGCTGTCACCTTAGCAAAAATAGAAGATTGAACCCCCAAGTTAAGTTCATAAGCTAGAACTAGCTTCCCCTTGTGGTCACGAATGACCCCACCCCAACCCACACGACCTACGTTGGGTTTGGCATGTGGGTTATATTGTTGGTGATGTAATGCACCGGGTGATATTTAAGGGGAGTGTGGATTATACTAATTTTATATTTTGGCTGCATGTTTTCATGCTATGGGCCATTAAAAAGCAATTTGGATTGTATGATGGTGGTGCCCGATGGGCTTTGAATATTCTCTGATATGTAAGACTGCAATTAACTATTTGTGTTTGGAACAAATATAACCCAATTATAATATATTTTTTATCGGTATAGTGAATCGACTATTTTTGTAGACTTTATGAATAAGAATTGTTTTACAATTGAATATTAGAGTGTCCCACTATGGAACCTACGGGAGACTACTTTTATCCCCACTATATGACCCCGCACCACTATCAGCCCCTCTCCCTTAATTAGTCTGAGAAAATAAATTTGTTCATTTCCAGCCATTGAAAACCTGTTGAGGAATTGTATAGAAAACAGGGAAAGTTGTCATCCGGGGAACACATCTCGTTCAGACACGATGTACTCTTGTATGTATTAAATTCATTTTCTGTGTCATTCTGACAGTCTGAGAATTGGTGGTCGACTAATCTGGAGAAAGATGTGGGACAACTCTGCCCAATTCTTTCGTTGCCCATATCTTAGAAACGAATCCTCTTCCGCAGTCCACGACCCACGATGAAAACCTGCATCTTTTGAACAGCAAGGAGTTCTGCCCATTCAATGCACTTTCCTAACTCCCTCGATACCTCTAATTAATATTTTTGTATTGATGGTTCAATAAATAAATTCGTAGATGTGAAAATGACTGGCATGTGACCGACGATAAAATTTTGTACATTGTTTATTCACTGCGATATTTATATCACTTTCAAAACTATAAAATATGCTGTACATTAGTAAAGTCAATTGATCTTCAATTTTTTTTTCTTTCCTCGTTCTATATTACTTATAAAATGAGACAGACTACTGTAACGAGATCCTCTACGGATAAAACATTGAGCACTCTTGTGATTTTCTTTTATTTTGAATAGACAGGATCCACTATAACAGATTCATGTCTGTGAGATATAGGTATGAAAATCAACCTTAATCGAATAAAACAAAACAAGAAAAATAATATTGTACTGGCATGGGCCGTGAATAATATTTAAACACTCTGTGAGTGTACCTATCATATTAAAAATATACAGAAAAGGCTTACAACTACCCTTCTGAAATGAAGACCCTCAGTTAAGAAGCCCAATAGCTACTGGCGCCACCCTTTAAAAGGCCCCCCTTGTTCGGCGCCCTGGGTCATACATCGATGCCACCACTGTCGTCTCATATGACTACACCACCAAACCTTTTACCATACAGTCCATCGAATCATATGAAACCTTTTACGAATGAGCTTTCCCCATTCACATGGGATAATTAGTCTCCTGTGGCTTTCAGAGCATTTATGGCAAGCAATTATTTAGTTTCCAAGTCTAACATTATTATGTAAGGATGACATCCTTATGTCACTGTATAAATATTATTTGAACAAGGGACCGTGAGTTTCAAATCTTGGAACTTGACATATGTTTTGTACAAACCAAGTTAGATTCAAGCTCTAATTGGAATTCTTCAAAATAGTTTGTCTATTTCTTTTAAGGATGCAACTAATATCCTCACAAAATGGCATGTCATAGGCACAATAACATACAAAACCGCATAAAAACATACAGAGAAACATACATAACATGATGGGACGGCATAGTGCGGGGCCTGCCAAGATGGAGGATAAATGTGATGAAACTGACAGACGAGAGGAAATGTTACAACAATGGAGAAGAGGAGATAATGACACCATTAGCAAAAGTTTCCCACCTTTAACCAATTGTCAACATTGTGGGTGAGCTTTTCCTTTTAATTTGTCGGCATGGTGGCTTCCATGAGAAGCTATCATTTTGTTGAAGTGTGTGCACCCACTGGCAATCGATGATGGGGGTTGACATGAGTAAGACACATTCCAAATTGTAATAACTATTATTTTTCAAAAAGTGTGTTGAAGTTGATAATGCATTGCAAGTAGGAAAGCACTCTATGTTGTGGGCTTTTTTTATTCTGTACGTTGAAAACTAAAGGTGGGAGAGCACAGGGTGGAGTTGTAGTTGGAGAATACATAAAATAGAAGGAATTGAGGTGAGGGTGACTAATTGTTCCGGTTGTTACTTGTAAAGGATTTTAAAACAGTATGTGGGTTGTAGGTTTGATAATACCCAGTGTTTTGCAACCTAGAATTTTACAAAACAGTATGAATGTTTGGAAAAGATTTTGTTATTTACACAATATGAATGTAGTGAAAGGAACCTTTAAATTTTTTATGAAGCTATAGGTAGAGTAGAAATTGGATTTCAATTTCTTCATATGATAAAAAAAAAATACACAAAATAATTGCAATATGGAAAATACAATGTGGGTTGTCAGTTATTTCATTCTACATGTTTAAATCTAAAAGGTGAAGATCACGGGGAGGAGTTGCAGGTGGGGGATACATAAAACTAAGAAAATCGACGTGAGGGGTAACTAACCAATTGGGTTGTTATGTGTAGAGGGTTTAATAACAATTTGTGGGTGGAAGGTTTAATAACACATAGTGTTTTTGAATCTTCAATTATACATAGACAATATTATTGTAATGAAAAGTTTTTTTTCTTTAGACGGTATGTATGTAATGAAAGGCACATTCAAAAATAATCACAATTCTTAGCTAGACTAAAAATTGTGTTTGATTTTTTTCATATGATGGTAAAATAAATGCATTGAATAATTGTGGGTTGGAAAACACAATGTTGGTTGTTAGTTATTTCATTCTTCATGTTCATAGTTAAAGGGTGGTGAGCACAGGGAGGAGTTGCAGGTGGGTGATACATAAAACTAATCAATTGACTTGAGGGGTGACCAACCGATTAGGTTGTTACATGTAGAGGGTTTTACAATAGTATGTGGATTGCAGGTTTTATAACACCTAATGTTTTCCAACTTCCAATTATACATAGACTGTATGGCTGTAATTAAAACCTTTTCTTATTTACACAACATAAATGTAATGAAAGGAACCTTCGAAGTGTATAACAACTCTTAGTTAGAGTAGATATGGCATTTCAATTTCCTCATATGATGGTATAATAAATGCATTGAATAATTGCCAGTTGGAAAACACAATGTGGGTTGTTAGTTATTTCATTCTTCATGTTCAAATTTAAAGAGTACTAGAAAACACAGGGAGTTGTAGGTGGGAGATATATAAAACTAACCAAATTCAATTGAGGGGTGATCAACCGATTGGGTTGTTACATGTAGAGGGTTTTACTTCAATACATGGGTTGCAGGTTTTATAACACCTAATGTTTTCCAACTTCCAATTCTACATAGACAATATGGTTGTAATGAAAACCTTTTCTTATTTACATAGCAAGAATGTAATGAAAGTCACCTTGAAAGTGTATCACAAGTATTGAGTAGAGTAAATATGGCTTTTCAATTTCCTCCTATTATGGTAAAATAAATGCATTGAATAATTGCCTATTGGAAAACACAATGTACATTGCCAATTATTTCATTCTTCATGTTCATAGTTAAAGGGTGGAGAGCATAGGGAGGAATTGGAGGTGGGTGATACATGAAACTAACTAGATTGAGTTGAAGGGTGACCATCTAATATGGTTGTTACGTGTAGAAGGTTTTACAATAGTATGTGGGTTGTAGGTTTTATAACACCCGGTGTATTCCAACTTCCAATTATACATAGATAGTATGGTTGTAATAAAAATATTTTCTTATTTACACAACATGAATGTAATGAAGGCACCTTCAAAGAGTATAACAACTCTTAGAGTAGATATGGTATTTCAATTTTATCATATGATGGTAATGTAAGAGAGGGGGACCAACCACACAAAGGCTCCAAGTCATGGAGAGATAAGAGCAAAGGGCTGCCCTAACTTACCTCAAGCTAACAGGTGTTTGGGATGAGAATAGAGAATGAAGAGCACTCTCAAGTGCTTCTATCACTCCATAGATCTGAAAGTATAAACTAGGCTAGACAATCTAGATTCTAGAGCTCAAACTGCACCTTAGAAATCTCTTTGTCTGAGGACGATAGCATGGGTTTTAGATGACAGTGCGATGCATTGGCATCTCTCTAGCACACTGACATCCATACAATAAGAAAAAATGAAATTCAATGTAAAACACTAGAGAACCTGCTAACTACCTAGCTAACTAGCTTCAATGAAATAAACAAAAATATGAAGTATGAAAAGTAGCTACATAAAAGATAAAGCAAGTAGATGAAGACAAGAGTGATGAATATCAACTCACTAAAGCTTCATTTTTCCAGCGAGCTCCATGCACACATTCACCTACACACATGCAAGAGGGGAAAATGTTGGGTTGTATAGGGGTTTGCCTTAGTCAAACCCCCACTTTGGTATTTCCACCTCCATAGATAGTCATAAAAGCTATGAAGTAGAAAGTATGATAAAGGGAAGAAGAAAGGAAAGTATTGAACACTACGAAAGATGTTATGCTACTCTATCAAACCACAAAATGAAAATGAAGAGATACCACCTCCACCCAAAGGCTCTTGAGGCCAATGAAGGAAGAATGCAAGCAACGAGCTTAGCAAAGACAACATGGTCATAGGAGTGACAAATGGAGGTTTCACAAGACTCCAAACTTGCAGCTTCTATGGTAGCACCACACACACAAGGATGGAATTGATGGAGTAACCAGCTTGCTTCTTGCAATGCTAAATGGAACTGTTAAAATGTTGGAGAGAATGTGTTAGACTGCTAGAAGGTCTTGGAAGAATGAATGAATGAGTTTGTAGAGGATGAAGTGATAGTAAAATAGATGCATTTGAAGACCAAAATGGGAGAGGAGTTGTTTTCAGGTCGATTGGTCACATAGATGCATTATAATTCATCCCAAATAAGGAGTGTAACATCCTTGCAAACTACAGAGGCAAAAATATATTAGGGATGGAAGCATGTCATAGAGATGTCTACACCACACTCACATCCATGATGAAGATTCCCCCACTGACACACACAAGACGCACCAAGTGGATGGTCGATAAGTGGATTATGTGGAATTTCACCTTTGGGTTTGATTTTCTAAGGTGAGGGGATGCAAAAGAAGAACTTACACAAGGGGTGCAAATTCACTCCTATACTTTTGCCCCAACTTTAGCGAGCATAAGTATCAATGAGTGTTCAGTAAAGTAGATCGAAGGGTTAGAAATGTATACCTAAACCATCAAGCATACCGTGATCTAGTGAACTAAAAAGCATAGGACAAGAAAAGCACTCCACAAGTACTCTCTCCTAAGGAGGTTCAAACAAAAAGACTCCATAGCTTTGTGGAACTACGAAGTTGTACAAAGTACACTGAAAGCCCAAAAACCAATGATGGAAAAATCCCACAAGATGCGAGCACTTCACAGGCCCTCAGACTTGCAAATAAGGCATTCCCCCAAGTACTCTCTCATGAAGGAAGCCCAATGTAAGAGGACTCTGCAGAGTCAGACTAGAAAGAAGCTTCATAGGCCCGACTACAAAGCAACATGTTAATACATAGATAAAACATGTTAAAAAGGGAAAAGTAGCCATCCAGGTAAACATATAGAAAAAAAGTCACACAAATAGTCAAAAAGGTTGAAAAGCTTTCAAAGGGGTCCCTCAAGAAACCTTCAAAAGAAGAGGGGTCCACTCGAGGGATGCGTTGTTTCAAAGTGCAAGGGTGTTTTTCAAAAATCAATTCATCATCAACCTGAATCCTTTCAAGAGATGTTAACTTCATCAAGGAATTTGAAAGTGTAAGAGAGGGGGATCGACCACATCAAGGCCCCAGGTCATAGAGAGCCAAGAGCAGAAGGCTGCCCTAACTTACCTCACTCTAAAGATATATTTTGAATGAGGGATGAGAATGATGAGGACTATAAGGCCCTACAACCACTCTTTAGTCCCGAAATCTAGACTGGGGCTAAGTGAACTGGTTATTAGGTTCAACACTATTCCTCAGGTAGCTCTCTGCTTGAGGATGGAAGCGCAGTTCTAGGATGATAGCGCAACACGCTAGTGTATCTCAAGTGTGCTAGCATCCGTACGACCAAAGGACCAAAAATACAATATGAACCACTAGAAAACAAGCTGATGGCCTAGCTAGTCACTTCTAGAGGAACAAAATATAACTATGAAGTAGGAAAGATACAAAAAAATGTGATAAAGTAAGTATATGAAGGATAAGGTGACAAGGATAATCTCACAAAGATGCTTGTTCACCAGCTAGATTCAAATGCACATCCACCTACATACAAGAAAGAGGGAAAATTTTTGGGGGTTGTATAGGGGTCTACCTCAATTAGACCCTCATTTCGAAGTTTCCACCTCCACGAACAACCAAGATAGCAATGATAGAGAAATGTATGATAAACAAGTAAAGAAAGAAAGCACACAAATAACACTACAAAATAGTATAAAGCTACTCAACTAAATCATAAAGGAGAGGAGAAAAATTTTACCACCTCCACCAAGAGCTCACTAGCCAATGATGGAGAAAGAACGCTTGAATAATCACCACAACTTTAGTTGCAATGAAGGGAGGTGTTGCAAAAACTCAAGCCCCTACTACAATGGCTTGATCCACACTTGCTTTACGGAGTTGATAGAGTAGTGTTGCTATTGTTATGAAGTGCCAAATTGCGTCTTGAAGTAATCAAAGTGAAGAGATTGAAAGAAGTGATGAGTTGAATGCTTAGAGGATATAAAGGAAGATTGAGTTGCATGAAGAATGAATATTTTTGAAGGTGAAGTGAGGAGAATAAGGAATTTTCGGGTTGGTTGGTCAAAGAAGGAAGTTACAAATCATTCCCAATAGGAAGTATAATACCTTTGTCAACTTCAAATGTAGGAATCCATCAAGAACATAAGCATGATGTGTGGACATCTGTGCATGGGTGTCTCCGAAAAATATTCTTCTACCAATGGAAAAGACGAATGCCAAGTGGAATGAAGGTAGCTTGTTGATGTGGAATTTCACCTTCATATTTGATTTTCTAAGGTGAGGAAGTGTAAAAGGGGAATTTGCATAAGAGGTGAAAATTCACTCCTATCCATTTTTCCCCCACTTTAGCAAGAATGAATACTAATGAGTGTTTTAGTAAAGTAGATTGAAAAGGTAGTAGGGGTATAAATGTATACCTAAAATGTTGAGGAAGCAAACTGAAATCTAGAAAACTTGAGAGTGCAGGAGAAGTAAAGGACCTCATAGCCCCACAAAACTATGAAGTGTAAAATGAAAGCATCTTACAGGCCCATAGACCTACAAGGAGGTGACCCCCAAGGTATCTCACGTGAAGGAAGCCCCAAGAAGTAAACGCCTCATAGGCCCATAGACCTGCAAGGACGGTGTCCTCTAAGATCTCTCACATGAAGGAAACCAAGAAAAGCGTCTTACAGACTCACAGACCTATAAGGAAGGTGTCCTTCAAGATCTCTCACATGAAAGAAACTAAGAAAAGTTCCTTATAGACTTACATACCTACAAGGAAGGCTTCCTCCAAGATCTCTCACATGAAGGATACCCGAAGAAATCACCCTATAGACTCGTAGACCTATAGGGGAGTGTCCCCAAAGATCTCTTGCATGGAGCAAGCTCAAAAGAAGCATCCTATAGACCCACAAACCTGTAGGGAGGTATCTCCCAAGATCTCTCACATGGAGAAAACCCAACTATAGGGGATTCCACATAGTTGGAAAGCTACTTCACAAGCACGCCTGCAAAGCAACATGTTTACCTACAGATAGAACATGTTTGAAAGTGGGCAGCCATATAGGCAAGCAAGCATACAGTCACATAGACTATCGATAGATTGGAAAGCTTTCAAAGGGGTCCCTTGGGAACCCGACATGAAGAAAAGGGTCCACTCAATGGGTGTGTTGATTGAAAGTACAAAAAGGAAATTTTTTCTCAAATTGATTTGTTCATCAAGGAATCCTTTCAAAAGATGTTCACTTCGTCAAGGAATTCAAGAGGGAAAAATTTACCCCTTGTGAGGGGAAGGTTGAAGTTACTTCCACCTTAGAGGAAGGTTCTCAAGTTCTTTCTTTGTGAATCCATGATGAAGGAAACACATTCCATTAGGATTTCAACTTGTGAATATGATTCTTTGAAAAGAAGTTTGTGAAGATTCTTGAGAAAAGATTCATTGGAAATGAATGAATTTTCTAAAAATTGTAGTATCATAGAAGTGGTGTTGTCACACATGAGAGGGAAAACTCAAGCAAAGAAGAGAGAAAGATAAGAAATGAGCAAAAGAGAAATGAACATAAACACATGGCATAGTGGTGGCCTATTATTTCAGGGTTAGAACTGCTCATAAATGTATATTAGTATAATAGTAGTATATAAAATGAACTTTCATTAACCCCATACTATATCAGACCATGTGAAGAATGCACGAGAAGACAAAGTAAAACTTAAAAAATGGTTCAACATGGAAGGGAAGCCTATATTCCCCCAACGCTCTGCATCATCCCCAAAAAAATCAATCGCAAACATGGGAGAATGATGATACACATAGAAGAAGGTTTACAACACAAAAACTACACTTGTATCCAAGCACCAACAAGGGTGACAAGGTTCATGCAGAAATGCATAGAATGATCATGGGGGAACGCATCACAACACACACACATCTACTCTAAAAATAAAAAAGGGGCCTCCCCTTAACACTAATCGACCAAGAGGTAGTTTTCTCTCCACTCTAGATCATCATAGGGGTAAGGAGGATGATTTTGTTGTGGTGGAATGTTAAGAGGAGGAGCGTTCGACCCTCCTACAATAAGGGCTAAGGAAGAAGGCCTTGCAAGGTCTCCTTCACTCAGCTCTTGTGGAGCTAAGGTCAACGATTTCATGAAAATAACTAACAAGACTAGAAGTTCATCAAGAGAGTTAAACATGCACTTTGCTAGAGTGTTATTTTGTACCTCAACAAATGGGGAAAGTTGTGCCCGATATTTACTACTAGGCTCATCGAGTGATTCGAGAGTGGTGACAAACTTAGGGGAAGTCGAGACTAGTTCTGTCACTAGGACAAAACAAGTCAGTGCATGACCACCTTTCAAGGCAGGTGGACTCTTCTTATGCCCTCCATTGTTGGAAGGACCACTCGCAACCTTATGCTCCATTGAGGGATGAGATCTCCCCATAGACAAGGTGGGAGGTGTGGACGAAGAGGAGGAAGAGAAAACCACAGTAGATACCATCGAAGTGTTCAACATATCTACGGGTTTTGAGAAAGGTGATACATCTAGAAGGGACATCAACAAAGGCAGGTCCACCAAAGGAGCAATGAACAGTTGCACCTTTCTAGGGTCAAGTGCATTCGAAGATAAAGCATATCTCAAATCTAGTATCACTTCTTGAGAAAGAAGGTTGTAGAGAATGACGTGAACCTTTAATATGTTCCTACAAAGGATCAAGTTGTTGATATATTTACTAAGGCTCTTCATAAGGATACTTTTGAGTATCTCTAGGAAAGGTTCGGGGTTTTTGCCCCTCCTTCTTGTGAACTTGATGCATAATAAGATGCATTAGTGTAGTGGATCTCAAGATTCATTCTTTGTTTTGGACTGATGTTGGTGGCTACATCTCAGGAGGATTAGGTAGTGGCATTTTTTTGTTGTTTTAGTTAGGATAATTGAGTGTTTTCATTATGGAGTGGTTTTTTATTAATACAGTTTGGTGTGTGCTCCTAAGGAGGAGTATACAAAGTAGTAAATGAAAAAATGTTGCAGAGTAGTTGTAAACAATATAATTAATTTCAAAATAGGAGAATGAATGATGCAAATGTTTTATCCTTTTCCATTGATGTCAAAGGTGGAGATAGTAATGTGAAAAAGATCTAAGGGGGGAGAGAACAATATGGAAAAGAAAAAGTGTTAGTTATCAAAGGGGATAGAGTAATACACTGGTGAAAAGAGATAATGAGTTGGTATGGAGCAAAGTATTGATGATTAGAGTTGTGTTTGTTTTTGATGGTTTTCTACATCATGTGTTTCCATCAATGACAAAGGGTGATATTATTGCAAGTATGTGTATTTGGTGTTGTCATTGATTTCAACAAGATTTGATGTTGTTATTGGTGTCAACTATATAAAAAAGGAGTTTTTTGCAAGGATATGCGGTTGTTATTTAGTTGACATTGTCTCTAATGATGCTTTGATTGGTTTCATTATGTTGTCATTAGAAAGCTACCGGTGTCAAATTCTAGTGTTGCTTTGATAAGCTTTTGTTTACGGATGTATGGTTTATTTGTTATGTTGCATTGGATTAGTGGTGATGAGGAAGTATTAACGATGTTGATGATATGTTTTTGGTCCTTAGTTTCCAAGTGATTTTGAGAAAATTGAATAAAAAGAGGAAATAATGTGTTGCAGTGGTGTTCTGTATTGTAGAGTAGTGTTATCTAGTTTTTCTCTGCATTTCTTTTAGGTTGAATAACTACTTGTGTAGTTTGAATATGTTGATCAAAGGTGTTCAGAGGTGTTTCATTTAGAATTTGGTGCACAAGAACGTTATGTAGAGGAAGGTGTGTTCACCTGTGTGTGAACTATATATTGCAAAGGTGTTTGAGAGAATTTTTCTTGCTCCACCTTTCTTCGTAGAATGCTTTCAGGTCTTATGGATCTGACTGAGTGTTATATCCTTCTTTAGATGATTTTTTTCATGGTTTGGTTCTTTGGAAGTTAGCTTCTCTAGTTGTAGTGGATGGTAGAGATGTTTGAGTGTACTAGGTGTACATTCTTCAAGTGAAAGTTGTTGTGAAGGAATCTATTGGTTTCTAGGGTGTTTTTGGAATATTCTAGGTCATATTCAAATATTATGTGGTGTCCACAAGTTGTCTTTGGATTTAATGAAGCATGTACTTAAGTGTTAGTGGTGTTAACACAACTTTGGTCAACCTTGGGTGTTTACACTAAAATTACGAACTTGATTTGATGTTTTTGGAAGAATGGTGTGGCATTTAAGAGTGGATTAACATTGTAGCTAAGATGTATTATGGTCTACCTTCATTCCTTTCCACCACAATAATATTTTGGTTCTGACCTAATTTGAATTTGCATAGTTTAGGTACATGACTGACCTTCGAGAATGTTCTAAGGTTGAAGATGTTATAAATATGAGTTGAATTGTTAAGGGATGATAAGATAGATGAGTATGATGTGAGTGATACAAAGTGTGGAGTTGTAGGGTGTGAATTTGTGAAGTTTAGTGTGATCTTTCATGTGTTAGATTATTGAATGTGGTGAGTAGAAGGTGTCGATAATTCTTCACAAAGACTATGAAGGTGTTTACGATGATGTGATTTTTCTATTGCTTTGAGATGGATATATCAATGTAAAAGTCTTTTCTATCTTGCTTTCTATTCTGGTGGTGAGCCCTATTGTGTTTGGTGTTGATACTACTTTATATTGTAAGGTAATCCTCATTGGGGATTTTCCCATCTTAGATTTTCCATGTAAATCTGGTGTTTCTTTGTGTATGGTGTTGATTTGGTTATGTTTCTATTATTTCCTTTCATGATAAATCATTCTAATAGATAAAGGGCCAATTGGATTAATGTGGATCTAAATGTTTGTGATGGTTTTGAAGTTTTAAGGTACAACTAATTCACCCCCCTCTTAGTTTTCTTGTGCATTCAATAGTATGATAATTTTATAAAACTAGTATTAAAATTTGCATGATTTGTTAGCTATTGTTGTGATGTGGAGGTTGACTAACACACTATGTTATGAATCATGCAATTTCTTATATTAGGTAGCCTCTGCAGGTTTAATTATCTACCATAAATCTTGGTCTATGCAATTAAGTGTAGTTGACAAATGTCAACAAGTTTTCAAACCTTCTAGTTGTGTGAAGACATCCATAACTCAACATGTAACAACCAAAATGGTTATTCACCCTCATCTCAATGTGGCATAGAAAATTGGACACTCTTGAGAAAACAAACAATTTTACGCTTAATTAGACCTACTTTTGAGTACCTCTACATTATTTATCCTTCAAAACAACATTTACAAGCTTGTAAGACCCATTATTTTTTATCTAGAGGCCTATTTCACTTGAGAAATCAGTTAAAACCTGACAAACAACACTTAATTCATTCATATCCCGAAAACCCACCTTCAAAAACCATTAGTGGGACCCATTCACCATGTTGGGAAAATGAGTCCCCTCTGATGGGACCCATTCACCAAAGCTGGCAAATGAGTTCCTTTTGAGGGAAATTTCAATTTTGAGCTAGGAATTTAATCAAATCAACTTAATTTTTTGGTGAATGTCGGTCTCTTAGGTCTAAATAATAGGAACATTAGGTGTTGATGCCTAAAAATACTAATTTTAAGTCATTTTTCACATCTTTTAGTCATTTCACAAAAGCAAATTCTAAAGTCAAGTCTTCTATAACAAGTTTCATTAGCAAAGTTGAAGTTTTATGATAACAAACTAGGGTTTTTGTAGGTCTTGAAGCTCACTTTTTTATCAAGATTCAACATTGCAAAGAGTTGATGATCGATTCCTATGGTGAATCATTAATAAATCTAGGTTTAGGAGATGCAACTAGCCATCAAATCACAACTAAAGACTTGTTTTCAAAGTGATTCTATCTTCCATTTCTTCTCTATCTTCAAATTAAGGTTTGCATTTCATTTACATTCCATTTGCATGTCATTTATCTCCATTTTTGATGTGTTGTAAGGTTTTTAGGGTTGAATTCTTGCATCATTTCAATCACATTTGTGCATCTTATTCTAGCACAATAGAATAGGGTTTTACCATAATTCAAACTTTCCTAGTCTTTAACACACTTAAGGCTAGGGTTTTATATAGATTTTTATCCATTTACAATTTGATTACCCAACTAGGGGTTTGACCAAGGAAAACCCCCCATTAGACAAATAATTTTAATCTATTTTATAGGAATTTTTTGAGATCTTGATTTGGGTTTCCATCAGAAAGTGTTGTACAAGTTTCAAGGTGTAGAGCAAAGATCTGAGTTTGCAAAAATTTGAAAGTGGATTGATTCACCATGGGTGTTGAATGAGTCCCTCATGAGGTGAATTTTTGAGTTAGATGCAGATCCAGACACCCAGTTTGTAGAAGGGCATAAAAACTCTAACCTAGGACTGATTCGCCGAAGGTGGCGAATGAGTCCCATTGGTGATTTTCACTAATTTTTGCTAGCATTCAAATCATTGCAGATTTAGCATTCATTGCCCAGGTGCACTCTGTTCAACCTTCTTTCACTTTTTTTTGCATTTGTTCATGTTTTAGTTCATGCTTGCATATCACATTATGTTTTCAAACATTGCATATTTCTTAGGTTTTGGATTGATAATCAACCAATTACATTGCTTGGTTGCATTTAGATAATCTATTTTCTCTTAATCACATCATACATATCTTAATTTGAGTGAACCACATATATTTTGAGGTTCTATCTCTCTACTTTTAGGCGAAATCCCTAAGAGTGCAAGAGTAGTCCATAGACCTTACATCAAAAATATTTGGTTCACTCAATTTTGAATTTTTCCCTAATTTGAGATAGCTATGGAGATAACGGTAAAATCCCAATATTTAAAAATCCGCAATAGAAAATCACATAAAAAACTTTGCATATCAAATGGAAACCATTTTTGAAAGGAAAGCCCATGGAAAACTACAAATTCAAATGAATACCCACTATTTTGTAATACATACCTATTCAATTCTTCACAGTCCCTAGGAAAAATGGAGAAATGACATATATTTTGTGTAGACATGCATATCTTCTAGCTAGCTGCCTGTGCCTATCACATGTGTTCTGGTAGGGAGATTGGCCACTTTGCTTCAACCTCTAAATGCCTACAACTCCCTTTTGAGCTCCCCAAAAACCTTTAAAATTCAAATGTTAATAATAGTGATATTACAGGCTTTATGTGAATTTGAAAACATGTAATTTAATTGGAAACCTTCATTGTGTTTTTGGTTACATACTCTAGGTCATTTCTCATTTGTGTACACATTATTTACGAACTATTTCAATTGTAGAAAATAAATAAAAGTTGGATTTCCACAATGGGTTGTGATCTATTTCTTTATGCTTCCTCATTTAGTTTTTTCAAGAACATTCAAAACACAAAATTTACAAACCCTCAACAAAAAGAACATAAACAACTTTGCATTTCCAGTGAATACCCAATATTTTGCAACAAATACCCATTCAATTATCCATAGTCCCTATGTATAATGGAACAACAACATATATTTTTGGTAGATTTACATGCCTTCTAGCTAGTTTCCCATGCATGTCACATGCATTTTGTGGTATAGGGGCACCTACAACCATGTTCCACAATTTACTTTGGTGACATTTTTTCAAAAGGAACTTTGGATGAATTTAGGGGTCTTAGGTCTTTTCACATAGCATTTATCCTAAATAAGGTCTATAAAGACCATATGTAATGTAATTAGGGAGTTTTGTGTGGTTATTTCTATCTATTAGGAAAATTTGAAAATAATACTAAGTGCAAATGAGAAGTTCTTAAGACATTGTTTTAGGGAGATATGAAGAGTTTAGCTCCTTTTGAAAGATAGTTGAGGAATTTGGCCATTGGGTTTTGGATTTCAAATGTATTTAAAGGATTTTTAAAGGCCTGAGTAGATGTTGGAGAAAACTTGTAATGAATTTTCCTTAAGAAATTCAATGTTCACTTTACAATTTACTATGTTTTCTTTTTTTCTAGAACTTTATACACTTTGTATAGGCCGTACAATCTGTGGTTGGCCTTGAAAATTTTGTAATCATAGAGGGGAATGGAATAAGTTCCTTTTGGATTAAATTTTAGGTTTTGATTTTTTATTTTGTGGGAGATTTCTTTATTTCTATGTAACCATGTTTCTAAACCAGTGAAGGCCCTGTTTTCTCATTAAATAATGTAAGACAACCATCCCATCTAGTGTTTAATTTGTGTCTCAATGGGATGGCATAATATGTTAATAGAGTAAACATTTATATGTTTTAGAGTGATGGGGAACGCATTGAAGGGTGAGGGATGTTATCCTATAATATAATTATGTGTTTTCCCTTATGAAACGAGGGTATTATTGTGGGGTTTTGACAAAATATTCATGAATCTATTAAGGGGGTGGTTTTAAGACCATGCGCAGAGCATATGATCAATGTTAGGTACATTTCTTTGGTTTGGGAAGCCCAGGAATTGGGAGACTGAGTAAAACCCTAGTACTTTGTAAGAAAATGAATTGTTTGGTTGAATAGCAGGGTAGAGGCCTCAAACCTGAGTAAGGGTTATGAAATATGTGGTTAGGCATCATAACACAACTCTATCCAAGGAGATCTTGTAAAAAAAAAAGGATCTAAAGGTACTTTGTTTGTAAAACATGGCTAATTCTAGTTGCCTTTTTGTAGGGTGGACTATTGGATCTTAATGATGGTGCAAAGAAACCTAGTATGACCTTTTGGTATTTTTTCTTAGGGTTTTTATTAAAGCCTTATTGATGTTTGGTTGGCCATTGGATGGCCTTCTCTAAAAGATAAGCCAATTTTTTGTGTTTTGAGGGCTAGATGCCTCTTGTGAAGTGATAGGGTTCAAGTTGAGCATTTTGTGTTCAAGGGTGTTTTTCATTGTTTGATCAAATTTATTTGGGATCTGTTAGTGAGTTTCTCCACCTTGTCTAAATCAAAGTGGTATTAGAGCATCAGGGAGTAGGGTTTTTTTTCATTTTGTAGGTTGTGAAGACCAAGTAAGAAGTGAAGAGTTCAGTATTCAAAGATGCCTCCAAAGAGCAAAGATATGGCTAAAGAGATAAAGGAGATGAAAGGAATACATGCTAAAGAAATCAGAGAGTTGGAGGAAAGAATCATATCCATGGAGACAAAAAAAAGAAGGGATATGAAAGAGAGTGAGTCAAATGAAGAGGAAGACGATGAGTTTGAAGATATGGAAGAAGAGCTTGACCTAGAGGATCAAAGAATTGCAAAGTTGTTGAAGGCAGTTAAGAATGACAAGCTAAAAAGGTAAAGATTGATGTTCAAAAGTATGGTGGGAGTCTAAATGATGAAGAGTTCCTTGATTGGATTGCTACATTAGATAACCATTTTCAATGTGATGAGGTTCCTGAGGAGCAAAGGGTAAATATTGCAAAGACAAAGTTGCAAGGCCATGCTTTGGTATGGTGGGACTACTTTCAATTAGAGAGGAGAAAGCAAGAAAAGTCTAAAATCACCTCATGGGACAACATGGTATCAAAACTCAAAGGTAAATTCTTACCCAAGGATCATCAAGTTCAAATGTTTAAGAAATTGCAAAGCTTGAGGCAAAAGGAAATGGACATTAAGTCTTATACTGAGGAATTTTATAACCTAAGTTTGAGTTCTGGTCATCATGAGAATGAAGATGAAAATGTTGCTAGATATATGGGTGGTTTGAGGTTTAACATACAAGATGAATTGGTTTTTTCTAGCCCTATGAATGTAGAGGAATGTTACCAAATGGCAATCAAGGTGGAGGAGAAAATGAAGAGAAGGAAAAACAAAGCAGTTAGAGGTAGAGGTAATACATCAAGAGGTAGAGGATATATGACTAATCCAAAGCCAAACAATGACAATCAAGAAGATTCCTTGAAAGGACAAGAGCAATCTGATTTCAAAGGTGGATGGAGAGGCACAAGGGGTAGATTTCGAGGAGGTAGGAATTCCAATGTGTTTTTAGGTAGATGTTACACTTGCAATGAATTTTTCCATCCATCTTACAAGTGTCTTGAGAATTTTGGTGCTTCATCAAGTGGAAGTAAAGGTGATAAAAGAGTTAAACTTGTGCAAGAGGATGAAGAGGATAGCATTAGTTCATCAAGCCATCCTGCAAACCCTGAAGTTGGAGAAGCTTTGATACTACAAAAAAAACTTTTGAAGACTTCTAAAGAAGTAGAACCATTGCATAGGAAGAGTCTTTTCAAAACCACTTACAAGAGCAAGGGAAAGGTATATAAAATTGTGATTGATTTTGGCTCAATTGAAAATATGGTGTCATGTGAAATGGTGAACAAGTTAAACTTGCAAAGGATTCCTCATGAATTTCCTTATAAGGTATCATGGTTAAGTGATGGTCAATATTTGTTGGTGAATGAGAAGGTAGTGGTTGAATTCTAGATTGGAGGTTATAAAGACAGTGTAGTTTGTGATATCCTTCCAATGGATTGTTGCCACATACTCCTAGGTAGAACTTGGCAATATGACAGGTGTGCCATGTATGATGGAAGAGCAAATGAGTACACTATAATGAAGGATAGTCATAAATTTGTCTTGACTCCTTGGGTGGAAGATGAGAAAGGTAAGGAAAAGGTCATTATGTGTGGAAGAAAAGAACCTCTGAGTGTTGTGAGAGAAAACAAAAAAGGTAGATCCTAATGTTGCTTTAAGGATTAATAATATAGGGACAACAAATTTGAAAGCGAAAACATGAGTACAATGTGATTTGATAGAGAGTAAACAAGGTGTGATGATTGGGACCATTGTATGTCCTTTGGTAAGCCATAAAGGTGAACATATAGATGCAAAGGTTGTCAAATTAGGGGGTACAAGAGTACAAAGGTCTGACAGAGCAAAGGGACTACTAGCAAGGATGCAAGGACAATGTGGACAGAGATTTAGAGACAATCCCTCCTGTGGAGATGAGTTTAAGGTGAACCAAGCTCTAAGGCATGCTAACAATTGTTTCTTTGTAGGTATAGGTGAAGGAAGGAAAATGGAAGCAGGTAAGACACCATTAATAGGTCTGAATGTGGAAGAGAAGACACATCCAGTGACAACCATAGTAAAAAATGCAAGGCAGAGCATAAGAATAGAGCAACATGGATCACAAGGCATGGGTCAATGGAAATGGCCTATGGATTAGTGTTGTCGTACTCAATCTTTGGCATGGTGGTATCACCCCCATCTCATGGGGTATGAGTTTCTTTTAGCGGGGTTGTATGGTGCAGGGGCACCTACAACCATGTTCCACAATTTGCTTTGGTGACATTTTGTCATAAGGAACTTTAGATGAATTTAGGGGTCTTAGGTGTTTTAACATAGCATTTATCCTAAATAAGGTCTATAAAGACCATATGCAATGTAATTAGGGAGTTTTGTGTGGTTATTTGTGTCTATTAGTCAAAATTGCAAATAATACTAAGTGCAAATCAGAAGTTGTTAAGACACTATTTTAGGGAGATATGAAGAGTTTAGCCTTTAAAAAGATAGTTGAGGAAGTTGGCCATTGGGTTTTGGATTTAAAACATATTTAAAGGATTTTCAAAGGTCTGAGAAGATGTTGGAGAAAACTTGAAATGAATTTTCCTTAAGAAATACAACGTTCACTTTACAATTTACTGTGTTTTCTTTGTTTCCAGAACTTTATTCACTTTTAACGGGCCATACAATCTGTGGTTGGCCTTGAAACTTCTTTGATCATTGAGGGGCCTGGAATAGCTTCCTTTTGGATTAAATTTGAGGTTTTCATTTTGTGTTTTGTGGGAGATTTCTTTATTTTTGTGTAACTGTGTTTCTAAACCGGTGAAGGCCCTATTTTCTCATTAAATAATGTAAGACAACCATCCCATCTATTTTTTATTTTGTTTCTTGATGGGATGGCATAATATGTTAATAGAGTAAACATTTATATGTTTTAGAGTGATGGGGAACGAATTGAAGGTTGAGGGATGTTATCCTAGAATGTAATTTTGTGTTTTTCCTTGTGAAAAGAGGGTATTAGTGCAGGGTTTTGATAAAATATTCATGAATCTATCAAGGGGATTGTTTTATGACCATATGCAAAGCATATGAGAAATGTTAGGTGCATTTATTTTGTTTGGGAAGCCCGAGAATTGGGAGACTAAGTGAAACCCTAGTACTATATAAGAAAATGAAGGGTTTGGTTGAACAACAGGCTAGAGGCCTCAAACCTAAGTAAGGGTTATGAAATCATTTGTTAGGAATCATAACACAATTCCAAGGAGATCTTGTAAAAAAAAAAGGATCTGAAGGTACTTTGTTTATAAAACAGGGCTAATTCTAGTAGCCTTTTTGCAGGGTGGACTATTGGATCTTAATGATGGTGCAAAAAAACCTAGTATGATCTTTTGTGATTTTGTCTTAGGGTCTATATTAAAGCTTGATTGATGATTGGTTGGCCATTGGACGACCTTCTCTAAAAGATAAGCCCAATTGTTGTATTTTGAGGGCTAGATGCCTCTTGTGAAGTGATAGGGTTCAAGTTGAGCATTTTGTGTTCAAGGGTGTTTTTCATTGTTTGATCCAAGTTATTTGGGGTGTATTAGTGAGTTTCTCCACCTTGTCTGCATCATTTTGGTAGGGAGATTTGACACTCTACTTCAATCTTTGAATTCCTACAACTCGCTTTTGAAGCTCCCCAACAACCTTGAAAATGTGAAAGGTCCAAATGGTAGCTTTTTCAACTTTCAAATAAATATTAAAACATGCTAATTTTAAAACTCGCCAGTGTGCCACGCTTTCCATTAGCTCCATCTATCAATCTTCTCTCATTACGGATGCACTGGTATGGGGGATTGATTATTAAGTTATCATGTCTAAGACATGTCATTTTAAAGGGAGATGAGCTTCTCCCTTATTTTAATACTTTAAATATAATTTTTTTTCCACAATTCTTTTTTATTGTGATTGAGTATCTAGTATTTATTGAGTCTCTTGTGAGTAAACTAATTTAAAAAAAATAAAATAAAATTTTTAGATTTTGTAGATGTTATTAGAAGTATCTATTAGTAGTATTTGTTATGGTAGATATTATTGCAATGGATATGCAGATTATTTCAATTTATTTGTTAACTATCAATTAATTATTTTCATAATTTTTTCATCAATATAATTTATCATCTTAAAAAAAATTGATTGTTGAGTTTAGATTCTCATTGTAAACTTTGTGTGAATCAATGGACACATGAAATACCTAACATAATCATTATCCATTATATCTGAAATTAAATCAAGTAGATTGGTCAAGTAAAACAATATGCACCATACCAAAAATCAAATCAAACCAAATAAGTGTAAATATTAATTACAATGTACAATATAATATTACATTCTAAAATATAATAAAAACATCGAAGAATAAAAAATCTTATTAAATAGAATGAAAAATTGTATTAAAAGATTTAACTTGATTCATAAGTTTAATTATATTTATATATCATTATAAAAATTAAAATAATATTTAGTATAATATAATAAAATATGACATTTTTAAGATGAAAAAAAAGAAATACTATCATTATTCATCATTCAAGCTGATTCTCATTTTTTCTACATTCACTTGTCCTCCTAGATTGTTCTATTAAATTCAACATTATAATATTTATTTGGAAAACAAAGGTACATAACTATTAGAGTAGTTGTCAGATTAAAAGACTTCAGTAGAGATCCATTGGACGTTGCTTTTGAAAAAGATTATTTGAAAGTTTTTCTTATCTTTTATCTTCATAAATTAAATTTAAACTTAGGGCATGGTCAACGTTGGATATTTAGTGTGTATTTGTTATTGGGAAAAATTTATTTTGGAGAATAATTTCAGTTAAATTCAATTTCCCTTGCTTGCACTGATCCTCAGTCGGCTTCAGGGCATGCATTCGTGGGCTTAACAGACTGTAGACAGTTCATGCCGTCATTCTCAATGCCTCTTACCTGATAACAGTTTTTTCCAGGCTTGCATCCCTTTAGGCCCGCCAGTTCTTGCACTAGGCCTCAACAAATTTCAGGTGGATGATGTCCTTGCCTCGCATTTATATCATTTACATCCTGGACTTGTAAAGACTCGAGCCTGACCTAAACTGGGCTGATTTCAGTTTACTGACGCTACCAGCAGATACACGCTTCAGTATGCCCTGGACTGCATAGATATGTATCTGCCCTATACCAATTTCAGGTCATTTATGTGCTCAGCCAACTTGCATCTGCCCTAAATAAATTTGAGCTGGTTTATGTATTCGAGTGATCTTTAAATTATTTATACGCTGGAATTCGAAGACATGCACGTGTGACCATTTCAGTTCACTTATGCTCTCAGCCAACTTAAGCTCGTGTACGTCCCGTACGGTTAAGAATTGCACTTGTCCATTTATTTGCACAGCAAATAGGTTGTGTTTGTTTAATCTGTGGGCGATATGTGCATACTTTGTTTCAATAGTCATTTTCGCACAAGCAGAGAGGATGCTAGCAAATGTTATGGAATTAGGCTTTACTCCTGGCAACTACATTTTCTAAAAAAATTATAAAGCCGTTATTAAAATACAACACAACAGAGGAAAATAGAGAATAGAGCAGAACACACCAAATACTTTATTCATCAAGAATACATATATAGATACAATAATTTCAACAAACAAGATATATTTCAGCTAAACAAATTGACAACAAACTGATAGGATTGACAATTAATTGTAAACTTTTTAACAACGAACTGGAACAGAGGACAGATCTAACTGTTCCTTATAGACTCTTGTTATAGCTCTTATTGACACGTTTATGATTCAGTTATGATATATTCTAACACTCCCCCTTAAGGGATAACTGAATTTTGATGGACTCTTAATATATCTAACAACATAAAAACTAAAAAACAATACATTATACAGAAGTTGTCTTTTGAGAAACAATTTTCGGACCAGCAAGAATTCTTCAAGCTACTCTGTAAGTCTAGGTATAGTTGTCTAGCTATCATCTAAATTCTCAATATCATTGAACACCATTTGCACATGAAGTGTCTCATCACCCTCGTAAAGATATGATGCTTGAACATCCAAATTTTGGATCTTCCTTGAACTACTGGACACCAATCCTCACATGTATGCCTCACAACTCCAATGAGGTATAGTTTTTCTGATCCACTAGCACCTCAAACTACTGAGCATCTATCTATCATCTACTACATCTCTACTTGTCTTCAAAGTGTTGGCTTCTTCAAAATAGAACAATTGCTTAATGTTCAATGAAGTCATCATCACTATCATTTGGTGGTTCTTCAACAATGGCTAACATTCTCTTAGCTCTTATGATTGCAGTAGGTTGCACAACAATAAGCTTCTTTTCGAAGTCCTTCACAACACATGAACACTGGCAATCTCTTCTAGATCATCCTCTTCAACTACAATGTAGAGAAGTCAATCCCATCTCATTAGCAAAACAAAACTAAAGATGTTGGACAACCAATAGAGTGCACTATGGAAATTTCATATGTAGATATAATGGATGTTGTAGATGCTATAAATTAAAAGACAATGAATGAATGCAAATTAAACAACAATAGATGAAATTCCCCACTCGATTGGTAGCTCTGATACAATATTAAAATATAACACAATAGTGGAAAACAGAGAATAGAACAAAACACACCAAATACTTTATTCATCAAGCATACATATATAAAAACAATAATTTCAAAAAACAAGCTATAGTTCAGCTAAACAAATTGACAAAAATTGATAGGATTGAGAGCTAATTGTAAACTCTTTGGAATGAACTAAAACAAAGGATAGATCTAACCATTCCTTATAGACTCCTATTCTAACTCTTATTAACACGTGTATGATTCAATAATGATATATTCTAATAGTCATTTTCGCAAATCTATTTTATGTATATTGTGCAATCATTCTAGTTTAAAAGAACACATCTCATTGAGACATTCTGTCAAATAGGCCATGTGCCATGTCTGTGCTCCTCCATTCTTCCCTTTTAAAAAGAAATTATTGAGACTATAGACCTGCAATAATTTTATGTAGAATCTTTGAATTTTAAGGTTCAAAATTAACAAGTTTCAGAAATCTAGAGGTCTGGGCACAACTGTGATTTGATTTTTATAGGTTATTTGCTCTGTTTTCAATTAAATTACTAATGATTTAGAGGTTTAGACTTGTGGGTTACTTTTAGTCTTCAAACTATGGAAAAATTGACTAATTTTATTCCTTGAAGCTAATTGTTTCATTGATTTTTGTGTTAGAAATTAGTCTACCAGTAGAAAATAATGCATATTTTAATATAATTTATATGTCATACGTAAATATTTTATTAATTTATTTAAAGATAAAGATGATATGGTAGAAAGTAAGGATATTGTGAAAGATCATTATTTTTAATATAGAATTGTAATATGATAGAAATTTTGATATCTTTAAAATAGTGATATTATCAATCCCTCTCAAGATTATAAGATAACAAACAATTTTTGTAGTATAAGTAGTAAGAATGTTGCAAGTTCATTAAAATTTTCATTGACTAAAATATTGTATTTGCATTGTATATATATAATCTCAACTACTATTTTAAATTTTCTTTTATGTTGTCACTCTTTTCCTTCCTTATTGAACTTATTATGTTCTATTTAATGTTTCCAACAAATTATATGATGGTTGTCCCTCTTTACAATAATATCATACTTTGGAGTTTTTCCATCATAATAATTGAATTATTCATACTCCTTATGTTAGGTCCCAAAATTGCTCCTCCACATTCCTCAAGCAAATTTTGCCTTTAAAGTCAAGGATATATCATCAATAGGGGGAAAAGGGCATTTATCAACATATTATGGATGGTTAAAGGCTAAGGAACAAGAGTGGGTGGTCTCTCATACACTTTGGTCTCAACTTAAACTTGGGAGGGATATTCTAAAAGGTTTCCTTTATAGGTTTTTATATCAACAAAAATATAGCATAACAATAACAATGATTAGTTACATCGAATGTACACTTGACCCTAAAAATTATCACTACCTCAAAGAAAAATTAGCTGCACATAACATATTTTATAGATAATAACATTTTACACATGCATATATGGATAACAATAGTATTAAAATCCCTTTAGATTATTTCATTTGATATTTCTTACACAATGGAAAGTTGCAAACATACTAGACATGATTATTTCATGATTTAGCTATTCAAAGTTTTCATAAGGCACTTCCTTAGTTTACGACACTAAATCATAAACAAGGTGTGTGTCCTAATTTACTTCTACTCTAATCCTACTACTAACAGGATTTAGGGTGATTTTATGAAATTTAATTGATACTTCACCAATGTGGACTAGTATCTACTCTATTGAGCAACAAACTCATGAGCAACAAAGAGTAAAAATATACCAACAAAGATTTTTATTAATATGTCAATCAAATATTGCATAGATGTAATATACATACTTAATGATCCATAACTAGAACTACAATGATGTGTATGAAACAAAGGAATGACAATTACAAATTATTTGTAACACTTTAGGTGTTGTCACATAAACATCAAACCCTCATTACATTCATGCTAGTAAATGTGGTAATAAAAAATATATAGCTCTAATTACAATATTTCCCTAAATCACTATAAACAATCATGGAAGAAATACTACTATATGTAAATATGCATTATAAACCCTTCCCACCCTTCACCAAATGCACTCTTTTATTTGTAGCCTTGACATATAGCATTTGATTCCCTATATTTGAATATAGACCTTTCCAACCGAGATAATTGGTTTATTAACAAACCCTTTAAATTTAAAACTAGTTGGTATTTGCAATTTATTATTTTTGGAATGAACCATGCAAGTCCATAATTTTTTTAATGATTTCAATAGAGAATACTCATGATATGATCTAAGTGACTAGAACTACAACAACCTCCATCAATGACAACATAGTTTCTCATAACCAAGCAATTTGATCTTCATGTGAAATCATGCCATTAGGTTTAAAAAATACATTTTTTGTGAGAACGGAAAATTTGATAGTTGTAAGGCTAAATAAGGTGTGAATGGAGTGATGGGTGAGCTATTAGGTTAAGTGAAACAAGGTATTAAGGTTGTCTAGGGTGTGGCAAGCTCTAGCACAAAACATGCATTTTTTGGTGCCTTGTAGCGGTCTAGGTTTGGAGGGACTTGAGAATGAGGGACCAAGAAGGAGGGAGGTCATGAGTTGAGTCCATAGAGGGCCTTTGTTTTTCATACTTGAGGAAGAGAGAGAGATACTATCTCTAGAATTAAATCCAAATTGAGACCTAAAACTAAGAGGGTGACTAATCACATGGCAAGGATTAGGCTTTAGGGAGAATCAAGAAGCAACAAGAAAATCACAATGGGTTCAATTGTGGGGATAAGAAAGAGGAGTGATAGGATTGAGAAGTAAATATGTATGGGGAATGTGGGAGTGATTTATATTTGTGAAGGTTCCCATGTGGACCCAATGTTCAAAGGGTTCAAGGATAAGATGGGGACCAAGACTAGAATAAGGTCATGAGACAAGACCAAACTTGTGACTACGTCCTAAGTTTCTAGATTTGAATGGAAATCCATGATCCAAGGGGAAGAATAAGGTAGAAGGGATGCAATATTGACTAATACCAAAGAGAATATGGGAAGAAAGAAGGGGAACAATATCAGGTTCACAACACAAGGTAGATCTAGCAATGAGGATAGTTTTCCAAGGCATGGGAATCACAAACAATCCTATGGGGGGAGATGTAAATTCATAAGTATGGACTGGGGTATAACTTGTGCCTTGTACAAGGTGCAAGGGTTACATTTTCCCCAAAGGTCCAATCTTTTGGGGTAGTGGATAAAATTAGTGGAGGCGAATAATCAGAACACTAGGAAAGTGAAGTGGCAATGTCAAGATGTTGGGAGGGATGGAGAACCAAAAAATAGAGTTATAGGATCAAAATTCCTATGATGACCTAGGATTCAAGCAAGCATAGAGGGATACAAATGGAAGGGGAGTGAGGACTTTAGGACATATTCCTTGGTCCCAAGCTTATTTATTAACCAATGTTCCATGAAGGAAATAGAAAATTTTTACAACCTTGGGGTTGGATCGGATGTTCTAGAGGGACTTGGAACCCTATGACTTAGCATAGAAGTACATAGGTCCCTAATTCACTTCTAATCATACAACCAAATAAAATGACATGGGCTTCACACATAGACTTAAAAATTTATTGAGCACATAGAAAACATGATAGGGGAACCCACTTGTTATTTTCTTAGACCAATTAATAGTGGTAGTTTAGAAGGGTTGAATTATCAAAATGAGCAAGGATGTGTGCTTCTTGTAGGCACAATGAGAATCTAGCTATTTCTAGGAGAAAACTAAAATGAGGAATGCCTAGGACAACAATAATTCATCATAACAATAAAGTTCATTATTATGTAAACAATATAGTGCTTACAAGATAAGATGAAAAAACACATAAACACATATGTACATGGTAATACAACATCTTGTAGCCAATAACATGAAAGAAAAGGAATTAGATGATATGGCAATAAGGACAACTTACTAATAATTTATGGGTCAAAACTTGCATAAAGATGTATGGCATGAAGCCATGGGAAAATTCCTACAACTAATTGCCTCTATCAAAGACAAAAGTGTTGAAGGAGTTGGTCTCCCTCAAATCAATATTGCACCCATATTTTAGTTGTAGAAAATGTTGTTTCTTGAATGCATGCTAATTTCCAATAGTTTTTTCATGATTTTGGAGGTAGAAATAATAATCATTTAAACATGAAAACCACGTGTAGTAGAAGACATCCTCACACTTATCCATATGATGACACATACCTACAACCTCCTTAGAAGAATAATTTACATCTTGACCTATAAAAAAATCATTATGAAGAGAGGAGTCCTCTTGAAAAAAAAGATAAAATGTGTCAGTTCTATGTGTAAATTCAACTAGGATGAATCATGTGAAGGCTCTAGATGATCAAAATCATGCAACCTAGTACATAGGTGAGAACAGGACCATGATGGGCCAAACTATGTCTCTAAGTGGCAATGAAAATACAAAAAAAAAAGAGTTAAACAACTTCACATAAAAATATAAATAGCTTATTAACATAATTTGGAAAATATGTTGAAATATATTTTTTAGTAAATTGTAGGAAAATTAGTAAAAATTCAAATTTTTAATGTAGAAAATACTATAATTTAAAAAAAAAAAAACCATGTGTCATTTTTACCAACCTAAGTTTGAGATTTTTTTTTTTTTTTAATATTTCAATATAAGTAGATGACATATTTTTAGCTATGACACGTGGGTAAGTACACAAAGATGGAGGACCAAAAAAGGGTCTTCAATGACCACATTTTTCTAAAATTATGGAGGAATGACCTTGGATGAGAAACTGAAGATAGTTATGCTCAAAATTTGAATATGTAATGAAAACAAGAGTCATAGTTCTTTGAATCTACTTTCTAATCTACTATTTTCTTAAAAGGGTAGAGATTAATGGGTTAAAAGAGGGGGCCAAACAAAGTGATCCTATTTTCTTTCAAAAAATCATAACATATCATTTTTTTGTGCCCCCCCACCCTAAAATATATATTTTTAGTATTTTAAAAATAGTTTCAATGAGAAACAAGCTAACAATATGTACTTTATGCTTGAATTTTTTGCTTATTTTTTAGTGAATATATGATTTTTACTAATTTTTAAAGTTGAAATATCCTAAAAAATAAAAAAATTGAGTGTGCCCCTAAAGTTTTTGAAAACTAATTGATTTTTTTTAATATATGTAGAATAGAGTCTAGTTTCTAAAAATGTAATTTATTTTAGAATTTCAATGAATGATTATAGAATACAATAAAAAATACCACACATTAATTTTGACAAAAAAGGATAGACTAACAAAATAAATTAAATATGAAAACATTAGCATACTCAAAACATGAAAACAATTGCATGGTTATATAGCTAAGAGAGAGATTAACATTATCAGGGTATTTTTTGACTTGACATCGAAACATGTGCAAAATTGATGGGGAGCATGTTTGAGATTATGTCAAATCTTTTAATATTTACAAAACCACATCTTTGAACATTGAAAAGTAACTCCAAACTTTTAGGTTGGAAGCCCAAAGAAAATGCAAGCCAAAGGCTTGGAAATTTCCAAAGAAAAACATAACATGAGCACGTTATAGTGCATTTGTATTATATTTTTCTTTGAATATTCATCTCCCTCACATTCTCTAACTCTCCTAATACCTATTGATTCCCTCTTCCATTTATGTTCTCTCTCTCTCTCTCTCTCTCTCTCTCTCTCTCTCTCTCTCTCTCTCTCTCTCTCTCTCTCTTCCTATTTAGGTATCTCCCTCTCTACCTCTCCCTCCCTCCCTCATTATCACTCTATCTTAGTTCTTCTCTACCCATCTCTTCTATCTCTTGTCTCTAGGTTGTTACCTCTTGCTTTTTCAATTGAGGATATAGATTATAAGATTGAGGATATAGAGTTTAGGGTTTAGGGTATAGATATTACAATTGAGGGTATAAGGTTTAGGGATGAAGGAGTGTAGGTTTGAGGGTTTAGCATATAAGCTTTAGGGCCTTTGATTGAGGGATAGTGTTTAGGATTTAGGGTATAGGGTATAAGGTTTAGGGTATTAGGTATAGGGTCGAGGGTATAGGGCTTATATTGGAGGGTATAAGGTATAGGGTTAAGAGTAGGGTCTAGGGTTGAGGGTATGGTTTTACAATTGAGGGTATAAGGTATAGGGTATAGGGTTTAGCGTATAGTGTTTAGGGTGTAAAGTTGAGGGTACATAGCATTGAGGGTTGAGGGAATTAGGTATAGGGTATAGGTTTTAGCATATAGGGTTTAGGGTGTATAGTTGAAGGTACATAGCATTGAGGGTTGAGGGCATTAGGTATAGGGTATAGGGTTTAGTGTATAGGTTTTAGGGTGTAGATTTGAGGGTACATAGCATTGAGGGTTGAGGACATTGGGTATAGGGTCAATGATATAGGTTAAATGGGTTAGCGTATAAGGTATAGGGTTTATGAGTTAGGGTATAAAGTATAGGTTTAAGGTTATAGGGTTTAGGTTTGAGGGTATGGAGTTTATGGTCAAGGGTTAATTTAGATGATTTAGGGCCTAGGGTTGAGGGATTCTGTTTACGATTGAGAGTATAGGTTTAAGTTTATAGGGTATAGAGTTTAGAGTTTATGGCTGAGGGGATCAGGTATAGGGTCAAGGCTATAGGGTATAAGGTTGAGGGTGTATATAGGAATATATATGTGTATTATATGATAGAAATTTTTATGTTATATATAGTAATAAATGTTTTATCTATCATTTGAGTCTTTTGGGGATAGATATTGTTTGATTGGGAAAAGGGATCTTGGTCATAAATCACACATATTCCAATATAGACATTTCAAAAGGATTAAAAATGATCTCAATATCCAAAATTGGCTAATAAAAAAAATGGAAGAGGCATAATGGTGGATCAATTTTTTAATCCTTATGGTTGGAGAATGATGTTGTGATTATTTGATTCTTGAGTGATTGAATTGTATGATGCAATATAGTTCCTAGGTTATTAGGGAAAATGTAGCAATTTGTTGAGATTTTTGAGAAATATAGAATAGATAGATAGAAACAAATTCCATAAAATATGAGGATAGACATAGAAGAACCTAGCATATAAAATTGGGCCTAAATTTTTTTGACAATGTTGTTGAGAACCCTAGACTAGGTAGCTATTAGTCAATATTTATCTTCACACTCTTGTTTCTCTTGATCTTCAACTTCTTCTCTCATGGGGTCACTTTCAAAACTTCATCTATCATTCATAAAATCCACTTGCCTTGATTTGACAACTTATAGGGTTTTATTGTATGAATGAGAAATTGGTATTTAATCTTCCTTGAATTTTCTTTAGATTTGTAAACTTACACACATGAAAGAGGGGGAAGGGTTGTGTCTTATGAGAGCTTTCCTAAGTCCTACCTAGTTTTGGTATTTCTACCTCCACAATGGCTATGAGGATGTAAAAAGATAGCTTAACCTTGGTCAAGCAAAGGCTAAATGATAAAAAAGTTATAAATTGAATATTATTGCAATTCACAAGTTAGTTTTACATTCCTTGATGAACTGAAGTCATGTTCTCATCATCTTCAACGAGAACTGTTGCTTGATTTGAAGTCCCGCAATCACCAGTAATCACAAAACAAATGAATATAAAACATGAACAAACTTACATGTTTTAAAAACATGGGGCATGGCTAACATGATGCTTGACTGAAGTAAATGCTATAATAATTTTTCTAATTCTTCTCTTGACTACTCTTGAGTTCTCAATAATAATCTCAATTTATTTTTCAAATATTCTTCAATTATAATGGTGAGAATAATTTATATTTATATGTAAATCTTTAATGTCCCCAAAATCAAATACTAATAGTCCAAAATTAACTTCAAATTTTAAAATAATAAAGTACTGGCACCAAAATATTTAAATTTTATTCAAAAAGGGCTAGACAATGATGAGAAATTAAATGCATAATTAGGTCCAAGTACATAAGGGGAGAGGTAAACCTAGTGTGAAATTGTCAAGGGTGACATTTTTTTACACTATAGATATCAACAAATAGGATTAATGTTGAATACAATTGAGGCTAATATTTTATGTAGTATTCTTAGTGAAAGAGTCCAATATAGTTATCAAGGTTATTCATTGGAATCCAACCCAATTAGTTGAAGACATTATTTTTTCTTTCTTCTCATGATGAATATTGAGATGAAAATATTTGAGGTAACTAGACCACCTTTGATGTTGACCATTCTACAAAATCTTATATTTATATAAATTTAAGATGCTTATGATTTGTGTGAATAGTTGTCTTTTCCCAAGATATAGTAATTCTATGTTATTTGTAGGCTTGACAATAGATATAACTCATTGTCATATATTAGGTATCTATACATGTAGCATTAGATAAAATCTAACTACATGTTAGGAAATTAGATGACCAAATTGAGTTAAAATACTTCAAGTGCATATTTGGAGGCATCAACCTCAATTTGAAAGAACTAATTTAAACCAATAAGAACTAATGTGTACCTCAAACAAAGTCTCTAATTCAAATGGGTGAATGGTTATTATATTCTCTCTATCCAAGAATTTTTCTATTTTACTCTCACTTGAATGCTTCGTTCATAAGTCATGCCATGTGTGAGAATCCTAGTTACACAAAACTCTAATAAAAGTTGGATGATCATAAGAGTCTATAATGTTCTATGATATTTTTATGATGTGGCCAATCTATAATTACCTCTATCTTATTATAGCATCATAATTATCACCCTTGAAAATTCCACACTATGTCTTGTTCCCCCAATGTTATTGAACCTAATTGATGCCATAATTTCCTAAAATTATATATTTCAAAGCCCATTTATACCTTTTTAAAAATTACAAGCATTGAATAAATATATTAAATTCATATGTTGTCCCCAACATTTAATGTCCTTGAAATCAATGCCAAGACCCATACACCATTGGGAGAATGTGATATAGGAGCATCCCTAGTTGCAAAGCAATCCTTTAACAACCAAAAACATTTCTTTCCTTGAATTTCAGTCTATAGCAGTTTCAAATTTTCATTTTACATTTCATTGTATTATCATTTCTCAACTTGTGGAGCAATATATAACATCTACACGAGGTCATATACATCATATCCATATTTCAGATCATTTGTATTTGTTGACCAAAATTTATCGCTCTTAAAATTTCATTGTAATTCATAGTCAAGACATATGGGGCTAATCTGGTCCAAATTTCATAGTGTAGACATGTTTCAGCGTGTGCAAAGCTTAATGGGGCATCATACATGAGTTTTGGGTCAAAGGGGATCTTTCTTGGAGATCTGCAATCCGTTTCATTTCACAAAGAATCATGTTTCATGTTTTGAGGCCAACCTACATGCTTGATCATTTATTTAGGTTTGTAAACCCTTGAGGCCAACACAATCCTTTATTGGATCTAAAGAATCATATTTAAGATCATTTATATTTAATTTTAATCAATAATTAGTAGAGTAGTTTAGGATTTCATGATTTAGAGTTGAGAAAGTTTTCATTCCCCGTTATGGGATGTAATACTCTCGCTATTTGTAATGTTGAATGCCCTTGACACAGTCCTATGAGCCCTAGTTATTTTCCCATGAGGCATAAAATGCATGTAATATTTCCAATTTAATAAAGATCTATGTTTGCAATATATTTTCTTGTGTTATTTCCACTATGTTCACTCTAAGTTGGCTAAAAGCACAAAGCTGTGTCACACTTTATAAAGGAAATAGCCAACATTGATCCAATTGTAAACTTGAATCACTGAAAAGTGGTATATATGTTTTGAATTTTGAAATGATGTAAACTAATAAAATGTGTATTTTTTAGTATATTTTATGTTTGTATTTTTTTGAAAAAATAAAAAATAGTTTGAATATAGTCTTTTATAAATTTACACTACAATTTTTTTGCTGATAAATTACTAAAAAATGAAGTTAAATGAGACATCAATCTTTATATAGTAAGTTTTATTATTTTTCTTTTAATTTTTTTTATGCATTTATAACTTTAAACTTTAGTGCATGGATTTTTATTTTTCAATTTTGATTAATATATATTTTTAAATAAATATAAAATGTGTGTGTTGAAACACAACTATTTGCATTCAACATCAACTTTTATATTGAGTATTTATCTAAAATAGAAAACAAATAATACTATCTTGATATATCTAGTGCATCACATTTTTTCATTTTTTAAAATAAGTTTTAGTATTTTTCTTGAAATGGTAATTAACCTAATATTTATGTGTTGATAACATACTTTTAGTAAAAATAAAATATAAAATATAAATAATATTTAAAATATTTAAATATATATTTAAAATATTTAAATATATATTTAAAAAAAAAACACTTGTGGATCTATAAGATTGTATTTTTATATTTTAAAAAAATGTTATTTACATGACTAGGAGTTGTTAAAACATGAATTTTTTCAAATAATTTATTTTTTCAAGAGAAATTGGCTTCCAAAGTGGTGTTTTATATGCATTTATCTAACAATTTTAGTTGGAAAAATTTGTGGACATATATAACTTAGCTAATGTATATGTTTGGGAGATGAATTCCTTCCCTGGACTCCTAAATCACTAGGATGAGAAATGAATACTCATTTCATAATCAAAGTATTCCAAGGAAATATTGAAGAAGCTTGGAATGGAAGACTCTAAACCGGTATGTACCCATGGTTATTGATTGCAAGATGAGCAAGAATGATGAATCTCCTAAGTATGATAAGAGCAAGCATAACAATGATTGGAGGACTGCTATATCTAACTACCACTAGATTAAAGTGAACAAGAAAGAGAAATATTTAGAGCATCATGTTGGTGATTAGGGTTGTTGTGTTTTTTGTTTGTGTTTTTCAACATCATGTGTTGCCATCAGTGACAAAGGGGAGATTGTTGCTAGTATGAGTAGTTCATGTTTCCATTGATGTCCAAAGGCTTATGTTTGTGTTGTCCTTGATGTCTATTGATTTATATTATGGGTGATTATTGGAAGCTCCATTGATGGTTGAAATTTTTTGATGATGCTTTGATTAGTTTCATTATGTTGTCATTAGCAAGTGTTACTAGTGTCAACCTCTAGTGTTGCTTTGATAAGCTTCTATTTGTGGGCATTGTTTGGTTGAGTTGTGTTTTAGTTGGTTTGGTGATGATGAGGAAGTGGTGAAGATGATGAGAATGTGCTTTGGTGCTTGGCTTCCAAGTTCTTTGAGAAAATTTGAATAAAAGAGGAAACAATGTGTTGTAGAGGTACTCCAGCATATAGAGTGGGGTTTATTATTCTCCACATTTCTTCTATGTTAGAGATCTACTTTTGTGGTTCAAATATGTTTATCATAGGTGTTCATAGTTGTTATATATAGAGTTTTGAGTTCTATATTGTTGTATAGAGAAAGTTGTGTTCATGAATGTGTGAACTATGTTGTAGTGTTGTCTAGGAGAAAAGGTTTTGGTCCACATTTCTCCATAGTTTTTGTTCTAGTTTTGTGGTTTTGGAAGTGTGTTGATAATGTTCATATCTACCTTCAGTTGAATTTATCCATGGTTTGGTGTTTTGCAAGTTGATTTCTTGAGTTGTAGTGTGTGGAATATTATTTGGGTGAACAGGATAAGATTTTTCTTTAGGTGAAAGTTGTTGCAAAGGACTTTGTTGGATTTTAGGTTATTTGTGGAATATTATAGATTATGTTCAAGTGATATTTATTGTCCACAAGTCATCTTTAGATCAAAGGAAGTGTCTGCTTAAATTTTTAATGGTTTTTGCATAGGTTCAAATGACCTTAGGTGCTTACACTAATTAAGGATTATCTTCGGTGATTGTGGAAGTGTGGTGTGGCATGTATGAGTGAATTTAGGTCCAAGTTATGGTGTGATGTGGTCCACCTTCATTAATTTCCATAGTGTGAATTTTTTGGAGCCAACCTAATTTAATTTTTCATGGTTGAGGTGTATAGCCAACCTTGGATAATGTTTTCAAGGTTGAAGAAGGTATACATAAGTGTTGTGTTGATGGAGGGTGTGTGTGAAGTGTGTACATTGTGAGATGTAATATGAATTTCAGTGTGAGCTTTGATGAGTTAGACTACTATAAGTAGTGAGTAGAAGGTGTTTACAATCTTCAAAAGGGTTGTGGATGTGTTGGTGATGTTGTGGTGGAATTTTCTATTGGATTGAGATGGATTTATAACTATAACATTCTTCTTTCTTCTTTTTTGTAATCTAGTAGTGAGCCACTGGTAGTGAGCCCTTATTTCTTTTGAGTAGTGAGCCCTCTGATAGTGAGCCTATTGTATTTGGTGTTGCAATTAATTTTAAATTGTGAGCTAATCCTCACTGTGGTTTTTACCTTCTTAGGTTTTCCACATAAATCTCATGTTATATTGTGCATAGTGTTGATGTGTTTCAATTTTTGGTTATTTTCTTTCATGCTAAATCATTCTAATAGATTAAAGGTTATGTTGATATAAATATTAAAGAGGGTGTTTATTTTTTAATGAACAACTAATTCACCCCCACAGGCTCTTAGTTTTCTTATGCATTCAACAATTGGTATCAAAGCATTGAGTCACAAATTCAAATACCCTTGGGTAACACTAAAGGGGGGATTGTTGGAAAATGGTTAGCACTCCCCTTGAGATTAATGAAAAGGGAATAACCACCTCATATTCGATTCATGTCTCTAACAATTGTATCGAGCATTAACAAGACAACCTTTTTGGTGCAATGGAAATTGTGGACCAATAAGGGGTGTACCAAGTTTAATGTCATAAGAGACGAATATATGCTTACCATCATAAGGGGATGAATTGATGATTAATGTCATAGGGGAAAAATTCATAACAACACATTGGGGGTGTTATAAAATCACCACCACTAAAGGGGTATGTCAATAAGTAAAATCTTAGAAGATGTCTAAAATGACTAGAGGATATGATCCCCTTAAAATGTGAACGTACTTGCTATGTTGGTATTAAGGAAGAAAAGGGGAAGATGGGATACTTGAAAAGAAAAAGCACCTCCCAAAACTAGGTATCCTTGCCCCTAAAGTGTAAAGATAAGTACAACCATGCAAGAGACTATCGTGTTTCTACCGTGAATGAAATATGGTTGTACTTAAGATTGTACCACCATGAATGGAAAATTCCACACAGTGAGGAGTAACACCATAGAATAGAGACCATTACTAATTAGAGTTATTAGATAAATCATCATAATGAATAACACTATGATCACTAAGCTATTTTATTTTATTACTCAAGGCCTAACTTTCATTGCTAGAATGGCCATGCACTTGATGATAAACACAAAATGAGTTATTGATATAAAATTTCATTTGTGTTTTTGGAGGAAGAGTAATCAAGTGGGCTTTGAGAAGCTTAAACAAAATATTCTCTTTCTCAATTGTAGTGGGAGATATTCCTTTCTCTTGTGAAGAAAAGGTTGCTCGCTCACCAAAAGATGTCATAAATATATTAGATGATAAATCATTTGGTGAAGATGGGGATGAACGTTGGAAACCTAAACCCTATGTAGAAAGGTATAATATAGAATTCAATTGATCCTTATCATTTTGTTCCATTTTTTCATTATATCAAATTTTCAAAGATAATTTTGTATCTGATCCCATAATATCCCTCCAACTCTGATGAAGAAATAGTATCTACATGCTCATAAAAAGATTTGGCTCTTTTGCAATAATGCAAATCCTTTTTAAGTTTTTTAAATTTAGGAATCTTCCACTCATGAGGGATAGATGTTAAAGAGACCCCATCACTATCACGGGGTGAGGTTTTTGAATCTATTGATTGAGAAAATGAAACGCATGACTCATTTGGTGTAGATTGTGAGATTTTGTACTCTCCCATAAAGGAGGGTGTAAAATATAATAAACCCCAATCATCATCGAATATTTTTGGTTATAGATGACATACAATTAGGATTATCATCAAAATGTATAGCTTCTACCTTTGAAGTTGGGATCAGAGTATTAAAAAAGTTGGAAGTGTTATGGTCATCTTCAATTTTTGAGTTATAACTTTGTTCATTTGCTTTAACCTTATATATCTTTTTATTATATTCATACTTCATGTCATGGTGAAGAGTATATGGGACTCTCTTCATAGCCTAAATCCAAGGTCTACCAAGGAGAAGATTGTATGAAAAAGGTCCTGGAATGATATGGATAAGTGTTTGTAAAATCACAGGTCCTACCTTAATGGGTAATGTGATCAATCCTAATGGTTGCTTATTAAAATTATCAAAGTCATGAAAATTAACATTATTAGGTTCTATAAGAGGGTATGTGTAGGATCGTCATGGAAAAAACATGTCCTTAAGTGGCAAAAAATTCAGAAAAATCAGAGTTACGGAACTTGACATAAAAATTTGAATAAGTTATCTATATTATTTCAAAAATATGTCAAAATAGAACTTGTAGCAAATTGAATAAAGTTTCTAAACTACTAGGTTTATTTAAAAATAAAAAATCTATTTGGTGAAAAATTTGAAATTTGAATGCAAGTATTTAAATTTTAGGAAAAAATAAGAAGTAGGTGTCTATCCTGACTCACCCTACACAATAAAATGATAATATTTTTTTATAAGATTTTAGATATAAGTAGAGGACTCATGTCTAGATGTGATGCATATTTTTTTGTAATTTGTTTCCCAGTAAATAATTAATTATGAATTTTTTATTACAAATTTAAAAAAATATAAAAACGTGTATGTCTGACCACCTTAACTTGGTCAAAACTTCATGAAATTATTATTATTTTTTAAATCCTATAGAAGGCAAAGCATAGAATGTGATGCATGCTTTGGATTAAAAAAATGTGATATTGTTTGAAATTTATAGATGTTTTTCAATCAGCCTATCAATCAAGACTTTAGTCATAATTCAAATGGAAAATGAATAATAATTATTTATTAAATTAAAAGTAAAGTATAATTTATATTGGTGGAAACCTGAGAATATCATTTAAAAACCCTTTTCGTTTCATCAATTTTGGGTAAAAAAGATGTCATCAGCCACATACCCATGCATATTGCCATTTTTTGGCCCATCATGATCCTACACATACCTAAGATTCTTATCCACACAATATTTATCTAGAAGATCAATGCTACAAATATTAAGACCCAATCCATTGTCTATGAGGGTAGATCTAACTCCAATTTTATTAATGACCATCATTATCATTAAAGCTTATGTTTATTTTATATCTTAAGTGAGGATAACTCATGTTGAGGGATGCAACACCCAAATTTTTCACTTGCATAGAATCAAACAAGGAAACTACATCATTTGGTTTGACAAAAGTTGAAACATCAATCTTCTGGAATGCCTCCTAGAGCATCTCGTGGTATGTAGGTGATTTTTGAATCAAGTCCCACAAGGAAACCTTGGTTGGGGTGTTACTAATTGTCTCAACAAGAATTCTTTACCACTATGCCGAGGAATATTAGGTGCAGGTAGAAGATATGGTTTGGGTAATGGGATGGATGTTGGTGTTTTCTTCTTGCTTATTATTTCTAGTGTTATATGTGTGAGAAATTGCATGGTAACTTGGTTGCTATGACACATGATTACTAGTGAGTTGTTTTGAAAATTTTAGGATATGGATAGAAGGTTTAGGAGGTCCTATAATGAGGTGACTAAGGAGGTCCAATAATTAGAGGAGTCTTAAGAGGTCCAATAATTAAAGTAGATCTAATAACCAATTATAAATCTATTACCTAAATTTAGTTAATCACTTGTTAATAATATTCTATTGATTAGGGATCTAATGGTTCTCTCTTTGTGCACTTCCTCTATTTGTACCTCTATTCTTCTATATGTCATAAATTTTGCATTTTATTTTCCACTTTTCTTTTGTGTTCTCTTTTTTGGGATGATGCAAAGTGTTGAGATGCCCTATGTCTCTTCCATGTTGACCCAAAAGGTTCCTTTTCCTTTTCATTTTTTTATATTTTCTTGTATTTTTCCTTGTGGGGATGATGCAAGGCATTGAGTTCAAAATATCTCCTTCATGTTGACCCAAAATATTTTCCTTTTTCTTTCACCTTTTCATTTTCCTTTGCTTGTGTTTTCCTTTTGGGGACAATGCAAAATGTTGAGACTACAATGTCTCTTCCATGTTGACCCAAAGCAGACTTTATTTTTCATTTTTTTTCTCTCTTTGCATCATTCTTCTAGTTCAATGTGCTTTGGGGAATGGTGATAGTCCTGAGCTCTATAATCAAAACATTGCAACAACGAACATACTGACCCCAAATCCATAGATCCGTTATGTGTTTCGTGTGTTCCTTTCTGGGGGGCAACCTCCTTTTCTTTTGTTTTCTTTTTCGTCGAGATGAAGTAGCCTAACTTAGAAACATATGACTTGGCATAGGGGCTTTCCAAGTTGGCTTTCATGTCTTGTTTTATTTTTGCATTTTTCCTTTGCTACTTTAAAGTAACTACTCACAAAACAATGTGTAGCAATTCCTTTAAAGTGGGGGGCATACATTTGCATCATTTCATTCATATTCTTGGTTCTTAGTGTAGCTTTGTCACTTCATAAGATTCATTTGTCACTTTGTGGAGGACATTGAGTACAATGTCCTTCATAAGTGTGATCTATCTTAGCATATTACATTCATCTTAGTGGCCTGATGTGATGCACTGCATCCCCTAAGTTGTGAATATACTATTTTTTGATTGGTCCTCTCTTGGATACATTAGACAAAATGTTCACTAAGTGACAGACCTTGCATGAACTTATCAAGAACCATTTGAACATCTTTTTCATTTTACATTTTACATATTTTTCACCTTGCATAACACAACTTGCATGCCTGTGGTACCATCCTCTTTTTTCATGAGTTCTAAGCATACAAAGCTTTGCTTGTCTCATGAAGCATGAACCAACATTTTACCTTGTGGCACCTTGTTAAAGTTATCGGGAGGTATAACTTTAATATGGTTGAGTAGGAATCCCATTCTGTGGCACGACTTTTCCCATGGCCACCTATGCATCTGTGAGTGCATACCAACTAGTGTATGCATTTCACCTCTTGGGTTTTCTCACCTAGCAGGACGCCATGAGTTATGTCACCCCAAAGTGAGTATGGATTCTCTTTTTTGGACAAACAACCTAGATCTGATTCATGACTAGTTGAACAAATGATCAAAGCTTGATCTGACTTTTCTATTTTCTTTTCCCTTCTTTATTTCTCTTTCACATGTGTTCCTTTGTTCTTATGTTTAGTTTTCCATGAGATCTTCATCCTAGGGGCTTGATAATACCTCTTTATCATTGTCATTCCATCTTTCTAACATAAGTGCATTGGGATCCTTCTTGATATGCATGGCTACTTTAGTGTGAGTTTGAAGAAAGTTCATCCGCTCACTAAAGTGGGGGCTAAATGTACCATAGAAAAATGGATCATTGAAATTTTCATGGTCTTTTAGGTATTTCTCTTGTGATGTTTGACTTATCTTGCTTTGATTTAATGTTGCAATGTAACTTATGCATTCACATTAGGTCCTAAACATTCAAATTATGATGTCTTTTGAAGGTCTTGTGAAGTTTTGTAACACTTTTCTAGACTCTTTTCATTACAATTCACCTAAAAATTACCCTTCATCACTTATCAAGTCCTATTTTAAAGTGTTGTAAAGTCTTGTAACAAGATTTCATACTTTTGAAGGCTTTTTATCACTCTCTACACCTTTCTTATGCTTTATATGACCCCTTTATGCACTCATTAGACTTAGTTAATTATATATTTGAATGTAAAGCTAACAAATAACATTAAACATGATTTAATTCTTGACACCCACTTACGAGCCGAAGGTGGGACCCATTCGCCATGGGTGGTGAATGAGTCCCTCTTAGCTCCAAATTCAAAATAATTGAAATTTTCTTTCAGGTTTTTGTTCATAAAGACCTTATGTTGGCCTATGATGAGGTATTATTGGGTTATTAGGGAATACGTGTGTATATAAATAAGTTTTTTTATTCTCATATTAATCCCCATTCACCTAATTCATTCAAGCATTCACTTCCATCCACTCATTCAACATCAATTAGAATTCAAGAACTTTGCATCATTCAATAAAGCATTCATCAAGCATCTTGGAGCAACCATTGACATATCTTCAGATTTATTCAACAAGGTTGTGGTGAGTTTAGGACATTTGCATATTGTTTATTCATCATTCCTTGTTCATTTTATTTCATTTCTTCATTAAGGGTTTGATTACCAAAGTGGGATTTGACCAAGGAAAATCCCTATACTCTAACCCTTAACCATTTTCCCCCTATTGCATGTGTGTTTGCAACTTTATATGTATATTTTTCAAGAAAATAGGTATTGAAAGGTGGTCAACAAATCAACAAAGTGTTTCAAGTCAACTAAACCCTATTTCAAGCTTGGAGACAACCCACAGTTTATTTTCTACAAATTTGGCTCTGCCAAACCTGACAAGAAGACAGTGCAAATCTAGAGCTACAGGATTGACCTTTGATTTCATAGAATTTTGGAGGAGGATTGATTCACCATCAATGGCGAATGAGTCCCACCTTAAGGCTGAAAAATGTGATTTTGTCATATTCTAGTTCCCAACTATTGGAAAACAGTTTTCAAGTGTTTTTGACAGTAGTGGGACTGATTCGCCATCAGTGGCGAGTGAGTCCCACTAGTACTTTACATTGATTTATGCCAGACTTCAGAGCATTCTATATTCTTCATCCAATTCCCAAGTGCACTCTATTTGACCTTGTTCAATTATATTTGCATTAGTTTTCATTTCTATTGCATTTTTTGCATATCACACTGTGCTTTCAAATATTGCACATTTATTAGTTTTGCATTAATAATCAGTCAATTATGTCATTTATTTGCATTTAAAACATTTGATTTAGTCTTAATCACATCACACAATCCTCTATTTGAGTGAACCACTTCAATTTTGGGGTTTTATCTCTCTCATTTCAGCTGAAAAACCCTTAGAGTGCAAGAGAAGTACATGACAACCACAAAATTGTTGGTTCAAAGAGATATCTCATAAGGTGAGAAAAAAATTAGAATAGTCTAAGTCAACTTAAAAAAATGTGAATAGGTCAAACTAGGAAATAATAACAACTTAACTAGTTACCTAATGACACTATTTATACAAAGAATTATAAGCATACATTTGTTTGTTGGAAAAAAAATCAATTTTAAATAATGTCTTAAGTATGCAAATTATTTGGAGGACATACATACAATATTCCATATGCAAGTGTATTAAAACACATTACATATATAGTGTTTTATACAAGGCCAAAAATTTCCCAAGTAGCAGGAATTCTAAGTACATATGTTCATGTCAAATCCTAACAAAGAATAATAGACTTAGGTGAAAAGAGATTTAAAGTACTTGAAAGAAAATCTAGACTATTTTTTATATTATCATTCTACAAAATGATGTTCGAAAGGTGTTGAACATATATGGTTTACTAATATAATTAGGCTAGAGATCTATATAATTGAAGGACAATTAGTAGGTATGTATTGACTATATTTGGAGGATTAATGAATTGGATGAGTAATTGGTAATACAATACTAATCTATCCACTATAGAAGATTGTATATGGCTATAATTAATGGTTCCAAACAAGTGGTGTGGTTACAAAGGCTTTGCAATAGTATGTGTTTGAAGATTCAAATGATGTAAAGTTGTGATAGTAAGAGTGCAATTTTTATAGCTAGAATTCATGTTTACCATGCTTGGACTAGAGGTAAATTTCTAATGGAATAATATTAAAACTTTTGTGTGCTAATTAATTGTAGAGGATACCTAGATGATAAAATAACAAGGATTGTTTAGGATTTTGTTAAAGTGTTTGATCATAGCTTGCTTCAAAATGTTAAAAATGTGTGTGTTAAGAATGTGGTGAGAGTTAGACTTTTTCTAATGGCATGTAGGCTTTATGTAGCCTCAATGTTGCTATGGTAGGAACATAAAGTTCTTGGAATGCTATTGCATCTTATGATGAGTAGTTGTTGGAATATATATTGTACTTTAGGTGAACATGAGGCATTGTTGGAATGCATACAATGATGGATTAGGATATAAATGTGTTCTAAAGGATTCATAGAGAAATATTATATGGTTATAAGAAATAAAATGTTTTTTTCTCTTCTAGTACAAGCAACACTTTAGGTCTTAGATAGTGTAGGGAGACATGTACAATGTTTAAATATTTTTATAAAAAAACTGTAACCAATTATGTGCAAAAAATTTAAGCATGCATAGGAATTATCTATTTATAAAATTACGTAAGGTAGGTTGACACCATGTTATAATCAAGATATGTTTGTTTGATGATTGTATTCTAGTGAGTTTTTTTCTCACAAGTTTTTTGGATAAAACCTTATATCTCATGTGTAAGTCGTTTTCATTTGATTTCATGTTCTTTCATATTTTCTACTCTATTGATCACAACAAACATGACTCTCATTGATCAAACACCCTAAGGTTTCATAATATCCTAGATTATTGATTATATATAATAGGAGTACTTTCTAGTAGTTATGCAATTTCTATAAATATAAAGATAAGACATCTCTTACCTTTAGTATCTCAAAGTAGAGCACCCAAGCTCTTCAAGGAACTCTTCAGGAGACAGGAGAATGCAGGGGTCTTGAAGACCTATCAATCACCTCAAAGCATCAATTATGATATCTTGGAGCCTATAATGGCCTTTGGAATGGGTGAACACATTAAAGAGGTCAAAAGTCCTAAGGGTCCTAATAAGGATCCTAGGACCAAATTTCAATGTAAATGGAATAATAATGTTCTAGGAGGTTAGATAGGAATATAGTGCTTTAATTATGTCAAATAAGGTTGGATGTTAGAGATTCAATAGTTTTTAGGTTGTAGGAATCAATAAAATAAGAGTTGGAAAATTCAGATTTTTGAATTCCAATTTGGGCGGGTAACTAGCTTTTGTGAGTTTTAATCACTTTTATGTAACTTAATCAATCCAAAATGGTTGGATCATTTGGGGAAAGGATATACAAAGCCAAAATAATCATTTTTATGGAGGTTGGACGTTTGGAGCAAGCATTGTACGGACTGTTTTCTGGAAATAGTGAAAAACACAGTTTTTGGCACTTTTATGGTGTTCTTTTGTTAAATACTTGATCTCTATTGAATCTATGTCTAGTAGGATGCTTTAGGAGTTTTTTTTTACATATTTTAACACCATTGAAGGCTTTGAAAGTAGTGATAATTAATTTCTTTGCATTTTATAATGACTATCCTAAAAAAGAACACATAATTTACACTAGTTTGAGGGTTTTTCATGGATAAATGATCCATTTCATGGGAGTTTATGACTGTATCTTGTGAAATAGATCATATTTAACATGTACCATATTGGAATAACAACATAATGTGCAGGAGAGATGAATACTATGGTGTACACCAAGATTTGACTGTGAAAAGTGCTTGAAGATGGAGGCTAGGGTGTAGCAGTAGAAGATATACCTTAATGAGGGGCATGTTTTTGAGTTTGGATTGACTAAATATATTTTCCTAATGGTGTAGAGTCAATGAGAAAGTTCTGGAAGTGATTGGAAGGTTAGTTTTCAAGAAGCCTTAGTTTTTGAGGCAAGTTAAGGAGGGGTTTGTGTTTGAGCATGTTAGAGGTGTCATAGAGGTCTAAAAACTTGGATTCCTTGGTTTTGAGTCATTTTAAGGGACTATTGAAAGTTTCATGGTCAGGGGTTGAGTTTAGAGGAGGGTTGCTTTGGAAAAGTGGGCTAATTAGCCCTAGTTTTTGAGGAGACAGCAGATTTTGGAAGGGTTTGTCTGAAGCAAGTGATATCATATTTGATAAGCTTATCACAAAAAACACTTGAAGAAGGCCATTAGATCAGGCCCCTTGGAGTTTTGAGAAAATTCAAAAATCCTTTGTTAGAGGCCTAGTTGGGCTAGAAGCCTAGTTAAGGTGAAAAATTGGTTTTGTGTCTAAGTCAAAGGGTTGGGATTTGTATTCATTTAATAAAACAATTTGGGTCTATAAGGAAGGAAAATAAGTCATTTGGTGCATTATTGAGGCCTTATCTCCATACCGGTGCCTATTTGGAAGGTTGAGAGTGAATCATTATTAGCCTTAAAACTTTGTGTTTCTTTCAAAGTCCCTACTTTGCATTAGGAGTGGTATCGAGTAGTGAGTAGGTCCTGAGAATGGGAGAAACAAGAGAATGGCACTAAAACCAATTCAAGAGAGAGTTGGAAGAGTTGAAGGAGATCTTGGAAAGGGAGAGAAGAGAAAGAAGGGAACAAGAAGCAGCAAGAGAGAAGACCAGAGCAAGAGAAGAAAGGAAATGGAGAAGGGAGAGAGAGACCATGTAAGCAAGGATAAATAACCTTGAGAGGACTAGGAGGAGAGAAGAGCAAGAAGACCAAGAAGACAATGATGAAGAAGAAGAGCATGTGAGGGTAAATCAAGAACAACAAGCAGATGAGATAGAGGAACCCGAGGAAAGGAGGTTACTAAGATTGTTGAAGGTAGTACAAGGTCATGGAGGAAAGAGCCACATAGACTTTCCTATCTATCAAGGGAAGATGTATAGTAGTGAGGTGTTAGGATGGCTTGATACCTTAGGAAACTATTTTGAGTTTGAAGAGATGGATGAAGAGAGGAAGGTTAAGCTTGAAAAACCAAGTTGAGAGGCACAACATTGACATGGTAATCTAGCTCTTTAGAATGATAGGATGGCTAGAGGATTGGAAAAAGTCTCTACATGGGCAAGGATGAAGAATTTGGTCAAAGAGCAGTTCCTACCATCTGATTATACCATTCATGTGAAAAGGATGAGGCAGAATTTAAGGCAAAAGGACATGGATGTGATGTCCTATACTGAGCAATTTCACAAGCTTAGTATTAGAGGAGGTTATGAAGAAGAGGATGAGAAAATAGCCAGGTATATCAATGGCTTGAGGTACAATCTACAAGATGAGATTGGTTTGCAATTGCCAAGGACATTAGGAGAATGTTTTCAGTTGGCCATTAAAGCAGAAGAAAAGGTGAAGAGGAAGCAAGAAAGATCAAGCAATGGTGGAAGAGGAGGTAGTTCAAATAGGGGCAGAGGTAATAGAGAACAAGGACAAGGTAGCAATGACAAGAGTAGCAATGACAAAGGCAAAGAGGTATTTTCTGATCAAAGAGGAGGATACACTCCTAGAGGAGGAGGCAGATTTGGACAAGGTAGAGGACCATTCACAGGTAGATTTTTCAATTGCAATGAACCACAACATCCTTCCTTCAAGTGTCCTAAATGGGAACAAGTTGATAAAGGTAGAAATAGGAGAGCTAATTTGGTACAAGAAGAAGAAGACAAGAAGGAAGAATAAAAAACATTCATGGCAGACCCTGTGACTGATTGTGAGTTTCTTATGGTCAAGCAAGGAGAAAGACTTCATCAAGAGCCAAAGGTAACTATCTTTAAGACTAATTGTTTGAGTCATGGTAAGATCTACATATTGCTCATAGATTCAGGGTCACATAGCAATTTAGTTTCACTTGATATGATAACCAAGTTGGGGATTGAAACATTTGATCATCCTACTCCTTACAAGGCCACTTGGGTTACTCAAGGACATGTAGAGATTTGTAAGAGGGCATATGTAGATTTCTCAATTGGATCATATCATGATAGGGTACTTTGTGATGTCATCCCAATGACTTGTGGTCATATCATCTTGGGGAGACCATGGCAGTATGCTAGAAGGACATTGCATGATGGATTCCATAACACATATTTGGTGCATAAAGGAGATGTTAGATATAAATTAGTGCCTTTTCCTTTGGAGCAGTCAAATGAAAGTTTTATGATCTATTTTGAGAAACATTTGCAGGTGAATAAGCAGGGTAAGATAGGTAAGACAAGGGAAGGTACTGGTTGGAAGAGGAATGATGAGTTGCAGTAGATATATGAAGAGTACAGTCCTAAAAATTAGAATATTTGGGACTTGGACAGTATTAAGATTCGGAGTATTGAATGCCCTATTGTTGAGGGTAATAGGAGTTGTGTTCTTTCACAAGGAAATGAGTGGAATAAAGGTAGAAACAGGGTACAAGGACAAGCTGTTATCAAGCAGCAAAAAGGACAAACAAAACAGATTTTTGACACTAACATGTTGAGTGACATGAATGCAGGTTGGAAGAAAAGGAAGAAGGTAACTTTGGGAGATTTCATGCTTGGTAATCAGAAGGTACAAACATGCAGGAACAAGGAGTATTATGGCAGCAACAAGTTGGATGCTTCTTGGGGCAAGAACTCTTTCTTTCTTGGGGAGAATGGTGCAGGAGCACCCAAGCTCTTCAAGGAACTCTTCAGGAGACAGGAGAATGCAGGGGTCTTGAAGACCTATCAATCACCTCAAAGCATCAATTATGATATCTTGGAGCCTATAATGGCCTTTGGAATGGGTGAACACATTAAAGAGGTCAAAAGTCCTAAGGGTCCTAATAAGGATCCTAGGACCAAATTGCAATATAAAGGGAACAATCATGTTCTAGGAGATTAGGTAGGTTTATAATGCTTTAATGGTGTCAAATAAGGTTGAAAAATAATAATTTAATGGTTTTTAATGTTTCTAGTTAGTGGGAAATAATAAAATGTAAGTTTGGAAATTCAAATATTTGAATTCCAATTTGGGCGGGTAACTAGCTTTTATGAGTTTTAATCACTTTTATGCAACTTAATCAATCCCAAACAGTTGTATCAGTTGGGGAAAGGATATACAAAGCCAAAATAATAATTTTTACGGAGGTTGGACGTTTGGAGCAAGCATTGTACGGACTGTTTTCTAGAAATAGTGAAAAACACAGTTTTTGGCACTTTTATGGTGTTCTTTTGTTAAATACTTGATCTCTATTGAATCTATGTCTAGTAGGATGCTTTAGGATTTTGTGTTTACATATTTTAACACCATTGAAGGCTCTGAAAGTAGTGATAATTAATTTCTTTGCATTTTATATTGACTGTCCTAAAAAATAACACAAAATTTACACTAGTTTGAGGGTTTTTCATGGATAAATGATCCATTTCATGGGATTTTATGATTGTATCTTGTGAAATGGATCATATTTAACATGTACCATACTGGAATAACAATATAATGTGCAGGAGAGATGAATACTATGGTGTACACCAAGATTTGACTATGAAAAGTGCTTGAAGATGGAGGCTAGGGTATAGCAGCATAAGATATGCCTTAATGAGGGGCATGTTTTTGAGTTGGGATAGACTAAATATGTTGTCCTAATGGTGTAAAGTCAATGAGAAAGTTCTGGAAGTGATTGCAAGGTTAGTTTTCAAGAAGCCCTAGTTTTTGAGGCAAGTTAAGGAGGGTTTTGTGTTTGAGCATGTTAGAGGTGTCATAGAGGCCTAAAAACTTGGAATCCTTGGTTTTGAGTCATTTTAAGGGACTTTTGAAAGTCTCATGGTCAGGGGTTGAGTTTAAAGGGGGGTTGCTTTGAAAAAGTGGGCTAATTAGGCCTAGTTTTTGAGGAGACAACAGATTTTGGAAGAGTTTGTCTGAAGCAAGTGATATCAAGGTTTGGATATGTTGTTTTTCATCACAAACCACACTTGAAACAGTCATTAGATTGGGGGTTCCTTTGGAAAGTTTGAGTGCAAAGTCAAAAATCCTTCGCTAGAGGCCTAGTTGGGCTAGTAGCCTAGGTAAGGTGAAAATTTGGTTTTGTGTCTAAGTCAAAGGGTTGGGCTTTGAAATCATTCAAAACAAGTTTTTTTGGGTCTCTTAAGAGTGTTCCTAGGGTTTGGGTCCATAAGGAAGGAAAATAAGTCATTTGGTGTATTATTGAGGTTTGTCTCCATCAAAGTGCCTGGAAGAGTGGTTGAGATTGTGTCTTGCAAACCTTGAGAACTTTGTGTTTCTTTCAAAGTCCCCACTGTGATCAGTATCCAAGGAACATGACCTTATAGGTTTCTCTTTAAAAATACTCACTTGTAGTTGTAGAACAAGGACTAATATCCTTCTAAACATCACACATTGATATGTAGGATACAAAAACCATCATGTAATATAAAATAAGTAACCATATAATGCTCAATAACTCAAAAAAACTATATATCATGAATTCATCTTGGGGGGTATGGCAACCATCTAATCCTTCATCCCATGCATTGAAATACTAATTTTTAGTAAGGTAAGTGCTTATTATATTACATAAACATAATTCTACAATTCTTAGAAAGATAAAGAAACAAGGATTACAAATTTTAAAATTTTGACCAAAAATTTTGGACATGGATTTCACACTCTAGAAGCTAAATTTAATCCTCTATCTTGTATATTTGAACCCTACCCTTAAAATTGACCCAAAAAGAAATTTTAATTATCATTTTTAATAAGAATGGTGCTTCAAGATTTCTTCTAGGTTCGTATATACTTAGGGAACTTGAAGAATGCATTTCAATTAGGAAAATATATAGAAATTAAAAGTTCATGATCTTCTGAAAAATAATTCCTAAAATATTTAAAAGGCATATTTTTCCCAACTCTTTTACAACTTCAAAGAATAATAAAATAGTTTAAAATAAAAATAATTGACCAAAAGTTGGATTTATTTTATCATAATTATAAAATCGGTTTTCTTTTTTCCCAATAACATTTATCAAATTAAAATCACAATATTGACTCTATATTAAGTAAACAAATCATTCATAACATCAAAATCAATTTGATTTTCAATCTTATGATTTTTGTTTCCCTTTCCAAGTTTTATCAAGCCTAAGATTTTATGTATAGATTTTAGTTTCTAATGCAATTAATTCAAAATAAATCTAGAAGATCCTAAAATCATTATCTTAAATTTGCATATAGATTACTTAAATAATTAGATCCATGAATGTTCTTTCCTAATTTTCTATTTACAAATCTATTATTCATAGAGATTCAACCATTCAATTTCAAATATAATTCAATTAAACTTTAAACAAAAATTAAAAATATAATCATAAAAATTGCACGACTAAATCAAACCTTCCAAAGCTAAATTGAAATATTTATTGAATTTGATACTAACCCTTTATTCTATCTCTACAAATAATCTTCCGAAATCATAGGCAAATCTCCTTCAATTATCTTGTTAAAAAAATTGTCTCCTATTCTCTAAGGTTTACTATAATCTTATATTATAAAATTCATGCATATTCGTTTCTAAGAAAGTCTAATTACTTGATAGAGCCATATTTATATTCTTGATCATATATACTACTTGTTAGAGTCATATTTGTAATCTTTTTGAGAGTGTAAAAATAATCTAGACAATATTTTAGTGAGGCATGGATGTTATTTGGACATCGTTAATAGCAATGGCAATCTGATTTGGTGGGGCATACCTGGCCATGTAGACATTAACCAGGAAAATGCGGCCTTAATCATTCTAGAGAGAAATACAAAAACCGTGTCGCGCAAGGTCACATCTTCATTTAAAGGGTCGATCTATTCGCTTTCGAATAATAAATCGGGGACCATGTTTCTCCACGTCATTTGGACTATGAAAAGTATTTATCATAAATATTGTTTACCCATTTCATCCTGTTTGAGGCGAAAACATCACGTCAAGCTTTGCTGGTTAATTTATACCGGTTTAAATTTGATGGTTGTATGACCGTATTTAGAGATTTTTGAATTTTAAGAAGATTGTATCAAATGAAAGGAGAGATTTTGGATAGACAGTCAAAATTTATATAGAATTATAATGATAAATATATTTGATTTATATATAATTTTACTTACACTAAGGTATATCATAATGTTTTAAGGGCGCATTTGAATAGATAACCGTCATTAAAAAATTTGTTGACAGGCAAGGTCGACCATCAAATTTAAGCCCTTCTGGTTGTTTTTGAACGAATGCTTCATGAAACGCTGTTCAGGACATAGATCAGGTTAGATTTTCATTCTTTTTCTCCTCAGTGGCTTCAACACCATTTGCTCTCAAAGAAACTGCGGGAGGTAAGAGATTTTGAAAAGAATGTTAGTAGCCTTTCATTGTGGCTTCAAGCTATAAATTTGAACTTCAAGAGTATACAAAGGTAATCACAATGGTTACAGAATGGCGTCCTGTCAGTAAACTGGCTCAGCTGGTTTCTTCAACTCTTGTTTTCTCTGTCTCTTTGTTGAGGTTTTTACTTAATTATATGTAGTTTTAATCTCCCACCGTAATTGTTATTTCCTATGTGAGCTGTGGTTTTGTTTGCTGTGGTTTTGTTTGTAATCAGTCACTTTTTTCCAATAAAAAAACGTTTTTGTTGATCGCTTGGAATCCCTGCTTTATTCAGACTAGGTTATATGCTGCTGCAACAGGACTGCAGGAAAGAATCAAAAGAATAATGGGTGGAGCCCGTTGCTGTCAGAAAATGGGCCTTAAAAAGGGCCCCTGGACACCCGAAGAAGATAAGGTTCTTATTCAGTATATTCAAAAAAATGGCCATGGAAGCTGGCAAGCTCTTCCCAGACAGGCTGGTCTGTATATAATAGAATATCTAATATTATTTTTGATTTCATTTCGAGTAAAGTACATAAGTACCCACATAGAAAATCATTTCCATCTGATAAATTCTAATTGGGTAACGAAGTGTATGCAGAGATTTTGTTTATCGTGTAAGGAACTTCACAATTTAATCCGAGTTCTGTATACAGGAACCTGTATAGCAATTAGATGCATCTCACATATAATATCATTTGCATTGGAAGAATATTGAGATGAATATTCGTTTGGGCAATGAAGTATATACATGGATTTTGATAACCATATAAGAAACTCAAGAGTTACATCTGAGTTCTGTAGATGAGGACTTGTTTGTAGCATCTACATGCATACCCACATCTACAATTATATAAGTAGATTCAAACATGTTTCATGTGAAGTTATAATTATGTGTGTTGTTAATTTATGCAATTCGTATGTGCACAGGGCTTCTTCGATGTGGGAAGAGTTGTCGCCTGCGTTGGATTAATTACCTGAGACCTGATATTAAGCGAGGCCGGTTTCGACCAGAAGAAGAAAGAACTATCCTTCAGCTGCACGCAATTCTAGGCAACAGGTAGTAAAAAAGATAGATAAACCATGGATGTAGCTTCTTCAAATGATGTATACTGACCAACAAATTTTAATAGAGATGTTGTTGGGTTTTACGGTACTAAAAGGTGTCATTGCTTGTTATCGGTAGGAGTAATACCTATATTAAATGTTTATTCCCAGTTTTGCATATTGGTGTAACAACGCGGGGTTGCTAATTTTAGTATAGTGACATTTCTGCAGGTGGTCTACAATAGCATCCCACTTGCCTGAGAGAACTGATAATGACATCAAAAATTTCTAGAACACCCACTTGAAGGAAAAAACTGTTGGAAATGGGACTGGAACCTTCTACCCATGCACCCAAATCTGACATACCCAACGCAAATCTGTTACATGGATCTCAGTCAACAGCCCTCCTGAGGCACGTGTCACAGTGGGAAATTGCAAGGCTTGAAGCTGAACCAAGGCAATCCAGAGATTCAATCCTGTCATCTTCATCTTCCTCTCCCTCTCCTAAAAATAAGTTGATGGGAAATAATAATGCAGAAGCCAATTCCAAGGAACCCACCGATATTTTCTTGAAGCTTTGGAACTCAGAATTAGGCAAGGTCTTTAGGAAGGAGACTGTTTTTAATAACACTAAGAGTAACAATAACAATAATGAGAATCCCCACGGACTAGATCATGATTTAGGAAATGCCTTTCAAGGTACCGATACAAGCCCCCACTTAACCTTAAGCCGAGTTTCATATTTTTGCTCTGGTTTCAACTCAGATCAGCTTATCGGTGATCACCCAAATGGAATTATTCACAAGGACAATTCAGCTGATCTGATTGGGATTACTAGATACCATGAATCTTCCTCTAAGGCTATTATCGGGGCCCAAACAGAAAGCAAGAAGCCCAGTCATGAGGACTCCTCTAGCTCAGATGAATTAATCCATGGCCATTATGTTGTCCATGACTATGGGATACACGACTTGACAGACCTGCTTCTAGATTCCCCTAATAACAATACTGCTAATTATAAGACCAATAACTCCAACATCAACTGTGTGACAACAGAATCAAGCACGAATTCTCAGCAACAGTCACCTTGGGCATGGCAAGAACTACGCCTAGACGAGGACAACAACTACTGGAATGGCATATTTGGAGTTCATGCTCAGACATCATCTGCACAAACTTGATAATCCACCATTCTTATTAACAACCATCTTACCCATTCACTTTTCCTATCAGAGTGTAGTGCACTTTGTCTATCTTAATTAGTGGGTATCCAATTTATGGCTCTATCTTATCATGATAAGTAAAAGAAAGAAATAAATAAATAACCTCTTTTCATTTGTTTCTTTAATCTGAAAAATTAAACAATATATGTTAAATAATTTAATATATTTTTTGATTTTAATTTATAAAGTGAAAAAAAAAAGTTTCTTTAAAGGTTGTTCAAAGTATTGAAAAAAGAAGATATGTTTCATAAAATTATCTTGATTTTTAGAAGTTTTTTTTTACTATGAAAATTTGTGTATGAATTTTTAATTTGAATTTTATTTCTTTTTGCATTTTTCGACTTCTATGTAAAATAAGAGATGATTGATGTAGTAGATTCTTCATTTGTATGGTAGTATTCCTCACTACTCTGAATATTCTAATCTATTTTAAATTAATTTTGATGGTTGAGGGAGTGTCGTTTGTTCTTTTGATCTCAAACTTTTAATTGAAGATTAAAACTACTCATTAAATTCATTGGAAGCATAACAACAATATTGGAAGTAGGTCATCCTTAGAATATTATATATGGAAATGATTACACTTGATTCTATTCCTTTTGGTGTGGTCGTGTTTGGAAGACCATGATGGTTCCCTTCAATTATAAGCCCAACCTACACATTTATGTTCTCCTCATGACCTATAATAAAACTAATGCAACTATTGCTTGACTGTTGTTGATTTGTTATTAATTTATTATTAATTTAGTGGTGATTTGATGTTGATATGCTTAGTATTCTTCATAGGAATTCAATTAGGAGTTGATTACTCTATTGACTGTTGTTACTTTGCAGTCTTTGTATGATTTAAATTAGCAGTTTTTGGTGGATATAAGGGATAGCTTGTAATGTAGGAATTAGTTTTTGTAGAATGTAATGACCAGGTTTTGAATAATGGAAACATAGTATAGTTTGAAGGAGTAAGAATCTGCATATTTTCTTTTTGTCTCTATTCTATTACAATTATTTCCTCTAGTATACTGAGGGTGAGTCTATTAATTTGCAAGATTAGAGAATTTTTCTGCATCAGTTTGGTATGAGAGAAATTCACTCATGTGCCTGTGAGTCATCATGCTATATATTAGTAGTTGTCTCTATTTTTCTTTTCTTTTTTTTCATGTGAACATCTTTGTGCATTACATGTATTCAAATGAGGAGAGTTCACAACCTAGGAAAATATTGGGACTAGAGCATGATGGTAACTCTCTAATGAGTTAATAGAAATTTATTCATATCCATGTGAGGAAACACGAAGGTGTAGCGACCTATGTTTGAATTTTGGTTGTGTAGTAAGAAACAAAATATACGTATATCATGATGTGACAAAGAGGATAATCTAGGCGGAAGAAAAAATGAGAAAAATACAGAGGTAGGAGGTAACAAATGACCAACAAAAAGAGTTTCAAAACTTAGAGTATGAGTTTTAGGAATTATGGTGGATGTTGGAGGAATATGAGACACACAATCATAAGAAGGTAAAAAAAAAGAAATTTATAGTGAAGGAACTAAAGAGTTGTGAGAAGGTGAAAAAGAATAATGAGATTAAATATTCATCTTCTAAGAAAAAGTTATATCCAAAGACAAAAGATAGAAGAAAGGATTAGCCAATCGATAGAACTATTATAACAAGGATAAATTAAATCTCTTGAAGAGTCGGAAAGAAATTTAGTTAATACAAGACCTTTAAATGTGATTTTGTAGGATTTCTAGAAAGAGGTGAGGGATGTAAGGGTTGAAGATGAAGAGATGATTGAGTTGGATGAAGCTCTTGAAATGTGTTATCCCAAAAATGGGGGAGGTATTATAGATTGCAATACACAAAGAGAAGAGTTTGAAGAGTGCAATGAAGATGATTGTAGCCTATCACAAGAAGAGGCCCAATATTTTGTAGTAGTGGAAGTGGTCCATGTTAGAGAGGAATCTATAATAAAGACGAAGATCTTTGGGAGCTCCATATGTGATGAAGTCTTATTAGTTTTTGAAAATATAACCAATTAGAAGCAGCTAGAAGAATGTGAGTAGATAGTGGAATGTCTAGTTAATCCCATGATTAATGGAAAGAGAGAAGAAATGGATCATCTCTTTTTTGGAGAAGAAATGAGGAAGATTGAGAGAGAGAACAAAGAAATGTTGATTTGTGGCATAAAAGAGGACAATATAAAGAATGAGTTGTTCTATGAATAATATCACATTGAGCTAGGAAATGAAATCCACCTCACAAAATATAAAATGGAAAGCATGCATGAATGGCATAATGTAGAGAAGGAGGATGCACTTATGAGAAATTTTTATTCCCTTAACTTTTTTTTTGTTTTTAATTATTTATGTGCATGTGCAATAGGACCTAGTGTAAGTGATACAAAGATCATTGTCAATTTTTAGTGAAGGAGGGCTACTAAGCCTTCAAGTAGTTGGAAAAAGAGGGAGGGAATCAATTGGCTGAGGAAGATGATCTTTATTCCAACAAGAGGCTAGAAATGAAAGAAGAAAAAATATGATGATTTGCAAAGATATCTAATTTGGTTGAAGGGAACATGGTGTCTTGGTCCTTCAAGTCAAAAAGATGGTTCTACCATCTATTTCAAACTCTTAAGTACAATAAGAAAAATCCACTATATGACTCTAAACTAGGAGGTCTAGAAATTAAACAAGATGGGGAGGATGATGCTGCAAGTATTTCTTGATTGTTGTTGATCTACTATTAATTTAGTGTTGATCATCTTAGTAGTCTTTGTAGTAATTAAATTAGGATTTGATCACTCTGTTTTGGATTGTTGTTACTTTGTAGTCTTTGTAGGAGTTAAATTTGGGGTTTTTGGTGGATAAAGGGGATAACTGGTAATTTAGGAATTAGTTTTTGGTGAATGTAATGATCAAGTTTTGAATAGTGAAAATAGAGTATAGTTTGAAGGAGTAATAATCTCCATATTTTCTTTGTCTCTATTCTATTATGCTTATTTCCTCTATTATACATAGGGTGAGTCTATTAATTTGTACTATTTGAGGATTTTTCTGCATCAAACATTGATATCTAGATAAGATGGGTTTCAAGAACCTTTGAAAGATTGTCATGAGAAAGGGGTAATTCTAAGACTTTTTTTACTAGCAAATGAACCCCATAAACACTTGAAAGTTTCTAGGATGGATCATTAGAAAATGTATAGAATACCTATAGATTAAATTATTGTATCTATGTGTGTTTGTGTGCATTCAAAGAGGTATAGTAATGAATTAATTAGTATTTCTTAGACTCATGGTTACTACTATATTATTTCCATATTTAGGTTTTTTCTCTATGTATTTTTCTTTGTCTTTTATAAATATTTGCATGACCATTTCTACCATTGGGATACAATTAAACAATAGAGATACAAATTGGAGTGAAAATGGAAAGTGTTACATTTAGAAAAAAAATTAAATGATTGTTTGAGATGTGAGGTCATGGGTAGTTTAATGTTCAAGGAGAATAGATAGTGGGGATTTGAAGTAGAATGGAGGTGTTTGAGGTTTTAAAAGTTCACTGTGAAATGGGTTATGAGATTAAGAACAATTTGAGTGTTAAAGAATCCTTAAGAGTGATTGCATTTCTCATTGAAATAAATAAGCTAAGAATAGGTGCTAAACTCGAGGGAAGAGTTCTAAGTAAGAACTTTCAATTTGTACGTATATTTATTTGGCTTCTTGTATACATTAACTACTTGTAGAGCACATGGTGGTGGAGTTGGATAGTAAAATGTTTTATTAGTTTATCTCATTTATTTTGTATGTAGAAAAGTAAAATAATTAATATTTTCCAATTAATTGATGATAAACAAATAATTGAAACAAACACATGAACAAATATATTTATAATTAATAAGTCAAAAATGATAATTTTATGGAAATAAATACATAAACATAATGATACTTAGCTCTAAACATGATGAATATTTTTATGATGGATTTCATGAGTTTAATAATACTTTGGGAATGATTATGTAGGAAAGTGTCTATGTCATACATTTTCTTATTTAGTATTATATTTCAAGTATGCACCAACAAAACTAGTTATTTCACTTGTAGAACTAATTGTTGTACCTATGGATTTGAACTCTACTTGCATTATTGTATGGAACTTACTTTTATTGATGTTTTAAATTTTATACCTAAGAAAATGTATCAATAGACATTATTTATGTATTTCATAGAAGCAAGGAATGTTATCGTTTGGTCAATCACATGTAAGTGATTCAATAGTTCAATATAAAATGTCAAATTCCATAAGTAAATATGCAAAAATTTCTAGAATTTTAGTTTAAAATGATAATGCAATATTGATTCTCTAGCAAATAATCTCTATGTTATAGGTGGACCTTTGATGGTTCTCAATCTAAATGTAAATAAATTAGGTTTTTCCCTTAAACATAACACCCTAGAATGTAATTTAAACTTCCATGGTCAAGTTACCAATTGACAATTAGTTAGATGGATTTTGTAGCATCGAAAATTATCACCCTTGACAATTTCACATTTGGTTTCGCTCCCCCTAAGCACTTTGACCTAATTATCCATTAATTTCCCATTTTATAAGCATTCTTAGAAAATGAAACATGAGAAATCAAATTATGTATTTAGTATTTTACCTTGACATTTTTAGACCCTTGAAAAAAGGTGCATCTAGTCTAGGGTGCACTGCACCCTAAACCACCTAATTTGGATCCAAATTTGAATATATTGGTGTGGATAATTTATCATTTTAATTTCCAATTTTAATTTTCAGTCATCAAAATTTGATTTTGAGGAAATAATGTTAATTGCATATAAATACATAGTATTTTCAATAGATTTTAAATCCTAAGGAGAGCTAGAAATCTATTGAGAAATTTAAAGATCCTAAAATCAGTCAAGGGTGGAATTAACAACATTATTATAAAAATTTCATCAATAAACTTCAAATGTGCAAGACATCAAGAAGAATGAAGAAATTTATGTACAATGAGCTACCATGATCCATCATGCCAAACCATGAAGATGTATTGAGTTATCCTGTATATGCTAGTTAAAACACTCCATTATGTTTTATGAGGTAACCTTTTTCAAGTCTATCAATCAATGAATGCATCCATCCATCATCTTTTATGGAATCTTGTGTGACATAAACTATTAAGGGTTTCACATCAAGGTAACATTGACATTTATCATTCCTCATTTCAATAAATTATTATGGTTTTGGCCTCTGCCTAACCTAGGGTATTCCCTCTTGATCATCATATATCATTGTATGTGGAGGTATAAATGCCAACATGGGGGTTGACATAGGAAATCACCTATACAAAATAATGTTTCCCCTATTTTCATGTGTGCAGGTCAGATCTGGAGGTTTCAGTAGGTGCCAGTCTCAAGAAATAGAGTGCAAACATTAATCTAAATCTAAGAAATTTTAGATCCAAATAAGGACTATAGTATAGGGTGTAGGGTACCCTATACTAGCTAATTCATACAAAAAAATTCATCACAAGTTACGAGTATGTGCAGGATCATCATGGAAAAAATAGGCCCTTAAGTGGAAAAAAATTTAGAAAAATCAGATTTAGGCAACTTGACGTAAAAATTTGAATAAGTTATCTATATTATTTCAAAAATATGTAAGAATAGAATATGTAGAAAATTGAATGTAGTTTCTAAACTACTATGTTCTAAAAAAAAAAAAAACCTATTTGGTGAAAATTTGAAATTTCAATGCAGTAGTACTTAAATTTCAAGGAAAAAATAAGAAGTAGGTGTCTGTCTAACCACCCTAACCACAATAAAATGGTAAAAAAAATTATAAGATTTTAGATATAAGTAGAGGACTCATGTACTGATGTGATGCATATTTTTTAATTTTTTTTTAAACTAAATAATTAATTATGAATTTTTTTTATTACAAATTTTAAAATATATAAAAACTCGTATGTCTGACCACCTTAACTTGGTCAAAACTGCATGAAATTCAACTTTTTTTTTTTAATCCTATAGTATGCAAATCATAGAATGTGACACATTATTCAGATTCAAAAAATGTGATGTCGTTTGAAAGCTATAGGTGTTTTTCAATCAACCTGTCAATCAAGACTTTAGTTGTAATTCAAATAGAAAATAAATAATAATTATTAATTAAATTCAAAGTAAAGCATAATTTATATTGGTGGAAAGCTAAGAATCTCCTTTAAAAACCCTTTTCGTTTCATTAATTTTGGGGTAAAAAAAAGTCGTTAGCCACATACCCTACACATACCCATCATATTGTCACCTTTTGGCCCATCATGATACCCTTACTCTCTATGTCTTAGTCTCAATTCTAAAGTTGTTTTATAACTTTCGATTTACATCTCTACAATAAATTAAATTTTCAAATCTAGGGTTATATGTCAAATAGGTTTGTCAAATAACACGTCAAATTTATCATCCTCACAACCCAACATAACATAAACACTAGGATATTGGCTTTCCATTATGGTAGCAAGCTAATCATCAAAACCATAGTCAATTTATGTTAAATGTTGAGTCAAGTGAAAAGAATATAATCTTAGCTATCCTTATTGTGTCTAGGATCACTTTTCCTACTCAATAGAGTTAGCTTGGGGTAAATTATTGAAATTGAAATTTAAAATTTATAGGTCATGTTTGTGTTAGGGAGTTGACCCAAGTTAGTTTTGTGCTTGAAATTTTGATTTGTGACAACGAACACATAAATTAAAGATTGGTATTATTCCCCATTATAGATACATAAAAAATTATATTAGATTCTTGAGTTAATTTCCAATTTCATGTTAAATACTGCTTGTACATAATTCCTTGTAAAAAGAACGAAAAAATCAAAATAAATAAAAAAAATAAAAATGAAAAGTGTAAAATTTTCATCATTGCAATAGTTTACAACTAATTTTCTCTCTCGCCAATTTGAAACCATAAACACCTAAAATATAACCTTACTTAACCATGACTAATTTTACCCTCTCTAAAGCTATTAATTAAATAAATGTTTATTATTTATTTACATAATTCCATCATTTCCCCTATTTTATCCTAACCTTTAATTAAATAAATATTTACTATTTATTTAACTAATTTCACTTTCACCTTTATCCTTGTCCATTTCATCTTAGCCCTTAGACTTTCTCACATGGATAACAATCTAAAATCACCATTTGAACCAACAATTTTATTGATTTATAGACTTCTCTTGCACTCTTAGGATTTTTCACCTAGAAGGAGAGAGATAAAACACCAAAATTGTGATGGTTCACTCAAATAGAGGTTTGTATGATGTAATTAAGACTAAATGCGATGTTGTAAATGCAACTAGATGATGTAATTGATTGATTATTAATGCCAAACTAATGTAAAATGCAATGTTTGAAACCACGGTGAGATATGCAAGAATGAACTAAAACATGAACAAATGCAAAAAAAAAATTGAAAGAGGATGATCAAAGTGCACCTGGGCAATGAATGTTGAATCTAGAAGGATTTGAATGCTAGAAAAAATCAGTGTAAAACACCAGTGGGACTCATTGCCACTAATGGCGAACCAGTCCTCCTATTGGTAAATTGTCCTAAAATAGGTTTCTGACTGTCGGGAACTGGAGTCTAACAAAATCACCTTTTTCAACCTTAAGGTGGGACTCATTCTCCACTGATGGAGAATCAGTCCTCCTCCAAAATTTTGTGAAATCAAAGGTCAATTATGTAGCTCCAGATCTATACTTGTCTTCTTGTCGGGTTGATAGAGTCAAATATGCAAAACACAGATTGTAGGTTGTCTCCAAGCTTGAAATAGGGCTGAGTTGACTTGAAACACTTTGTTTACTTGTTGAACACATTTCAACACCTAATTGCTTGATAAATCTACATAAAAACGTCTACAAACACACATACAAAAGGGGAAAAGTGGTTAAGGGTTAGATTATAGGGATTTTCCTTGGTCAAATCCCACTTTGGTAATCAAACCCTTAATGAAGAAATGAAATGAAATGAGCAAGGAATGATGAATAAACAATATAAAAATGTCCTAAATTCACCACAACCTTGTTGAGGAAATATGAAGATATGTCAATGGCTGCTCCAAGATACTTGATGAATGCTTGATTAAATGATGCAAAGTGCTTGAATGCTAATTGATGAATGAAAGTAAACTTGGTGATTGGGGGATGTAAAATGAGGAGAAAAACACTTATTTATACACACTTATGCCCTAATAACTCAATAATACCTCATCACAGGCCGGCATAACATATTTTTAAATAAAAACCCAAAAGACAATCTGAATTATTTTGAATTTGGAGCCAAGAGGGACTCATTCGCCACCCAGGGCAAATGGGTCCCACCTTGGGCTTATAAGTGGGTGTTTGGAATTATCTTGCATTTAATGTTATTTGTCAGCTTTCCATTCAAAAATACACTTAATTAAGTCTTATGAGTGCATAAAGGGGTCAAATAAAGCATAAGAAAGGTGTAAATAGTGAAATAAAGCCTAAGAAAGCATGAAATCTTGTTACAAGACTTTATAACACTTTAAAATAGAACTTAATAAGTGATGAAAATGTGATTTTTAGGTGAATTGTAATGAAAAGTGTATAGAAAAGCATAGAAATGTGTTACAACACTTCACAACACCTTCACAATATGTCATATTTTGAATATTTAGGACCTAATGTGAATGCATAAGCTACATTGCAATATTAAATCAAAGCAAGAAAAGTCAAACATCATAGGAGAAATACCTAAAATACCATGAAAATGTCAATAATCCATTTTTCTATGGTACAGTTAGCCCCCACTTTAGTGAGAGGATGAACTTGCTTCAAACTCACACTAAAGTAACCATGCATATTGAGAAGGATCCAAATGCAGTTATGTTAGAAAGATCGAATGACAATGATCAAGAGGGATGATAAAGCCCCCAAGATGAAGACCCCATGGAAAACTAAACATAAGAACAAAGGAACACAAGTGAGAAGATAGAGAATAAAAGGGAGAATCGGACCAAGCTTCGATCATTTTTCCAACTAGTTTAGGATTAGATCTAGGTTATTTGTGAGAAAAAGAGAATGCATATTCACTCTAAGGTGATAGAACTCATGGAAGTTCACCAGGTGAGAAGACCCAAAAAGGTGAAGTACATAGGCTAGTTGGTATGCACTCACAAACACATAGGTGGCTATGGGGAAATTTGTGTCGTTGAATGGGCTTCCCACTCAACCATATTAAAGTTATACCTCCTAATAACTTTAACAAGGCACCACAATGGAAAATGTCAGTTCGTGCTTCATGAGACAAGCAAAGCTTCATATGCTTAGAACTCATGAATAAATGGAAAGGTACCACATGCATGGAAGTTGCATTATGCAAGGTGGCAAAGATATAAAATGTAAAATGAAAAAATGTAAAATGTAAAAGATGTTTAAATGAGTCTTGTTAAGTTCATGCAAGGTCTATCACTTAGGGAACATTGTGTCTAATGTCTCCAAGAGAGGACCAATCAAAGAATAGTATATTTATAACTTAGGGGATGTAGTGCATCGAATTAGGCCACTAAGAGGAATGCAATATGCTAAGATAGATCACACTTATGAAGGACGTCACACCCAATGTCATCCAAAAAGTGACGAATGCATTGTATGAAGTGACAATGTTACACTAAGAATGAAGAATAAAAATGAAATGATGCCAATGTATGCCCCCCACTTAAAAGGAATTGCTACACACCATTCTGTGAGCAATTACTTTAAAGTAGCAAACGAAAAAATGCAAAAAAGAAAACAAGACATGAGAGCCAACTTGGAAATCCCCTATGCCAAGTCATATGTTTCTAAGTTAGGCTAATTTATGTGAACGAAAAAGAAAAAGAAAAAGAAAAGGAGGCTACCCCCCATAAAGGAACACACCAAACACATAAGAGATCTATGGATTTGGGGTTAGTATGTTCGTTGCTGCAATGTTTTTATTAAGGAGCTCAGAACTGTCATCATTCCCCAAAGCACATAGAACTAGAAGAATGACACAAAGAGAGTGAAAAAAAAAGAAAAAAACAAAGTTTGTTTTGGGTCAACATGGAAGAGACATTGCGGTCTCAATGCTTTACATTGTCCCCAAACAAAAAACACAAATGAAAAGAAAATGAAAAGGAAAAAGTAAAGGAAAATATTTTGGGTCAACATGAAGGAGACATTTTGGTCTCGATGCCTTGCATCATCCCCAAAAGGAAAAACACAAGAAAAGATAAAAAAAGGAAATGAAAAAGGGACCTTTTGGGTCAATGTGGAAGAGACAGGGTATCTCAACACTTTGTGTCATCCCAAAAAGGAAAACATGAAACACAAGAAAAGGAAAAATGTACAACATATAGAAGAATAGAGGTAAAAATAGAAGAATTTAACAAGGGGATAGAACATCAAACACACACTATGGGGGAACACAGTATGCACATACAATCAAAAGAAAAGAAAAAGAAAAAGGAAAATGAATGTAAAAGGATAGCAAGGTGAATGCAAGTCAACCATCTAACAAGTCATCCACCTCCCAATCATGTTCAATATTTTGTGAGGGCGGTTGACTATCTAAAGGAAGAATTGAAAGTGTCGAACTAGGGGAAGTTCCAGGTTCTTCACTTGGTGTAGCGGATTTATCTTTTAAGCTCATGGACGATGAAAATAAAGAATTTAAATAATTATGCACTTCTTCATCAGTTTTAGTGATCTCCTCCTCCTCCTCATCATCTAGGTTAATCATGATGGGAGGACGTTGGGTAATTTCTAAGGAAGGATGTATCAAGAGTTGTGGTTCTTGGATTGGATCATTTTGTTGTGAGGGTTGGATTGCATTATCTTGTACCGAGTGAGGAGAAGGAGGGTAATCATTTATTGCTTCTGTCAAAGGTAGAGGTTGTTTCCCTTTGTTGTTTTCAATTTTCATTTGACAAGCAAGGAGACAACGACAACGACTACAATGCATAGCACCGCGGTTTCGCTTAATTTTATTTTGAAGCTGTTGAGGTGTAAGAGCAGGTTGATCGACCATAGGTTCCTTTTCTTCCAGAGGGGGAAGAACGAAAGAAACCGAAGAAGATGGGTCAATCACTTTCTCTTTGGATTTACAAACTTGTTTAATGTGAGGAGGCATGATAGGATTGGTTTAATTTTCCCTTTGGAATTTACAAGATTAAGTGGAAGTGTCTATGGTTGGGTGCTCATGAGGTTGTATTATTTTTTCAGTTTTAGACTCAAGCTGAAGCATTGTATCATCAAGGATAGGAGTAGTGGAAGTGGATGGGGACATGTTACGAAGAGACAATTTAGCTATTCATTTGGCTTATGAACTTTTGATAGGTTATGAAAAAGAAGTCCTTTTGAGGGGTGATGGGTTCCATAGGTTCAGGCCAAAATGCTTCTAAGGAAAAATTACCTTTAGAGGAAAATGGATTAAAGCCACTATGTTGTATAGTAAATTTTTCATTTCCTTGTGGAAACTTCAAACATTTGTGAACAACCGAAGGAACAACTTTCATTGAGTGAAACCAAGGATGGTCTAGCCACAAACAAAATTGATTCGATTGTGGAATAATAGAAAATTTTACCTCCAATATTTTAGGTCCTATCTGTAATGGAAGTACAATCAATCTGATCATAGGGAATGCAAAACCAGTATGTGTTTTAATCCATGTGGTTGGTTTATTATAATCATCTTGATAAAGATCATGTAATACTAAAAAATATTCCATGATCACATTCTCGTCACAGGTGGGATCTATTAATACCCCATTGGTGGGATTATCATAGATTATGTCGGCTATGTAAAGAGGACCATCAAGAATCTTTTTAAGTATATCTTGAGAAGAAAAATTAATATCAAGAGATTTTTTGGTTGGGCCCTTATGATGGATAACGTCTATCATACCCACAAGTTCATCTATAGGATTGACTTGGGTAACATTTGGAGTTATATCATGTTGTCCATTATTTGTATCAATGTTCATTACATGATTGTTTGAAGGTTCATTATCCTTTACAAATGAAACATTGTGTTTAGGCATAGGGTAGGTAAAAATTTGTAAATTTTGGTTAGGGTGTGCAACAGACTTATTGCCTTGGTCATTGACACCTGCAATGGACAAACAACCAAAATCAATGAGTTCTTGAACTAAGTGTTTGAGACTCTTACATTGTTCAGTGTCATGTCCATTTTGGTGATGAAAATGACAATAAGCATTAGGTTTAAAGGTGGGTGGTAAAGGCTTGGTGGTATCAAGTGGTTTACCAGTAGGAAAAATGATCATTTGTTGTTGTAGCAATTGGTTCATTGTGTTATGGAGAGTATTGGGTAAGGGGGTAAATTGTCTCTTCGAGTCCCCATAGGTAAAGGGAACCACTGCTTTAACTGTTGCCACTTCACTCTAAACAGGTTGGGTTGGTTGCGGAGAAGACAGATTGAATTGTAAAAAGCATCTGTTTGGTTTTCTAAAGTTTTGCGCATTGTTTTGGTTGTTTTGGTCAGACTTCTCAGCTTGGTTAGAAGTGGACTTTGAATCACGACTAGTAACCAAGTTGTGATAGTCACAAAGGGTCATGCATAAATGCATGAATGAGGGAAATTTCATCATAGTTCACTTATCCTAAAGGCAAGTGTGCAAGTTTTCGATAAACATCTTTTGTAGATGTGAATCAAGAATCTTGACATCAATTTGAGCATACAATGAATGATAACTTGAAATGAAATCAATAACTTTTTCATTTGCATTTTATTTACATCACATTAAATCAACCATTATCTTTTTGGGAGTCATATGGGCTTGGAAATGATATATAAAAGCATCCATTGGTTCATGAAATGATCAGATTGAATGATTAGGTAAGTTTGAAAACCACTCTAATGTAGTGTCCTTTAAGGTCCTAGGAAAAAGTTTGGCTAATAGTTTATCATCGAGGACAAAATCACTACATAATGTTGTATAAGCATTAACATGATTAGTAGGGTCTCCTTTACCTCTGTAATTCTCAAACCTAGGAATCTCAATTCTCTGTGGCATATGTGTTCTCAAGATCTCTAGAGATAATGGGCTACTATAGACATGATATGTGGGTGGAGCATTTTGACTTTGGCTAATGGTGGATATTTGTTGTTGCATGGATGAAATGATGTTAAAGAGTGGTGTAATGATGGGATCAGTGTAAGGGGTATGAGTGGGAAGGGAAAATGGTGATGTAGTGTATGTAATGTTAGGAGAAGTGAAAGGAACACTAAGAGGGGTGAAGGTATGGTGTATGGTGAACCAAAAGGTTGCTTGCACAATCTCCTAGAAGACCCTTTCTCTGTCTCCTTCCTGGAACCTGCTATCAATGGGTTCTTATTGAGCTTAGATGACTATCCTAGTCCTGCTCCAAATCTTCTCAAAGAGTTCTCCACTTGTGCTTTGCCTTTGGAAGACCAACACCTTCCTTGAAATTGGTTACTCTCTCTTGGACTTAGAAGAATCTAAGTGCCAACTTCATCATCTTGCTTGAACTACTTGCAGGGGAGCTGGAAGTACTGTCATCATGCTTCTCACATCCAAATAGGTCCATCTTGCTTGGTGTTCAATCTTCAAATTACCCATTTTCAAGAATTTTCCTTGGTGAGGCCTATCTCCTTGTAGCCCTTACCAGCCAGTTTTTGGCTTTTCTTGCTTGAACTTGCCAAACAACCTATCAAACAAACTTCATTTCCAGATGCCCTTTTCAAGCCTTTAAATGTTTCATAGGGTGTCAGGCTGCTGTATCTTCCATACAGTGGATTCCTATGATCTAGGGTAGAAAGGGATAATTGACCTATTTCCTAGGGTTTCACTGCTTCCTCCTTCAAAACTACTGCTAATGGATTGATTGAAGCTTCAATCATTTTGTCATGTGAAGTTCTTGTCTAACCCTACCTAAGACCATGCTTCTTCTATATATTACTTGTAACCCCTGCCTAAGTTCTTCCAATTTTCCCTATCAAACTCCTAACCGGACTGTCCTAGCTCACCAAGGGTTTGATTTGAAAAATCTTTGCTCCATTCCCTACACTTCCTACTACTAAATATTTACAATTAACTAGCTCCCCTATCATTTCATTCTAATTTCAGGGATATCCTGTGGTTAGATCTTATGGGGGAGCCATTCAAAGTCTGACTGCTCAAAATAGTAAGCAAAACCCTCTACAACCTAATTTATAAATTCAAAACAAAAATCCTACTCTAAGCAACCTGAACACAAAAGAAAAGTGACTCAAAACTATTCTAAGAACACAAATACAATGAAAAATCAGTGTGTACAGTGCCTTCAATATCTCTATTTCTCAAAAATGCACGGGTAAACACAAGAAATGCAAAATTTCTCTTCTTTACACAAAGCCAAAACTTGATTACAATGCTTCTAACTGCTATCTACGAGCCACCACACCTATTTGGGATGTCTTTACCATGTTTCAAGGGAATTTGATCGACCACTTACTCTTGATTTCAAGGGATTCCAATCCACCTAAGTTGCATGCAATTCCACAACTATTGTCATGCAAGTTTTACAACTTTGCAACTTCCATCATTGTGTCATGATCCTAAATCTTAGGACCTCTAACACCTTGATTTCGAACCATCAACTTCCTCAACTACCTCATGGCATCTTCTAACAACGAGGATGTGATTATAACACATTTAAGGCTCAACCTTCTAACAAAAACTATCCAAAGCTAAATAAAACAACATTTAACAACATTGATAAGCTAATGATGACTTTAGTCCTAGTGACTAACTCACCACACAAACAAGACCTTCTAAGGTCCAAAACAAACACACTACCACCCTGATTTGGCTAAGATCAGGTACAAGCCAAAATTGAACATAACAACTAGAGTTTAGCCTAGGTGCTGCTGCACCAAGGTAGAAGATGGAACATTCAATGCCACAAAAGAACTAGGAATGCTAGTTGGAATAGCGAAAGAAGGAGTCACATGACTAACCTATTGCATGGTTGTTGTAACTTGAGGAGTGGTATAGGTTGGTATGGATGATATGGTTGAAGGAGGAGGAGTGTGAGATCCTCCTTAGCTCATAACAATGTTTGTTAATTGGGATGTGGAAGGAGCATGTTTATTGTATATCTCAACTATTCTTTTCATAACTTTTAATCCATCATCACTTTCAATCAAGCGATGAAGGTTTTCTATCGTAGGTATAGAAGTGGTAGAAATGTTTTCAAGACTTAAATCTTGTTGCAAATGTGCAAAATCCTCATGAATACTAATGAATTTTTCTTGTAGAATGGAACTAGTTTGTGTGTCAACATGCATTGGATGTGAAGGTAAAGGCATACTAGTGGTAGTATCCATGCTTAATGCACCATTTTCCATACTAGGAGTAGGAGCTCTTGAGATCCCAAGGTCCACAATGAAAGTTATATCGTGGGAAGCCAAGAGTCTAGAACTTCATCTCACTAAAGCATTATCAATAGGGAACCAAACACTCATACAAGTACTACAAAATATGGGGTGAATGCAAATGAAAACTAGGAACAATAAAATGCTAATGATAGAAATTTTGTAAACTAAAACAAGAAGATAGTAACAGGAAACAAAAATGCAAGAAAAATTGTGAAAATCCTAGAAATTTCAATGCAGAAAATGCAACTGGAATGATTCACCTAGGTTGGTGAATGAGTCCAGGTATGATATTTTTTATGTTTTTCAAAAAATTTAAAATGATTTCAATGCTTTTTAGATGCAAATGCAAATTTTTAGTTTTTGAATGATATGCAAAAATGAAGTCTATATGAATATTTCACTAATGTAATTTGAGAAACCCTAGGATGCAAAAACAATGAAAAACCTAATTGAATGTTGATGCAAAGGACACCAAGGATGCAAGATGCACTTGTAATCATAAAGATAAATTGTTCAATATGCAGGTTCACCAAAATGAACCAACAATTTTATTGTTTTATAAACTTCTCTTGCACTCTTAGGATTTTTCACCTAAAAGGAGAGAGATAAAACACCAAAATTGTGATGGTTCACTCAAATAGAGGTTTGTATGATGTAAATATGACTAAATGCAATGTTGTAAATGCAACTAGATGATGTAATTGACTGATTATTAATTCAAAACTAATGTAAAATGCAATGTTTGAAAACATAGTGAGATATGCAAGAATGAACTAAAACATGAACAAATGCAAAACAAAATTGAAAGAGGTTGATCAGAGTGCACCTAGGAAATGAATGCTGAATTTGAAAGGATTTGAATGATGGAGAAAACTTCGTGTAAATCACCAGTGTGACTCATTCGCTACTAATGGTGAATCAGTCCTCCTACTAGTAAAATCTCCTAAAATAGGTTTCTGACTATAGGGAAATAGAATCTGACAAAATCACCTTTTTTAGCCTTAAGGTGGGACTCATTCTCCACTGATGGTGAATTAGTCCTCCTCAAAAATTCTATGAAATCAAAGGTCAATTTTGTAGCTCCAGATCTGTACGTGTCTTCTTGTTGGGTTGACAGAGTCAAATCTGCAAAAAATGGACTGTAGGTTGTCTCCAAGCTTGAAATAGGGTTGAGTTGACTTGAAACACTTTTTTGACTTGTTGAACACCTTTCAACACCTATATGCTTGATAAATCTACATACAAAAGTATGTAAACACACATTCAAAAGGGGGGAAATGGTTAAGGGTTAGAGTATAGGAATTTTCCTTGGTCAAATCCCACTTTGGTAATCAAACCCTTAATGAAGAAATGAAATGAAATGAGCAAGGAATGATGAATAAAAAACATACAAATTTCCTAAAATCACCACAACCTTGTTGAAGAAATATGAAGATATGTCAATGGCTGCTCCAAGATACTTGATGAATGCTTGATTAAATGATGCAAAGTGCTTGAATTCTAATTGATGAATGCGAGTGAACTTGGTGATTGGGGGATGTAAAATGAGGAGAAAAAAACTTATTTATACACACTTATTCCCTAATAACCCATTAATACCTCATGATAGGCTGACATAACATATTTTTAAATAAAAACCCGAAAGAAAATTTGAATTATTTTGAATTTGGAGCAAATAGGGACTCATTCACCACCCATGGTGAATGGGTCTCACCTTGGGTTTGTAAGTGGGTGTTGGGAATTATCTTGCATTTAATGTTATTTGTTGGGTTTCCATTTAAGATTACACTTAATTAAGTCTTATGAGTGCAAAAAGGGGTCAAATAAAGCATAAGAAAGGTGTAAATAGTGAAATCAAGCCTATAAAAGCGTGAAATATTTTTACAATACTTTACAACACTTTAAAATAGGACTTAATAAGTGATGAAGAGGTGTTTTTAGGTGAAATTTAATGAAAAGAGTCTAGAAAACTATAGAAATGTGTTACAACACTTCACAACACCTTTGCAAGACGTCATCTTTTGAATATTTAGGACCTAATGTGAATTGATAAGTTACATTGCAACATTAAATCAAAGCAATACAAGCCAAACATCATAGGAGAAAGACCTAAAAGACCATGGAAATGTCAATGATCCATTTTTCTATGGTACATCATCATGTGAGAAGTGTCGCTTTCACATGTTTAACTAACTCCTCTAGATTCATTGAACCTAGACAACTTATTAGGATATTTCTTGGAAATATTTATAAAAATTAGAATTGTAGTAGACCACTTAGAGGAGGTTACCTCCAAAAATTGAGTAATATGATATGAATTGAATAATTGATGATATGATCATATGGGAGAGAGTTATCTTCCTTATTTATAGGCTAAATTGTGTAGAGACATACCCCTTCATCCTAATTAAGGGGTATTAGTGTACTAACTAATATTTATGTTAGATTAAGCATGCAAAAAGTGATTATCCTTAGGAATATATCATATTACAATTATAACATTCCCTTCCCTTGTAGAAAATCATTGTCCGAGCAATTCTTAGCAATTCCAAGGGTATGTGTAGGATCATCATGGAAAAAACATGCCCTTAAGTGGTGATAAAAATTCAAAAAAATCAGAGTTAGGCAACTTGACCTAAAAATTTGAATAAGTTATCTATATTATTTAAAAAATATGTAAAATTGAATTTGTAGCAAATTAAATTTAATTTCTAATCTACTAGGTTTATTTTAAGAAAAAATCTATTTGGTGAAGATTTGAAATTTCAATGCAGTAGCACATAAATTTCAGGGAAAAAATAAGTAGGTGTATGTCTAACCACCCTAACCATAATAAAATGATAATATTTTTTTATAATATTTTAGATATAAGTAGAGGACTCATGTCCCGATGTGATGCATATTTTTTTGTAATTTTTTCCATGTAGATAATTAATTATGAATTTTTTATTATGTAAACTTTTTAAAAATATAAAAAGTTGTATGTCTGACCACCTTAACTTGGTCAAAACTTCATGAAATTCATTTTTTTTTAATGCTATAGTATTCAAAGCATAGAATATGACACATGTTTCAGATTCAAAAAATGTGATACTGTTTGAAATTTATAGATTTTTTTCAATTAGCCTATCAATCAGGACTTTAGTCATAATTCAAATAGAAAATGAATAATAGTTATTAATAGATTCAAAAATTGTCTTGGATTCCATCTTAACACCTTTAAGTGACACAAAATATCTTGAGAATTCTTCTTATTTCACCTTAAAGAAACATTTAGATTATTTTGCATAGATTTTATTTTGTTCCAATTCATTAGCAATAGGAATATGAAAATTATCTTTATGAGTGATTTTGTCTAGTTTCTTGTAATGCAAGAACATTCTCCATGGATCATATTTTTTGTTAAGAATAACCATACAGGATAAATGGGAATTTTTTTTAGGATGAACGATGTCTCCAATTAGAGGCACATCCTCAGATTCTTGAAATACTTATTGATGTTGAGTAATCTCTTGAATTTTTGGTTTATTTTGAGGCATCACATATTTTTCTTCTATAATGTGTACTGATACCCCTATATTTGATAACTTTTCTTTAGTAATTTATTTATCCTATGGGAGATAATGATTTCATTTAGTGGTGTTTTTATTCCTAAAAGTTCATACTTTTCCCATGTATCCTAAAATCCATGGATAAGTCTTTAAAATTTAAATATATATTGTTCCTAATTGTTTAAGCCATTGCACACAGAAAACAACATCTACTCCCCTAATAGGTATATAATTTTTTTATGAATCTAGTTGATAGTTTCACATTGAAAGTTTTTTATGATGGAATTTACCACCATAAGATAGTTGTTTCCCATTAGCCATCATGACTTGAAAATTAGGTACTAGATAAACAAAATAATTGAGCTCATTACTTTGTATTCTATCAATAAAGTTATGTGTAATACTAGTATCTACTAACACTTTCATTTTTATTTTTTTTATATTGCCATCTACTTTGAGTGTTTGTGGAGGATTTATTCCATTCAATGCATGTAGGGAGATAGTAGTGCTCTCTTTTTCCTTGGAATCCTCATTCTTAAGTTTTATGTTTGATTATTTTTTAGGTACTTATCCATCTTCATCCTCATCCTTTTTCTCACTACTAGAACACTTATGACCCCTTGACCATTTTCTATCAAAATTCCAATATAGGCCTTTTTCTCTTTTCTCAATCTCTTATTAAGGAGAGAGCTTATTAATTTCTCTTAGGTTAAATAATTTTTCCATTTTTTTACTAGTTTCATTAGTCACATTTTTATTAGTTACTCTCATGATTTCACCTTTGGTGGTGTTTTATTTATCAATATGCAATGATTTTCACAAAGTTTTCCTAATAGTATAAGATTCCAACACATGAACATCATGTTTAATTCCATCCTTAAGATCATTCATGTATAATTGTAGCCTTTGGTAAGGTGTCACCTTGGGAGCTCTAAGTGCCAATCTAAAATTCTCAGCATTATATTCAACTAAAAACTTTATTTGCTTTTATATTTAATAGTTGGGAAGAATAGGTTCCAATACAGGGTTGCTCATAAAAGGTTTCTAGTTCTTTACTACTTTCTAACTGAACATTTAACCTTGTCTATCACTCATCTTCCATTTGTATCATTGGTAAGGTCCTAATTCTAAATATAGTAAAGCCATGTCAACCTTGGTATTATTTGGTATATTGTGAAGTTCAATTTGTTGTTCAATAAAGTGTATCCATGAAATCACATTTCTACCATAAAATTTATGAATTTTTATTGTTTGTAGGTATAATTTTTTATCCCAAAAAGGTTCTCTTATCCCCTGATTTAGTTTATTAGGGTTATTCCCTCTTTGGAGGTTTCTTTGGGGCTTTAACTCTAATAATAATTACTTCAAAAACCTATCTAAACCCTCATTTAAGGATTTTATAAATGGGTTAAACAATTTATCTTTAATGAAATGTATCATTGTTTCATATCCTTCAAGAACTCTTTCCTTAATTATAGGTAATGTAAAATAAAATGGGTCCTTATATTTTTTATGTGTAGAGATATCCTCTAATCCTAAAGATGACATAGATTTTATTTTATTGTAAGCTTTATGAATGTAGAAAATTATTTGGAGAGAGAGAATTTGATGTCTTAGTTTGGACCAAACATACAATACTAATTAAGTAATATATATTATTTCTAAAATTAAATTTCAAAGAAATAACCCTATCTAATTTTTGATAAGCTTTCCAAAAATGTAATTTTTTTAAAAAATATTAAAAATTGCAGCCTATAGAGACAATTAACAAAAAAATTGACTAAAAATTGACCACCAAATTAAAGACTTTATTTTATTTAAAATATTAAATTAAAAAGAACTAATCCAATCTAATTTTTTATAATATTTCCAAAAAATTTAAAAAGTCAAAACAATTCCAAAAAATTCAGCCTATGGAGCAAATTAATGAAAAAAAATACAATCACAATAACTTTTAGAAAAATTACCTTCACAGCCTGACTTTATTTTTGAGAATGTACCTATGGGATACCTCAAAACCAAAAACAAATAAGATCAAGATTTGTACTATTTTGAAAGATATGGTGGAAACAATAATGATAGACCAAATCATAGCACTGATACCACTTGTTAAGATATTTGTTGAAAATATTTATAAAAATAGAATTGTAGAAGAATACTTCAAGAGGGTTACCTCCAAAATTTGTGAAATATGATATGAATTAAATAATTGATTATATGATGATATGGGAGAGAGTTTTCTTCCTTATTTATAGGCTAAACTATATAGGGACATACCCCTCCATCTTAATTAAGGGGTATTAGTGTACTAACTAATATTTATGTTAGGATTAAGCTTGCCACAAGTACTTATCCTTAGAAATATATAATATATGTTAGGGTTAGAAGGTGATTTCAAATACTTAAATGTGTATTTGATCAATAAAATAGAGAAATAGAACACACAAAATTTCTAGACAACAAAAGAAGAACACAAATATTTAATGTGATTCACCCAAAACTGAGCTACATCCACCAACATAGGGTCCAATATATATTAAAATTCCAGTAAATAACCTTTACAATGCATGCAATAACATTTGCAACATGCCAAAAAAAAATTCATCATGTTTTTCACTACTTGTTTTTACATAGTCATTGCTATGGGTACTTGTGATGCTTCCTGTGTTTTTCTAGCCACTACTCTGCAAATTTCTTCTAATATTTTTCATGACTTTCTGCCCTCAAAACTCATCAAGAGTGTTCTAATATGCTCCCACACATGTCCCATTAATTACCAATGAAGTGTGTCTATTGGTTGTGCCTCATGCACCCAATAAAACATTTTCTTTGGACAACTACATTTAATATTTTTAGCTATCTTTTGAATTTATAATAATAAAACATTGTAACTAATCACTTCCAACATTTAATATCTATTTGTAACCACCTTTTAGATACAAGTGCAACATAAATATTTAATAAGTTTAGCAAATAAAATAAAATAAGATAAAGATGAAGATTTTATCTGAGTCTAATTGGTCTCCATAACACAACAATCTCCCACTTGGAGATAGATCGGAATCCACTCCATACCATCTCCCACTTGTAGACTAATCATAACACTGTTGGCCCTGCAACTCCCACTAGAAATCAGCACTTTGGACCCTTCAGTTCCCTTTTACTTAAATTCAACCTTGAAGGCCAACTGAAATTGAAGAGGATCTCAACTTCTCCCTTGTCATTGCCTTCATAAACATATCTACTAGATTATCATTTGTATGTATCTTTTCTAGCTTTACCTATCCATCCTCCAACATCAATCAAATGAAATAATATCTCAACTGTATGTGTTTGGTTTTAGAGTGAAAGGCATAATTCTTTGCAAGATGTATAGCACTTTGATTGTCTATAAAAAAGTAACTTTCAGCCTATTGTTTTCCCAACTCTTCCATGAAAATTTGCAACCATATCATCTCTTTTGTTGCCTCTATTGTAGCTACATACTTTTCCTCTGTGGTAGATAAAGCAACCACCTTTTGCAACCAAGAAATACAACTCACTTTTGTCCCACCAACTGTAAATACATAACCCATCACACTTTTCCTAGTATCAATGTCCCCTGCCAAATCTGAGTCAACATAGTCTTTTAAATCAATATTAAAGCCTCAAAACATTAGAAATTATTGGATGTACCTCTCAAATACTTGAGAATCCATTATAGTGTATTCTAATGCTCAACTCTGGAATTACTCATATATTTTCTAACAACTCCTATGACATTGGCGTACATTAAACTTCCTACAGCTAAAGAATATGGTACCTTAGACATTTTTTCTTCCTCCTCTTGTGTCTTCGGACACATATCCTTAGTCCAATTGGCATGACTGGGCAAAGGTGTGCTGAAAATTTTTGCATTCTCCATATTAAACCTCTATAACACCTCAACATAATCAGCCTGACATAAAAAAAATTATTTTTTTCCTATCTCTTGTAATCTTCATACCAAGGATTTGTTTTGCTGCCCCCAAATCCTTCATAGGCTAACTATTGTTTTAACTCCCTTATCTAATCCATCTTATACCCAACTACAAGCATATCATCAACATATAAACATAAAATAATGTAGCTATCATCATCTAACCTTTTAAAGTAAACACAATTGTATGAATTATACTGGATGTAGCCATGCTCAACCATAAAGCTATGAAATTTAATATACCACTGTTGAGGTGCTTGCTTCAAGCCATATCAACTTTTCTTCAATCTACACACTAGTTTCTCCTTACCTTTGACCTCAAATCCTCGTGGTTGTTCCATAAATATTTCCTCATCTAAATCACCATGGAGAAAGGTCATTTTAACATCTAGCTATTCTAAATACAAATCTTCAGCAACCACAATACTTTAAATAACACGAATAAAAGTCATTTTAACAACTGGAGAAAATATTTCATCAAAATCAATACCCTTTTTTCTGTGCAAATCCCTTTACAACTAACCTAGATTTAAATCTTTTCTTACCTCCATCTTCCTCTTCCAACCTATAAATCCATTTAATTGGTAAAGCCTTTTTACCTATAGGAAACTTCCATAAGTCTAAAGTCCAATTTTTCAGCAAGGAGTGCATTTCTTCTTCTATTTCATGCTCCTAGTGAACCTTGGAATCCAAATACATAGCTTCATCATAACATTCCATTTCACCATCATTAATCAATAAAAAAGAATACAAAGAAGGAGAAAATATTTGTAGAGGTCTACTTATCTTTGAAGATCATCTAACATTCACTAGAGTTTTTGCTATTTCTTTTTGTTGTTGTTGGATGTTGTTGTTGTCTTTCTGATATGTGGTTGTCATTGATGTCAGCACTATTGGAATTAATGTCTTAGAAGTTGTATATGTCGAGGATATTGAGGAAATTGTAATGAAATAAGTTGCAGGTAATCAGTGATGAAGTGAAGTTCAGTATGTTGGTTAGTTCAGTACATTGATGATTAGAGGTTGTATATTAAAGGGTTTCTTGTCGAGTATATCTAGTTTATCCATGTTAAGTTTTAGAGATTTGTGTGAAGATTTTTTCGTGTTATGAAGATTTGTATTTTGACATTTTTTTGTTGCTTTAGTTGATGTTTCTGAATGAAGATGATATGATTTTAGTAAGTATAGTTGCTATAGATGTTTCTCTGGTGATTCATGATTTTTTTGGATGTTTCTAGGTCATGCTCTATCTATGTTGCATGCCCACATTGATCGTTGTGCTTGTGATTCAATATTTTCTCTTGTGTGTTCATGTTTTTCATGTTCTTGGCCAATAAGGTGTTGTAGCGTGTTGTGGATCTTTGAGAATTAATTTTTGAAGGTGGTGTGTGTTTGAGAATTTTATTTTGGGTCTTCACTATGTTGTGGCTGAACTTGGTTGATTCACATTAATAATATTTAATTTTTTGGGCCGACAGTTTGTATTCATTTTATTATTTTATTAAGGCCGACATGTAGCGATGTAATTTCTTGTTGTGGATAATATAAACAATTTTTTATACCATTTGAATGCATGGTGTATGTGAATAATGTTCTAAATATTTTGAGCATAGAGCATGGTGTGAAGAAGAGTGAAGAGGAGTGATGAAGAGTGAAGAAGTGTTCATGTGCTTAACTCGAACTGTAATCAGGCATTAGTAGATGCTATTTCTCTCAGTTCAAATCGTGTGGATGTAATTCAATTCTTTTATATGACAGTGAGTCTTCCCTTTTGTATTTGAATACTAAGCTCTAAGAAGTGTGCCTGAATGCATGTGAATTCCCCATTCATATTTCTTTATACTTTTAACAAGGTATAATCTTGTGGACTGACCTCCACCATGGTTTTTCCCCTAACAGGGTTTGCACGTAAAAAAAATATTGGTGTTATGTGTGTTTCTGATGTGTTGTTGATTTATGCTTTGATGATTATTGATCAGATCTGAGAATAAAGTTATTAAGTTGAATAAGTTTGAAATTTTGTGACAACTGATTCACCCCCCTCTTAGTTGTCTACCCTTGTGTTGCCAACAATTTGTATTAGAGTGGATTCCTTGGAAGAAGTTTAACAACTTGAGGTGATCCAAGATGGCAACATACAAGAAGGATAGTCCAAGATTTTATGGAACAAATTATTCTCTGTGGAAGACATAAATGGAGTGCCATCTGAGATGCATTGGTGAACCCTACTGGAGCAAATGTTACAAGCAATAGGTATGTTATTCCTGAGAATGGTCCTACTACTACTATTGAGATTAGGGATGTGTTGTACAATATCAGGGATAAGGAAGCATTGTTGAGTTCTTTGACTGATTCTGAGATGACAAGTGTTCTGGATCTGAAGACTGCTTATGAGATTTGGAAAAAGTTGGAAAATTTGTAAGAAGGTGATGCTAATTTGAAGATTGCTAAGTTATAAAGTATGAAAAGGAAATATGAAATGTTGAGAATGGGTGATAATGAGAACATTACTACTTTCATGCAAAGAGTGAATGGACTTGTGTGTGGTATCAGAGGTGCTGGTGGATAGTTGGAAGAATTAGAGATTGTTGCTAAAGTTCTTAGATCCTTTCTTGTTGCATACAAAGTCAAAGCTACTGCTATTGAAGAGCTCCAGACTGTAACCAATGTAACCAAAGATATGTTGATTGGTAAGCTTACTACTTTTGAGTTAAGTGAATTTGGGTGATGCTCTTCCTAAGATAGAATCTGCATTCAAGGATACTACTTTCGATAGAGATAAACAGAGATATGATTTGGGAGAAATTTCATCTAGAAAGGTATTCAAGTATGAGGAGGAAATGAGAGAGATTGAAGAAGAGGTGCTTAAGGAAGTTATTGTCAAGAGAGAAGCCAAAGGAGAAGGTAAGTATAAAGGGAAATTTCCTATTAAATTTTTTTCTTGCAATAAGATAGGTCATTTTGCATCAAGGTGTCTGGAAAGAGTCCCAAAGATAAAACATAACAAGCCTAGATTTCAAAGAAAGTTTTCTTATGTTGTTGATGGTATGACAGATGATGAATCTGATAAAGGGAATGTGAGTGAGGATGAGTGGGTATTTATTGCTATCAAGGAAAATGATCCTGTACCTACTGAGTCTATTAGTTGCTCAAATGTGGAGAAATCCCTAGCTACTCAAGTTGAAGAGAAAGATGAATGGGTGATTGTTAGTGGATGCTCTCATCACATGATAGGTGATAAAAGAAAATTTGTGAGCCTTGAAAAGTATGATGGTGGTGTGGTAAGATTTGGTGCTAACAAAGCAGGTGTAATCTGTGGTAGAGGATCCATTTCTCTTAATGGTAAGAATATTACTGATGATGTTCTTTATGTGGAAGGTTTGAAGCATAATATTTTAAGTGTTGGAAAAATGGCTGACAAGGGATACAATTGTCAATTCAAGAATGTAAAGTGTAGAATATTGGAGAGTTCTGGAAATGTGATTGCTTCAGGTACAAAAACAAAAGGTAACATCTTTCACCTAAATACTACTAGTAAAAGTTTTTCGATTGCTCAAGTTGATGAAAGTTGGTTGTGGCATAGGAGAATGTGTCATGTAAACTTTGATAATATTATCAAGATAAGTTCTACTCAAGTAGTGAGCGATCTTCCTAAGTTTGTAAAGCCTACTAATACTATATGCAAGGAATGCCAGTTAGGGAAGAAAACTAGAATTTCATTTCAGAGCAAACAACATTGTTCAAAACAAGTGTTGGAACTTGTTCATACTAATTTGTGTGGTCCTTCTAGAATTAGAAATATACAAGGAGACAGGTACTTCATGTTACTTATTGATGATTACTCTAGATTGATGTGGGTTACTTTCTTAAGGGAGAAATCTGAAGCTTTGGAGAAATTCAAGACTTTTAAGTCTATGGTTCGGACAAAGATAAGACTGAAGATTAAATTTATGAGATCAAATAGAGGTGGTGAATTCACTTCTCATGAGTTTAATTATTTTTTTGAAGTGCATGGGATAAGGAGACAATTATCTGCCCCATGAACCCCTCAATAAAATGGAGTTGTGGAAAGGAAGAACATGACAGTTCAGGGTGCTACTAGGACTATGATGCTGGAAGGAAATGTCCTTCATATCTATTGGAGAGAAGCTGTGAGTACTACTATTTACATCCTCAACTAGGTACAAGTCAAAGGTGATACTGGTAAGACCCCTTTTTAGTTATGGACTGGTCATAAGCCTACTATTAGATATTCCAAAATATTTGGGAGTAAATGCTATATCAGAAGAGATGAAGAGATAGGAAATTTTGATGCTAGGAGTGATGAAGGAATATTTCTTGGTTATTCTACTAAGAGTAAGGCCTATCGGTGCTACAACAAGAGATTGAGGAAAGTAGTTGAAAGTGCAAATGTCAAGGTTGATGAAAACATAGCTAAACCATCCAGAATTTTTTGGATATGATTCAGAAGATCAGAATAGCAGTTCAGTCATAGGAAAGAAAGTTTAGACTCAAAATCAAGTTCAAATCATTCTGATGAATCAAGAAAATCAAGAGGAAGGAAGTAGTGAAAGTGTAGAAGAGAGATCACAAGAGCTAGAAGTTCAAGAACATCCTAAGACTCCAAGGTATGTAAGACTAAATAATTTAGAAGATCATATTGTTGGTGATAAGAACAAAGGTGTTCAGACTAGGAGAAATATTGCAAAAGAATATTGTTTGATTTCAAAGATTGAGCCTAATAATGTGAATGAAGCATGGAAAGATGAACATTAGGTGGAAGCAATGAAAGAAGAACTACAACCAATTGAGAAGAATAATACATGGATTCTTGTTGCTACACCTAAGGACAAAATATAATTGGAACTAAATGGGTCTTTAGAAATAAGCTGAATGAGCAAGGTGAAGTTGTTAGAAACAAAGCAAGATTGGTGTGTAAAGGATATTCTCAAATGAAGGAATTCACTTTGAAGAATCTTTTTACCCTATTGTTAGGATTAAAGTTGTGAGATTATTTCTTGTTTATGCTACTTACAAAAATTACAAGGTTTATCAGATGGATGTCAAGTCAACATTTCTAAATGGTGAATTGGAAAAAGAGGTGTATGTTGATCAACCTAATGGATTTCAATTGAATGATCAGGGAGATATGGTTTGTCACTTGAAGAAAGCATTGTATGGACTTAAGCAAGCCCTAAGAGTATGGTATGCCAGATTGTACAAGTATTTGTTGAAGCTTGGATTCAATAAAGGTGCTGATGATAGTAATTTGTATTTCAAGATTGATCATGATAAAGATCTGATTGTTGAAGTCTTTGTTGATGATATCATTTGTGGAGGAGATGATAGTTTGTGCATGAATTTTACTGATGAGATGCAAAATGAGTTTGAAATGTTTATGATTGGTGAGATGAAATTAATTTTGAGATTACAAATTACTCAATTAGATAAAAGGATCTTCATATCTCTATCAAAGTATGTGAAAGAACTGATAAAGAAGTTTAGTATGGAAGATTCAAATGCAGTTGGTACACCTATGGTGACTAGATGCAAGTTGACACAAGATGATGATTCTTTGAAAGCAAATAAGACTAGATACAGTTCAATGAATGGTGAATTACGTTATTTGACTCAAACCAGACCAGATATCATGAATGTTGTATGCATTGTTGCAAGATTTCAAGCTGATCCTAAGGAATATCATGTAACTGCTGTGAAAAGGATTTTTAGATACTTGAAGAGGACAGTTGATTTTGGCCTGTGGTATTCTAAAAATGATGATCTTACATTGAGTGCTTTTATTGATGCTGATTGGGTAGGTGATGTGGATGAAAGAAAGAGTACCAGTGGTGGTGCATTTTTATTGGGTAAGAAGCTGATTTCATGGTTAAGTAAGAAGCATAATGCCATTTCTTTGTCTACTACAGAGGTAGAATACATTGCTACTACTAACAATTGTACTCAAGTATTAGGGATAAGCAGATGTTGAAAGATATCAAAATTGCAGTGTATAATGAACCCATTTCTATATTCTATGATAACTTAAGTGCAATTAAAATTTCTAAGAATCTAGTACTACATTGAAAGACAAAGCATATATCTATCAAGTTTCACTTTTTGAGAGAGAAAGTGAGTGAAAAGGAAGTCAAATTGGAGTATGTTCCTACTAAGGAATAGATTGCAGATATCTTTACAAAGTCATTTCCTAAGGATACTTTTGAGTATCTTAGAGGGAAGCTAGGGGTGATTACCCCTCCTAATCATAACTAAGATTCCTTAACTTTCATCAATCCGTGCATTTCATGGTCATATTTTGATCCAAATTGATGTTGTGGTGCATGCTACTCAGGGGGAGTAGTTAGATGTTTAGATATGTGGTTCAGAGCTTGTGTGGAAAAAAGATATCTTTGTCATTGATGTCAAATGGGTTGAAGAGTCATGTGAAAAACTATGAATTATCTGAGGAAGAATAGTAATGTGGGAGAAAATTTGTTGAGGAGAAAAGAGTTAGAACCTAAGGGGGAGTAAGTGTTGAAGATAGTTGCATTGATGGTGTTTTTCACATCATCTGTTGCCATCAATTCCAAAAGGGGGATATTTTTGGATGTTGTGGTTGTGTTGCTGATATGTGGTTTTCATTGATGTCACCACTATTGGAATTAATTTCTTAGAAGTTGTATATGTCAAGGATGTTGAGAAAATTGTAATGAAATAAGTTGCATGTAGTCAGTGGTGAAGTGAAGTTCAGTATGTTGGTTAGTTTAGTACATTGATGACTAGAGGTTATTGATTAAAGGGTTTCTTTTTGAGTATATCTATTTTATCCATATTAAGTTTCAAAGATCCACGTGAAGATTTGTTCATGTTATGAAGATTTGTATTTTGACAATTTTTCTATTACTTCAATTGATGTTCTTGAATGAAGATGATGTGATTTTAGTATGTTCAGTTGTTGCGGATGCTTCTTTGCTGATTCATGATGTTTTTCAATGTTTCTAGATCATGCTCTATCTATGTTTCACTTTTGCATTGATCGTTGTGCTTGCGATTTGAGATTTTCTCTTTTGTGTTCATGTTTTTCATGTTCTTGGCCGACAAGGTGTTGTGTGTTGTGGATCTTAGAGGATTAATTTTTGAAGGTTGTTTATGTTTGAGAATTTTATTTTGGGTCTTCACTATGTTGTGGCTGACCTTGGTTGATTCACATTAATAATCTTTAATGTTTTGCGCTGACAGTTTGTATTCATTTTATTATTTTATTAAGGTCGACATGTAGCAATGTAATTTCTTGTTGATATATATATATATATATAAGAGATTGTTTATACCATTTGAATGCATGGTGTGCACGAATAATGTTCTAAATATTTCAAAGGTAGAGAAAAGTGTGAAGAAGAGTGAAGAAGAGTGAAGAAGTGTTCACATGCTTAACCAAAACTATAATCAGGCATTAGCATATGCTATTTCTCTTAGTTCAAATCTTGTGGATGTAATTCAATTCTTTTGTAAGACAGTGAGTCTTCCTTTTTGTATTTGAGCAGTGAGCTCTAGGTAGTGCACCTAAATGCATGTGCATTCCCATTCATATTTCTTTATACTTTTAATAGGGTATAATCTTGTGGACTGACCTCCACCATGGTTTTTCTACTAACAAGGTTTCCACATAAAAAAAAATCTTGGTGTTATGTGTGTTTTTGATGTGTTGTTGATTTATGCTTTCATGATTATTGATTAGATCTAAGAATAAGGTTAATAAGTATAATAAGTTTGAAATTCTGTGACAACTGATTCACCCCCCCTCTCAATTTTCTTCCCTTGTGTTTCCAACAGTTGTTGAGGAGCATGAGGAACCATTGGAATATCATTGTTTAGAGTATCACCGAACATTACATAATCATTTTATTCCTTCTCATGCTATTGTAAATGATCTTTGTACAACACTTTCTCATTGAATATGGCATCTCTTCTCACAATTTTCTGATTTTCAAAATCCTAAAGCCTATAACCAAATTCATGAATAACATATCCAACAAATATACATTTCTTTGATTTTTCATCAAGCTTTGTTCTATTTTCAGAATCTACATGTGCAAATGCTTCACAACCAAAGGTTTTAAGAAAAGATTCATAACTCACCTTCTTCCCTATCCATGCTTCCTCTGGAATACCTTAGCCCAAAGGATTAGAGGGACCTCTATTAATCAAATAAACATTAGTGTTTATAGCATTTTCCCACATATTTAGAGGAAGCCCAACATGCAATCTCATAGTTTGTGCACACTCCATTATTTTTCTTTTCGCATGCTTATCCACCCCATTTTCTTTTTGAGTCCTTGGAACCATTTTTTTCCTACAAATACCATTAGCGGAACAATAATCTTCAAACTCTTTGCTACAATACTCACCACCATTATCATATTTGAGATATTTTAACTTTTTACCCATCTCATTCTCAACCAAGCTTCTCCATTTTTTAAAAGTTTCAAATACATCAAATTTCTACATAAGAAAATAAATCCATACCTTGTTGCATTGTCAATAAAAGTGACATAATAGCAAGAGCCACCGAGAGAAGATAACTAAGCTGGTCCCCATACATCCGTATGCACAAGCTCCAATTTCTCAGTTTTTTGCTTCCCATCCTTGAGAAAACTAACTCTATTTTGTTTTCCATATATAAAACTTTCATAGAAATCCATATTAACACATTTTAGACCTAGTAAAAAATTATTTGAAAGAATTACTTTCATACCTTGTTGCACTCATATGCCTAAGTCTATTATGCCATAGTGTTGATTCAAAACCCATAAGAACTCTCTAATTTTCAGCCAGGAAAACTATAGCAACTTTTCCTAAACATTTATTTTTATATGCAATACCTAAAGTAGAAGGAATAGTATGACTTGTACAAAGATATAGGGTGCCTACTTTCACACATTTTTCTACCACTAAGGAACCTTTCGTAACCTTGTAGTTTTTATCACTAAATATAACAACAAAACCTTCATAATCTAGTTACCCAATAGAAATTAAATTTCTCCTTAACCTTGGAATGTGTCTTACCTCATATAGTAGCCAATAATTCCCATTCTGCAACTTAATCTTGATTCTTCCCTTTCCAACAATCTGACAAGGTACGTTATCTCCCAAATAAACCAACCCAAAATCCCCTTGGACATAATCAAGAAAATAACTTCTATGGGGCGTAGTATGAAATGAAGCTCCTGGATCTAACACCCAAGAATCATCAACATTATCAAGGGAAAGCATCAAAGAATCCTCATTAGATTTATTACTTACCACATTTTCCTCTTTATTTCCTTCCTTTTTGTCTCCTTTATTTTTTTAAGATCGACAATCTTTCTTTAAATGACCTGGCTTACCACAGTACCAACAATCCTTCTTATCTCTAGATTGGGACCTCCTGTCCTTTGATTTTCCTCGTGACTTACCATGAACTCCAAAATTATTTCTTCTCCCTTTTGGTCTACCCCTACTTTTTGCATTCAAAACACTGTCTAATGTGGATGTACCACCTAAGCTTTTCTTATGAATTTCCTTGCTCAAAATAACACCAACAACATCATCAAATTTCAACATATTTGAACCAAAAACATAATTACTAATCACCATTACCAAGCTATTCCAACTTTCAAGAAAAGAACATAAAATAAAAAGAGCCCTAACTTCTTCATCAAATTTTACATTTACAAAATTTAATTGAATGGTAACTGTATTAAACTCATTTAAATGATCAACAACTAACCCACTTTCTAGCATTTTCATATTAAATAGATGGTTCATAAGAAATACCTTATTCGAAACTGAAGGCCTTTCATATAGTTTGAGAAGGGTCTTCATCAAGTCTTTTGTTGTCTTTGCTGCTGAAATATTAAATGGCACCGATTGTGCTAGGCATAAACAAATACTACCAAGTTCCTTTCTATCCAAAATATCCCAATCCTAATCAAACACAACCTAAGGTTTCTTGGCTTTCCCTTCCAATGGCCACCATAAATCCTTCTGATAGAGATATTCCTCCATTTTCATCTTCCATAACTGATAGTTCTACGCATTAAATTTTTCTACCTTCAATTTACTCTCATCTGTGATAAGGGTATGTCCAGGATCATGATGGGCCAAAAAGTGGCAATATGATGGCATGTAAAGGGTATGTGGCTGATGAATTTTTTTTACCCAAAATTGATGAAACAAAAATAGTTTTTAAAGAAGATTCTCAGCTTTCCACCAATATAGATTATGCTTTTCTTTGAATTTAATAAATAATTATTATTCATTTTCTATTTGAATTATGACTAAAGTCCTCATTGATAGGTTGATTGAAAAATATTTATAGCTTTCAAACAGTATCACATATTTTGAATCTGAAACATGTGTCATATTCTATGCTTCACATACTATAGGATTACCAAAAAAAATTAATTTCATAAAGGTTTGACCAAGTTAAGGTGGTTAGACATACACGTTTTTTTTTAAAGTTGTAATAAAAATTCATAATTAATTATTTAATTGGAAAAAATTACAAAAAATGCATCACATTAGGACATGAGTCCTCTACTTATATCTAAAATCTTATAAAAATTATTATAATTTTATTGTGGTTAGGGTGGTTAGACAGACACCTACTTCTTATGTTTTCCTAAAATTTATGTACTACTACATTGAAATTTCAAATTTTCACCAAATAGATTTTTAAAAAAAAAACCTAGTAGTTTAGAAACTAAATTCAATTTGCTATAGATTCTATTCTTACATATTTTTGAAATAATATAGATAACTTATTCAAATTTTTCCGTCAAGTTGCCTAACTTTGATTTTTCTAAATTTTTTGCTACTTAAGGGCCTATTTTTTCCACGATGATCCTACACATACCCATAACTCCCACTCAACCTTGAGATCTTCCTGCAAAGGGTAACTGAACACAATCCACTCTGATACCACTTTTTACGGTTGTAAGGTAGATTTCAAACAGTTAAATACATATTTGATCAATAAAATAAAGAAATGGAACACAAAAAAATTCTCGATAGCAAAAGAACATAAATATTTAATGTGGTTCACCTAACACAGGGTCCAATATATATTAAACTTCCAGTAAATAACCATTAAAATGCATGCAACAACATCTACAACCCATAGCAATATTTTTCATCATGTTTTTCACTTTTTTTTACATAGCCATTGCTACGGGTACCTGCGACACTTCCTATGCTTTTCTAGCCACTATTCTACAAATTTATGCTAATGTTTTTCATGGCCTACTTGGTGCAAGGGAATTAGGAGCCTCACCATCACACTTTTTTTTTTTTTTGAGTTTTTGGTTTTTGGTTTGTTTTGGAGTCTAATAAGGCCATTTATGACTATGTGGGATCACATTGATCCATTTTGGAGTGTTAATAGGGTCTTTGATTAAAAAATTGAAAAAGTTGTCATGCAACTTTGGAAAGGTGTCAAAAAGAAAGAAATAGTTACATGAAAATAAAAAATCCATTACAAAACAATTGGTTTTGATTGGGAATGTATAGGGACACCCTCCAAAACTTGAATTGAGGGGTTTGAGACATTTTTTTTGAAGTTTGATGAATGAAAACCTAAATTTTGTGTGTATTTTTTGAGTCTTACATTGTTTTCAAGTTGAAGTTGTGCATTGTATGCCCTAGTACAACCTCATATCAAGGAATATAATGGAAAGATATTTGTTTCTAGTTTACAATTCTTTTTGTTTCATTAAATTTTATTGAGTTTTGTCTGAGATAGTGCTATTTTGGTGAAGGTTTCCCTATTCTAACAATGTTTTCCAAAATTTGCAGTCTGAAAGCGTGCTAGTATGGACATGTATAGTACGATATTGGGATAAAACCAATTGGAATGGAAGAATATATATTTCTAATTCTTAATGATTTTTGTTTGGATCATTTTCATGGAGATTTGAATAAGTTAGACCATTTTTCTGAGGATAGGTCTAAACCCTAACTAGGGTTCCTAGATTTGGGAAAAAATTCCTTAACTTTCTTTTCAACCATTGGATCTTGATGAAAATTGGAATGAATTTTTTTGGATTATTTTCATGAAGATTTGAATAAGTTATGACCATTTTTGTGAGGATAGGCCTGAACTCTAACTAGGGTTCCCATTTTTGGGAAAAAAGCCATAACTTTATTTTTCAACCATTTGATCTTGATGAAAATTGGGGGAAAAGTCTATAACTATATTATCTTCAATTTAGCCAAAGCGATTGGTTTCATTATTTGTTTTGTGAAAGTTATTAATGAAAGTCTATTTTCATTTCCTCATTGGGACAGTCCTAAAACTCTCCATGATGATTGTTGGATAAGTTCCTTGCATTATCTAATAAAGTATGATCTAATGGTTGATTGAGTGATGGGGTTTGTGTGTGCCTTGTGATAAGAAACCATAAGTTGGGAACACTATATTACACACTTGTTTGAGTCCTAAAAGTTTGAGAACCTTTATCTTATGTTGAAACAAGTCTGAGACAATCATGAGCCTTATGTTCACCCTAGTTCCTTCCTTGTTTGTGATGTTGGTCTTTTGCATTGTTCACTATAATACATTGTTTGAATGAAGCCATTGTTGTGTGGTGTATTGATGGAAACAAGTGTTTGGTTCAAGAGGGTTTGTGAGTCACAAAATATGTTGGAAAGTATTGAAACATTGTTGACCATTGTTCCATAATGTCTATTCCTATTGATCTGTTTCCCATCCTTGAATGATTATTAGGTTGTCTCCTAAATCGTGACAAGGTGTACTAAATTTTTTGAGTTGTTGCCTCTAATGAAACCATGGAGTGAGTATGTATTGGTACTGTAAAATTGAGAGAGTGTCTACCCCTACTTTGTATCATTGTTTCCCTTAAAACTCATCACCGGGTGTTCTAATATGATCCCACACATTTCCCATTAACTACCAATGATGTGTGTCCATTGGTTGTGCCTCATGCACGCAATAAAACTTTTTCTTTGGGCGGCTAAGTATGTGCAGGATCATCATGGAAAATATAGGCCCTTAAGTGGCAAAAAATTCAGAAAAATCAGAGTTAGGGAATTTGATGTAAAAATTTGAATAGGTTATCTATATTATTTCAAAAATATGTAAGAATAGAATATGTAGAAAATTAAATGTATTTTCTAAACTGCTAGGTTTATTTTAAAAAAAATCTATTTGGTGAAAATTTGAAATTTCAATGCCATAGTACTTAAATTTTAGGGAAAAATAAGAAGTAGGTGTTTGTTTGACCACCCTAACCACAATAAAATGATAATTATTTTTATAATATTTTAGATATAAGTAGAGGACTCATGTCTTGATGTGATGCATATTTTTTTGTAATTTTTTTCCAAGTAAATAATTAGTTATGATTTTTTTATTAATTTTTTTTAAAAATATAAAAAAATCGTACATCTGACCACCCTTGGTAAAAAATTCATGAAATTCATTTTTCTTTTTAATGTTATAGTATGCGAAGCATATAATGTGATGATTGTTTCAGATTCAGAAAATGTGTTATTGTTTGAAAGCTATAGATTTTTTTCAATAAACCTATCAATTAGGACTTTAATCATAATTCAAATAGAAAATGAATAATAATTATTTATTAAATTCAGAGTAAAACATTATTTATATTGGTGGAAAGATGATAATCTCCTTTAAAAACCCTTTTTGTTTCATCAATTTTGGGTAAAAAAGAGTCGTTAGCCACATACCCTACACATACCCATCATATCACCACTTTTTGGCCCATCATGATCTTGCACATACCTGGATACATTTAATATTTTTAAATTGTCTTTTAACTTTATAATAAAAAATATTGCAACTAATCACTTACAGCTGTAACTAATAACTTTCAACATTTAATATTTGTTTGTAACCACATTTTAGATACAAGTGAAGCATAAGGATTCAACAAGTGCAACAAAAAAAATAAAAAAAGATGAAGATGAATATTTTATCTGAGTCTGATTGGTCTAAATAACATAACAATATATAGTTAGGAATATATCATATTAGGATCATAGCAGACACCTTGTCAAAAGTCAAAATAACTTTTCATCTGGTCTATTTATTTCATATCAAATCTCTTAATATTAGCTATTAGTATAAAGATATTATGCTAATCCATTCACCTTATCTATCATTTAATACTATTGACATGACTATATATTTGAGTCTAACCCTAATCCTCATTCAATCTTAGTCATTCATCATTAATCTATCATGACCCTTGATTTTTCCACTTGATAATTCTATAACTAGAGGCCCTCATCCTTCATCAAGAATAATGTCTATTATTGTTTACCTTATGTTGCTTCTTTTTCCATATGATTATCATAACCATAGAAAGGTTATGGTTTTATTGAGAAATCCATATCTTATCATGATATAGAGAAAATCAAATAGAACTAGGTTGTGTTCTATTTCAACTCAATCTAGGAGGATGTATATTTTTTGAGATATAAGTACTAATATTTTTATCTGTGCCATAGAAAAATGACCCCTTATCTTTTTCATGGCCTTTTAGGTCTCGTTTCATGACGTTTGGTCTATTTTGCTCTGATTTTATGTTGTAATTTGGCTTGAACATGCATATTTAGGTACTAAAATTCAAATAATGATGTCTTGTGAAGGTGTTGTGAAGTTTTGTAAAAAAATTCTACATTGTTCTACACTCTATTCATTACAATTCACTTAAAAATCACCTTTTCATGACTAATCAAGTCCTATTTTGTAGTGTTGTAAAGTCTTGTAACAAAATTTCACACTTTTCTAGGCATAATTTAACTATTTACACCTTTCTTATGTTTTATTTGACCCCTTTATGCCCTTATAAGCCTTAATTAAGTGTATTTTTTAATGTAAACCTGACAAATAACATTAAATCATGTGACTTAATTCTTGACACCTATTTCAGATCGTAGGTGGGACCCATTCGCCATGGGTGGCGAATGATTTCCCCCTTGGCTCCAAATTCAAAATATCTTAAATTTTCTTTTGGGTTTTTATTCAAAATCACTTGATGTCGACCTGTGATGAGGTATCAATAGGTTACTAAGGTAGAAGAATGTATAATTAAGTGTTTTTACATCCATTTCAACCCCTATTCATTCAAGCTTTTATCAAGTTCACTTATTCACTCATTCCAGTACTTTACATCACCTAATCAAGCATTCATCAAGCATTTTGAAGTAGCAATTAACACAAATTCAAATTTTCTTCAACAAGGGTTTGGTAAGTTGATAGAATTTTCATGTTATTTTTTTATCATTCTCTTCCATTTCATTATTTCATTAAGGATTTTCTTACAAAAGTGGGGTTTGACCAATGAAAACCCCTATTTTCTAACCCTCAACCATTTTTCCCCTCTTGCATGTGTGTTTGCAGAATTTTGTATGTAGATGTAACAAGCATTTAGATGTTGAAAAGTGGTCAACAAGTCAACAAGGTGTTTCAAGTCAAATCAACCTCATTTCAAGCTTAGAGAGGGTATTTTGTTTGTTTCCTACAAAATCAACTTCGATAACCTGACAAGCAGATATCCTCAGATCTGGTGTTGTAGAGTTGTCTCCTAATTTATCATAATTTTGGGAGGGGACTAATTTTCCACTAGTAGGAAATGAGTCCCACCTTAAGTATGGATGTCTAAATTTTGTTATATTTTGGATCTCGACACTCAAAAACCTGTTCCCGATAGTTTTCATCAAAAGTAGGACTGATTCGCCACCCTGAGTGAATGAGTGCCACCAATGATTTTTTTTAATATCAGACAAGATCCAGAACATTCTAGAATCTTCATCAGACCTCCAGGTGCACACTGATTTAGCGCATTTCTTTATGTTTTACATTTATTCATTCATAGCTCTTTGTTTGCATATCACATTGTGTTTTCCAACATAGCATAAATCTTAAATTTTGGATACATAATTAGTTGAATATAGATCACTTAATTAAGTTTAAATCATTTCATTTAGGCATAATATCATCCTACATTGCATAATTTGAATGAACCTAGCTAGCATTTTTGGCCTACCTCTCTCCTTTTAGGTGAAAAACCCTAGAAGAGTTAGAGAGTCTTGTGGTGCCAAAAAAATTGGCGGTTCATTTTGGTGAATCTGCTTATTGAATGCTTTACATTACTGATTTTAATTGCATCTTTTATCTTAATCTTCATTTGCATCCGCATTCAATTAAGGTTTTGTTTTGTTTTTGCATCCTAGGGATTCTTAACTTGCATTAGTGAAAGACTCATTTAGAGTTTTTTTTTTGTATTGCATATCATTGAAAAACTAAAAATCTACATCTGCATCCTTCATTGGCATCTGAAAAACATTAAATTCACATTAAAATTTCTATAAAAAAAAAAAATTCATAGTGGGACTCATTCGCCACCCTGGGCGAATCAGTCTACATGTACATTCTGCTCAACATTTTCAGACATTTTCTAAGTATTTCCTACATTACATATTTCTATAGTTTCTTTCTATTTTAATTTATAGAATCTTTGTTTTTCAGTTATTTCTTGCATCTTAGTTTACTTGCATCATGGAATTTTCTTTTAATAAGTTTTGAAATTCATTAAAATCCTTGGTAGACATGTCCAATTGTGCCTTTGGTTGTGACACTAATGACCTTGAGCTACCTCACGCCCCTTCAACTCCTCATGATTGTCCTCCATGTGATGTAGACATCATTGGAGAAGATGGTGATAGCATCAACAAGTTCTACAATGAATGCCTTGATAACCTAGAAGCCAATGCAACCTTTTATACATCCTTGAAGTCACAAGATCTCCCTACTATTGCACCTCTTGATCACTTTGCATACTTACATCCTGAAATCAATAAAGAACCTAAATTTCCTCCATCAAGTGGACCTAGTTCTTCTCAACCAACACATCCTCACCCATTTTATGATCACAAAGTCACAAAAACTCCCATAAACCTTGAAGAAGCATATAGTAAAGGCTTTACTATCGCAAGTAAACAAGGTTGTGACACAACACATGAACATGACATTCACCAACTTCTTGAACCAAAACTAACAAAATAAAACACCACATGACTAGGATATGAAGATCCTTCTCATCCTGATAGACCTCTTTTTGAATATTGGAGACTTAGAGATGGTGGTACAATGATCTTTTATTCTCCTCCAAAATTAAACATTCTCCTTCCACATGAAAAGCCATTACTTGATTCTAATGACAACGATGCTAGGATCCCCATGGGTCTTTCTCCTCCTTCCATTCACAAAAAAGGAGAGTTTAGAAAACAAAAATGACCTTATAAATTAAAGAAACTCAAGTTCCCTACACATCCTCCACCTGAATGTGAAAGGAGACTTCAACTGCTTTTAAATAAAGGTCTTATACTTTTACCACCTCTGAATAGGTTGGCCATTCATCCTAAAGATTCTAACATGTACCATTTTTCAAATATCATCATATTCTTGGACATCGAACCGAAGAATGTCGGACATTGAAATACATACTAGATAAGTATCATTTCACTAATACTGATTGCTTTCCTATTATCCCATAACTACTAAATCCCTTTATCATTCCATAGTTGTAGAATTTACTATTCTCACTATTGCATGATCCTTTTTCATCAACCACCTTGGCCCATTCTTTCCTTTACACTTTGTGTGGAGGTACAAAGTTGTTAGCCTTACCCTTGTAATGCATTTTTCTATTTCTCTTAACTTTGTTATTCCTTTTCCGCTTAATTATTTAAGAATGAGAAACCAATAACTTAGTTAATGGTTGACTTACATTTGCATTACTAGATCCTTTTCATTTTTCTTGTTTGTGTGTATCGTGGGTATGTGCAGGATCATGATGGACCAAAAAGTGGCAATATGATGAGTATGTAGCTGACGACAATTTTTTACCCAAAATTGATGAAATGAAAAGGGTTTTTAAAGGAGATTCTCAGCTTTCCACTGATATAAATTATGCTTTACTTTAAATTTAATAAGTAATTATTATTCATTTTCTGTTCAAATTATGACTAAAGTCCTAATTGATAGGGGTATGTGCAGGATCATGATGGGCCAAAAAGTGGCAATATGATGGGTATGTGGCTGACGACTTTTCTTTTACCAAAATTGATGAAATGAAAAGGGTTTTTAAAGGAGATTCTCAGCTTTCCACCAATATAAATTATGCTTTACTATGAATTTAATAAGTAATTATTATTCCTTTTCTATTCAAATTATGACTAAAGTCCTAATTGATAGGCTGATTGAAAAACATCTATAGCTTTCAAATGGTATCACATTTTTTGAATCCAAAATATGCATCACATTCTATTATTTGCATACGATAGTATTAAAAGAAGAAAAAATGAATTTCATGAATTTTTGACCAAGTTAAGGTGGTCAGACATACGAGTTTTTATATTATCTAAAATTTGTAATAAAAAATTCATAATTAATTATTTACTTGGAAACAAATTACAAAAAAATATTCATCACATTGGTACATGACTACTCTACTTATATCTAAAATCTTATAAAAAAATATTGTCATTTTATTGTGGTTAGGGTGGTCAGATAGACACCTACTTCTTATTTTTTCCCTGAAATTTAAGTACTACTGCATTGAAATTTCAAATTTTCACCAAATAGATTTTTTCTTTTTAAACAAACCTAGTAGTTTAGAAACTACATTCAATTTTCTACAAATTCTATTCCTACATATCTTTCAAATAATATAGATAACTTATTCAAATTTTTATGTCAAGTTGCCTAACTCTGATTTTTCTTTTTTGTTTTGCCACTTAAGGGCCTATTTTTTCCATGATGATCCGCATATACCCATAGGCTGATTGAAAAACATCTATAGCTTTCAAAGCGGTATCACATTTTTCAATCTAAAAAATGCTTCATACTATAGGATTAAAAATAAAAAATTGAATTTCATGAAGTTTTGACCAAGTTTAGGTGGTCAGACATACAATTTTTTATATTTTTTAAAAGTTGTAATAAATTTTTTATAATTAATTATTTACTTGGAAAAAATTACAAAAATATGGATCACATCAAGGCATGAGTCCTCTACTTATTTCTAAAATCTGATAAAAAATTATTATCATTTTATTGTGGTTAGGATGGTCAGACAGACACCTACTTCTTATTTTTTCCTTGAAATTTAAGTACACTGCATTGAAATTTCAAATTTTCACCAAATAGATTTTTATTTTTTTTAAACAAACCTAGTATTTTAGAAACTAAATTCAATTTTCCATAGATTCTATTCTTACATATTTTTGAAATAATATAGATAAGTTATTCAAATTTTCATGTCAAGTTGCCTAACTCTGATTTTTCTGAATTTTTTTCCACTAAAGGGCCTATTTTTTCCATGATGATCCTGCACATACCCTTGTGTTCCCTTGTATCATACATTTGATATTTTCTCTCTCCTCGTACATTTCTTCTATTCCTACTTCTCTTCTTCTATATATCATACATTATCTTTTTCGCTTGTGTTTTGTGTTTTCCTTTTGGGGATGACACAAAGCGTAGAGACGCCCTATGTCTCTTCCATGTTGACCCAAAAGTCCTTATCTTTTTCTCTTTTGTTTTGTGTTTTCCTTTTGGGGTTGACACAAAGTGTAGAGATGCCCTATGTCTCTTCCATGTTGACGCAAAAGGTCCTTATCTTTTTTCACTTTTTTTTTTTGTGTTTTCCTCTTGGGGATGATGCAAAGCATAGAGACGCCTTATGTCTCTTCCATGTTGACCCAAAATGTCCTTATCTTTTTCACTTTTTTTTTGTGTTTTCCTTTTGGGGATGATGCAAAGCATAGAGATGCCCTATGTCTCTTCCATGTTGACCCAAAAGGTCCTTATCTTTTTTTCTTTTGTTTTGTGTTTCCCTTTTGGGGATGATGCAAAGCATAGAGAAACCCTATGTATCTTCCATGTTGACCCAAAAGGAACTTTTCCCTTTTTTCTTTTTCTTTTGGTTTTCCTTTTGGGGATGATGCAAGGAATTGAGACCATAATGTCTCCTTCATGTTGACCCAAAAGCTTTTCCTTTTTTTTTCGTTTTCTTTTCGCTTGTGTTTTCCTTATGGGGATGATGCAAAGCATTGAGACCATAATGTTTCTTCCATGTTGACCCAAAACAAACTTTATTTTTCTTTTGTTTTTGCTCCCTTTGTGTCATTCTTCCAGTTCTATGTGCTTTGGTGAATGATTACAATTCTGAGATCCTTAATAAATACATTGCAGCAACGAACATATTGACCCCAAATCCATAGATCCCTTATGTGTTTGGTGTGTTCTCGTTTATGGGGGGAAACTCCCTTTTTCTTTCATTTTTATTTTCATTTACATGACGCAACCTAACTTCAAAACATATGACTTGGCATAGGGCTTTCGAAGTTGGATCTCATGTCTCATTTTCTTTTTGCGTTTTCTTTCCTTCGCTACTTTAAAGTAATTGCTCACAGAATGATGTGTAACAATTCCTTTAAAGTGGGGGGTATACATTACCAAAATTTCATTGTATTTTTGGTTCTTAGTGTAGCCTTGTCATTTCATACGATGTCTTCGTCACTTTTTGGATGGCATTGGGTGTGATGTCCTTCATAAGTGTGATCTATCTTGGCATATTACATTCCTCTTGGTGGCCTGATCCGATGCACTACATCCCCTAACTTGTGAATATTTTATTCTTTGATCAGTCCTCTCTTGGAGACAACAGACATAATGTTCCCTAAGTGACTGACCTTTCATGAACTTAACAAGAATCCTTTGAACATCTTTTCCATTTTACACTTTTACACTTTTACATTTTTTCACTTTTATTTTACACTTTGTATTTTTACCACTTTGCATAATGCAACTTGCATGCCTATGGTACCTTCCTTTTTGTTCATGAGTTCTAAGCATAGAAAGCTTTGTTTGTCTCATGAAGCACGAACATACATTTTTCTTTGTAGTGCCTTGTTAAAGTTATTAGGAGGTATAACTTTGATATGGTTGAGCGGGAAGCCCATTCAGCGACACGACTTTCCCCATAGCCACCTTTGTGTTTATGAGTACATACCAACTAGTGTATGTATCTTACCTTTTGGTCATTCTCACCTGACAGACGGCCATGAGTTATGTCACTCCAGAGTCAGTATACATTCTCTTTTTCAAACAACTATCCTAGATCTAATGCACAACTAGTTGGACAGATGATTGAAGCTTCATCTGATTCTCTCATTTCAACACTTGCATGTTCCTTTGTCATTATGCTTAGTTTTCCAATGGATCTTCATCCTGGGGGCTTGATCATGTCCTTCTTGATTGTTGTTATTCCATCTTGCTAATGTAAGTGCATTTGAACCCTCCTCTTAGTGTGCATGGCTACTTTAGTGTGAGTTTGAAGCAAGTTCATCCTCTCAGTAAAGTGGGGGAAAAAATGTGCCATAGAAAAATGGCCCCTTGTCATTGTCATGGCCTTTTAGGTCTCATTTCATGATGATTGGTCTATTTTTCTCTAATTTTATGTTGTAATGTGGCTTGAATATGCATATTTAGGTACTAAAATTCAAATAATGACATCTTGTGAAGGTGTTTTGAAGTGTTGTAAAACATTTCTACACTCTTCTAGACTTTATTCATTACAATTCACCTAAAAATCACCTTTTCATCACTAATAAAGTCCTATTATGAAGTGTTGTAAAGCCCTGTAACAAGATTTCATGTTTTTCTAGGAATAATTTCACTATTGACACCTTTCTTATTTTTTATTTGACCCCTTTATGCCATTATAAGCCTTAATTAAGTGTATTTTTTAATGTAAACCCGACAAATAACATTGAATGTCACTTAATTCCTGACACCCATTTTTAGGTCCTAAGTGGGACTCATTCGACATGGGTGGTGAATGAGTCCCCCTTGGCTCCAAATTCAAAATATTTTAAATTTTCTTTCAGGTTTTTGTTCAAAATAACTTGATGTCGGCTTGTGACGAGGTATTAATGGGTTACTAAGGCACAACAATGTATAAATAAGTGTTTTTACATCCATTTCAACCCCTATTCATTCAAGCATTCATCAAGTTCACTTATTCACTCATTTAAGCAATTTACATGACCTAATCAAGCATTCATCAAGCATTTTGAGGCATCCATTGACACAACTTTATATTTTCTTAAACAAGGGTTTGGTAAGTTGATATAATTTGCATTTTATTTGTTTATCATTTACATTCATTTCATTATTTTGTTAAGGGTTTGATTACCAAAGTGGGGTTTGACCAAGGAAAACCCCTATTTTGTAACCCTCAACCAATTTTTTGGTATGTGTAGGATCATCATGGAAAAAACATGCCCTTAAGTGGCAAAAAAATTAGAAAAATCAAAGTTAGGAAACTTAACGTAAAAATTTGAATAAGTTATCTATATTATTTCAAAAATATAGAATCTGTAGAAAATTGAATTTAGTTTCTAAACTACTAGGTTTTTTTTTAAATCTATTTGGTGAAAATTTGAAATTTTAATGTAGTAGTACTTAAATTTCAAGGGAAAAAATAAGAAGTGGAATTAATGCGACCACCTAACTACAATAAAATGATAATTCTTTTTATAATATTTTTTTATATAAGTAGGGACTCATGTCTGATGTGATGCATATTTTTTTGTAACTTTTTTTCCAATTAAATAATTAATTATGATTTTTTATTGCAACTTTTAAAAAATATAAAAATATGGTTGACCACCTTAACTTGGTCAAAACTTCATGAAATTCATTTTTTTTAATCCTATATTATGTAGCATAGAATGTGACACATGTTTCGTATTCAAAAAATGTGATACTATTTGAAAGCTATAGATGTTTTCAATTAGCCTATCAATCAAGACTTTAGTCGTAATTCAAATAGAAAATGAATAAGAATTATTTATTGAATTCAAAGTAAAGTATAATTTATATTGATGGAAAGTTGAGAATCTCCTTTAAAAACCCTTTTTGTCTCATCAATTTTGGGTAAAAAAAGATGCCAGCTACATACCCTACACATACCCATGATATCACCACTTTTTGGCCCATCATGATCCTACACATACCCTTTCCCCTCTTGCATGTGTGTTTGTAGACTTTTGTATGCAGATTTAACAAGCACAAGGTGTTTCAAGTCAAATCACCCTCATTTCAAGCTTGGAGAGGGTATTATGTCTGTTTCCTACAAAATTAACTCCAATAACCTGACAAGCAGATATCCTAAAATCTGGTGTTGCAGAGTTGTCTCCTGATTTCTCAAAATTTTAGGAGAGAATTGATTCATGACCAGTGGTGAATGAGTCCCACCTTAAGGCTAGAAATCTACGTTTTGTCAGATTCTAGATCCCAACACTCAGAAACCTATTCCTAACAGTTTTCATCAAAAGCAAGATTGATTCACCACCGTGGGTGAATGAGTCCTACTGGTGGTTTTCTATAATTCTAGACAACATCTAGAAAATTCTAGAATCTTCATCAGACCTCCAAGTGCATAGTAATTCAACTCATTTCTTTCTATTTTGCATTTATTCATTTGTAGCTCTTTGTTTGCATATCACATTGTCTTTTCCAACATAGCATAAATCTTAAATCTTGCATACATAATCAATCATATAGATCACTTCATTACATTTAGATCATTTCATTTAGGCATAATAATATCCTACATTGTATAATTTGAATGAACCTAGCTAGCATTTTTGGCCTACCTCTCTCCTTTTAGGTACAAAACCCTAGAAGAGTTAGAGAGTATTGTGGTGCCAAAAATCTACGGTTCATTATCATTTTACGTTTTTTTCTTTATTAATATTACCACATCATCATTATAGCATGCTTGGTTTGACCCACATCCCTATTTTGACCTTTATTGGTGAAGTTTTTGTTTTCTTTTCATAATCCAGTTTTCATCTTCAGTCAATGAAAAGGTGTTTAATGTCCCCTTTTTGATATACTTAGATTTTACCCTAAAATCACAATTTAAATGGAAAAATAATAAGTATATCTTATTCAATTACAAATTACAAATAGGCTCTATTTTTAACCCTGAAATAATGTTAGCCAATATTATAATTCATAAACAATCAGTTTGATCATTTGTACTATTAACAACATCCTTAAATTACTTGAGATACATAAGGTTCATTGATCTTAACATAGATAAGTAACTATCAACACAAATTTAAGGTTATTATCCACTCCCATAATCAACCATCGAGAAGGTTAGAGATGAAGCCATAATAGGATGCCCAAAGCATTTCTTCTCTCTAAGCCTAACGGTAGATAGGTAACCCCCTTGGCCCACAAATGGAAGAAGCTTCATTCATCCATTATGGGTGGCCTAGTTTACTATAATCTTGCAATTTCTATGCCCCCTCGTACTTATGTCTCTCCTTCTCATGATTGATTATAAAGAATAAGTAATTTAAGGTTGAACCAATAATTTAATTAGAAATATAGTTCTTATTAGCTTCTACATAACATGCATGAAATTCATCTGTTCAAAATATATACATCTAATTGCATACCATAATATCTTTGAAAATATATTATTTCTATAGCCCAACATGGAAATGTAATAATTATTAGTGTAGATGATTAATCCATATCAACTTGCTATGGTTTGCAGATATTAGCCTAAATATATAATATTTTCTAGATAGTTCCATGCCCTCCTTTTTTGGGATCTTACGCCTTTTGTATCTTTATGGTGGAACATAAACAACTCTTCATTATTTCCTCCCTTGGTAATGGATATGTCCCTTAGACAATTGTTTTTCTACTATCCTTAATTGCCACTTTTTCTTGCACCTTTTTGCATAGATGGGATGCTCCATTACTCAATTGTATTTTGTTTACCATTCCTTAATATTCATCGCATGAAACTCAATCATTGCCCTTTTAGTCCAAATATATTATATTAGATAACATTATTTATTACCAAGTGGGATGATGTCTTAAAGGGTATTGATATATTTTAGTTTAAGTTGGTCAATATTTTAATTTCTATGACTCTTCCTAGGTTAGAGGTATGATAGTCTAGCCTTCTCAAGATTTCTTATCCTCAAGAAATTTCAATTTTTGATGATCAAAATCTCAATTCCTTCCCAAGTTGCATCATCCATAGGGAGTTCTTTCCATTTAACTAGATATCCATGGATAGTTTTAAGAATGATCTTAGGTTCAAAAATCAACTAGCCTTCATCATCCAATGGGGGTAATTTTGAACATAGAGTGATATGTTTTCCTAACATATTTTTGTGATGAGATACATGAAAAATGTTATGAATCCTACAATTAGTTGGTAGTTCCAATTCATAGGAAACTTATCCTATTCTTGGATCCACTTTCTTTGATCAATGACTGCTTATAGGGTGGTAACCTTATAAACACAAAATCCTTTAATTCAAATTTTCTTTTGGTTCTATTTCGGTTAGCATAAATATTTTGCTGATTCTAGGATTTATGTAGATTATGTTTGAGTATCTTCATAATATCTATATTTTTTTCTACAAATTCATTTTCTCCTTGTACATGGCTTCCTTCTTGGATCAAACTTCCAAATGAGGTGCCTCATATCCATACAAGGATTTCAAGGGACTCATCCCTATTGACATGTGATTCATGATGTTATAAAAATATTTGCTAAGGTGTAACCACTTGATTCATGCATTCTATTGACTCATAGTATAGTTACTTAAATATCCTTCTCTCCATTTATTTACAATTTACGTCTACCCATTAGTTTGGGGGTGGTAGCTTATGTTAGAGTTAGAAAAGAAAATATTTAACAGTTAAATGCAAATTTGATTAATAAAATAGAGAAATAAAACACAAAAAATTATAGTAGAAACAAGACAACACAAAGAATTTAACTTGGTTCACCCAATCTGGGCTACATCCACAGAATTACAGCCATATAATGATTTTATTATCTAGTGTAAAACAAATTACAATCTTGCTAATAATGCCATACTACAACCCCCATCCAAACCGCTTATAAAAATATTTTTAGAAGCTTCCAGAATTAGGTTTTTTGAAAAGTCAATTTTTTTCTTTTCGATAATTTTTCCTTTTTCAGCGATGACGCAAAAAAATGGGAATTTTTTTTTTATCAGTCACCACTTACCACAACAATCTCCCACTTGGAGACTGATCAGGCTCCACACCAAACAATCTCCACTTGGCGACTAATCTTGGACGACACCACTACACTTACAACTCCCATTGGAAATAGTCACCTTGGACCCTACTACTCGGTTATACTTGAAGGCCAACCAAAGTTGAAGAGGAGCTTAGCTTCTCCCATGTCACTACCTTCATAAAAATATCCGTTGGATTGGCATCTATATGTATCTTGTCCAACTTGATCTTTCCATCATCTAACACTAACCGAATGAAATGATATCTCAACTTTATGTGTTTGGTTTTATAATGCAAGGAAAAATTCTTTGCAAGATGTATAGCACTCTAGCTATCTGTAAACAAATAATTTTTATCTTGTTGTTTTCCCAACTCTTGCATGAAAAGTTGTAGCCATATCATCTCCTTTGTTTCCTCTATTGTAAAAACATACTCTTCCTTTATGGTGGATAAAGCAACCACATTTTGCAACTGATAAATCCAACTCATTGTTTTCCCACCAACCGTAAATACATAACCTGTGGTACTCCTCTTGGTATTTATATCCCCTGGTAAATTTGAGTCAACATAGCCTTTTAAATTTGTATTAAAGCCCCCAAAATATAAAGATTTATTGGATGTACCTCTCAAGTACTTAAGAATCCATTTTACCGCATTCCAATGCTCAACACTAGGATGACTCATATACCTGCTAAAAACTCCTACAACATTTGAAATATCTGGTCTTTTGCATACCATGGTGTACGTTAAACTACCTATAGTTGAAGCATGTCGTACCTTGGACATTTTTTCGTCATGCTCTTGTGTCTTTAGACACATATCCTTAGTTGATTTAATATGATTGGCCAAAAGTGTGCTGACAGCTTTTGCATTCTCCATATGAAATCTTTGTAACACCTTTTCAACATAATCAACGTGAGATAAAAAAACTCTATTTTTCCTATCTCTTGTAATCTTCATATTGAGGATTTTCTTTGCTTCCCCCAAATCCTTCATAGCAAATGAATTTTCTAACTATTGTTTTAACTCCCTTATGTGATCCATGTTAGAGCCTGCTACAAGCATATCATCAACATATAAACATAAGATAATGTAGCTATCATCATCTAACCTCTTAAAATAAACATAATGGTCTGAATTACACCAACTCTAGCCTTGCTCAACCATAAAACTATCAAATTTAATATACCATTGTTGAGGTGCTTGCTTCAAGCCATATAGACTTTTCTTCAATCTGCACACAAGTTTCTCCTTACCTTTGACATCAAATCCTTGTGGTTGTTCCATATATATTTCCTCTTCCAAATCACCATGGAGAAAGTTTGTTTTAACATCAAGTTGTTCTAAATGCAAATCTTCAACAACCACAATACTTAAAATAGTATGAATAGAAGTCATTTTAACAAGAGGAGAAAAGATTTCATCAAAATCAATACCCTTTTTTCTATGCAAATCCCTTTACAACTAATCTATCTTTAAATATTTTCTTACCTCCATCCTCCTCTTTCATCCTATAAAACCATTTGTTTGGTAAAGCCTTTTTACCTACAAGCAACTTACATAATTCTCAAGTCTGATTTTTCAACAAGGAGTCCATTTCTTCTTCCATTTCATGCTCCCACTGAACCTTGGTATCCACCTGCATAGCTTCATCATAAGACTTTGGTTCACCAGCATCAGTTAATAAAATAGAATAGAAAGAGGGAGAAAATATTTCTAGAGGTCTACTTATCCTTGAATATCATCTAACATTCACTGGAGTTTGTGGTATTTGTTGTTGTTGTTGTTGCAAAGCATGAGGAACCATTGGAACATTGTTGTTTGGTGTATCATCCAACACTACATAATCATTTTCTTTCTTCTCATGTTGCTACAATTGATCTTTGTACAACACTTTCTCATTGAATATGGAATCCCTACTTACAATTTTTTGATTTTCAAAATTCCAAAGCCTATAACAAAATTCATTAATGCCATATCCAACAAAAGAATACATTTCTTTGATTTTGCATCAAGCTTGGTTCTATTTTCAGAATCTACATGTGCAAATGCTTCACAACTGAAGGTCTTGAGAAAAGAATAAATCACCTCTTACCTATCAATGCTTCCTTTGGAATACCACAACCCAAAGGATTAGAGGGACCTCTATTGATTAAATAAACAACATTGTTTATAGCCTCTTCCCACATGTTTAAAGGCAGCCCAACATGCAATCTCATAGTCTGTGCATGCTCCATTATTGTTTTGTTCATGCTCTTAGCCACTCCATTTTCCTATGGAGTCCTTGGAACCATTTTCTGCCTATGAATACCATTAGAGGATGAATAGCCTTCAAACTATTTGCTACAATAGTGTTGTACCCCAAATAATTTTTTTGGCATTTTATGTAAATTGAGCTAAATCTTGTTAAAATGCCATGTAAAGTCTATTTTAGGTCAAACCAATCATAGAATCTTGGTGGGTTTTTGTCAAAGAACACGTGTACAAAATTCTAAAAAAATTGAAAATTAGGGTTTTTTCCCCTATTTTCAGGGAAATCCCCCGAAAATAGGACCTTCCCAGAAATGATCGAAAATGATTTTGATAGGCTTAAAAGGCTTCACGATCACATTGGTCAAGTCAGAATCATCAAAAGACATGTTTTACTCTGGTGGGTCTTTTTCTATTTTTCAGGAACAAAGTTAGAACCTCCGCAGCCATTAATGGCAGATTGGCCAGTACCAGGTGCTGAAAGCTAAGCTTCAAAAGTTTCAACGACACAACCATGGTGGAAAAGGTCAAAATGATGATGTTTGATGAAGGAGATTCCTGAAAGTGAAATAGGTCAAAATTTGACTAACTCTGGAAACATTACGAAGGAGAAACCTCAAAAAGCTGAAAAGAGCCTTTTTCAAGCAGGGGCGCCCATGATCTTTGAGGGTCAAATGCAGTCAGTATGATCATCCAAAGCAGTCATTCTTGACGTTTGAGTGCTGGATCGACAGTGAAACAAACATTCAGATCATCTGATGAATAGATCACTAGCAACTGCTGACGAAGCAAAAAGAGGCAGTTGAGGAATTGTCAGGAAACCACAGTTAACGGCAAAGTTCTAAGAAAAAGAGCCTTTTCAAAAGAAAGGTGCCCTTTCTTTTGGAATTCCAAATGCTGACCAATGACAAAAGGCTTCCTTTGATAACCTTCTCAGCTCAAGCAAATCTTGGAAACGCAACTGCAAGCATCAATACCTGACAGAGCAGTCAACGGATAATCTGGATCAAAGTAGGCAACTTGTCAGATGAAAATAATCAAGCTAAAAGGCAAAAGTGCCCTTTTCAAGGAGGGGCGCCCTTGGATAAAGGAACCCTAATTTGAGATCCAGATTTCCCGAAGACAGTCATTCTTAGCAGAACAGAGCTGGGTACCTGATGAAACATCAAGTGAAAACATCTGACTCTCTGATCAACGAGAAATCCAGATCAAGGCACGAGAGGTCATTTCAGAAAGCTGAAGAAAGAAGATTGAAAAAATCACTAAGGCACTGGCAAAAGCGCCTTTCCCAAGGAAAGGCGCCCATTCTTTTGGAGCCCTAAACTCAGATTTTTATCATCATCTCTCCCAGGCACTTCTCTTCAGTTTGGATCTAGCTCCGCAGTGAATGTGTCCGTGACGTCTCAGGATCAACAGACAACGCTAGATTCAGGATCAAACTGAGGGTTTTCAGGAGAAAAATACTTGAAAAACTTGCAAAAAACCAAAAGGGACGCCCAAAAGAAGTCAAAGGTCATTTGTTGACTAAAGTCAAAAGCTTTTGAGTTAAAGTTGGCTAAAACGCTCCACAATTGGTGGAAATCACCTTTTCAACTTTAGATCAAGCCCAAATCACCTTTTGAGCTTGTGTTAGGTCCCCAAATTTGTGGATCTGAAGCTTAAACATACATATTCAAGGTGAAGGCGGCCCATTTCATTATTTCATTGCAGGATAAAAGATCAAAAACAGCCACAAGCTCTCAAGGATGCCATTGATAGATCTAAAGGAGGTTTTCATCCGTTGTTCAATTTTTCTTATAGATCTGAAGCAGAAAAGGATCACTATTTTGAGGATTGGACCCAGAGATAGATTTTTCTCAGAGTCAGATAAAAACTTCCAATTCATCTTCTGTCTACTTCCTCTCTTCTTGTCTTAGGTTTTCTTGCACATTTCAAAAAGGTGGCAGGCTACATCAGATCAGATCAACTGGGTAGATCCAGCATAATTTTCCAAAGAAACCCATCTCGTCAAATTTCCGAAAATCAGCATACTTGCTGCCCCTATTTTTGGGGGTTTTTCCGAAAAAGTTTCAAAATCCAAATTCTAAGGAACTGGGTTTGTTAAGCATTGAAGCACGAACAAAACCCATGTGCCAGACTTTTTCCAAAAAAATACTTCTCGAGAGGGTGCTATTTTCAAGGGTTTTTCAGAAGTTGTCTGAACACGTCCGTGTTTACAGTCAACAGGCGAGTTCTTCACAGAATGACAATTTGGCATCCTTGGACTCCAATTGAACAACTAGACCTTGCACCAGCAACTCTCCAACCAGATCTTACACACATTGCTGGAGAGCAAACAGACATCACCAACAGTCTGCAGATCTTTATCTTTGAAAAGAATACATCTCCCGCTCAGCGGAGACCTGCAGCAGTTACTCTGGACGAAGAAGTAAGAAAGACTGATCTTGCAGCAAAAAGACCAATATTACAATCTCCCGCATGGTAGTAAGCACCTTGACTTGCCAGCTGCGAAGAGATCATTCCAAGCACAAAGCTGCCAAAGTTACCAAGAGCAATAGCTTGCACAAGAAGAGATGTCATGTCATCAAAGCATTAAATATCCGGAGACGGAAGAAGTCAACACAGATCAAGGAGCTGTTGACCCGAAATGGTGAAGTGTAAAAAGACACCTAAGAAGGACGCCATACACCCTCCAAGTGGCATTCATGAGACTTGAGTTGACTTGATGCTTCTTTCCAAGTCAACTCAAGATGATATTAAATGTAGTTGGAGTTAACTTGATGCTTCTTTCCAAGTTTAACTCCACTTTCCTTAAATCATGCATTGTCAGATCCCACTAATTAAGGATGTCTAATTGGCTTTCATAATTTGTGGATCTTAGATCTCCACTAAATGTGGATGTCTATTTTGAGAGGGATACTTTCATTAAAGTTCACCTTTTGTTTACTTTCAGTCAACTGAAGTAGTTTCCAGTTGACTCTTTGTTTACTTTCAGTTAACTGAAGTAGTTTTCCAGTTAACTGCTTGTTCCCCCTTTTTAGGAATAAATCTTGCTAATTGATTGGCAAGAACTCATTGTTAACTCAAGGAGATTTTGGGGTTGCCCACTCCTTTGAGTTCTATAAATAAGACCTTGGGCTCATTATTTGTTAACTTTTACTTGCTTCAAAATTGCTGCGCCATTGTTGCCAACAGCTTTGAAAGCGAATACTTGTTCACTCTTGGATGAGAGTTCGTTGGACGATTGTAATTGTGCATGATTTCGTGCCTTTGCTTTCCCAACTTTTGTAGTTCGTTGATGAAGCATTGAAGAAGAATATCAGAAGGCGCTTGCATTTTGATCATCTTATTTGAGTTATGTCTATGTCTTGTGTCTAATAACTTGTTGTCTCATTTCCCTCCTCGGATAGGAGTCCCTCCTCCTTGGATATTTGTTATTGATAGTTATCATTTGATGTTGTTTAATGTGTTGACTTCCAAGCTATACTTCGGATAGGAGTCCCTCCTCCTTAGCAAGCTCGTTGGCCAAGGCATCGTGATTTTGTTGTTTCTAGTAAACTATTTCCTAAGCCCATACCTCGGATAGGAGTCCCTCCTCCTTGGCAGGTCTCAGATCTAGTTTACCGTGTAGAGTGTTTGCTTGTACCAACCTTATCCCGGTGTGTACCCAAGAGTTTAGAGCCTCGGTCATATTCTCAGGAGACGGCGAATTCAGGTGATCCAACCAACCCATTCCTGCTCCTTTACCCTCATGCTCTGTTTACCTTGAAGGTATTGGATAGATAGAAGCTAGTTAGTCGTAGTTGAGATCTGTAGAAACCAGAGAAAATCTTAGCTACGGCGCATTGTGTTTGTGCACCCTTGTGTCCTGCCACTGAAGCATAAAAAGATAGGAACTTTAGTTACATTTCCCTTCCCTATGCATTGCTCCCAGCAGAGAGGGACTTCTCCTCTTTAAATAACGAAGAAGTGTTGCAAAACATTTGAAATAGCTAAACATTTACAATCAGCACTCCAGAGGTGCTAATTTAAACGCCAACAAATAGTCACCACCATTATCAAATTTGAGACATTTTAACTTTTTACCTGTCTCATTCTCAACCAAGCTTCTCCATTTCTTAAAAGTTTCAAATACATCAAATTTCTTCCTAAGGAAATAAATCTATACCTTCCTTGTTGCATCATCAATAAAAGTGACATAGTAATGAAATCCACGGAGAGAAGATACTTGAGCTATTCCCCATACATCCATATGCATAAGCTCCAATTTCTCATCTTTCTTTTGCTTCCCATCCTTGAGAAAACTAACTCTCTTTTGTTTGCCATACACACAGCTTTCATAGAAATCCATATTAACACATTTTAGACCTGGTAAAAAATTCTTTGAATGAAGTACTTTCATACCTTTTGCACTCATATTCCCAAGTCTATTATACCACAGTGCTGATTCAGAATCCATAGCAACTGTCTAATTTTTTTCCTGCTAAACTACAACAACTATTCTTGAACATTGATTTTTATCTGCAATAGCTAAAGTAGAAGGAACCGTATGACCTATACAAATATATAAGATTCCTACTTTCACATCATTTTCTACCACTAAGGCACCTTTTGTAACCTTCCAATTTTTATCACTAAATGTAACAACACAACCTTCATCATCTAGTTACCTTACTAAAATTAAATTTATTTTTAACTTTGGAACATGCCTTACCTCATGTATTAGCCAATGATTCCCATTTCTACAACTTAATCTTGATTCATCCCCTTCCAAAAATTTGATAGGGTTCACTATCTCCCAAATAAACCAGCCCAAAATCCCCTTGGACATAATCAAGAAAATGACATCTATGGGGCATAGCATGAAATGAAGCCCCTAAATCTAACACCCAAGAATCATCAAAACTATCAAGGGAAATAATCAAAGCATCCTCATTAGATTTATTACTTACCACATTTTCCTCTTTATTTCCTTCTTTTTTGTCTCCTTTATTTTTCTGAGACCAACAATCTTTCTTTAAATGACCCGGCTTACCATAGTACCAACAATCCCTCTTGTCTTTAGATTGGGACCTTTTGTCCTTTGATTTTCCTAGTGACTTCCCACAACTTCAAAAAAAATTTCCTCTCTCCTTTGTTCTACCCTTTCTTTCTGCATTCAAAACACTACCTGATGTGGATGTTCCACCCGAGTTTTTCCTACAAATTTCCTCTCTCAAAACAACGCCAACAAGATCATCAAATTTGAATGTATTCGAACCAGAAACATAATTGCTAACAGCCATTACCAAGTGATTCCAACTTTCTAGAAAAGAATACAAAATCAAAAGATCCCTAACTTCTTTATCAAAGTTGACATTTACAAAAGTTAATTGATTGGTAACCGTATTAAACTCATTTAAATGATCAACAACTGAACCACCTTCTACCATGTTCATATTAAATAAATGCTTCATAAGAAATACCTTATTCAAAGAAGAATAATTTTCATATAACTTCACCAAGGTTTCCATCAACTCTTGAGTTGTCTTTGTTGTTGTAATATTGAATTCCACGGATTGTGCCAGGCATAAACGAGTGGCTCCTAGTCCCTTTCTATCCAAAAGTTTCCATTCCTAATCACTCATTGTTGTCAGTTTCTTGGCTATTCCTTCCAATGGCCTCCATAAATCCTTCTAATAGAGATAATCCTCCATCTGCATCTTCCATAACTAATAGTTCTGCCCATTGAATTTATCTACCTTCAATTTATCCTCATCTTTCATTGCTCCCACTTAACCATGAGACTCCCACTCAATCGTGAGACTTTCCTACAGATGATAATCGAACACAACCCACTCTGATACCACTTGTGCGAGTTAGAGAAGAAGATATCTAACAGTTAAATGTAGATTTGATCAATAAAACAGAGAAATAAAACACACAAAAAATTATAGCAGAAACAAGACAACACAAAGAATTTAACGTGGTTCAGCCAATCCCGTCTACATCCACAAAACCATAGCCATCCAATGATTTTATTATCCAGTGTAAAACATATTACAATGTTACTAATAATGCCATACTACAATCCCTATCCAAACCACTTATAACAAGCTTTTTAGAAGCTTCCAAAATTAGAGTTTTTACAAAGTCAGTGTACAATATAGCATGATCAATCACTTCATACCACAACAACTTATTCTTGGGGTGAGTTCAGTCCCTATTAGTCTGAACATTTCTTACCAAAATAGGTTAGGAAATCAACTATCTCTATCACTAACGATGTTTCTATGGAGGCCATGCAATCTAAAGACTTCCTTGAAGAAGACATTGAATACTTGAGGAGCCCTATAATCATATGATATTTCCATGAAATATGGATATTTGTTAATGAACTCCACCACCACATATATGCAATCTTTACCTTGTACTTTTAGAAATCAAATTGTGAAATCCATAGAGATACTCTCCCATTTTTTATTGGGGATGGGTAGTGGCTATAGGAGACCCATCAGATGGATTTTTTCTAGCATGTTTAAGAATATCTTTCTTGAGACCTTTCTATAAGTATTTTTCCATTGTTTATAAGTCTTGCAGTACCCTTGGTGGCCTACTAGAGGATCAAGTCATGGTGTTTTTTAATTATCTTCCCCTTCATTTTGGTATCTGGTGTAAGGAATGCTCTATTTTGTATAGGATAAGTTATTCTACAACCTTGTATGCTTCATTTGTTATATTCCCTTCTAGTATGTCATTGGCCTATGAATCTTTACCATATTTGTTAATGATGGAGTTTTTCCATTTTGTGGAGATGTTTTCTATGGATCATAAGTAGGGTTTGCAAGATAATGCATCAGCTACAATATTCTTCCCTTTCACGTATTCTATATCAAAGTTATATTCTTGTAACTTGCTAACCCATTTTTCTTGGAAATTATTTAGATCCTTTTAATTTAGGAAAAACCTCAAGCTATTATAATTGGTAACCAAATATTATCAAAATTTGGACAATGTGTGCATGATGACCAATATTTCTTTGTCATAGGTAGAGTAATGTTTTTTAGCTACATTGATTTTGTGACTCTAGAATGCAATTGGGTGTTTTTTTTGCATGAGAACCACTCCAATACCTTCCTAGGATGTATCACACTCCAACTCAAATGGAAATATAAATTCAAGAATGGCTAGGATGGGACATGAAATCAAATTCTTGTTGGGATTCTTCACTCCATGCAAAAGCTCCACTTTTTGTTAAGTCTATGGGAGGGGCAACAATTTAGAAGAAATTTTATAAAAATTGTCAATAGTAACTACATAAAACTGAAAATCCTCTTAAGTGGGTGAAATTTCTTGTTTTAGGTCATTCCTTGATGGCTTTGAATTTTTTTCATCCACACTTATTCCTTGACGACATTGATTTTATGTCCTAGATATAAAATCTCTTCTAACCCAAACTTGCACTTGGAGACTTTGGCATAAAGTGAATCTTGTTAAAGAATTTCTAGGACTTCTTTAATATGCTTGAGGCATTCTTCCCATGTTTTCTATAAATAAAAATATCATTATAAAATATGAGCAAGAACTTCCTTAATAGCCTCCTAAATATATGGTTCATACATGATTGAAATGTTGTAGGTTCATTGGTTAGACCAAAGGGTAGGACAAAAAATTCAAAGTGTCCATAATGACATCTAAAGACTATCTTGGGAATGTCTTATTTCCTCATTCTAATTCGGTGATATGTGGATCATAAGTCAATTTTAGAGATATATTTAGCTCCATGAAGTTCATCTATTAATTCACCAATCCTTAGGATAGGGTAATGTTTCTTTATAGTTTATTTATTCAAATCTCTATAGTATATACACATTCTTATAGTAACATCCTTCTTCTTAACTAAAACCACTAAGATGCAAAGGAACTAGAAGTGGGCTGAATGTGGACCATTTTAAGAATTTCCTTAATAGTTATTTCTATTTCTTCTTTAATTTTTTGGGAGTGCCTAAGGTGTGTTGATTATAGTTTTAGCCCCTTTTCTAGTTCTATAACATGTTCAAAACCTATTTTTGGATGTAGCTCTAGTGGAATATTTTCAAATATATTTTTATGTTCCTTAAGGATGGGTTGTATATCCACATGTATGGCTTTCCTCTGTGGAGAATATTTGTTAAGGATAAAAAATTGGGTAACCCATTCTCTTTTTCCATGTCTAAGGAATTTTTCCATCTTCTTGGATGAAACTACTATCAGAGATCCATCAGATAGTCCTTGTAAAAGGACATATTATTTGTTATGTTTAAAAAAATGTTATAATTTTGGGAAATCTAAATAGAAATTTCCCAAAGGGTGTAACCATGGGGTGCCTAAGGTTACATTAGTATCTCCCAAATTTACAAAGTAGAAATCTTCTTTGATGGTGTGCTTTCCTATTTGTGTTGTAGAAAAATGGCCCCTTGTCATTTTCATGGCCTTTTAAGTCTTGTTTCATGATGTTTGGTTTATCTTGCTTTGATTTTATATTTTAGTATGGCTTGAACATGCATATTTATGTACTAAAATTAAAATAATTACATCTTGTGAAGGTGTTGTGAAGTGTGGTAAAACATTTCTAGACTCTTCTAGACTCTATTCATTGCAATTCACCTAAAAATCACCTTTTCATCACAAATCAAGTCCAATTTTGAAAAGATTTCATGCTTTTCTAGGAACAACTTCATTATTTATCCCTTTCTTATGCTTTATTTGACCCTTTGATGCCCTTATAAGCTTTAATTAAGTGTATTTTTTAATGTAAGCCTGACAAACAATATTAAGTAGAAGATAATTCGTGACATCCATTTTCAGATCCTAGGTGGAACCCATAAACCATGTGTGGTGAATGAGTCCCCCTTGCCTTCAAATTCAAAATATTTTATATTTCTTTTCAATTTTTTTTTTACAATCACTTGATGTCGACCTATGATGAGATATTAATGGGTTACCAAGGCACAAGAATGTATAAATAAGTGTTTTTACATTCATTCTAACCCCCATTCATTCAATCATTCATCAATTTCACTCATTCACCTATTTACTCAAGCATTGAAGCATCTTACAACATCAAATCAAGTACTATTCAAACAATTTGGAGCATCCATTGATACAACTTTAGGTTTTCATCAATAGGGGTTTGGTAAGTTGATAGCATTTGCATGTTATTTGTTTATCAGTCTCTTGAATTTCATTATTTTATTAAGGGTTTGATTACCAAAGTGGGGTTTGACAAAGGAAAACCCCTATTTGTTAGCCCTCAACCATTTTCCCCTCTTGCATGTGTGTTTGTAGACCTAGGTATGTATATTTAACAAGAATTAAAGGTGATTGAAGATTTGTTAACAAGTCAACTAGGTGGTTCAAGTAAAATCAATCATATTTCAAGCATGGAGAAGGTTTTATGTCTGTTTGCTATAGAATTGACTTTGGCAACCTAACAAGTAGACATTTCTAGATCTGGTGTTGCAGAGTTGTCTCTTGATTTCTCATAATTTTTAGAGAGGAATAATTCACTACCAATGGTGAATGAGTCCCACCTTAAGATTAAAAATCTAGATTTTGTCAAATTCCAGATCTTGATAGTCAGAAACTGGTTCCTGATAGTTTTTCACCAGTAGCAGGACTAATTTGCCACCCTGGGAGAATGAGTCTCACTATTAATTTTCACTAATTTCAGACAGCATTCAAGACATTCCAGATTCCTCAAATCTTTCCCAGGTGCACTCTGATTTAGAATTTCTCTTTCTATTTTGCATTTCATCCATTTTTAGTTCATTTTTTGCATATCATAGTGTGTTTTCCAACATAATTTAAATCTTAGTTTGCATTCATAATAATTCATTTAGATCACTTAATATCACTTCATTCATTTCATTTAGCTTAGATACCATCATACACAACATAATTTGAATGAACCCCTTAGCATTTTTTTCCCTACCTCTCTCCTTTTAGGTGAAAAACCATAGAAGAGCTACAAAAGTGGATTGGTGCCAAAAATCTACAGTTCATTTTGGTGAACCTAAATTTTGAACACTTTACATTTTTTATTTCATTTGCATATTGCATCCTAGATTAAACCTGAATTAACATTCAATTAGGACATTGTTTTATTTTTGCATTCTAGGACTTCTCACATTGCATTAGTGAAAACTTTGTTTAGTGTTCATTTTTGGATAGCATATCATTGAAAAAAATGAAAATCTACATTCTGCATCCTTGATTGCATTCTGAAAAGCATTAGAATCATTTTAATTTTTTTGAAAAATAAAAACAAATATCATATTGGGACCCATTCGCCACCCTGGGTGACTCAGTTCCTCTGCACTTTTTACACAACATTTTTAGACATTTTCTAGTATTTTCCTGCATTTCTATTTTCTATACTTATTTCTCTATTGCAGTTAGCATAATTTTTGTTAATTTCATTTAAAACTCCTAGATTACTTTGCATTTGCATTCACCCTATCTTTTGTTGTACTTGTATGACTGTTTGGTGCCCCATTGATAATATTTTAGTGAGACGAAGTTCTAGACTCATGGCCTCCCATGATAGCACTTTTGTTGTGGACCTTGGGATCTCAAGAGCTCATACTCCTAGTATGTAAAATGGTGCATTAGGCATTGACAATACCACTTCTATGCCTTCACCTTTTCATCCAATGAATGCTGACACCCAAAAAAACTCCCTCCCACAAGAATAGGTCATTAATATCCTTGAGGATTTTGTACATTTACAACAATACTTGTCACTTGAAAAAATCTCCACCAGTACCATACCCATGATTGAAAACCTTCATTGTTTGATTGAAAGTGATGATGTCTTGCAAGTTATGAAGAGAATTATTGAGATTTATGATAAACATGCCTCTTCTAATACCCAATCCACAAACATTGATGTAAGCCAAGGAGGACCTCAAGTTCCGCCCCCTTCAGCCATAGCATCCATACCAACTTATACCAATCTACAAGTCACCACAACTATGCACTAGGTTAATGATGTACCTCCTTCTTTTCCAATTCCAACTAGCATTCCTAGTTCTCTAGTGGTATCGCAAGTCCCTTCCACTACCTTCACCCCTCTTAGGGTTCCTTTCACTTCCCCTAACATCACATACAGTCCATGACCATTTTCCCTTCCACCTCACACCACTTAGCCCAACCAGATTCTTACACAACTCCTTACAACTGTTTCATCCATGCAATAAAAAATTTCTACCATTAGTCGAGGTCAAACTGATCCACCCACATACCATGTCTATAGCAACCCCTTATCCTTAGAAATCTTACACACATAGATGCCACAAGGGATAAAAAATCCTTTGTTTGAGAAATATGAAGGTAAAGGAGACCCTATCAACCATGCCAACTTATACAACCTTATGCAGTGATTTTGTCCTTGATGATAAACTCTAAGCCAAAAAATTTCCAAGGACCTCGAAAGATAATACCTTAGAGTGGTTTTCCAACTTTCCCAATCATTCCATACATGCCTTTGTAAGTCACTTTCAAGTTCATATGATCCCTAAAAATACAATGGCTGACCTAATGCATTGTAGACAAAATTCTGATGAAAAAATCATTGATTTCATTTCATGTTATCAATCATTGTATGCTCAACTAGATGTCAAAATTCTTGATTCACATCTATAGAAGATGTTTAATGAAAAATTACACACAAACCTTCAGGATAAGTTAACTATGATGAAATTTCCTTCATTCATGCACTTATGCACAACCCTGTGTGAATACCATAACTTGGTTTTAAGTTGTGATTCAAAATCCACTTCTAACTAAGTTAAAAAACCTGAACACAACAATCAAACCAACAATCAAAAAAATTGTAAACCAAATAGAGGCTTTTTATAGTTCAATTTTCCTCCTCAACCACAACTGCAACCAATCCAACCAATTCCAAACCAAGTGGTAGTTGTTAGAGTAGTGGTGCCTTATACCTATGGGGACCCAAAGAGACAATTTACACCCTTAACTGATACCCTTCATAATAAAATGAACCAATTGCTCCAACAACACATGATTGCTTTGCCACCTGTTAAACCACTTGATCCTACCCAACCATTACCACCCACCTTCAAACCTAATGCTTATTATCATTTTCATTTCCAAAATGGACATGACAATGAACACTGTAAGCATCTAAAACATTTAGTCCAAGACCTCATTGATTCGGTCCATTTGTCCATTGTGGGTGTTAATGATCAAGGCAATAAGTCTGTTGCACCCCCTAGAAAAAATTTACAAATTCTCACCAATACCATGCCTAAACACAATATCTCATTTTTCAAGGCTAGTGAACCTTCAAACAATGATGTAATGAATATTGATACAAATAGTGAACAACCTGATATAACTCCAATTGTTACCCAAGTTACTCCTATGGATAAATTTGTGGGTGTGATAGATGTTATCCATCGTAAGGGACAAAACAATAAATCTCTTGATATCACTTTTTTTGCTAAAGATATCTTCAAAAAATTCCTGATGGTCCTCTTTACATAGCTAGTAGAATCTATGATAAGCCCACCAATGGGATATTAATAGATCCCACCTGTGGTGAGAATGTGATCACAGAAGAGTTTTTAGTATTACATGATCTCTATCAAGATAATTATAATAAAATGACTGCACGGATTAAGACACATATTAGTTTTGCATGCCCTACGATTGGATCGATTGTGCTCCCATTACAAATAGGACCCAAAACTTTGGATTTAACATTTTCAATTATTCCACAATCGGATCAATTTTGTTTACGGCTAGGCCACCCTTGGCTTCGCTCAATGAAAGCGGTCCCATCAGTGGTTCACAAGTGTTTGAAGTTTCCACATGGCAATGAAATATTTACCATACACCATAGTGGCTCTAATCCCTTATCCTCTAAAGGTAATTTTTTCCTTAGAAGCCTTTTGGCCTTCACCTATGGAACCCATCATCCCTCGAAAGGACTTCTTTTTCTTAACCTATCAAAGTTTCAAAGCCAAACACATAGTCGAATTGTCTCTTTGTAGCCTGTCCCCATCCACTTCCGCTCTTTTTATTATAGATGAAACCATGCTTCAACCTAAGTATGACATCAAAAAAACCATATAACCTCATGACCAACCACCCTTAGACACTTCTCCTCCACTGTTTAAAATACCAAGAGAAAATGAAACCAATCTTTTCATGCCTACTCGCATTAAACAAGTGTATAAAGCTAAAGAGAAAGTGGTTGACCTATCTTCTTCAATTTCTTCCCTACTTCTTGCTTCGGAAGAAAAGGAACCTATGATGACTTAACTCGCTCTTACACCTCACCAACTTCAAAATAGAATTTAAAAAAACTGTGATGCTAGAGAACATAGGTTTCATCGTCGTATCCTCGCTCGTTAGTCACAAATGGAAGAAAATAAAGAAAATCAACCTCTACCTCTGATAGAAGAAATAGATGACCACCCTCCTTCTCTTGACCCACCACAAGATAGTACAATCCAACATTCCCAACAAAATGAACCGATCCAATAGCCACAACTTCTAATACACCCTTCCTTGGAAATCACCCTTCGTCCTCCTATTGTCATCAATCTTGATGATGATGATGATGCAAAGATAGAAAAAATAGATGAAGAAGTGCATAATTATTTAAACTCTTTATTTTCATCTACCATGAGGTTAAATGATAAATCCTCTCCACCAAGTGAAGAACTTAGTACGACTCCTATTTTGACACTTGTAATTCTTCCTTTGGATAGTCAACCGCCCTCACATTACACTAAACATGATTGGGAGGTGGATGAATTGTTAGATGGTTGACTCACATTCACCTAGCTAGCCTTTTTTAATTTTCATGTGTGTATCATGTTTCCCTGTATCGTGTGCTCAATTTTTTCTCTTTGGTTGTACACTTCTTCTATTTGTATCTCTCTTCTTCTATATGTCACACATTACCCTTTTCTCTTTTTCTTTTGTGTTTTTCCTTTCGGGGATGACGCAAAGCCTAGAGATGCCCTATGTCTCTTCCATGTTGACCCTTTTGGGGATGACACAAGGCATTGAGACTACAATGTCTCCTTCATGTTGACCAAAAGCTTTTCCTTTTCTTTCACCTTTCCATTTTCTTTTCACTTGTGTTTTCCTTTTTGGGATGATGCAAGGCATCGAGATCACAATGTCTCCTTCATGTTGACCCAAAATATTTTTCTTTTCTTTCACATTTTCATTTTATTTTCACTTGTGGTTTCCTTTTGGGGATGATGCAAACCATTAAGACTGCAATGTCTCTTCCATGTTGACCCAAATTGACTTTCTTTTTCTTTTTCTTTTACTCTCTTTGTGTCATTCTTCTAGTTCTATGTCATTTGGGGAATGATGACAATTCTGAGCCCTTTCATAAAAACATTGTAGCAATGAACATACTAACCCCAAAACCATAGATCCCTTATTTTTTTGGTGTGCTCTTTTCTAGGGGCCAACTTCCTTTCTTTGTTTTTCATTTTTGTTGACATGACACAACATAACCTCGAAACATATGACTTGGCATAGGGCTTTCCAAATTTTCTCTCATGTCTTGTTTTCCTTTTGCATTTTTATTTCCTTCACTACTTTAAAGTAATTTCTCACAGGACCATGTGTAGCAATTCCTTTAAAGTGGGGGGAATACATTACCATTAATTCATTTGCATTCTTGGTTCCTAGTCTAGCCTTGTCATTTCATACGATGCATTCATCACTTTGTAGATGGCATTGGGTGTGATTCCCTTCATAAGTGTGATCTATCTTAGCATATTACATTCCTCTTGGTGGCCTGATGTGATACACTACATCCCCTAAGTTCTGAATATACTATTCTTTGATTGGTCCTCTCTTGAAGACATTAGACACAATGTTCCCTAAGTGATTGACCTTGCATGAACTTAACAAGACTACTTTAAACATATTTTACATTTTAATCTTTTTGCATTTTACATTTTTCATTTTTTCCACCTTTCATAACACAATTTGCATGCTTGTGGTACATTCCTTTTTTTTTACGAGTTCTAAGCATATGGAGATTTCCTTTTCTCATGAAACATGAACTAAAATTTTCCTTGTAGCTCCTTATTAAAGTTATTAGGAGGTATAACTTTGATATGGTTGAGCGGGAAGCCCATCTAGCAGCATTAATTTTCCCCATAGCCACCTTTGTGTTTTGTGAGTGCATACCATCTAGCGTATGTATCTCCCCTTTTTGGGATTTCTCACCCTACGGATAATCAGAAGTTTTGTGGCCCTAGAGTGAGTATACTTGGGCCTTCTCACCCAATGGACCACCATGAGTTTTTTCGCCCCAAAGTGAGCATACATTCTCAATCACCATAGATATAATCCACAACTAGTTGGACAAATGATCGAAGCTTCATCTGATTCTCAACACTTGTGTGTTCCTTTGTTCTTATGCTTAGTTTTCCATGGGATCTTCATCCTAGGGGACTTAATCATCCCTCTTGGTTTTTGTTATTCCATCTTGCTAATGTAAGTGCATTTGAATCCTCCTCTCGATGTTCATGGCTACTTTAGTGTGATTTTGAAGCAAGTTCATCATCTCACTAAAGTGGGGGCTAAATGTGTCATAGAAAAATGGCCCCTTGTCATTTTTATGACCTTTTAGGTCTTGTTTCATGATGCTTGGTCTATCTTTCTCTGATTTTATATTGTAATATGGCTTGAGCATGCATATTTATGTACTAAAATTCAAATAATGACATCTTGTGAAGGTGTTGTAAAACATTTCTACACTCTTCTAAACTCTATTCATTGAAATTCACCTAAAAATCACCTTTTCATCACTAATCAAGTCCTATTTTGAAGTGTTGTAAAGTCTTGTAACAAGATTTCACACTTTTCTAGGCACAACTTCACTATTTATCCCTTTCTTATGCTTTATTTGACCCTTTTATGCATTTATAAGCTTTAATTAAGTGTCTTTTTGAATGTAAGCCCAACAAACAACATTAATACAAGATAATTCCCAACACCAATTTTTAGGTCCTAGGTAGGACCCATTCACCATGGGTGGCGAATGAGTCCCCCTTGGCTCCAAATTCAAAATATTTTAAATTTATTTTTGGGTTTTTTTATTCAAAATCACTTGATGTCAGCCTATGATGAGGTATTAACAAGTTACTAAGGAAAAAAAATGTATAAATAATTGTTTTTACATCCATTCTAACCCCCATTCATTCAAGCATTCATCAAGTTCACTCATTCACCTATTTAATCAAACATTTAAGCATCTTACAACATCAAATCAAGCATTGTTCAAGCATTTTGCAGCATCCATTGATACAACTTAAGATTTTCATCAACAAGGGTTTGATAAGTTGATAGCATTTGCATGTTATTTGTTTGTCATTCTCTAGAATTTCATTAATTTATTAAGGGTTTGATTACCAAAATGGGGTTTGACCAAGGAAAACCCCTATTTGCTAACCCTCAACCATTTTTCCCCTCTTGCATGTGTGTTTGCAGACCTAGGTATGTAGATTTAACAAGAATTTAGGCTATTAAAAATTGGTTAACAAGTCAACTAGGTGCTTCAAGTCAAATCAATCATATTTCAAGCTTGGAGAAGGTTTTTTGTCTGTTTTCTGTAGAATTGACTTTGGCAACCCGATAAGCAGACATTTCCAGATCTGGTGTTGCAGAGTTGTCTCCTAATTTCTCAGAAATATTGGAGAGGACTGATTCACCACCAGTGGCGAATGAGTCCCACCTTAAGACTGAAATTCTAGATTTTGTCAAATTTTGGATCCTGACAGTCCGAAAACTGGTTCTCGATAGTTTTTCACCAGTAGCAGGACTAATTCGCCACCCTGGGTGAATGAGTCCCATTGTTGAGTTTCAATAATTTGAGACAACATTCAGAAAATTCAAGATTCTACAAATCTTTCCTAGGTGCACTTTGATTTAGACTTTTTGTTTCTATTTTGCATTTCATCCATTCTTAGTTCATTATTTGCATATCATAGTGTGTTTTCCAACATAGTTTAAATCTTAGTTTTCATTCATAATCATTCATTTAGATGACTTAATTGCACTTAGTTTATTTCATTTAGCTTAGATAACATCATACATAACATAATTGGAATGAACCCCTTAGCATTTTTGGCCCTACCTCTCTCCTTTTAGGTGAAAAACCCTAGAAGAGCTATAGAAGTGCATTGGTGTCAAAAATCTATGGTTCACTATGAGGGTATGCACAGGATCATCATGGAAAAAATAGGCCCTTAAGTGGGAAAAAATTCAAAAAAACTAGAGTTTGGCAACTTGACGAAAAAATTTAAATAATTTATCTATATTATTTCAAAAATATGTAAGAATATAATCTATAGCAAATTGGAGATAGTTTCGAAACTACTAGGTTTTTTTTTTTTTAAATCTATTTGGTGAAAATTTGAAATTCCATTGCAGTAGTACTCAAATTTCAGGGAAAAACTAAGTAGGTGTTTGTCTGACCACCCTAACCATAATAAAATGATAATATTTTTTATAATATTTTAGATATAAGTAGAGGACTCATGTCCCGATGTGATGCATATTTTTTTGTAATTTTTTTCTAAGTAAATAATTAATTATGATTTTTTTATTACAACTTTTAAAATATATAAAAACTCATATGTTTGACCACCCTAACTTGGTCAAAACTTTATGAATTTTTTTTTCTTTTTCATTCCTATAGTATGTGATGCATGTTTTAGATTCAAAAAATGTGATACTGTTTCAAAGCTATAAATGTTTTTCAATCAGCCTATCAATTAGGACTTTAGTCGTAATTCAAATAGAAAATGAATAAGAATTATTTATTAAATTCAAAGTAAAGCATAATTTATATTGGTGGAAATTTGAGAATATCCTTTAAAAACCCTTTTTGTTTCATCAGTTTTGGGTAAAAAAAATTTGTCAATCACATACCCTACACATACCCATCATATTGCGACTTTTTGGCCCGTCATGATCCTGCACATACCCATGATTATCTTTTGTTGTGGAATTTTCATATTACAAGGGAAAGTGGATCCATCCGTTAAGGTTACTTTAAAACCTTCAAAATCTTTATTTTCTAAATTTATCCTTGGAACCAAATTTTTATCTATAAATTTATGAGTTTCCCCACTATCTACAAAGGAGGTTACCTACTTCCCATTTAGAATACTTCTGATTCGATAGGGGTGGTTTTTGATTCCTTTGAGATGGTGGCTAAGGTTCCATGTTCTTCTTCATCACACCATATTATTTTTCTTAGGGTTTCTTCCTCTTCTTCCCCTGCTTCATCATCAGACAATGCCTCTATATTTCGTGCTTGGCTTTTCCTTCCGTACATGTATCCTGACTCCTAATTCTCCTTGCATTTAAAGTATAAAATTTTCTTTTTGAGTTCATATCATTTCCTTTTAAGTTCATCTTGATTAAAAACATGAACACACTCCCATTTTTCATTACAATGGTAGCATAGATTTCTTATTCGATGTTCTTGACATTCACATCTAGATGGAATCCTCTTTCTATCCCAATTACTTTTATACAAGGGTTTTGCATGTGTGTTCGATGATAAATTCTTTGAATATTTTTTATCTTTTGATGATGTGGATTCTAATATTAATGCATTTTGAATTGCATCCCCAAGTGTTGTAAGTTTGTGAGCACTTACTAAGCTTCAGATTGATTCCTTTAACTCTTATACAATTAATTATGTGAGTCTAGTTTGATAAACCTCTGGTACCATGATTGAAACTTTTTGGAATTCAGTGGCATAATCCTCCATGGTTCCATATTGTTTTAGTTATGTTAGTTATTTAAAATACAATTCAAGGTGCTTTTGATCAAATATTTTAATAATTTTTTATTTAACTCAACATAAGTTGTTATGTGTTGGTGGTCTTGGAAATAAGGCTATGATGCCACCAATGATTTGTAGCTCCTTCTAAATTTAGAATAACAAATTTAATAGCATCTTCTTCTGTAATGGGACTAAGGGATAGATATGTTTCCATTTTCTAAACCCCATGAACATGCTATGATTTTTCTCAATCCATCGTAGTTGTGTAGAGTAATTTTACATACCCTTTTTCCTAAATCCTTGTTGATTTCTCTTATTTCCCTTCTATAGGTAGTTCGTGATCTTACATCACAATATACCTCATATGAGATATCTCTCTTAATTTCAAGATCTAACCTTGAGTAGGTCATAGAAATTTTTCCAAAGTTATTAATTTTTGTATTGGTTTCTTCTTCATCTCTTATTGGTCCTCCCATAGGTAGGAAGGATGGTCTTGTTGTCCTAGGTGTTGATATCCTTGAATTGTTAGAGTTGGTGTCCCTCCCATTAGTTTAATTAGGTTGTGGGTTATTATTTTTTATATTTTGAATGGTTTGGAGAAATAGTTGAGTTAGTCTCTCATTTTTCTCCATGAGAGTTTGAGTTTTTTACTCCATGAAGGTCCTTAATCTGTTTCCCATTTGTTCACACATTTGTTTGTTTTGTGTAGATTTACTAGTGACTACAAGTTTCTTTTTTCTCTCTCCAAGGCACTTTGAGATTTTTGGTTAAGTTACATCCACTACCATTCATCCCTCAAGGTGGAAGAAATGATGCTCTGATACCAATTGTAATTTACCTTTTTTGATGTACTTGATTTTCCCCTAAAAACATAATTTCAATTGAAAAATAATTACACATCTTATTAAATTAGAACTTACTAATAGACTAGGGTTTTAACCCTGCAATAATATTAGCCAATATTATAATTCATAAACAATTAGTTTGATAATTTATACTATTTACAACATCCTTAAATTACTTGAAATACATAAGTTTCATTTCTCTTAGAATAGATAAGTAACTATCAACACAAATTTAAGGTTATTATCTGCTCCCACAGTCAACCATTAGGAAGGTCGAGGATGAAGCCGTAATAGGATGCCTAGAGAATTTCTTCTTTCTAATCCCAAGAGTGAATAGGAAACCCCCTTGGCCCATAAATGATAGACACTTCAATCATCCTTTATAGGTGGCCTACTTAAATTTTAATCTTGTAACTACTATCCCCCTTGTACTTTCATCTCTCCTTCCCATGATTGATTGTAGAGGAATAAGTAACTTAAGTTTGAACCAATAATTTAATTAGAATAGTATTTCTTATTAGACTCTAGATAACATTCAAGAAATTCACATACTCAAAATATATACATCTATTTGCAGACACCATTATCTATGAAAATATATGGCTCTTATATCCCTACATGCATATGTAATCATTTTTTATGTAGATGATTAATTTAGATCGACCTGCTTGTTAGGAATTAGGTGTTGTACACCTTGTATAATATTTATAATGTAGTTATTTTGCTATTATGTGTGTAGTGCAGCTAGGGGATCTAGAAGTATGTGCATCACTAGGAGTTAAGTTCTTGGGGGAACTTTATGTTGTATGTAACATTGAGACATAAGTTATGAGTTGTAATTTATATTTATTTAATATTGGGGGAAGTAATTTAAATAAAGTACCCAATATTAAATGTGGGGACATGGTTTTAGTCACATGGCTTTATGTAATACTACTTGATGGTGGGAGCTTGCTTCTATTAAAGCAACCACAAGGATAGTTTTTTAAGATTGGTTTTGTTGGTAGGTTAGCTCTTGTTAGCATTTGTGAAGGTTTGAAACATGGCATGGGATGTGTGGTTACATGCTTGTTTACATGGATTTCTTGGATATGGCTTGATGCTTCAATGGTGTTCATTGAGACTCTGAAGATGTATTGTAATGTTTATTGATGCATAATACATGACTGATGTATGATTTTGGAGGCTGGGTTTTTCCCTCTGGAGGGTTTTCCCAAGGTATATTTTATGTTATCTTTGATGGGTATGTTGTCTATTCTCTTGCATATGGATATTTATTATTTATCTGGATAGATTTCTCTTTTGTGTTTTGTGGAAACTTTTATTAGATGCTTGTAAGTTTCCTTTCATTTGGTATCAGAGCTAGGTTGTGGTTGTATAACCCTAGATTGAGAAAATCTTGTTTGAGTTTGAATCTATGGAATTTCATGAGAGAATGAAAGACATGGAAAGAGATGAGGTTTTTTCAAGTTGTTTATTTCAAATCTGAGGGTTTCGAGTTTGCTATTTTGATGGGTTGTTTTTAAGTTTGGGGTGTGGAAAATGTTGGGTCAAAAGGGTTTCTTGGTTGTGCATTCAAATGATGGTTTTATGGGGGAAATATCGTAGATGAAATTTTGAGACAAAATAGACCTCATGGTTAGATTTGAGTTGGATGCTATTTTGGTCATTGTGAAAAAATGCAACAAAAAAATTATCCCCCTTGCCATATAGTCATACAAGCATCCAATTTTGCAGTTGAAACAAAGAAAAATAGGTTTATCAATATGAAAGTGGGAAATAGGGTTACAATTTCCACCTATCTTCCTCTATCTCATTAGGAAATGAGATCCACACAATGAAAGGACTATCAACCTTAAGGTGAGTCAAATCAAACTATGAATTTTCAAATTTCCTTTTTTTTTCAACGATGGCTGTCTTGATTAAACATTGCTTTGGGGAGAAAGATATAAAATAGAAAAATAACTCCAAAATTCAACCTAAAACTTAGATCTTGAAGATTAAGCTCAATACTGATGGAACCCAAAATCAAAATGTAGATCTGAGAAAGGGAAAATGATGTGTACCAGTCACCAAATGTACTTTTCTAAAGCTAACCAAGGAACCATTTACGGTATGGTGAATGGATCTTGGCTAGGGCTCTATAAAAATGGTTTCTAGGTTCTCTAATCTATGTCCCCACTCCCAGATTCCTTATTTTCACAATCGAACAACTAGAAATAAATCCTTTAGGTGAGTTTTCATGAAATTGCAACAACGATGAAAACAAATGCAAATTTGACAACTTTGGAATTTTTCTCTTCAATAGATCTTCCACCTAAATTTGCAAACATAAATCAAGAGGGAAAAATGTTTTGTTGTTGGTGAATGGAGGTTTTCCTTGGTCAAAACCCATTTTGGTAATTAAACCTTGTAATGAAACTAGCATATATATATATATATATTATTTTAATAATATATATAAAATACATTAAGAGATATCCAAACATATATATATTATTTTAGGATTATGATTATGGTTAGGGTTAGGTTTATGGCTAGGATTAAAGATTATATTGGGGTTGAGGTTAGGGTTGGGATGATGATTAGGGTTAAGATTAGGGTTATGGTAAATGTGTGAGTTAGGATTAGGGCTTCAATTAGGGTTATGGTGAGAGATAGAATTAGGGTTAGGGTTATGATTAGAGATTGAATTGGGATAAATGTTAGGGTTAGGATTATGATTATGGTTAAGGTTAGGGTTACGATTAGAGAAAGGGTTTAGAGTTTTATTTTTGGTTACAATTAGAGGAATAATTAGGGTAAGGGTTAGGGTTATGTTTAGAGATAAAATTAGAATTAGGGTTATGATTGAAGATTGAATTGGGATAAAAGTTAGGGTTAATATTAGGATTAGGATTAGGGTCAAGGAACTATAATTATGGTTAGGTTTAGGTTCAGGGTTAAGGTTACAATTATGACTAAGGTTAAGGTTATAGTTGGATATACAATTAGTATTAGGTTTGGGTTAGAATTATAATTAAGGTTAGGGTTAGGATTAGGATTAGCATTAAGATTAGGTTTACATTCAGGGTTATAGTTATGATTAGAGATAGATTTAGGATTAGTATTAGGGTTAGGGTTATGATTAGGGTTAGTTTTAGTATTAAGGTTAAAAAATTTAGGGTTAAGGTTAGGGTTATAGTTCTAGATATAAAATTACAATTAGGTTTAGGTTTAATATTAGGATTAGGGTTAAGGTTAAGCTTAGGGTTATGATAAATTTAACCCTAACACTGATTGTATTTGAACCCTAACCATAATCCTGACTAAGCTTAGGGTTATGATAAATTTAACCCTAACACTGATTGTATTTGAACCCTAACCATAATCCTGACTCCAAGTTCTATTATAGAAACATAACCCAACTTGAACCTTAATTGAACCTTAGACCTAACCCTAAATGAACACTAACTCTAACCTTAATTAAAAATTAACTATAATTAAATCCTAACCCTATTCATAATCCTATCCCTAATTGAACCTAACCCTAACCCTAACCCTTATGAAACCTTGACCCAAATTGAACTTTAAATGAAGCCTATATATAATCCTAATTAAAATATAGCCTTAATTAAACTCTTATCCTAACCATATTATACACTAACACTAATTGAATACTAACCCTACTTAAACTCTAATCTTAACTATAAACCCTAATTAAATCCTAACTTTAACACTAACCCTTATGGTAAATTAATCCCAAACCTAATTGAATCTTAATTAAATCATGGGTAAGTGCATGAGGATGGTTCCCAAAAAGGGGGCTTAAGTGGCCACTTTTTTTCTGAAATCAAGAAATGATGACCTTGGACGTGAAATTGAGGATAGTTACACTCAAAATTTTGAGATGGAACAAAAACAAGGATCAAAGTGCTCTGAGTCTACTTTCTAAACTACTAATTTATTTTGAAAATGGTTGAGATTAAGGGGTTCAAAAGAGGGACGTACACAAATTGGTGTTATTTTTGTCAGAAAAACATAACATAGCAACTCTTGTATGACCCTAGCACTGTGAATTTTTTTATAGTATTTTTAAAATCTCTATACTTAGAAGTTAGCTAATAGTATCTAGTTGATGCACAATTTTTTTGATAATTTTTCAATGAATATTTGACTTTTTACTATTTTTCTAAGTGGGCACTTCCTGAAAAGTAGAATTTTGGTCGTGCTCCCCCTACAGATTTTGGAAAATAATTGATTTTTTTTCCTTTTTAAAAAAAAAATTGTAGAATGGAGTCTAGTTTCTAAAAATGTAATTTATTTGAAATTTTGATGAACGGTTAATTTATAACAAAAAAACACCAAACACTACTTTTTGGAAAAAAATAGACATACAAACTTAATAAATTATGGATGAAAGGTTTAACATTGTCAGAAAGGGAAAAAAATTACATCACTGGATAGCTAAGAGAGAACGTAACATTACCCATGTGTTCAATTTTCTTGATACTGAACCAGATGCAATCTTGATGGTGAGCACAAACCTGATTATGTGAAAAATTGTAGAATTTGCAAAACCATGTCTTTGGCCTCGTTGGGAATTCCCTCAAGCCTTTGGGTTTGTATTCCAAGGAAAATACTTTCACTTTTTTCTTTTGTTTAAACATAAAATAACACAAGCACATTATAACGTGCTCACGTTATAACGCGAGTGCATTATACCACTCTCACACTATGAGTTTTAAAACTTTTTTTCAAAAGTGGCCACAAAATTGCTACCCAGCTTCATGCACCCACCCTCATAACCTTAATTTAACCCTAATCCTAACCCTCATTGAATCCTAAACCTAATTGAACCTTAATCCTAACCCTTATTAAGCCCTAACCATGACCCTAACCCTTTTTTGAACCCCAATCATAACCCTAACCCTATGCCTAATATTTGTTGTAGAACCCTAACCCTTTCTTTAATCAAACCCTAACATTGAACTTCGTTGAACCCCAACCCTAACCCTAACCCAAAGCTTTATTATACACTATTGAATTTGACACCATTTTTCAATGAATGTTCATCGATCATTCGACAAATCTTTGTCGAAAAAGCGAAGAAATGACGAAAACATTTTTGTCATTATTTTTCGTTGAAAGGCCAACGAAAAATTAAATGTCAAAATAACGGCATAGATTCGTTAGTTGTCAGCATCATAAAATGACTCAGATGTTTGTCAGAATATGGACAAAAACTTCGTATATCCACCGAAAAATTGCACCAGAAGTTCGTCACCATTTGGATGAAATGGGAAAGGAGTAGTGTTGAAACAACACCAGACGTTCGTCACAATTTCGATGAAATGGGCAAGGAGTAGTGTCAAAACAACACCAGAAGTTCATAGCCATTTTGACGAAATGGGCAAGGATTAGCATCGAAACAACACCAAAATTTCATCGCAATTTTGACGAAATGGGAAAGGAGTAGTGTTGAAACAACACTAGAAGTTCATTGCAATTTAGACGATATGGGCAAGGAGTAGCATTGAAACAACGCCAAAATTTTGTTGCAATTTCGATGAAATGGGAAAGGAGTAGCATCAAAACAACACCAGAAGTTCATTGCCATTTCGACGAAATGGGCAAGGAATAGCATCGAAACAACAACAAACATTTGTCAAAATTGTGATGAAATGGGAAAGGAGTTATGACGAAGCCTTCGTCGCAGCTATAGCAACTTCGTTGGACCTTTTCGGTGATTCGTTGGTGGTTTTTGTCAAAATTGCGTTGAAACAATGAAAAAAAAAATTTAAAAATATTTGTTGAAATGTACCATCATGGAGACTAATGACTGATCATACATACAGACTACAAAATTCATAGATGCATAGAAAAAATATTACACTTGAGATGGTTGATCATACATACAAACTGCAAGATGCATAGAAAAAGCATTACACTTGAGAACAACCAAGGGCTAACAAGTGAAGGAGTTAAGAAACGTTTGGATTGAAGAGAAAATGTGTAGGGAAAATGCTGAGCAGTGTTAAGAGAATAGAGCTTGTAGAACATATTCTTGACCTAATCAAGCTCTTGAACAACTTAAACAAAATTAAAATACTAACACATACATGAGAAATGTAATGAACTTTCAATATCTGCTATCTTTTTCATTAATGTAGAGGTAGGTAAAGGAGAAATAATTATAATTGTAACACTATTCATAGTCCAGTAAATTATGTTTGTAATTTGTGTTCAATGGACCTCAATTTTATCATTATACTGCCCATCTAATACCATATTTTAATCCAGTGGTTCAACTATCTTAGATCTAAAGAAGCACCTTCAACTAACCATTTAAAGTACTATAAAATAAGGTAAGACTTTTACTTGAGAAAGATTGGGTACACTTGTAGGATTAAAGTTCTCACAATCATCAGGATTTATTGGGACACGACACAACCTGCAACATATGAAGTAATGGATGACTACAAGTTAGTGAAATGGTCCTTAATATGTCGCTGGTTTGCAAATTGATTGGTAGAAAATAAGGTTACAAACAGATCTACATGAAAAATTATGAGGACAATCTACTATAATCATCAAAATAGATGAAAAGTGCAAAGGAAAGAGTCGAGCTACATCTCTAGAGCCTAAAAAATAACACATGGAAGAAACATAAAAAAGAAACCAGCTTTTGGATGAATACAAAATGGTGCCTTCAACAAGTGATTCATATGCCACACCTGCATAGACATTAAGAATATTTTAGTCTTCCTCTGTGAAATTAACTACTTATAGAATAAACCCATAAACCAATATTATATACTTCTATGTCTAGCCGAGGGTAGGTATAAGAGAAAAAAAATTCTTCAATGCAATGCTGAAAAATATCAATGTGTGTGTAGGTTTGTATTACTCAAAATATCATTTCATTGCCTAAGGAAAAATACCAAAGTGATGTTTTAAATTTCAATCTTCACATAGGCTCCCTTATTGCTACACATGCATATACAAGAATTATTCAAGCTCTAAACTATTCAAATATTAAGGATTTAATTAGCTATAAGATGGAAATTTGTTGTTTAGACATAATCCATCATCTTTTACATATCTTTATTCACTCTTAGCACTTCATATAATTTTTTGTAAATGAGACAGAAATGTGAATCTTTTATGACAAAGAAAATTCTCAAAAGGAGGGGGGAGAGAGAAAAGGGTAGGGGGCAAGAGAATTCTTGAATGTATAGAAAATTATAACATTTTGATCATTATAAAAATCAAATGAATCTTAAGTTTGAAGCATTAATATCATTTACAACATTTATGATCAAGAATGAATGTAAGTAGAGAAACTTTTGCATACTTGCAGATGGTACAAAATTTCATTGTTAAGTTGAAGCCTCCCATCGACAAAAAGATCCAAATATCCATGTATCTATCTCAATCTCGCCTCTAAACCCTTCAGAGCTGTGAATATTTCCACTAACCTATTATGCACAAAATTCAAATTTTAGGGTTATGTCACCACTAAAAATAGAAGAAACAGAGCTTTGAAACCAAATCCACACACAACACAATGTGGTATTCATACAAATCCATACAAATAAACTAAACTCAGAACATTGCAATGGAAACAACTTCAAATTATTATGCAGAGCATGGATTCAGGGTATAAAGAATCATTTTTCTGCCACCATAGTGAAAAGTTAGCACTTTCTTTCATCTTTGCATATTGGTTTGATGCTTCAAACAATGCATTTCTTATATTGAAAAGTGCATTACCTTATTGAACTTCTATTTTTTCAAGAATAGTTTAATATTCTCTACTTAATAGGGCCAACCACATGACAGTGGAAGCTCATTTGGCCCCTCCCCCCCTCACATCACTCTCAATTCCCCATACCTAGTCATATAACATTAATCATTCATTCATCCATTAATAACATATAACATTCATTCATTCATCCATTAATAAGATATATAATTCATTCATTAACATATAACATTCATTAATTAACATATTCACATTCATTCATTAACATATAATATTCATTCTTTTAGTTTTTACATATTATCAAAAATATTGTTGTCATGATATGATTACAATCACTTTTTTTTTGTTTCTTTTTTAAAGCTACAAAAATTTGAAGTGGAGTATCATTTTCTAAATCAATATTTGTCCCCCCTTTAGTTTTTTTTCCCTCTACTTGTGATCTTAATGTATGCCTAGTCGTCTGCTCATGATGTGGACGCCACTGTAAGAGGGGGTCTGCTGCAATAAGAAAGAAATGTTAAGCTAATATGTTTTATTATTATTGTTACAAGTATTTCATTAATTAAAAGAACATTAGAGTGGTTCTCTTTACCTGATGGGTCCACATCATGTTCCTAAAATTTTGTTATAGACTCATGCTGACCATGCTGAACACCCTCTAGATCTTGATCTGCAATTGAAACATGAAAGGGTACATTAATTAATACACCAATTGAAATTAAATATGTTTAAGAGAACATGAGAGTGGTCCTCTTTACCTAATGGAGCCACATCATGTTCCTGATCTTCTCTAGCCTAATCATGCTCAACACGTTGATCATGCTCTACATGCTCTAAAGTTGAAACACAAAAGGTTACATTAATTAATACACCAATTGCAATTAAATATGTCTAAAAGAAATTTAGAGTGGTCCTCTTTACCTGATGGGGCCACATCATGTTCCTGGTCTTCTCTAGCCTGATCATGCTCAACATGTTGATCACGCTCTACATGCTCTAAAGTACCAAGATGCACAACATGACCTTAATCTGCAGGTTGTGCTCCACCCTCACCAGGGTGCATTCCAATGTCATGTGCAGTATTATCGTTGCTTGAATGTTTAAAAAAATAGGCATTTAATTACTTTATGGTGGAAATTAATATTGAATAGATTGCACAAGTATTCAATTTTAAATAAACGTTATTGAGTTTATTTACCTGTGTGTCAGATGTAGTGGAAGGTTGTGTTTTCCCAATAAAGACTCTTAGGCATTCAACCATGGCTCCATAGGCTTGCTGGAAGGAAATCTTCAAGTCATCTTCTGTGGGAACTCTATTGAATTTAGAGCCCTACATTTTTGCATAAGATCACGAATTTTGCTTCTATGATGTGATAAAAAAATTGTTTTCAATTTATTATTTGGATACTATATTTCATTTATTGATACTTACAATTCATGTGGCTAATTTCATATAACCACCAGAGCCAAGTTTGTGTTGCCTATGTTTTTCTAGTCTTTCCTTTGTTGCCTTCGATGTGTTGGGCAGCCTATGAAAAGTTTGAAATACGTTAGATTATGTAAAAAGAAAGAGTAATCTGTATATAATTACATTTTTGATAGTATCACATACCTTCTTGGCCCGGTGGTGTCTTTCCTTTTTTCTTTTCAACCTTCTCCTTTCCATCCGACACCAAGTCCTTCCAATCCCTCTCCGGAATCATGGGGGGACACTCGTACTTTTTGTTCTTCTTTAAATGTGACCTATATTGGTCCCTCGCATACTTTAGATAGGTACCAGCTTTCTTAAGGACCTCAGTTCAGCTAAAATTTTTATCACCAAACAACACAACTAAGCGGATAATGAGCTCATCTTTTAAATCTTGATTTTGGGCATTCCACTATGTACATATGGTGGGCCCAAAGAGCTCCAATGTAATATCACTTAGATGCTTATAAAAAACATCATTTCCTACAAAATGATCATGGGATCAATAGTCTAAAAAGAGCGATCAATAAGTAAATTTCAATTGGATTATATATAATAATAAATAAAACATTTTAAAGTACCTGGGACCTTCTCTATCTTTATGGGAACGAAATCCTCAGTCACCACAAGTGTGACCAGAAATATTCCCGTACTAGTAATACGAGAAGATCTAGGAAATGCTACTAAAACATCACCAGTACTAGTGGCCTTTGCATGCCTAGGTACATGTCCCGACGCATGTTCTGGCATGTGTTCGCTACCAAAGGGTACATTAACGGATGCCTGCATGGTATGTGTGGCCGACGCTTCAGACAATAATATAGGCACAGATGATGGGTGATGGGCTCAGATGATGTGATGTATGCGAAGGAAGATTAGGATGGACACTTGTACCAAACCCTACTCCTCGGGTAGCATTTGCAGTACCTTGATCATGGCCAAGAGCATCATGAGGAGAAAAATAACCCTGTAAAAATAGCACATATTTTAGTTCATGACATAAAAGAGTACAAAATATAAAACCATGAATGAACTTATGTTATAATTAAAGACCTCATGACACCTTACTTGCAATTTTTGTAATCTCTCAGTCAATATTTTAACCCTCTCTCTTATCTCATCTGTTTGAGGCACTATGAACATCAACTTAACCATTTCTTCATTGCATTTTTTTTGGATCTTCTTTATCGTATCAAGAGGGTTTGCTGAATAAGCGATGTCATCATCAAAAAATATTGACTACACGTCACTATGGATGCTCTCCTCTACTACTGGTGTCTTTCCTTGATCAGTCAACTGCAACAAGAATATTAAAAACATTATCAAAATTAACCCAAAAAAGTATGAAATAAAAATAATAATAAAACATTTTGCTTGTATCTAATTTGTACAATTACAATGAGGTAAACCCATTAGGTAGAAGCACTTGAAGATACATCGCGATATGTGCTTTGGGCCAGAGCCTTCTCTGTACGATCAATGTCCCCCTGCGACAAAAATTAAATATAAAAAATATTACCAAAATGAAACCAATAGACTTACGAAAAAAAAAAGAGAGAATAAAATGGTATATTGGAGTCATTAATTGGAGGTTGGGTAAAATGGTACATAGTACGTATCACCCCCATAGTAACTATGTTTGTAACTAAGCAATTCAAATTGTAATCGATTAGCAACTCTTCCCCTGTAGTTATTGATTTTATTGCACATACGAATACACGGTTTCTCTCGCGTGCCTCAAATATGCAATTGGGTTGCTTATTTGTTGACCTAGGTCATGTATTATTTATAAACCCTGCAATATTCCTTGATATTTTTTCCTTCTATCAATGTACATAGCCACTCCTTTATTTTGATCCTTATCTTTTAGTTGTATATATTTTGCTGACAGTGCATACCTACACATACTTCGTGTATATCGAACCAGTTGCATCCAATCTTTGTAACTGTAATAGGGTCCAACATACTCCATCAATTTAGTAACTTTGTCGTAACAGACCTTTATGTTGTCCATGCAAAATATTCCCAAACCATGTAATGACGATGGTGTTATGCGATATATCATTGACACAAAAATCAGTGTTTATTGGAGGAAGTTCCTTTGGTACCCATTGTTTCCGTAGATTTTTGTACCTCAAGGAAACCTCGACATCGCCTATGCTCTCATCATCATAAGAACATGATGCCTCTTCAATAAGAAAAAATTTCATGTGTTTATGGAATTTTGTTCTAATATTTTGACCTCTAGTTGATCTCCCTCTTTTAGACATACTACATGTCTCGCTTTCCTCTTCTCTTCCTGAATTTCCCTCACTTGAGGAAGATAGATCTGACAAATACCTATTTGGTGGTACCTACACTCATAAAGATGTTAGATGAAGTTCTTTCATGGTGATGTGATCCCAAGGTGACATTATGATTAATCTATCATTTCATTGCTAGAATTTCACAGGTTATAAGGTAATCAAGTCTTGATAGATTGCAAGCTATTATTACTACCATCCAAATTGTTTCCATCACAAATCAAATCTACTTAACATTTAAACTCCCAAACTTTGTAACAAGTGTTAAATGTGACTATGGTCCACCAGTTACACAACCAAGGCCTCAAATGTATTATCTAATTATAATCAAAGGACTTTTTCTCTTCATTCAAGTAATTAAACTTGAAGGGAAACACCACCAAGTGGTTTATTGGACACCTACATGACTAAAAATAGCAGAAAATTTACATTTAATTTCCATATGTCTAAGTGGTTAACGGGGAGGGAGTGTGTAATAGGCCTGGTTAAGTCATCATAAGTTTACGCTTTGGCAATAAAATTTTTCAAGTCATATTAAATCTTCCTATGTCTAATTATTAGGAGAGTTTTGGTATGCTTTAAGGTAGGATGATTGATGAAAGATCCCAAAGACTATCCTTTCTCCATGGTATCCAGGTACACATAGCATCGGTCTTCTCTTATATGGTTGGACATGATTTAAAGAACTTAGTTAGGAATTATTCATTTAACCTAAGGTTTTCTCATAATTCCATCATTGGAAAAGTATGATCAAATTCTTCTATTATGAAGAATTGTCCTATGTGCCTCTAGTAATCACTATAAATGTTTGTAAGGATAAAATGACTAATTGCATCAGGTAGGAGAGAATCAACTTTGAGTTCTTCAAATATTATATTCCTTTATTTATAATTTTTAAGGGTTGTGTGTGGAGGAGGTTATCACTACCAAGAAGGGAGGAGACCTTTCCTTGTATTCTTTTATAATTTTCATTATTCTTATTTATTTTACACTTACATTTACAAATACACATACATATGCATTTATTGTTTTCATTTATTTCTCATGTAGTTTAATAGTTTGATCAATTTCATATTATATGTGTTGAAGACTTTAGAATTTCAATTGTGGATCTTTGCTACAAACTTAGCAAGATATTCACTAATGTACACCATGGTCTGGTATACCATATATCCCTCCACCATAGAACCCTCAGGATGTGCTCTTTGTCTAACCAAAGCCTTCAAAAATTTCAAGTGCCTCTCAACCATCCACATTGACCTTATGTTTACATGTCCACACAGTTTAATCTCCTCAACTTGGTATATAAGGTAGTGTTCTTGTGCATTAAAAAATGTCAAAGGTAGAAGCTTTTCCATTTCACAAATTAGATGAGGAATTTTTCTCTTCCAATAATTTATATCTTCTTTATGGATTTATTTATATGACAACCATCTACAAGTGATTCAAGGCACAAATATATTAACGAGATTTAACAAAAATATACATTATATTACATAACAAGTAAAACAAATGGCAATTATAAGATGTATACAACGAATTCAACAAATATCACTACTTACCTCATGTATTTTCGAAGATCATATATAACTTTCTTTCAATTGTTGTCAAAGTTGTCTGGGAGAGATAGCGGTAGAACGTATGACAACAATTATAAAATGATCTTTTCATTATTTTTCCAAAAGTAGTAAACACAATACACTGAAAAGTACATGCATTATACAAGTGTATATAATATACCTGAATAATTACCTTAATGAAGGTATGTCAATCATGCATTTTCATCCCTGACCCAAATTCACCCTTCTTTGTTATTATATTATTTATGATCGCAACAAATCCTGTGGGAAATCAAATTTTTTGTATGACTTCTTTTATAGCATTGCTTTGTTGCTCTGTTAATAACCATGGAAGGGCACTTATATTAATTTGATCTCCATCGCTATTTAATTGAATGGCATTTTTTATTGCATGATTGGCTTCATGAATGTGACTACAAATTTTGACAATTTTTTCTTTGTCCTGCCTTCCATCCAATATTTTCCATAACGTTTCTGTTATATTCTTTCTAATATGCATTGTATCAAACAAATGCACAATTTGTAGCTACTCATAGTAGGGCAAGGTCTACTAAATTTTTTGGGATAACTTTTCAGTCCCTGTGGAAGCCGACCATTAATGCCTTGATGACCTTCATGAAGCATATAAGTTAAACAAATTAACAACGACAATTATTGTAAATGACAACATGAGTAAACACAACACAATATAAAAATATAAATTCAAAACATATCATATATGATAGATAAACAATTTGATCTGATGTATAACCTTGACAATTAATTCTATTATATTCCAACTTCCATAGGCAAGGTGTCATTCTTCGTGGTTTTGATGTAGTCTCCTCTTTCCCATTGGAAAGATGTTTTTCAGTAGTTCGATACTTATGATTTCTATGGAATAAGTGTCTATATTCATCAAACACCTGCTTTCCTAAACTTTTTGAAAGGCGAGATTTCATCTTTGGACAACAAATTGGACATGCAAATTTTCCCTTTGTTTGAAGACTTACAAGATCATATATAATTGGATTAAATATGTCAATTTTTATAATTATATATAATGAATAGATTATTTTAAAAGCATGCATGATATCTACTTCATCAAATTAAATATTGTTAAAGTGCAGTCGAACGTTATAACATACCACAAAAATGTGTTAGCCTTGGGGCATCATGAATTGTCCATACAAGCATTGCATGGAATTGAAATTGTCTTTGTCCTATTGGTCTAGAGATGTCATACTTAGTGACACCATTCCATAACTTTAGTAACTCGTCGATAAGAGGCTTGATATATACATTCATATCTTGAACTTGGTACTTACCTAGTTGAATGAACATAAACATTACATAATTATTATAACCATGTTATTGCAATATATATAAATTAATGTACATGACTATTGAATGAAAAATATATAATTCATTATGCAACAAATAAGACAAATGAGATACTACTACGTTAAAGAAAATTGATGTAAACAAATACTTGGAACAATCATTGACAACATTATGTGCTCCCTCTTTATTGACATCCATGGAGGAATGTTATTGTTGATAACAAAAACATGCCACACCAAGTAAATAGATCTCAGCTCTGCAAATGGATTAACACCATCCGCTCCCAATGAAATCCTGAGATTACGAGGTTCTTCTTTAAAGTGTGGCCATTTTTCCTCCATGTCCCTAAATGCAGAACCATTCACATGCATTCGAAGAATGTCATCTCCACTTCTATTCTTTGCATGGTAATCCATAAATTGCGCTAATATTTTGCACCTAAATAAGCATTGCATACGTGGAATAATGGGAATATAACAAAGAACCTTGTGAGGCACCTTTTTTGTTAGTTGATCTATTTGATATCTACTTATATGACATTCTGGGCATTCTATTGCAAATTCTTATTATTTATGATATATAATATGATCATTAGGATATGCATCTATTGCTTGATACTCCATTCCCATATCTTTCATAATGGCAGATAAATCTCGGTATGAGCGAGGTAAAATATTTGATGGTGGTAACAAAAATTCACCAATCAATCTACAACAAAAAATAATTTGTTAATATAAAGAATATTAATGGTACATATTTCATCCTTTATTTACTAGTGATGAACTAACAACAATTAAAATAGATGAAAAAAGATGACATATATGACATACCTTAACATCTATGAGATTGCTATGTTTGTAAACCATTCATAACCTTCATGTTCAACATCAACAATACAACAGAGAGAAGGGCCATTTGGGAGCCTTCATAAAGGGGCTCATATGCCTTCTCAAGTATAGGTAAATCATGAACATCATCAAAGTCATCTTGATAATCATGATCAACTCTGCCACTAAATGTGTCATGGATCAATGTATTCATACCATCATCTTCAACTGTGTTTTCTAGTGCATGATCATCTTCTTCCATAGGATCATTAACTTCATCTTTGATATTCACTGCTCCATGTTCGTTTGCTTGTAAAACCACATTCGGCAGGCCGTGATAATCCATATCATCTGCCCTAGTGCACCCTACCTTTATAATAATGATAGACACAAATAAACCATGATCATCATCAAGTGATTATATATATATAAAATGTTAAAATGATATAAAAATTTACAAATTCAATCAATATAAACACATATAATGAACAACTTACCAATGGACAATAATCATGCCCCCCTTCAACGTGACCATGTTGCCTACAATGTTTCTCATTTGTTGTGATTAAAAGTCATCTCGTCTTTAAGTCCTTGCAATTATTGCAAGGACAATAACATTTTCATCACCCTTTCTTTTCAATCTAGCCCACAATCTATCAAGTCTCTCTTCATTTTTTTATGGAATAATATTATCTGACATGATTTTTCTTTACCAAGATTGACTATTTAAATCTTCAAAAAATATCAAACTCACACTCCAATAATTTGTATTCATAGACAGGTAACATAATCTAATAATTCTGATATTTTACACCAAAAAAATTTGGCATGCAACCACCCCTGCAAAAGAGAAGATAGTCTGAAGTTGACGACCCCCAAAAAAGTTTAAAAATGTTAATTCCAAAACTTATTAAATTTTGATTTTACTATGATTTCCAACTGTTAAGACTCCTAAAAGCAGAATATTGAACTTTATCGCAAACTTCTTACAACAATGGAGGTAGCAAGCTAGTAAGAGAAAGTGACCCATTCGTAAGGGGCAACAAGTCAGAATCATCATTGCTAATGTCAATACGGATTTATCCTTTTAGTTAAAGATGCAATGTGTCACTTCTTATGACGAGCTTATCCCTAGGGCCCTCAACATTGAGAGAGCCCTAATAAGAAACAACAGAAGCATTGGTAAGAGCATGATCAGGGTACAAACCCTAGAGCTTCGTAGAAACATAAATAATAACTATAGTGGATTAGTGAGTTTGCAATACCAAAAAGATTGAGACATTGTAGATAATAACAAAATCTTGCAATCTAAAGATTGTAGCCAATAACAAGCACACTATGTAGCTTAGTGACATTTGTAAATGCAATCTACGGTAAGAAGAATGACAGTCACTAGAGATGTGACAGTCAAAAAGAGGTTGAGCAGTGACAAGATAATAAAGCTCAAACTTTGCATAGTAAAGTGGAGATTTTAACAGTGAGCTTCCTTACCCCCTTGCTGACCTTAAGGGTTTTTCAAATTCTTTTGGTAGTGTTAGACAAGGAAAATGCAATTAGGGAATGACTTTGCAAATGAAGTAACAATGGTAATCATAGGTTCAATGTTTCTTCTTATCCATTAATGTATAATGGAAGTAGTGGATTGCATGTTTGAGTAGTGTTTTGAGACTCATCAAAGATGGGATAATAGTGATTAATACCTTGTGGACTATGAAGTAGTGTCAATAAGGTTGAAGGATCTTAAGAACTACAATACCATGAAATAATCAGTCCCTTGTAGTAAGTAGGCAGTCTATAGTTCATAGTTTGATTTTATAGAAGGATGCTCATGAAAGGAATCTTCAAGTGATAGTGAGTGAGCTGTTTGAGATTACAGCTGAGGGTGCAATACCCAGTCTTAAAGGAAGTTAGCAAAGTAGTAAATGTGCAATAAAATCAAATCGTACACAACAAACAATTCACAATGTTATCTTGCATAATGCCTTGAGTTTGAAGACAAAAATCTCATTGTATCTTCATGATGAAAGTGGTGACGTTAATGGTCAATCACTAGAAACCATGATTTTAAAACATGCTATTGTGCTTATGGAGGAAACATTTTAAGCAAGGTAGTGAGTGGTGGTTTGGAAAAATGGTAGGTATGAAGGACTTGCTTTATATGCATACTATGCAGTCTAGCTTAAGACACCATTCTTAGAAGAAATTGAAGGTGGATTATGGAACTCAAGGGTTACAATGAAAAGGATTAAACCAAAGAATGAGATCTATTTAAAATCCACGGTCATGAAGATATTAAAGATGTCACATACAAAACCCTAGTAGCTGGAGTAATGAATATAGTGTCAAAGAGGATAGTGTGTTGGGGCAAATTTAGGAGATCTCCACATTATCTAATTATAGGGAAATACATCATTTATTTATTTTTTTAGTTAAAAGAAATCATTTTAAACTCTATATAGCATAGATTGATACTTCAAAAGCCTCTAAAGGAATTTGAGATTATGCAAATATATGTCAAGTAACATTCATAAGGTTTAGAAAATTTTGATCACTCTCTAGAATAGCCCATTAAACATGGGTTGTGCTTGAATGCACTACATAATTGATATAACACAACCACTTTGCATATCAACTAGAGGTATAGGCTCTTTATTGTAGCAAGAGGTAATCACTCTTCGATCATGTTATAATTACATCCTAACTTGTTAAACTTGAGACAACCTGAATGCACCCAATGATGATTTACACCTACATTATACAACCTGAATTAACTACATTATATGCTTACCTCCATTTCTATCACAACATAGACATATTAAACTTGGGTCACACATGAATGCATCATATATTTGTTATAGCACAACTATGCCACATGACCAATAGAGTTATGGATCACATAATTACAGTCACAAGAATCTGACCAATAGAGTTTTGGTTGTGATCTTATGGTGAATCCACACAACAAAATCTGGACATAAAATTCTCAAAACCCTAAACCTCTAAAAATGAAATTTGATGAGATGTTGCTTTAAAATATGATTTTCAAACCTGGAACTACAAATCTGACTTCACAACTAAATTATTCAAAAAGACAGCATACTACCTTCAACCTGGCGATATCTTCTTGATTTTTTTCTAATTTTTCCCAAGAAAATCGTCCTTAGTTCTCAACAAACTATCTCAAGTAGAGCAAAACATTGTCGCAATAAATTAGGCACAAACTCACTTTTCTTTATGTCAGCCACAATTTATTTTTTTCTATTTTTCATGTTTGTCAAAATTTTGACGAAACCCATAGTCAAAATTTTGACAAAGCCTAGGTTCATCGATGTTTTGATGAATGTTGGGAATAAACTTTCAAAAAATTGAAAAATTACACATCAAATTTTACAAGCACCTGACGATACAACTAATTATACATATTTCGTCGGATTTTGCAATCAAATGAGTTAGTGATAGAACCCTAACCCTAAGAATAATGAACCCTTATCTTGATTAAATCCTAATCCTAATTGAACCTTAACCTTAACCCTAATTATATCCCAACCCAACACTAAATATAATCCTCATTGAATCCCAAACCTATTTAAACTAGAACCCTAACCCTAATTGAACCCTAGACCAAATTGTAACACCAACACAATCCTTAACCATAAGTAACCCTAATTCTAACCCTTGTTGTAACCTTAATTCTAATTTTATTATGATTGTAGTGCCCCTTCATTGTGGCCTTGTCGAATATTTGAGTAAGTGGTTATTGGTGGTTTCATTGTGTCATGTGTTGTTGGATTATGTGATAACACTGATATTTTGATTAACTTGATTTAATCGGTTTAATTAAGTCAAAGTTGATTTACATGGTAATTTTAACTAATATTTAAATATAATATATTTTGAAAAGGTGTTATAGGGTGATATCGATTATTATTTATTAAATTAAAATTGTGAGATTAAATGCTAAATGATTAAGAAATAAATAAAGATAAGTACTACTATCATTTGATTTTAATTGATAATATGGGAAAGTAATTTAATTTAAATTAAATTAGTTTGGATTGTCATAGGATACTATAAATGGTATTGATGTTAACTTAATTTTATAAAGTAGTGGCATATGAGATTATTATATAATGAGATTAAAGAGATTAATAGAATACTATAACGATAATAATATTGTCACCAGACTATTCAAGCATGAAAATAAATAAATAAATTGAGATATGATTATACTACATGTTTAGGATAATTTGGATATACGTCCAAATTTTCTATTGTAAAAGTATTGTTTCTTAGTAAACTAGGAAGCTACTCATGCTAATTTGAAATAATGGTTGTTGTAAGAGGATTAACTATGATCGGTATATAATACTAAGTTCATGTTAATTGTTATCTACTTGATTTCACGATCATGAGAATAGCAATTGTGCAAGTTGTTTTATCATAAATTAGTATAACAAATATCATTAGGTAAATAGAATCCTTCTTCACTACCAACCTGTGTTTTTCTAGTATTTTAACTCTTATATAGATGATACTCATCAAACTATGCTTAGAAGCAGGCTTGTGGAAATATAGTATTATATTAATATTAATGGTAGATGTCAATTATAGTAATAAAAATTGCTATTTATATTTTGGGATTCCCTAGATCTATCTATTCTATAGTGTCAGCACTAAAATTATTGCTAAGAAATTGGGGACGTTGGCCGGACAAAGTTCCAAGAGTGGAAATGACAAGAAAATAAATGCCATACCAACCAATACGTTGGAAGGCATGTCAACTGAGACTTGGTTGTCTGCTCATGCTTCATATGGTGGCTACAGCATATCGATTGTCCATGTTGAACACGGGGAGTTGGGCAGAGGAGACGTGTTTTCTTAAAAACAACAGGGGGTGCCTTGTGCAGGGGATACCTTCTGCTCACTTCTCCTAGAGGGCAGTCTCTCCAACATTCGCTAGCCGCTTCCTTCTTGGCATAGGCGTCAACTGCCAGTAAGAATATGGAATGTGGCTTTACACCTGTAAATTACATTTTCTTGAAAGTTTCTAACGCTTTTCTTTTAACAAACCTGTTTTGTATGTATCATTCAACCTGATGCTGTCCATGAGATGTAATATTTTTTTCATTTTTTCTATCAAATAGATCACGTACCATGTTTATGCTTCCACTTTTTGCATCCATGTTGATCAGGGTAGTTGCAAGTAGAAACTATAATATCTGACAAAGTTCCTCTATCCTTTAGGCTTCGATGGATGTCCATATTGCTCTAAAGTTCCCATTTTGGCATGGGCAGGGATGGTGTTAGCAAAGGTTGTGGAGTTTTGGCTTTAAACCAGACAAATGCATATTGCCTTAGAAATTTTCTAAAAGCCTTCTCAGCAAATCCAGTAGTGCTTACCCTGTAGTTAGCATTCCTTGAGATCACTTTTCTTAGAGGCCTTTGGTGAATAGTTCACGTGCCTTGTTGCTGCAGTGTCCAGCCTATGGAGGGTGTATGAATTTAAATAATCTCCCTAAATACCATTCAAAATCTGTCACAGTAGAAACACTTGAGAATAGAACGTTGTAGAGATTTAGATAACTTTCCTAATTCCGTTGGCAACCTATCACTCCTGCAATACTTGAAAATAGAATGTTGTAGAGGTTTAAATAATCTTCTATTTCCCTTACCAGCCTATCTCAGCTGCAACACTTGAACACAATAGGAAGTTTAAAGGTTTAAACAACTTGCTGCTTTTCACCTGCTAATTGCATTCGCTTGAAAGTTTCTTAAGCCTTTTCAAGAAATCCATATTGTTCATGTCCTGCAATCTCTTTCCTCATTGAGATGCCTAAATGTCCTCCATTTACCTTGGCCTTGGATTCTTGTCTCATGGCCTCTTCTTCATCATCATCATTAAATGAGTATGCAACATCTGAGTATACTTTGGAGCTAACCCCAGTCACATTTTTAGGCCCTTTATCCTTAACAACCATAGTGTCAGCAGGGAGCATTAAATAATTCTGTGTTTTGGGGTTACCAGTCTACAACTACAAATTCTGAAACCCAAGTGATACCATTAGCAACCTGTCATAGCCGCAAGACTCGAACATAGAAGACTGTAGAGGCGTAAGTAAGATGCAGGAGCATCAAGTGGTGTAAGGGCAATCTTACATCACCCAAAAATAGTTAAATTTAAAATTTCTCGGTTTTTATATGTTTTTACATTTTTGGATACCCTTTTCGTCATAATGAAATTCCCAATTTATGGCTTTTATTTTCTATTCTTGGGTTGAAAGATATTACAGTTTTAGTTTCTCATATTTGCACCTAAAAATCTTCTAAGTTAGATTTGAGACACTTAGAGTTCCCAAAACGGCCCCAAAAATTGCCAAAATTGGTGTAGAAAATTTTAAGTGCATTATTGACTTCGAGACCTTTCCAACAGTTCAAATGGTTAGCGAATCGGAGTCCCGGATCAAAAGTTATGGCCCCGGCAAGTTGGCGCAACTCTAGAAGATACAATTGCAAATGTACTTTTGAAATTTGAACTTCAAGTTGTACTTTTCAGCGCCAAACCGCCTAAACTCAAATTTGAATGTTTTTTTGGATCCAAACAAATGAGGAGCTCTATTTATGGGTGGGTTTCTAATTTTTGGGTAACTTTTTTGGGACAAACTCGCATATTACGAAAGGGTTATTCTGTAGCTTTTTGTAACTTGCATGTGTTGTAGAACTTGGGGATTTGAGATCCTCTACATGTAGGAAGCTCCATTTTTTGAATAATAAAATTATTCTCTTGTTTGTGGGTTATTTTCTAAGTCTCGGGCTACACCCTCATCAAGTGGTATCAAAGTGGGTTTTCATGAGCGTGTGGAAAGATCGTCGATCGTGAGGCAATTTGCACCATGACTATGGTTGTGGGTCGAGGTCAAGAAAGATGCTTCCAAGAGTGATGTCTAGTAGGCGTGGTGGTGCCAGAGGTGGTCGAGGTGGCAGAAATGCTGGTGGAAGAGGTGCACTGGCAGCCCTCCAGAGACAGATTGATGTGTTACAAGAGTAGTTGAGAAGAGGGTTAAACCTGAGGGAGGAAAGTGAGGATGAAGGAGAGGAAGAAGGTTCATATGTACAAGAGGAAGAAGAAGCAATTGATCAAGACCAAATGTGGCTAATAAGGGCCATTTCAAAGATTGGGAAAAGACCTAGAGCAGAAGTCCCTAGTTATTATGGAAGTCTGAACCCGAAAGAGTTGATCGACTGGATCAATGAGCTAGAAGAATATTTTGAGCATGAGGGAAATAGAGGACCCAGGATCGGTTAATTTTGTGAAAATGAAGCCGAAGGGCCAGCGCTAGTATTTGGTGGAAAGAGGTCCAGTTGGAAAGAAATCGAAGAGGAAAAGGCAATATCACCAGATGGGGTCGCATGGTAGAGAAACTGAAGAAGCAGTTCATACTAGTGGACTACGAGTTAGATCTGTTGAAGAAATTGCAAAGGTTGAAGTAAGGAAGCAGATC